>JAKRGJ010000006.1:276919-876919 GCA_022392945.1 Ophiostoma australiae | reverse complement strand
AGCCTCGCCACATCATCTTCACAGCCTCTGTTCTGGCACTGTTCCCTGTTGCGGGATACGCGCCATACACCCCAACCAAGTGGGCATTGCGCGGCCTCGCAGACACGCTGACGCAGGAGGTGCTGCTGTACGAGCGCACCAACCCTGTACGGGTCTCTGTGGTCTACCCCGGAACAATCACAAGCCCAGGCCTTGAGCGCGAAAACAAGACAAAGCCCGATATCACACTGCAGCTCGAGAAGGACGACCCCAAGCTCACGCCGGAGGAGGTGGCATCGCAGGCGATCAAGGGCCTTCAGCGCGGCGACCACTTTGTCACAGTCTCCCTGCTGGGCGACCTGATGCGCTGGGGTGTGCTTGGCGGTGCACCCCGCAACAACTGGGTTCTGGACACGCTGGGAGCATACCTTATGTCGTTTGTCATGTTCTTTGTCCTGTGGTGGTTCCATGGCGACATCCGCGCCTTTGGTAAGAAGCATGGCCACCCCTCGACATATGCAAAGAAGAATTGATGGTGGTATATTTGTGTGCGTTGTATTTATAGCGCCTGTTGCACTTCTGGTGGGCTTTATGTTGGGTGGAAGTGGTAATGCTTGTTGAGTGTCCTCGTTCCTCATGTTTTATTATTTTATCATGGCATGCTATCTAATGTATTTTTTATTTTTGTCACACGTGAAGAAATGTGTTTCTTACAAATTATGGCCTCTTATCATATTAAGTAGCTTCTACAATAGCTCGGTTGCCTGATGAATGAATAGCAAAAATTATTTATATTATCCGTGATATAAACTGTGAATCATTATTTTTATGAAGAATAAATAAACCTATAAAGCATTAAATATCAACTAACCACAAAAGATACACAACAGACCACTTGCTAAATTCTTAGGCAAAAGAATAAAAAACAAAACCAGAAGAACTGAAGAATACAGGACGGCCTATATGATAGCCAGATATTATAGAATAAAATAAAGAATACAAATACAATTAACAGAAAACATCGACATCAGCTCAGCCTTGTATGCTTAGTCATCAACATCGACCAATAGCCAACCACGTGATGGGAATTACCAAAACTCCAATTCTTCCCACGGGCCCCACTGTCTTCCGGGCCGTGAACACAATCGAGCTCAAATTCCCTAGCCGACCACCGACCATACGCCTTGTCACGACTCTAGCAACGGTCCCGCGTTCCACCCGAAGCGACACAAGGTCAATTGGCTTTTTCCAACCGCCATACACTTCGAATCTCGACTTATACCCCCGGACACCCCTTCTACACCTCCACAACCCCCCCACACATCGACGATGCGCGCCACGATCAGCCGGATGGCCGGCATCAAGCCCGCGCGCTACCTGACCCCCGGCAGCAAGACTGGTCTGGCCGGCCTCTACACACACGAGACACCCCGCTCGACCCTGCTGTTCCTGTACGCGACAACGCTGGACAAGATCAAGGCCGCCCCCGAGCAGTCCGTGTACCGCCAGTCCGTCGAGGCCATTACCAAGCACCGCATGGCTATTGTGGAGGCTGTGAAGCCCGAGGGCTTTGATGCATGGCAGGAGCGGTTATCCAAGCTGGTCAAGGAGTACCCGGACCACTTTACCGAGACTGGCAACGCCCGCAGAGACGGCAATGCGTCATGGGGCCTGGAGAAGAACGGCGCCTCTTTCATTATCCAAAAGCGGGCGCTAGTCCAGGACGACCGGCTGCAGGAGTGGGATGGCGAGCTGTACGAGGGCGGCGAGCTTGAGGGCTCACGCTCTGCCAGCGAGCGCCAGGACCAGGTGCTGTCGTCGACGCGTGTTTCGCTGGAGGAGCCTGTGCCGTTTACAATCGAGGCCGAGCCGGCCCTGACGGCTGACCAGTACGTATAAGAGAGAGAGAGAGAGACAGAGAGACCGAGAGAGAGAGAGAGAGAGAGAGAGAGAGAGAGAGAGAGAAAGAGAAGGGAGACTACTGCTCTTTTGAATATACCTAGGACTCAAGCTAACAGTACAGGATCGAGGATATTGAGAACAAGATCGGTGCCGGCCTGATCGAGGAGGTTATCCAGGTAGCCGAGGGCGAGGCCAGATTGGCCGATGTGATGATCAAGGCCCAGGTGTAAGTCTAATCTGCAACTCTGCACCACTGCGAATGCCACCATGCATGACTGCCATATACTAACATACACCAGCTGGGAGAGCCTAGAGGAGAAGCCCGTCGAGGGCCAGTGGACATACTTTGAGCGCAAGGCATAAGGGACGAGCGGGAGAATAGTTGGCGATGGGTGACATAATCAAGAAAGAAGAATATCCAAGACTATGGCAAGCCTCGGCCTTGGTTTAGCCTGGCAGAAGATGCAAGCTGACGAGGCCAGCGGCTTTGGGCTGCCGCATTGTAGGGTATAGAGCAGTACTGCGTATATAAGCGCGTGATTTATTTGAATGCAAGTTTCATCAATATTCAAAAGATTCAAAACTCCAAAGTATCCAACCATTGCATGAGTGAATATGCAGTGGCCGTATTGTGTTAGAGCATCTGTCGTTGTAAGTGTAGCATCAAGCTTGAGACTTAAAAGTGGGTCCAACTTAACGTTATGAAAAACGACCATTGGCATTTTCATGTTGACTTGTGTTGTTCTCAACGGGCCATCTCATGACGGTTCGATCTAAACCAATTCAGAGGCAAGAATGTCGTACATTGAGCCGCCGACACTTAGCAACATTCGCAAACGGAAACGCCGCGCTCGGTCGGCGTCAGTGGCCTCCAGCATAGGCTCGTTCCGGCATCATCTCCAGTCCAATCTACCCAAGGACACCATCGACCCTCACAGCTATGGACCGTCTGCACGGCGACAGCTGACCGTGGCCGGCCTGTCCTACTCGGACCAGCTGCCGGGCGACTACCTGGTCGACTTCCCCCACCGCCCGCTGCCCGACGAGTTCGGTGTCGATCCCAAAGCCAAGGCCTCTGCGGCCGAGGCAAAGCGCCGTCGGGAAGAGGACGCCTTCAACGACTACGACGACTTTGGCTCGGACGACTCTCTCAACTCGAAAACCTCGCAAACTTCGCAAGGCTCGGAGTCCGGAATAAACTACTATACCACCGAGGACGAGAGCGGCGACGGCGACCCGGCCAAGATTGAGGCGCGCAAGCTGCGCAAGCTCCGGCGGCGCGAGGCCAAGCGGCGGCGCAATGCCATCCGCACACACCGAATCCACGACAAGCACATTGGCATGCTCGTGGGCATCATTCAGAGGGGCCTTCAAGAGGGCGAGCACGGCACTGCATTTACCAAATACAAGGAGAGTAAAGAACAGAAAGACGCCGCCAGCGGAGAGAGCGAGACTGTCGGCCTCGCACATGCCAAGAGGGCATTTGCACTTCTCGTGCGCACAGAGATTCGCGGCTGGCAGGTCGACCTGCGGAGGAACTACGTCTGGGCCATGGGCGCCGAGATTCTCATGCGCGAGGGCGAGGACACACGCCCGGCAGAAGAGGGTGTGCGCCGGCGCTGGGGCGCAGCAGGCAACATCCCCCAAGTGCGAGCCTACTACGAGAATCTGATTCAGCTGCACCCCTACAACCGGCTGTATCCGCGGTCGATTGGTGCTCTGACGTTCTGGCCCATCATGATAGGCACGGAGCTGTACAGCATCTATGCCGAGGCCCAGCTGGAGGCCGACCGTCTTACCAAGGCGCAAGCCGACAAGGGCGCTGGCAGCGGCAAGGATGGCTACACCGACAGCGATAGCAACAGCGACGACAGCAGCAACGACAGCAGCGAGAGTGGCAGCGACAGCGACAGCGACAGCAGCGATGACAGCGGCGCCCGCAGGGATCGCCGGACGGCCGCAAAGAAAAAGATACGCATCCAGAGGCAGCGCAACGACCCGGCACGGCTGGCCCGCGAAGACAGCCGGCTGCACGCCCTGGAACAGGTCGGCGAGCTTGCGCGCCGCATGGACGGCGTCATGTCCAATGCGCCGTACTCGAAGAGCACCGAGATGCTGCGGCTGCGCGGCATGATCTCGCTGTACATGGGCGACCTGCATCTGGTGATGCCGCCGTGCACCGAGCAGGAAATCGAGCACGGGCGCGTGGCGCGGACGCACGAGCACAAAAAGGCGCGTGGCTGGTTCGCGCGGCTGATTGACATTGACAAGGACGTCCAGTCCGGGCGGCAGCTGAGCAAGAAGAAGGGCGGCATGGGCCTGCCCGACACGGCGGTGGACGACTACATCCGCAAGATGGCAGCAAAGAAGCCGTCTCGCAGTGGCGGCTACGCGAGGGAGCATAATTATGACGAGGAGGGCGATGAAAAGGAGGACGAGGAGGACGAGGACGAGGACGAGGAGGGCGACGACTCGGGTGATGAGGGCGACAACGACTACGACGAGGACAGCGAGGATGACGACGACGGGGGCGGCACTATGCAGAGGAACGTATTTACATCTCTGCCTATTAGGAATATGTGAGAAATGATACCCGGCTTAGCAAAATTGTTGGCAAATTTCAAGTTTATAATTGTATTAAATTATCTGAAGAGTATAGAAAACTGCCTACTCATCCTCGACGGTGGCGTCGGCCTTGGCCCAGCGGTGAAGAATCATGAGACGACTGTTGCTACCGACAATCACGCACCACTCACCCTCGGGGCTCCATGCCACCTGGCGGCCGACGGCCGACAGTCCCTTGGTCGTCTCGACCTTGTGCGCCTTGACGCGCGCGTGCGGGTCGTCGATGTTGTAGCGGCTGTTCCAGTCCTCGACTGTCTCTGCGTTGTACAGCCGGCTGATGGAGAAAGCGTTGTGGTTGCCATCTCCATCCCCATCCCCATCGCCATTAGTACCCAGTCTGCTGGGGCCTTTTGGTGTAAGGGCAGCACCCTCTGGATCAGGCGTGCCTGTGGCTGTGCCTGTGGCTCCAGCACCGGGCGGGACGCTGGAGAAGACGGACGAGTCCCGATCGCTGCCGATATCGCCCCGGTCTGCCGAGTCGCGCATCCCCACGAGACCCAGGCCCAGGCCGGCCGTGTCACGCAGTCTCCGGCCGCCGGGCAGGTGAGGCGCCGACCCAGCATGCCCGCCGGCAGCAGCGCCCGTCTTTTTCTTGGCCGCCACAAGCCTGAGCCAGGGCGGCCGGGGCACTGGTGCGGTGCTCTCAGTGTTCGGGGCACCCCCGCCCTCGCGGATCTCGCGGTCGCGCCGGGCACACGCCTTGATATAGTCGCGGTAGGCGGCGAAGCAAGCAAAGTCCCAAAAGTAGATCTTGGCCGTAGCATTACAAAAGGCCAGAGTCGGGTGGTGGCCGGCGGTGTTGTAGAGGCCGAAGCGCATAAAGAACTGGGGTCCACAGCCTGGCGTCTCGAGCAGCAAGAGGCGGGTATACTGGGGCGCCGTCGAGCCCACGAGAGCTGCCGATGCTGTGCTAAAGGCCGAGCGCGTCACCTTGGTGGCATCTTGGTTAGAGGGGGCCTGTTCCGGGGTGGGCGGGGGAGCGCTGGAGTCGAAGCCCTCGATGCGCCAGAGGACGATGGAGTCCTCGTAGCAGGCACGCGAGAGGATCATGTCGCCATAGAAAGCGACGCTGGGGGTCAGCTGAGATACAGATCAGATGCAGATATAAAAACCAGCAGAGCTTACCAGTCGATCAAGCCGGCGTGGATCTCGGAGCTGGAGAAGTGTGGAAAGTGCACGATGATGGGCGCTTCCATGTGCTCGTCTGGGATGTCTGGCATTGTCCACTGGGATTTGGATTAGCTTGGGCTAGTAGACTACATGAGAGCCCGAAACACTTTTCAGGAATCCAAGAACCTGGAGTGCCAACGTACAAGGTTGATAACTTGGTCGTGGCCAGCTGACAACACATAGCGGCCGGTGTCGTGGAAAGCCTGTAGGTTAGCGATCAAAGGCTAATCAACAGGCAAGAACAAGAACAAGAACAAGAATAAAAACAACAGAAACATACCACACTCAGCAGGTTCCAGGAGTGCCCCTCGCCGCCGAGGAGACACACGCAGGGCTGCTCTCTGTGCACGGGGCTGAGGCTCCATATGCGGACCGTGGTGTCGTCCGAGGCAGAGGCGACAAGGTATGGATTGGCTGGCGATGTTGCCAGGTCGTTGATTTCCTGGGGTGGTAGAGCAAACGTTAGCTACTACTGTGGACGCACGCACGCACGCTTTTGCAGGATCGCATCCTAGACTACTTACACCGCCGTGGCCAACAAAAGACTGAGCAAGAGGAAGAAGAAGAGAAAAGAGATTAGTCAGGTTCTCGCGAGGTCAGGATACAGTCCGTAATAGGAAGGAGCCGCCTTACCGCCACAGCCTTGCCGTCGCGGACGTTGTAGACCTTGACCTTGGCATCGCGGCCGGCCACGCAGAGCAGGGCACGTTCTGTCTCGGGGTCTTTTGTCCATGTGCACGAGCAGTTCAATGCGTCATCCTGGCCGTTAGCTTTATTTTGTCTCCCGCTAGAAAAAAAATTAGTTGTAAAGACCTACATCGTCGTCCTGGATGACGCGGATGATCTCGCATGGATTTGCATCTTTGGTCTGCGTGAGGCGGCAGATGAATATCTAGTAGTGTGAGCTTCATTGCGTTGTGTTATAGCATAGTATAGCATGCTCCTTTCAAAATCCAACGCTCCGAGCAGTCACTTACATGTCTCTTGCTCACGGCAGCAAAGACGGGGTTGCTCCCGGGCGGGCTGTAGGGGTAGAACTTGACGTCAAAGAACTCTGCACACGAGGTTAGCAAAGCTGGCAAAAAAGAGCCGCATATCAAGGCCGGCATTGCACGGGCAGTCCAATGCTACCCGTTATCAGCTTACCGGTGTCTGGCCCAACCTGGTCGGCGTATTTGCCATCATCCTGATTACGTCAGCAACCCGATCTTTTTTCTTCTTTCTTCTTCTTTTATCTTTCTTCCTGCTTTTTTCTAGGGCCGTCGACTTACCCCAAAGGTCAGGGAGTACCGTAGCTTGGGAAGCTCCCACTCCGCGGGCACAGTCGGTGGCCGCATGCCCTTGGAGTGTGCAGCCGTCTTGAGTTGTGAGCAGTCCTGATACACTCAAGACAAGACGACGCGGGGCGAATATGCACGTATACTGAGTACTACCACGTAAGGAAGCTGCTACTTGTGCACACACGAGACCGGACCAGGAAGGAGCTGCGGCATCAACCGGCGTGCCATTGGCCAAGACTACTGAGTGTGCTGTAGCTGTGGCTGTAGCTGTAGCTGCGGCTCTGCTGAGTACAGTAGCTGTGTAGAGTCTGGGGCGGTGGAGGGCAAAGGGTGGAGGCTGGCACAGCAGAAACAAGAGAGCTCAGAGTCGATTGCTGCATGGAGGCATGGAGGTGGTGCTGCTGGAGCTGCTGGAGCTGCCAATCGCGATTAGATAGTGAGCCTCTTCTGCAGTGTATTTACAGAGCAGGCGGGTGGGACGCGCTGGCGGAGAACGCGTTCAGGCGTGCTTATGTAAGCGCATTTACCTGATTTGGATTGTTAATTTAATTTTGAATTCTTGGATTTACGAATATTATTTTTATTAATTGACTGTTCACTATTCACTATTCACTTGTCATTATTCACTATTCACTCCGACTCTCATAGTTTACAAGTGAAACACTTGAATCAACGATATTAGATCACTACTATGTACTGCATTTGATTGATCAACCCTGATATTTATTTTAATTACCAATCTACGGGTTCTCCATATGATTATTGGCAATGGCCCGGAAGCCAGACAAAAGACGAAAAAATCAAACACAGGAATAAAAGGCGAGAGAGACAGACAGGGAACAGGGCTTGAAGTAAGCCACAAGGGCGGAGACGAACTAAAAGTAAAACGAAACAAAACCAAAAGCCGAAGAAGAAAAAAAGAAAAAGGCTTCAACATTACGTCGTAATTACGTGTTTTGACGAGTGCGAGTGTCCGTATCCATCTTCAAATCCGTCGTCGGCTACCCCGTACTCCAGCCGAGAGCCGTCGTACTTTGTACGGAGTAGATTTGATTTGTTTGTGTAGTATTGGGCTGATATTATTTTGCTTTCATCTTCTTCTCTTTCTCTCTCTTTCTTTATATTCAGGATCTCGCCAATACCCCAGGACACGACGCACGCGGGGAGAGGACAAGTGTGGCGAGAAAGGCCGCACGGCATCCGACATGTTCAAGCGAGGACTGCATATCCCTGGATGGTTCAAGGGTGTCAGGATGGTTCGATAGCTACAGGAGCACATAGTACATAGCAGTTCCCTTGAACGCCACAGTGTTACGTGCGGTCTTTGCTTGTCTTTCAGTCGCACTGGGAACCAGTCTTACAGGTATCACACCCCGGAGCTGTCTGTTATTTTCCGGGCACGTCAAGGGCTTGGTGGATGCACTACTTGAGTAGTAATAGTATTCTCCGTAGAACCAGACTCTTGATACTTGCGCAGCATGCTTGCAGTGAGTGTCCACAGAGAAGCCTGCGGTTCCGCAGTCTGGCAGCTGTAAATCAAAAAGAGGGAAGAAAGCGAGGAGAGCGAGGAGAGCGAGCAGCGAAGAAAGAATGAGAGAAATGATGAGAGAAAAACATGACGAGAAACCACAATAAACCACAATAAACCACAATGCAGCCGTTCCCTGTTTGCTGCAGCTACTTGCTTCGGCTTCTCCATACAGTCAAGCCAGAGAGCACAAGCTGCATATGCTCGATGCAAGAGGACGGAAAGGGACGAAATAGCAAGACACAAGTGCCTCTGCTTGGTTAGAAAATGTCAGACTGGGCTCCGTACTAGCTGCGGCATGGGGACCAACTCACACCGCACGGAGATGGTGTCTACGCCTTTGTACTCACCCATCCGTTTTGATTTATCACGGCGGGATTGAGAAGCCAAACTGTGCATCGATATTGGGAACGATCAGTGATCAATGCTCAGTGATCAGTGATCAAGCCGCCACGAGAACAGCAGTGGCACGATCAGGCCATGCGGCGTTTAGCCATCGAAAGACTGCATTCATACGACTCTTGTAGATGTAGTCCTGTATAAATACAAACAAAGTCCGGCTGGCTGGCTAGCCGAGGCAGCGAGTGGTGAGCGATGCGTGAAATGGGATGTGATGTCTCGCAACGCACAACTCAGTGTGGCTTTATTGTGCGGTCGAGAACAAAAAAGCAAAGAAAATCAAACTACGGGAAAGCAAAACACAGAAGCTTTGACCTCGACTCGCGGCAGTCGAGGACAAGTCGGGGTGTTCCCAGCCGCGCAAGGGATGATTCAATAGTCGTACATAGCAGATTCATAGATTCTATACTAGGGACAAGACGGGTGCCAGACAAGACTACGGTGTAGGCACAGAGAAGCAGGGCAATCAAAGCGGCCTCTGACTCGAGACTCCCAACCTCGGGCAGCCCATGCTCTTGCTGCTACCAACATCCGCCAGCCAAGCGTGCGGAAGATCCCAGGCCAGTGTGATGTGACTGATGGTTGTGCCAGCAGAACGCTGCATCTCCCTCCCAAGAACCAGCATTGGGCGAGCAGCAAACCAAAGCCGCTCGTGCGTAGTGCTTCCTTGACGCACGTACTCAGCAAAGAAAACAGCAGACAAAACACAATCGGCGAGCACAGATGCAGCTGCACCTACAACTGCAACGCAACCTCATTGCAACTGCAGCCCAATATATCTTGCATCTCACATCTTTTGTCTTTTATCGTTTATCTTTTATTTTATATTCTATCCTATTATACGCCTGGTCACTGAGTATACAACCACTTCTCCAGAGCTGCGTTCCCATCTCGCCTATCACCAGGGGCATCAAGATACCGTCTCGCTTAGATGCTGCATTCTGCACTTTACTACATAGTACATAGTATATTGCTTTGCATGGCAAGCCATCTCGAATATCAGAGCTGACTGTCCCGGAGGACTGCTCCGTAAATAAATTGTGCTCCGTAAATCTGCAGATTTGCATTGTCCACATCAAGACGCTGAGAGGACCCAGAGGTCGGGGACCACAGAACGAGTAAAGTAATAGAAGGGAAAACAGTAATTAAAGACAGAAAGAAGAATGAAAAAAAAAGAAGAAGAAAAAAGAAAGAAAAAAGAAACAAAGAAAAAAAAACAGAAATGATCGACCGCTTAAATCAGCCCCAGCGTGCGCACGAGCAGCCAAGAATACCCCAAAAGTACTCTGTACAGCTACGGAGGGTCTGGGAGCACGGAACTTGTACCTGGCACCTTGCTCCTTGCAACTTCTCCTTGCAGTACTCCGTACATAGTACACAAAGAGACACGCTACACATCAACGGTCGATCTCTAGGTGCGAGACGCCGGGATGGGATGTGGGAGAAGAACGAAGCCAAACAGAAGCAGAAGCAGAAGCAGAAGCAGAAGCAGAAGCAGAACAGTGCCGACTGAGAGACAGCTACTAGAGAGTAGAACGCAGAGTCTGGCAGACGCCCAGCAGTACTCTATGAGCTGTCTGGCGTGTTTAGTGCTTAAAAAGGAGTGCTGCTGTGCATGTTGAAGCTTTGATATCTGGTCTTGCAGCATGCACCCACCACCCTGTGTGTGGTAGCCACTGTCGTCTGCATGCCGCGTCCGCCGCCAATGGATTCCATAGCCAACATGATATAAAAACTACATATGAATATCACATATTACATTCAATACGCACTGAACAATCTATCAACCCGCAAGGCTCGGATCAGGCCTCTACCGGCCACGTCTGTGCTGCCACTACTACCCCAACACACAGACCTGGAGGCTGGGCCTGGCCCGAGTTTAGTTTAGTCCAATCTGTGCCCGCTCTCTAGCTTTGTAAACAGCAGCCACTACTATGTATTACTGTAATGTAAGCTCTGCTCGGTTATCTTTGGTTGTCAACACACCCGGGGCTGAAAGGCCAGGTGAAAAGGGACATGGCAAGGAGGCATTTGCTCATTAGCTGGCCTTTCTTATTTTATGGTATTCCAAATTCGCATTCACTTCCGTATTACAGAGCTCTTAATTGACAGCTATTATTAGGAAACGACAGCTCGCAGCCGAGTTATTCTTGTTATTGTTTCCAGCAAATTTCAGTTTAATGAGCTGCTAATTACAGCCCGAGCTAGTGCGGCTGGAGGAAGTATTTCTGTATTTCTTGTATCTATTTGAATCTAGCATATATAATCGTCTCAACCAAAGCTTCTTGCTATCTACCATGTAGGACCCTTGGTTGGCAGTTGGCAAAGGATTCAATGGATTAAACCACAAACTTGGCGATGCTTTCTGGAGTTGCTGATGCACTGTGCAGAGCATCGGTCGGGTGCACACGTGCTCAACAGTAGCGGTCTGTTTGAGAAGGAGCCGTTCGTACATATATTTACATTTAGCACCAATTTGCGTGCATAATACACCGTACAAATATGGGACATAACGCCGTCTCACAAGAGGCCTCGTTACACCTGCAGAGAGCTCTGCTTATGCAGCGCGGGATCTTTCCTTTTTGGAGAGAGGAGGGCTGAGGGGATTTTTGGAGTTATTTGAGTTTCTACATGCTGCATAACAGTATTGTATGTAAGCAATGAAGAAAGAAGGAAAGAGCAAAGAAGAGGAAGGACCAACAAGCAACAAACCCCCTGCCCCAAAGCACACCCATCCATATCCACGAGTAAACATGCAGGTAAGATGCAGTGAGACGGTGCAGACCTGCAGAGAGAGGTGATGTTCGTGCTGGTCGCTCTTTCCCCTTTTGCTCTTTGTCCTCGCAGTGGGGTGGCCCGTCTGATAGTCAGGACAGAGAAGGAGCGCCCGGCTCCCTCCCCTAGCTAGTCTAGTTTTTGATGGCTAGTACAGTATTTAGTATTTAGTGTTTAGTATTTAGTATTTACTTGCATAGTGCAAAACGCCTTTTCTTTTTGTATGTACTATATTAAGAGTAGAAGTTTAAAAAAAAAAAAAAAAAAAAAAAAAAGCACAAAAGGAACGTACAAAGAAAACGGCTCTAAAACTAGCGCTCCCGAGTGACAGAATGCAAATAGTGTGCTAGCGTGCTGGCTGCTCCATACAATAAGAAGATTAAATGCGAAAATTATAAATTATCAGTGTTTACCGAGTATCGAATATCAAAGAGCCAATATCAAAATCCACGGAAAGAGCGATCGTCTCGGCGCCTTCCATTTACAATCTCAGCCGCCCACTGCAACCTCAGTCTACGGAGTATGTACTACATAGGAATTACTCTGGTACTCTTGATTCCCGCTTATTGTCCCGTCACGGCCGCTGTCGGGATACGGGAGAGACGGGGCCAAATTGGACAATGCCATCCCTGTCGTTCGAAGTGTCTCGTTGTCTGCAGAGTACATTGTAGATGTCGTGCTTATTGCCTTGAATATGCAGATGGGATGCCTCGTGTGATACAGTTGCGGATTTAGCAGCGCGCTGGCTCGCCGCTCTGAAACTATGTACTGTGCTACCATGCTATTCGCCAAGTATCACGGCCCGTTGCACCTTCCGCTTCAATTCAATGCCAACCGTTGCACCTGCCATGTCAATGCCAGATCAGCCGACGTGCTGCCAAACACGAACACACGAACACGCGAACACTTCTATCCTCGCCCTCTACAACCAGCTATGACTGGTTCTGGGTAGCATGCTGGCATGGCATCACAGGATCTCAAGCTGCAACAATTCTCTTTAAATATCAAAATGCCCTACGATGTAGACGCAGCACTCCGCGACCGCGTTTTCTTAGGTGTTTCTTAGCGCCGCGTTAACCTTTTGGGCTGCACGTTCCCCTGCACGGATGCACGTCCTTTGCACCTTCCTTGCTGTAGCTCTTCTCCCTCTTTCTTGCAGCGCTCTTTCCGTGACGGCCAGCCCCCGCTCCTTTGCCAATGCTGAAAGCCCATGCCCATGCCCATGTGCCGCTACTAACCCCCACAAGCGAAGAGCCTTTGTGCTGCATATGTACTCTGTAAGAGGCAAGAGCTAAACTCAAATACTAGCAAAGCTGCTCTGAAATTCAGCTTCTGCCTGTGCAGAGTAAAGAGCTCATAAGAACTTGTAGTGTAATATTATTATGCTTTTTATTTTATTTTCGGGTTTGTACATTTCCGGTTTTATTTTTGTACATTTTACTATTTCCCTTCTTTGATTTCTACCCGTTTCTTTTCTTTTTTTCTTCTTCTTTTCATCCCGTTTGTTCGCCCTGTATTTGCTTGTATTTATTCATCTCAATGCCACCGTTAGCTCTGGCAGATCCTTCCCTAATTGCTGTTCTGATCTCCGTTGCTCCTGCCCTTTCCAAACATACATGTCTCAGACAGCAGAAAACATCAAGCAAGAAGACAAATCACATACTACATAGTATGTACTGTGCAAAGTAGACACAGATACAGCCCATAATACATACGTACTTGTACGTGTAAACACAAACAGAAAGAGCGACCGGAGTATTTATGAGTTTTGTTAATTCCGCAACAAGGAAGGCACCCGAGGAATCAGACCGAAACCACTCCAAATCAAACACAATAGCACAGAAACAGAAGGAGCTCTCGAGCAACGTCGCAGACATTGAGAAGATACTATGCAATAATCACTGCAAAGGCAAAACGGCAAGACACCAAGGCGAAAAACACGAGCAAACGGAAACAGCGACTGCCAATCTATGCAGCCGGCCCGTTTTATACAGGTCCTCGCTCACCTTCCTTTCTTGCCGTATACTTTGCACTCGGTAGTACTGCCCCAATCCATGAATTATTAATCTGTCCCGACCTGTCGACTCTCGCCAATTTCGCCTCTCTTTATTTACAACTCGCAACTCTTCTACAACAGCAGCACCCCGAACGCCAAACGCCAGACAGCCTCACAAACCCAACAACAAGCTCGCAGCGCCACTCACACCAACCCACACACACTCTCTCTCTACAGAACACTCACCTGTCTGCACTCTTTCTTCCCTGCGCTTGTTTCACTCCTCGTCCTTTTGTCGGCTTGCCTCCTCGACAGCATCTTCGTCGCTGCTTTGGATTTCGCGATTCGCGATTCTCGAGCCTCGTTTTCCATTCCTCATTCCTTGCATCCCTCTCCCCTTCTACCTCCAACTAGCTCATTCTAGACCATTCCTGCCCGCATCCCACCTCCCGCACCTCCTCGCGCGCCTCTCCTCCTCTCTCCTCCCTCCTCTTCTCCTCCTCCTCGCCTCCTCCCGCAACGGCCGAGACACCCCAGACGGCCCAATCCAGTTTAACGGGACTTGCGTTACAACTCGGCTCGCTAGAGGAGTGCGTCTCTGAGCATCTGAGTCTCCGAGTTTGGGGCTCCTGGCTTGTGTACGGCATCTCTTATACCAGCCGTCTCGCCTGCGCCTGCTTGACTTCCATGCGACACTCAAAGATACTCACAAACGACAAACCACAAAGCACAACCCACAAAACAGCACGCACGCATTACCCTGTAATACTGAGTACTTCGTACACCTCCAGCTTTCTCGTGCACCCACAATACCGCCGATCACCACCTTCTCGAGTCACCCGACGCTGGCTGCTCACTGCTCTGTATTCATCCTCTCTGTCGTCCTCCACCCCTGGCTGGCCGCCAACACCCCGCCCCTGAATCTCCTCGCTCCGTCTCCCACCCCGACAAACAGCTCGTCAGTACGCTGTACAGAGTACTCGGTTCAGAGCAGAGCACACGCTACGGCGCTGCAGGGCTGCATGCAAGCCAATCTCACACTGAGCCAGTCGAAGCTCGAGCTAAATTGTTTAAATCAATTATAGACAGCTGTGTCCACGCGAGAGCTGCTAGTTTGCATTTACTCTTGCGCTGCTGCACTCTGTATTCTGCATTTGCATTTGCGCTGCATTTTCGTTTGCAGTTGCATACTGCATATTGCATTCACCTCCATTTCCTCATTTCTTCAGATTATATTTTCTTCTTTTCTTCTTCTTATTTTCCCTTTTTATTGTGTCTTAAAAGGGGGGTTGTTTTGGAGGCCCTCGCTCTAACAAAAAACGCTACCTGCAAGACTACTTTAGTCTTGCCGGCGGCCGGTCGATCATTTAGACCACGTTCTGAGCATTGAAAACAGGGACTGTGTTTCTGTCTCTACTGTAGGTTCCTCTGTTTCCCCGTTTCTCTGCTTTTCTTTTTTCTCTTCTATATATCAAAGTCCACATCCTGGGGATAGTGTATGTTTCCTTTGGTCTTTGCGCCTCACACCTTTCTTTTTCTGTTTCTTCTTCTTCATCCTTATCTTCATCTTCATCTTCATCTTCATCCTCATCCTTTATCCAACATCTAACATCCTACATCCTACATCCTTCATCATTCCTTCTTTTACCTCGTCCTTCCTTCACCCTTCACTCTTCTACTTCGCCCTTGCCCTCAGAACTTTTCATACTGATGACATTCTCTATTCATTCAGATAGCATCGAGTGATCCCTGCGCCATCATCGCCGCATCAAGTCAGCACAGGGTCCCCCTCCTGTGTTGGCCGCGCCTGCTTCTCATCCTGGGGTGGGCGGAAGAAACACCCATTTCTGCCCAATCTACAGCGCTTTTGCGTCAGCCCTGCCGAGGCTTCGGTAAACCCACCCTACCATGGAGCAAACATTCATGACAATACACAGTGAGTTCCCAGTCTCTTCTCAAAAGAAGACTGCAAAAACTAATACTAACGCACAACCAAGATCTCGGCCCGGATGCCAATATTCTCTTTGCGTCCGAGTCCGTGGCCGACATCTTGGGCTACCAGCCGTCCGATGTGCACGGAAAGTCGGCCTTTGACTATTTCCATCCAGAAGAGGTCCCATTTGCCCGTTCTGTGCATAGCCGGGGCGTGCTGCTGGACAAGGCCGCGGTGCTTCACTATGCACGCATTTTGAACCGGGAAGGCCGCTGGGTCGGCTGCGAATGCTGCTTCACTATCGTTCACGATGTACTGGTAGCATGCACCAGCATCTACCGCCGAAATGCTAAAAGCGAACGTGAGTAGCTCCTGAAATCAGTCTCCAACCTCCAGTCCCCGATTCCCGGTCCTCAGTTCCGAGTGAGGTATACTGACATACAAAGGGCGAGCTATCGAGGCACCTCAGATCCGGCGCCTGTTTGCGTGCTCACCACGCGACCCACGATACCATATGCTGGAGCATCTGTCGCCCAAATTCAAAATGCCGCCCATGGAGCGCGAACCGCGAGCGGCGCTCATTTTAAACCGCTTCACCCGGAACCTGACCATCATGTTTGCAACAACGTCGATATCTACGATTGTTGGCTTATCGCCACGGGAGCTGAAGAGCAGGAGCTTCTACCGGTGCATCCAAGAAAGCTGTTTACCAGAGGCTATTAAATGCCTGGAGAGTGCCAAAGCCAACGACTCAATAGCATACCTGCGATTTTCATTTCAAAATCCAAGGGAAGACGACGACGCTTCGGACGACATGAGCGACGACGGTCTCGAAGCTTACAATGAGATTGGCGACGACGAAGCAATGGCCGATGGCGACAACATAGAGGAGGGGCAGAGGTGCAGCAAACGACCCCGGATCGAAGAAACAGAAGCATCGACAAGACCAGGGTCTTTTGAACGTAGAAGCAGCTTGGTTCCTATCAAAATCGAAGACGACGACGACAAAGGCATATCTCTGCCTGATCTTCCCAGTGCCGCGCATGCATCGGCTCCCCAGTCGCCTGCTGCTGCATCAACGCCAACAAGATCTGCTTCCATGGAGCTTGAGGCAGTCGTTTCCTGCACATCTGACGGACTGGTGGTTGTTCTTAGAAAAGCACGACCCCCGATACCGCCGGCACACCCACCACTCGTATCATTCGACTACGGAGAAGGCCTCTTTGCAGCGCCGTGGGGTCAGCACCCTATCCGACCTCACTTTCCTCAAGAATACCTACACTCGTTTCAGCCGCCCTTTCTCCCGCAATATATGCCGCTGCGAGAAAATGTGAAAGACGCCGGGGGCCCCCCTATCGACATTCTGATGGGGTCAATACGAGATGTGGCCGTTTTTGCCTGGGGGGTCGTGGGCATCAACCCGGCCATGGCAGCATATGGGCGAGGCTTACCTTCAGGCGATGCGCGGCCGGCCCAAGCCGCAAGACAAGGCCAACGCCCAGACGCGCACGCGAATGAAGGGGTCGGCGGAATGGCTCACACCAACGGCCATCGTATGGCCATCACGCCTGCTGGGTCACCGCGCCCATACCCAACGACGTTGGACAAGGGAAAAGCTTGTGAGACAGAGCCATTCATGCCGGTGACGGTGGCCACGCAGCACTCGGAAGTACTGTACACAACCGTACCACCGATCGCAACTGCCGGCTACAACACTTCACCCATAGCAGCAAAGCCCGAAGCCATTGCACACAGCTCATGTGGTCTCCAGCTGGCACATACTGGGTCGCAGCTGGGCCCGACACGCGAGCAGCCACGAGAGCACTCCTGGCCAATGTCGGACCACGCACCGCCACGACACCAGCATGCAGAGATATACAATAGCAACCCCCGCCCGCTTCTGCCCTCGCCAGTTTCTCCGACGGGCTTTTCTACGCCGGGTTTCTCTACGCCGGGCGCACCCCAGCTCCCGCTACCCAGTATCCCTCGCGGCCCGGCATACCATCCGACAGGGTACGTGTCACCGGCGACGCGGAGCCCCCAACCGAATGCAGGGTCGTATAGTGACTACCCATACACCTGGCAATCGTAATCAGCATCGTCGGCCGGCCTTGGCACTCCCGTGGATGCGATTTATCTTATTTCTTTTTTTGTCATTTTGCATAGTACATGTTCCAATTCGATACCTGGTGTTTGCATCTTTAGCGTCTACTATACCTTTTTGCTTTTGTCGCATTCATACTGTATCCATCTCCTTTAGAGGTTTTTTATCATTATACAATCAGTCTGTCATCGTTTCCCATCCCAGCATGCCTAGTCGCTTAGAGAGAAGCTGTTACTAGAGCCATGGCACTCTCGCTAGATACCCCGGAGCTCAGGAAGCTGCAATCTCATACAATCCCATGGAATTGGTTAATAAGACCTGAAAGTATCAAAGTGAAGTATATATGTGTTTAGTTCATGCATTTTGAGTGATGCCTAAGCAAGCTGAGCTATGTATTACAATGACGGCGTACGACACGCATGATTGGATGATAGCTATATAAAAGTGGAACCATTACTGCATACGGGCAACGTGGACTCTGGCCAGTACGTAGTACTCGTAAATTGGATAGCTGTGCCAGGCCTCCCTTTTCACATCTCAACTACCGACCTCACCCCATCATAGCCTCGACGCCGACATCCCGCTCGCTCTCCGTTTTAGACATATACACGCCCATTCGATACTAGCTGATATACACACAACCCAGCGACACCGCATTTCTCGACCGACATGTCTGTCAACCGCAAAGACTACGGCCCTGCGCCGCAAGTCGACGACGAGGATCTTATCGACCCCGATGACGGTGCGCTCTCTAGGATGGAGGATGCAGATGCAGGTGCATATATTGCATAGATGCTAACATGGTACAGCTGACCTCGATGACCTCGACGACCCCCTGGCACCCGAGTCCTCTTCACACGCACCCCTTCGCGGCAACATTGGAGCTTCGTCATCGTCGGCCGGCCCCATCAACAGCAACAGCGGCGGCAGTGCTGCCTCCGGCTTTGGCCGTGCCCTTAGCGAAAGCTACCTGACATCCCGCATCCCCGGCGAGGACCGCTCTGCTCCCACAAACACAATCGACGAGACCGTCTGGGCGACGCTGCGGCGCGACCTGCACGCTGTCTGGGCCAAGATGCGCGAGGTGCTGTACCCGCGGTACCTCTTTGGCGGGTCCATGTTTGATGCCGATGCAAATGGAAGCGGTGCCGGTGGCGGCGCCAGTGGCGGCGGTCTGCGCGGCGCGTACGCGACGCTGCGCAATGCCGGCCTCTCGGGCACACGCGAGGAGCTGGCGGGCCTGGCGGGCCGCGTTCTCGACCCGGAATCGCTGCTGCGGCAGAGCAACATGACGCCCGGCCTGCGCGACTGGGACCTGTGGGGCCCGCTGGTGTTCTGCCTGCTGCTGAGCATGCTGCTGAGCTTCAATGCGCGCGCGGACCAGCGCGACCTTGTGTTTTCGGGCGTGTTTGCCATGGTGTGGATCGGCGAGGCGGTGGTGACGCTGCAGATCAAGCTGCTGGGCGGCAACATTTCGTTTGCGCAGAGCGTGTGCATCATCGGCTACACGCTGTTCCCGCTGGTGATTGCGGCGCTGCTGTCGGCGCTGCACCTGCCGACAGTGGCGCGCGTGCCCGTGTACCTGGTGCTGATTGCGTGGGCCATGGCGGCGGGTGTGAGCATTCTGGGCGGCAGCGGCGTTGTCAAGAACCGCGTCGGCATTGCCGTGTACCCGCTGTTTGTCTTTTACCTGGGCCTGGGCTGTTTGTGCTTTATCAGCTAGGTTGCTGTCTGTCTGTCTGCCTGCCTGCCTGCCTGTCTGCCTGGGACAATAACGCTCCAACGGTCCGATGTTGGCCCTGTGCCTTGAGACGCCCAACCTTCAACGACACCTTTTTACCATCTATCTACCAGCTTGTACTTGTTCCTTTCATACCTCATTCCCTTTTCCTGTCACGCTTCTCCCTCTTAATTTGCTCTTTATCTATCTGGTCTGTTTGTCTATTGTCTACGCGTTCTGTAACATACTTTGGTCTTGGACGGGCACGAATACTCCCGATGCAGCGCGGTTGCTGCAATTTCTTCAACATTACTGCAATTTACAAGTTTATCTTTATCTTTTCTCTACAACTATTTCGCTGGCTGTTCCCCTATTCCTTGCCCTTGATACGTATATGTCTAATTGCGCATATGCACGCGGCTGACCGACCTCAGCCAACCAGCGGCTGTCGACGGCCAGCGCATCGCCCCGACCGAGACCCCAGCGTGTAGCCTTTGGAAGAGATGCATCTCGCCAGACTCGTCTAATATTATATCTAATGTAGCAAAGACTTGTGCTACTGTCATTTCAGCTGCCTGTCTCTTTTCTATCATCTTCATCGCCTTCACTTGTGGACGCGCTGTGGCTGTCCACCGTGGCCACCGATCACTATAAACAGCATTTATTATCTTTGCAGCTGCCTTCTATTCTATGCTCTGAGCAAAGCTTGCCTTGCCGCCAATCAACCTCAAGTAAATCCAAAGTCAGTTGTGACCGTGAACTGTGAGCCTTGCTGCGACATCTCGCTTCCTCGCCTTACAGGCTCTGCCCCACTACTCTGTATGTACTATGATAGCGCCAACGCCTGCCGCCAAACACGCTAAATCCATGCCAGCAAACCACCACTGCCGCCCCTCCTTCTCCTTGCCCTTGCCCGTGCTGGCCTGGCCTGGCCTTGCCCATTGCTCCTTCCTTTCCGTCGCCTTGTCATGGCACCGCTCTTTCCTGATTCTGTTCTTGCCAATATTTCCGGATTGTAAAGCCTTTTTCGTAGTCCTCCCTCCTTAGTCCTTCCTGTTCCGTCCATCTCGCGGCATCCGGCCATTTCTGCTCTCTGACGCGTCCACCTCTTAACTTTCAGGCCTCACTTTTCGGGCAGACCACCCGCTCATTACATTGTATTTTACGTCCTATTTTCCAGCTCTTTTTGCTTGTCCCACTCACATCCACTACTGCAGACCACAACCGCCTGCACCGCACTGCACTGCACTGCACGGCACCCATCTGCACTCTTTGCTTTCCTTTTCCCTCTTTTCCCTTTTCTTTGTGCGTCTCTTGTGCGTGTTACTCCCTTTGCAATACCGACGCAGCTCACAACATCGTGCTAGACGCCGTGAATATACAGAGTGCACAGTACGACATACGCCCAAATTCCAAATCCCAAATCCCAAATCCCAATCTCAAACCCCAAATCCACACCGACACGCTTGTCAGGGCACGCCGGGTTAGGGATTCTTGGACCAGCCTGACCCGACTTTCGACGGCGACGAGACGGACAAAGACAGCAACTACAATACAGAGGTCGCCACAGCTGAGTCCAAATTTGACCCACTTCGTTAGCAACAAGCTGGGACAAAAAGCCCCGACATTTACATTTGCTCCGCGTGGCTGCGTCAACAACAAGTGCAACAGCAGGACAAGAGCGACGAGAACGACGAGAACGACGAGAGCAACGTGGATAAGAACCAGCTACACGGGCAAACAGAACCTCCAAACACGAGACTCGACCTACAAATAGCCAAACAATCGACCATGGCAGACTCCGATCCGGCGCCGGCTGTCCCCTCCGGCACTGCGTCCCCCAAGGAAGACGCCGCGACCAAGTCGGCACGGGAGGATCTGAAGCACACTGCAATCTCGGAAAAGACAGCAGACAAGACAAGCGACTCCGAAGAGGCACGCGCCATCACCCCCGACTCCATCCCACAGCTCAAGGCAGGCCACGGCCAGCACGACGCTCTCAAGGAGCAGGTCTCGTCGCCCAAGAAGAAGCGCGCTCACGACCAGGTCGACGACGATGACACCGCGGCCAGCGAGGGCAACAAGAAGAACAAGGACGACCACGACCAGAATAGCGACGAGGCTGATGCACCAGCTGTGGCTGCTGCTACTGCATCGACAGGTGCCGGGAGTGCTGCGGAGCCCGATAAGAAACGGCTACGCGATGAGGCAGAAGTTGCAAAAGATGCTAAAGATGCGAAAGACACAAAAGACAAGGACGCAAACGGCGCAAAGGAACCCAGTGAGGGCTCGAAAGACAAGCCTGCTGCAGCTGGAGCACCATCATCTGCTTTCGCATCGTCGGGCTTTTCCAAGCTGACCAGCACGTCGTCTCCATTCGGTGCCCTTCTCGGCGCCGGCGGTGCGGCAAAGCCATCCCTGTTTGGCGCATCCTCTGCCTCGCCGCTGAGCTCCTTTGGCTCCTCTGCTGCAGCAAAGCCGGCTACTGCTGCCCCCACACTCAGCTTCGGCGGCAGCGGTGCGGCATCACCATTTGCCGGCCTGCAAGGCTCCTCGACCCCCTCGCCTAGCGTCTTTGGTAGTGCTTTTGGCGGCGCGGCAACAGCAAAGCCGTCTGCGTTCGGTGGAGGGGGCGGCTTTGGTGGAGCAGCAGGTGCGCCGAGTGCCTTTGCCAGTGCGCTGTCTGGCGGCCCCAAGCTGACCAGCTTTGCCAAGCCTGGCGAGGCGTTTAAGAGCGACAAGCCGGCGCGGCCGTTTGGTGCACCCGAGAGCGAGCCTGAGGAGAGCGGCGACGACGACTCTGCGGCCGAAGAGGACGAAAACGGCGACGAGGGCGAGGGCGACGAGGAGGGTGCCGATACCGAGGAGAAGACCAAGGCCAGTGGCGAGGAGAAGAAGAAGCGTCTGCAACGAGGTAAGTCCACCCTCAACTTCCTGATCTCTTGGTCTCTTGGTATCTTGAAAACATGCAACACGCAAATACTGACAAAGCAGTTGTTGTCGACGACGGCGAGACGGGCGAGGCTACATTATTACAAGTCCGCGCACGCATGTACTACCACGACAAGGATCTCGGCTGGAAGGAGCGCGGTGCCGGCATGCTCAAGGTCAATGTGCCAGAGCAGTGTGTCGAGTACGACCGTGATGGCAATGTCATCCCGGCGTCTTTTGACGCATCAACGCTGGGCGGCGATGCCGATGCCAACGACGACACCAATGACGATGCCGGCAGCAACGACGGCAACAGCAGCAAGAGCGACCTCGGCGCATCGGCCAAGCCCAACGCGGGATCCGGCCTGGCTGCGCTGCCGCAGCGGACCATGGTGCGCCTGATTATGCGGCAGGACTCGACACACCGCGTCATTCTCAACACCGTCGTGCAGGCGTCGACCGAGTTCAAGGACCGCCAGACGCTCAAGTCCACAACGGTGCTGTTCACTGCCTTTGAGGGTGCCGAAGCAAAGCCCGTCAGCGTCCAGGCAAAGGTAACTATGCTATTCGTCTTTCGCCTTTAACATTGCCAGCCACAGAAGCTAACAGTCTAGATGAACATTGCCAATGCCAAGACGCTTCTGAGCACCATAGAAGGCATTCAGAAGGAGCTGCGCGGCGACTAGGCACGTCTCGAGGGCCTTGTCTCGCACCCAATTCTGATGCAGGAAACTCTGCTGCGCATGGCACAGAGCACCGCACACTACCCCGTGTACCTGGTGCGCCTCGAGTCGAGCAAAGGTCGAGCAAAATGCCTGTACACTTCGTCTCGGCATGTCGAAGCTGCCTTAATGCCGACCTCCATGTTGCAAGCTGCTCGACGCCACGGCTCGCTCTCTCTGCCAGAGCTATTGCAGCCAGCTTATGGCAGCGGTCTTACTCTACATTACCCACCATCTGTTCTCAGCTATGTTTATTGCCTTCTATCCCTCTAAATATCTTTAAATATCTTTCTGTTTTCTTTCTGTCTCTCAATTCTCGTTTTTATTTCATTTGATTCCTGTTATGTTTCTGCTCTGTTTTAGTACATAGCCATGCTGGGTTAAACGGAGGTCGGGACGCCGAGCTCGGCTGGCAAGGAGGCTCAGGGGAATACCCATCGACTACACTGCTATAAAATTTAAAGTACGCATACACGATGAGGCGACTGCTGTGACAAGTGATGTGCTGTTCTAGAGTCGTAAGAGAGGCGAGGATGTAATTGGTAGTGGGAGGATCGGTTGGCGTTAGAGTCAATACCAGTACTCCTAGATAACAAGAATAAATCCAGAATAATATAAGATGCTCTAAAGGAAAAGAACTATCAAACGAAGAGACAACAAGAAGTCAATCATGAGTAAACCGGTTGATGTTGATATTGAGTGAAGTTTATTAGTGACGTAAATGGTCACGTGAGACCGCGACAGTGCTTGCTTTATTTTCGCGTGGCGACTTTCCGGCGTCTTTTCCGGCACTCTCGCCACGACAGCGGAATGCACCCAATGTGACGCAACTATAATAGCGGCTACTGCGACTGCCTAATGGAACAGCGAGGCTGTACTCCTACATGATGGCCGACGCGGCAACCACGGTCGGCAATAAAGAGGCGCGGGCCGCTGCTGCCGCCAGCAAACCCGGGAAGCGAAAACGGCCAGACACGAGTGGTCCGGAGGAGAAGGACGTCGTTGTCATAGACTTGGAGGGCGAGTCTGCAGCGGCCGAGAGTGATGCCTCTGCAAGTACCGGCGGCAAGGCCAAGGCCAAACCCAAGAGAAAACAGGCAAAAGGCCAGGCCGCCAAGAAAGAGCCCGAGTCTGCGCGGAGCATCGACGACTGGCCCGAGTGGTTCAAGTCCCTGGAAAAGACACACCGTGCGCTCAATCTCGTCTTTACTTTTTGCTGCACCCGGAAGCACCTCTTGACCACGTTCGACACGATCAAAACTGCTGTCGAGACAAACACGGGCGCTCCGCTGCAAGAAGAGACGGTCGCAGCCATTGCGGCCGTGCTGTCTCTCTACTTTGGCAGCTCGTCCGAGGCGGGCACGATCCGCTTCGAGTATGTCGACGAGCTCTCCCTGCAGCTCGATGTGCAGGGCTCGGAGCGCGATGAGGTGTTCAAGACGGGCTCCAACAGCAGCCGGTTCACGGCCCAGGGCCCGGCAGCAGATGCTTCCGTCGGCGGCATCACGGGCCGCGAGGATCTGGCCACAGCTTCATCTGCAGGACGATATGAAAGATATGAAAATGGCGGCATCGAGCCAAGCAAAGAGGTGCTATTTTTTGAATTCATCGACGAGGGGCTCAAACGGGAAGTGCCACACCCCAAGACGGGCGAGCCCACAAAGCCGTCCACAATGCTCAAGAACGAGCGGCTGCGGATGCCCGTCTACGGACAGAAGCAGATGGCTGGGCTTATCGACAAGCGGAACAAGCGTTTCATGACTGCAGTAAATGCGTTCCTGGACCAGTTTGAGCTGAAAATCGACGACGGCGAGAGCCGGGATCCCGCTGAGGCTTTGCAAAAGGCAGCCGAAGCTTTCATTCCCATGCCCGGCACCGATGCAGAGACCGCTGTCGTAGAACTAAAGGCGGGCGGACCCGGCGGACTTGGCAGCCATGGTGGCCATGGTGGTGGCATCCCTGAGTCGATCCCGGCTGAGCGCAAGACCATCCCCGAGATTGTGGACGAGCTCAAGCAGAGTCCGTGGTATTCCGGCCAGATTGTGGCCGACGGCCACCGTGTGTTTGAAGAGCAGGAGCCCATCTACGGCGACCTCGAGTTTCTCCTCAGCCAGGACATGGTCAATGCTCTATACAATGCAAAGGGCATTACGCAGTTCTATGTGCACCAAACAGAGGCCATCAATGCACTGCATGCCGGCCAGCACGTCGTCGTTTCGACATCCACAAGCTCGGGCAAGTCTCTCATCTTCCAGCTGCCCGTTGTCCACGCCCTCGAACAAGACCCCCTGTCGCGCGCCATGTACATTTTCCCAACAAAAGCACTCGCACAAGACCAGAAGCGCAGCTTGCGCGACCTCTTGGCCTTTATGTCCACGCTCTGCGATATCCTTGTCGAGACGTTTGACGGCGACACGCCGTGGAAAGAGCGCGACTACATCCGCGAAGAGGCGCGCGTCATCTTTACCAATCCAGACATGCTGCACGCTTCCATACTGCCCAACGAGAGCCGGTGGCGCTCGTTCCTGCAGAGGCTCGAGTATGTCGTTGTCGACGAGCTGCATTACTACAACGGCCTCATGGGCTCGCACATGGCCTTTATCATGCGGCGTCTGCGTCGTGTGTGTGCCGCACTCGGGAACCGGCATGTCCGCTTTATCTCGTGCTCGGCGACGGTCGCCAATCCGCGCGACCATTTTGAGACCATTTTTGGCGTCATGGACTGGGAGCGGGACCGGCCCGTGCAGCTCGTCGATTTTGATGGCTCGCCGTCGGGCCGCAAGGATTTCTTGTGCTGGAACACGCCCTACCGCGTGCCCGGCGATCCATCCAGCGGCCGAGGCAGGGCTCTGTACGAGTGTGCACGCCTGTTCTGCGAGCTGATTCTTCGGGGCGTGCGTGTTATTGCTTTCTGTCGCGTGCGCGAGCAGTGCGAGAAGCTTGTCGGCGCCGTGCAGCAGGAGCTGGAGAAGATCGGACGCCCCGAGTGTATCACGCGCGTCATGGGCTACCGCGGCGGATACACCGCGCAGGATCGACGGCGCATCGAGACCGACATGTTCTCAGGCCGGCTTGTGGGCATTGTGGCTACCACAGCACTGGAGCTGGGCGTCGACATTGGCTCGCTTGACTGTGTCATGACATGGGGTTTCCCATACAGCATTGCCAACCTGCGGCAACAGAGCGGCCGTGCCGGACGGCGGCAAGGACGGGACTCCCTATCAATCCTTGTCGGTGACTCGTTTGCGACCGACCAGTACTACATGCAGAACCCAGACAAGCTGTTTGACCAGCCGCACGGATCGCTGCAGGTCGATCTCGAGAACATGCTGGTGCGCGAAGGCCATGTGCAGTGCGCTGCCTCCGAGATGCCCATCCGCCCGACGGAAGACGAGCAGTACTTTGGCGCAGGCTTAGCCAAGCTCTGCGCAGAACGTCTGATGCCGGATGGGCAAGGATTCTACCACAGCCACGACCATTTCCGCCCGCAGCCGTGGAAGCTGGTAGCCATTCGCGACGGCGAGGACGAGACCTTTGCCATTGTAGACATTGGGCGCAACCCGCCCATTGTCCTGGAGGAGCTTGAAGCGTCGCGGGCTACCTTTACGATCTACGACGGCGCAATCTTTTTGCACCAGGGAACGACATATCTGGTGCGCGAGTTCAACCCCGAGCGCGGCATCGCCAAAGTCGAGCGCGTGCGCGTGGACTGGACGACACAGCAGCGAGACTACACCGACGTCGACCCCATCGAAACCCAGGCTATCCGGCGCATTGGCGGCGACAGTGACGACAACACCAATGTAGCCCGCGCATACCTCGGCCGCATCCGCATCTCGCAGCACGTCTTTGGCTACTTCAAGGTCGACAGGCGCGAGAAGATCCTGGACGCCGTGCAGGTGGACAACCCGCCCGTGATCCGCTACAGCAAAGGCACATGGCTCGACGTGCCGGCATCAGGGCTTGGCGTGCTCGAGCGCAGGCGACTGCACATGGCCGCGGCCATCCACGCCGCCGAGCATGCCGTGCTCAGCCTGCTGCCCAACTTTGTCATCAGCCTGCCGGGCGATGTGCGCACCGAATGCAAGAACGGCCTCAAGGAGTTCCAGGGCAAGCCCGTGACACAGCGCAAACGTCCTGCACGCCTGACGTTTTACGATGCCAAGGGCGGCGCCAACGGCACCGGGCTAACAGCCAAGGCATTTGATTTCATGAACATGCTGCTGCACCAGGCCCTCACGCGCATCGAGAGCTGCGACTGTGGCTATGCCGAGGACTCGTCGCGCGGCTGCCTGGAGTGCATTGCGTCGCCCAACTGCCACGAGGCCAACACGGTCATGAGCAAAGCCGGCGCCGTCGTTGTGCTGAGGAGTCTGCTGGGGCTTCCCATCCACGAAGACAGTCTGCCGATGGGCCCCGAGGAGGGCATCCCGACGGGGCCCGAGACGGTGGTCCTGGCACAGCCTGTCCCTGGAGCGAGGGAAGCACCATCTGGTGAGGATGTGCAGGTCAAGATTGAGGATGTCTAGGCCTCAGAGATACGATTGATGGTATGATGAGGTCTTGGTCTCTTGGTCACTTGGACGAGGTCGAAGTCGACGATGCGTCATTTGTACATATGGTGTTTGGAGATTTGGAACCGACATATTGCACATGTAAGCCAACAGCAAGCCACTGGCAACTAATAAATCATGTAAAATAATAAGGTACTAGATATGCCGGAAATGTAGAGGCTGTGGCCGTTGTCACCGGAAGCAGATTACGGGGCATTGCTGACTACAGAGTACATGCGAGTAGTACGGAGTACGGCTCTAGCGTGTTCATATGCTGGCACTGGTCTAGCCGAGGTATCTCTCCACCGCCGGGGCATCCACCGAGCGCACCTTCCCGCGGTGCTCTGGCATCCACCTCCACTTCACCTCCTCTTCCCCACAATTTGGGGACTCGGTTGCGCGCCTGCCAATCGAGGTACTTGCATTTGCTAGTATTCTGGCAGGCGCGCAAGGTCACTCTTGAGCTTAGGAGAGCACAGGCTAACGACGTCCGTAGTCCGTACAGGCCAGTCGAGTGTCTTGTCTTTTGCCTTGTGCTTTTTGTTGATTGCATTGCAGTGCTCGCTGCTGCTCCTACAAGCTATTTCCATCACTCTCGCAAATCATCTTCTCGTGTGTTTTGCGACCTGATTCATCCCAGCTTGCACCTCCAGTCGCTCCTTCCGCTCTTGAATCTCGCAACTTCCTCTTTGGCAACATAACGGCATTTTGACACGTGCTTCAGCCTGTCCCAAGAGCTTCTTACGTCATCCGCACCTCCCGTCTACAGCCTCACCTCTTCTCTCGTCGGAATCGAAATCGAAGCCGGCAGTCGTAAGGACCACCATCACAATGCCCGAGGAAAGCGAAAAACAGGTCATTCACGTCTCGTACGAGGGCCGCCTGGCCGTCATCACGATTGACAATGCCAGCAAGCTCAATGCGCTCTCGCTCTACCAGTACTACCAGCTGGCCGCCGCGCTGCGCGAGGTTGCCCTCCGCGACGAGGTCTACGTGACCCTGATCACCGGCAACGGCCGCTTCTTTTCTGCGTAAGCCAGCTTCTCCCACATCCTAGGAATACAGTCCAAACAGAGCACACAGTCCTAACAATCCAGTGGCGCCGACGTTTCTATAGCATCCGGCACCCCCCTCGGCACGGGCGACGATGCGCGCATGCACTGGCTGCGCTCGTTTGTCGCCTTCAACCTCAACATTGCCCGCGCCTTTTACAGCCACCCCAAGATCCTCGTTGTCGGCCTCAACGGCCCGGCGGTCGGCCTGTCGGCCGCGCTCGTGGGCTTTGCCGACTTTGTCTACTGCACGCCGTCGACGTTTTTGCTGACGCCCTTCAGCTCGCTCGGACTCGTCGCTGAGGGCGGTGCCTCCATCGGACTCGTGCAGCGTCTCGGCCGCGCCAAGGCCAACGAGGCGCTGCTCATGAGCAAGCGCATCTCGAGCGACGAGCTGCTGCAGGTGGGCTTTGTCAATGCCATTTTCGACGGCGAGGATGCGGCGTCGGACAAGGCGTTCCACCAGCGCGTGCGGCGCGAGATTGACGACCGGCTGGGCAGCCACCTGATCGGCGACTCGATGCTGGGCATCAAGCGGCTGATCCGCAAGCCCGACGACGAGAAGCTGGACCAGCAGAACGTCCACGAGGTGTTTGCCGGTCTCGAGCGGTTCATGACGGGCGTGCCGCAGGAGGAGTTCCGCAAGCTGGCCATGGGCGAGAAGCGGCACAAGCTGTAGACTGTAGCCGGGCAGAAGAAGCAGAAGCAGAAGCAGAAGCAGAACGAAGAGACGAGAGACGAGAGGCATCTACAGATCACGCGAAACCATGTCTGGGTTTTATTTATATTGAATTGTATTATAGGTTAATGAGACTGGACTGCATCAACATTTTGTTTACAATGTACTTTATCTAAGCCTAGAGGCCGAATTAGGCCAAAATACCAAACAGCAGGGCCGTCTTCTTCCAGTATTCCTGGGCCGACTTGTCGATGCGCTGGCGCGGCGTCTTGCCAACACTGCTGTCTGCCTCCTTCGCCTCGAGACCCGTCCGGTCGTACACGGCATCTTCCAGCTCGGCCAGGGAATGCAATGTCTGCTTTCTGTTTGAGACGGCGACGTCGAGGCCACACCGAAGCCATGCGATATCAAAGAGCCACTGCGTGAGAATGTCGCGGCGCTGGCTGTCGGGGAGTGTGCTGGAAGCTGCTGTGTCCTCCTTGTCCTCCTTGTGCTCGTTGTCTTTGCCATCGTTGTCATCGTTGTCATCGTTGTCATCGTTGTCATCGTTGTCATCTCCGTCATCTCCGTCATCTGCCTTGTTTTCCGCCTCGTCATCGCCGTCTTCCTTCTCGCCAGCGACTTCCGCGGCCTTGCTTTCCTGCAGGTACTCGGCAGTCTCGAGCAGGGTTGTCCACTGTTCGCTGAGAGTGGCGGCGGCTTGCTGCTTGAGCTGCACGAGGGCGGCAGGGCTCCAGAGATCCATGCCGGCATTGCCCATGGAGGCTGACAGGTCACGCAGGAATTTGAATACGCCCGGTGACGGAGTGGATGGAAGCGGCAGCTGCTGGCCGGGCTCATCCCACAGCAGGCGACCGGCCACTGTCTTGCGCGTCAGAACCTTGGTCGTCAGCTGCTCCAGCGGGTCGGCCACAATGATGCGGGCAACGGCGGTGTGCAGCGCAGGGATGATCTCGAGGCCGAGCTCGTTGATGGCTTTTGACGAGGCCGACAGCGAGGCAGCAGTAGTGGTGGTGGTGGTGGCTGATAATTTAGACGTCGTCGGCGCTGCCTGGTGGTCTTGCAGGGATGGCCGGTTGCTCCGGATCTCGCGCAGCACGCGGATCAGATACATGGCAATATGTCCCTTGACAGTGTCGCTGATGCTGCTCGACTCGGCCACCTTGGCCCACTCGGCCACAATCTGTGCATTGAGATCCGTAAAGGCCGTGCAGAGCGTGGCCTCGAGGTGGTTATGCAGGGTCTGCGGGTCTTGCCGGCTGAGCAGCTGCTGTCTCTCCGCAAGCGTCTCTTCGTCCTCGACGATATCGTCTACATCGTTGTCCCAGCGCTGCCGGCGCAGCTGGTCCACAATGGCATTGACGTCGTCCACAACATGGCGCCATGTGGCATACGATGCAATCGCCTTTGCAACGGCATCGCTGCGGCCGTGGAGGCGGGCAGTCACCTGGCGGACAAACGAGACGGCGCCGTCGTGCAGGTCCGTGTCGAGGTCGCCGTTCCAGAGGCTCGAGTGCCGGTCGGTCACGCCGTCCTGCCAGACGGCCAGCGTCGCGGCAATCTCGGACCCGACAAGCCTCAGCTTGGACACCTTGGTGCTGAGGACGTGCAGCATCTGCTTGTTGAAGACGTCGCGCATCTTCTCCAGCAGTTCCGACGAGTCAAAGCCGCGGGCCTTGCTGCTGTCGCGGATCCAAAGCTGCAGCACGCGCGTGCGCAGATCGACTATAGCGTCCAGGTCCAATTGGTGACGTGCTCTTGGTGGCTGCGGCGAGTGCTGCTGCTGCTGCTGCTCCAAGGCTCTCTGCAGACCCGCCAGCAGCACATCGCTGCCGCGCTCAGCCCATTTGCTCAGCATATCCCGGGCCTGAGCCGCATCCAGGTCGTCGTGCCGGATGTACGGCTTAAAATACTGCACATCCTCGCCGCACCACTGCGCGTACACGTCTAAGCGGAGACCCTCGATTTGGCGCAGGTCGCTGTCGTCCAGGAGTGCCCGCCGCTTAAGCCCCAGCAGCGCCTCGGGCAGCTTGTGCGGCAGCAGTGCCTGCACGTCCAAGAGCGTCTTTGTGTATAGCGCCAGGCCGCGGATGACATTGTCTGGCTTCCATGCGGCGCGGCTGCCGTCTTTTGCCGGGTTCTGCTGGTTCTGCTGGATGTGGTTGTTGTAGTCGCCTTCGTCGAGGTCGAATGCGAGCGCCATTGCCTGGCTGCGTACGTGCAGCAGCTGCCACAGTAGATCGCGGGCGCCCGATGTGGTGGCCAGGCTGTGGGCACACAGGGCCCGCAGCAGATCCTCGAGCGAGCTTGCCGCCGTAAAAGCGGACGACTTGTGTCCACGCAGGCCTCCTTGCTCGTCCTCGCTGGCGCTGTCGTCGTCTTCAACACTGTTGAAGTTGGCGGCTGGCTGTTTTGCCGAAGCCGAGGTCGATCCTGCTGCTGCTGCTGCTGCTGCTGTTGCCGCCGACGGCACTGTGCGCTCCAGGATCTCGATAATGTCGCGCAGCCGCCTCCGCAGACTGCCTAGTGTGCGCTTGGATGCCTCAATGGATGCGAGCACGGCGCTGTCCTGGGGCTTGTGAAATTGTGGTATTGACTTGACGCGGCTGTCTCTGTCCCTGCCCTTTCCTGTGGATGTAGATTCGTCGATGCTTGATATTAACAAACGGCTGAGAACAAGCACTTTGGAGGCCAGCACGAGCCGTTCTCCCCAGGTCTGCTGCTGGCGGCCGTGCGGTCGTTGCTGCTTCTTGCCGCTGCTGGTGTCGGAGACCTTGCGCGACAAGAGACGGCCGACTGTGCGTGCACACGCCTCGAGCAGCTTTGCGCGTGCTGCGAGGCTCAACGAAGACTGCTCCTGCTCGTTGCTGATGAACGAGGCCAGCGCCGACACCTTGCCGCCCACCACGGCACGGCCGCAGCGTCCGCCCATGCCAGCCAGCGTGGTCTGGGCGCCCTGCATGTCGGAGCGCATCTGCACAATGGTGTCGGCCGTGCCCAGAAGCTCGCGGTACGAGCCGCCGACCTGGGTGCGAAGCCGGGCGGCCTTGTCGTCGACCTGGACATGGAGGGCTTTGTGGATTTGGCGGATCTGGGGGAGGGTGTGATTGGAGGCGAAGATCTGGGCCGAGGTGGTCAGCAAGCCGACGTCCGCCTCCGGGGAGACCATGGTGACGGTGTTGTGGAGGTAGGGTGGTTTGGAGAGACACGAGACGGGTCGGGAGGTCGGAGGCGTGGACGTCGAAAGGTGTCGTTGTAGTCGTTGCATGCGACTATTAGGAGAAGGGGGATACGTGTGCGATCCACCACAGGTGCCAGTAACCAGAGCTATAAAAATAGCGGGGCCATCATCTTCAGTACGTATAGTGATTATAGCTGCGTATACACTATTGAGACAGTTCACTTATATGAGCTGGGACAGAATGGATTAGATTCTACAAAAACGCGAAAACAATGTTCAAGCACTAGCAAATAGACAGTACCAAGAACAATACGAAGCTGAGCCACCAGGCGTGCTACTCTGACGGCCTCTCTTCCTTTACAGTGACCAACTTGGGCGCCGCCGACGCCTCTGGCCGGCCCTCCTTGACAGCCTCGGCGTAGTCTTCCCAGAGCTTTTCTACGCTGTCGCCAAACAGGTCTGCCCAGAAGCTCTTTCCATCGTAGCGGTCTAGCCGCAGCTTCTCGTTTACCCGGCGGACCGTGCCACTGCCGAAGCGGTTCTCGAGGTAGTCCAGAAAGTACGCCGTGTGCTGGTAGCCGCCGTCCCAGCGCCCGACAGCAGCCGGCTCGCGCTTCCAGTGTGGCGGCTCCAGTGCACACCGCAGACGCACCCAGTCGGCAATGCCTTCAATCAGGCCGCCGGGACAGCTGCCCAGGGCGTTCCACTGGTAGCAGTGCACGAGCTCGTGGGTCAGCACGCCGGCGATCTCGGCCGTGGCGCGCTCCTTGCGTGGCCGGATGCCGGCAATGTACTCGAGACTAAAATGGATTTCCTTGTGGTCGCTGTCCATCTCCGAGCCTGTCGTGTAGGCCACGCCGCCCATGCTGCGCAGGATGACGGTGACCGACCGGGTCGGCGTCATGTGGGTATCGGGGTCGGGGTGCCAGAAGTTGCGGCCGTAGAGGAGCCGCTGGACATTCCCGACGGCGGCAGCAAGAACTGCAGCGGCATTGACATACTGCAGGAACACATCGGCGCCCTCGTGGTTGATGTCGCGGACCTCCAGGCGCAGCTTAGGCTTGGGGTACTCGAACGGCTCAACGCTCTCGGCGGTGTCGGCGGCGGCGGCGATGTCGATTGGCTCGACAGGCTCCTGCGTTTTGTTGGAAACAGGCGGAATGGCAGATGCCGCTGGAGCAGCAGGGGATGTTGATGAAGCTTCTTGGCCTTCTGATGGAGCTGCCGCTTCTTTTCCAGAGTCTGCGGCCATGGTGCTCGAGATGTCGTCCACCGCCGGGCGAATGGTGACGTTTCTGCAGATCGTCATGAATCAGGGTCGAGTATACAGATAGGAACGGGTAAAGTGTCTAGAATAGGTGAATAAGATACAAGCAGCGAACTATGAGAGCGATGAAACCGGAGATGAGGCTGACGATGCGCTGTCCGTGTTTCGCGAGGAGGTGCAAGCAGGTGCAGCACAGCTTATGTAAGATAAGACAGAGCGATAAGCGATAAAGCACAAGCTCCCCGTCCATGCTCCATACGGCACCAGCGCGCTGGAAACAGCCGTCATCAGCGCCCCGCCCCCTCTATATTTACGCGCAGAAACCCACCAACGCAGTGGTCAGATCCACAGCGAGACGGCGAGGGACTGGACTATCACAAGGCAGGCGCTGCTGTGGCACGAGTTGCACCTTCCCGACTTCAACACCATCCACCAAATCCACCCCCGACCAGCAAAATGGCGAGTTCCATCGATCAGACCTGTCTGACGGCGCTTACGTAATATATCAAGCAAAACTAACACGGGCAGAGCTCCGAGGCAAGACTGTACACGTTCTCGCAGGAGACCAAGGACCAGCTGCGCAAGTTCCGGCTGGGCACCTCGCGGTCCAACGAGCCACAGGCCGTCATCTGTATGTTTATGTTGTGCCCGCTGCAGCCTGCCCGCCTACACCACTAACAGCCAGACCTCATCGACCGCGCCACCAAGGAGATCCGTCAAGACGACGACAAGACGGTCTACAAGAGCCTCGACGAAATTGCCGACGACCTGCCCGACAACTCGCCGCGCTTTGTCCTGCTGAGCTATCCCATGACGCTGGTAGGTGGAGGGCCCCAGCCTGAGCTTTCTTCAAGCTTTCTTCTACATTTTTCCATCGCTAACAGCACAGTCATCGGGCCGCCTGTCGGTGCCATATGTCCTCCTCTACTATCTCCCCATCACCTGCAACGCCGAGCTGCGCATGCTGTACGCCGGCGCCAAGGAGCTGATGCGCAACACGAGCGAGGTCGGCAAGGTGCTGGATCTGGAGACGGCCGAGGACCTGGAGGAGCTGCCGGAGCGCCTGGGCGCTGTATAGGCCGTCAAATTGTGATGGAGAGAGGGGGGGCAGAAGGAACTATGGATACCCTATTCACCGTGAGCGTGTATAGCTCCTTTGGTTTAATATCTATATGCTGTTGTATTTCATCATGCTTTGTATCCTGAAAAATGCTATCGTAATGTCGTCCGTGAAACCAGAAACTAAAAACCAGAAACGCCGTGCAATCCCAAGCCATGCGACTCAAATAATAAAAAAAGGAATCACCCTACTCGTCGATATCGTCGGGCAGCACCGAGTCGGCATCGAGGCCCAGCTCGTCAGCCAGCGACCGCACCACTGTCTTGAGTGCCGCGCACGCTGGGCTGTCGGGGTAGCTGTCGAAGAAGCTCTCGCCGTAGTCGCAGGCCATGCCGATGCGGGGGTCGAGAGGAACTGCGCCCAGGAAGGGGATGCCCATCTCCTCGGCCAGACCACGTCCACCGCCGGTCGTGGCCCGGAAGATCTGGCTCTCGTGCCGGCACTTGGGGCACACAAATCCGCTCATGTTCTCGACAATACCCAGCACGCGGATGCCTGCTTTGCGACAAAAGTCAATCTCCTTGCGCACATCCAGCAGGGCCACCTCTTGGGGTGTCGTGACAACGACAGCACCGTCGATGCCGCTCTCACTCAAAAAGGCATTGACACTGAGGTGCTCGTCGCTGGTGCCCGGCGGCGTGTCCACCAGCAGAAAGTCCAGGTCGCCCCAGTCGACGTCCTTGAGAAACTGCTTGATGAGGCCGTTCTTCTTGGGGCCGCGCCAGATGATGGCGTCGTCGCGGTTGGGCAGCATAAACTGGATGCTCATGACGCCGAGGTTGTCGGTCACCCAGACAGGCGACCAGCCGGCACTGCTGACGTGGATCGTCTCCTCTTCAACGCCCATCATCTTGGGTATGCTGGGGCCGCAGATGTCGGTGTCCATGATGCCGACGTTGCTGTCGGGGTTGGCCGAGAACGCATGCGCCAGCAGTGTCGTGAACGTGCTCTTGCCCACTCCACCCTTGCCGCTGAGAACAAGAATCTTGTGCTTGACATTCTCGAGCCGCGCTGTGATGAGCGGGATGTCGGGGTCGGGTCCCTTGGGTGCCGATGCGCAGATTTCCTGGTTGGGACAGCCGGCGCACGAGTCTGCCTGGCCGGCCTGCTCCGACTCAGGGCCGGGGCAGTGTTCTGGCTCGGGAGCTACCAGGCTCGGCTTGGACTTGAGCGGGTTTGCAATCACATCCTCCACGGCCTCTGGCAGATCCAGTGCCGGCGCCATCTCGTATCGCGGGGTAGTATGTGGCGGTCGTGTGTAGTTGTGCAGTGTGGAGAGTAGTTGTTTCAATGTCGGAGGAGAGAGGCGGGAGTGGCGTTCGGGTCAAGTGTGTCGAGATGTAGATGAGGCGTAAATGAAGTGTAGATGGATGGGTCACTGTTATGTGAGAACAAGGAAATAATTAGGAATGAAAATTGGCGTCGACTTGATTGGTAAGTGGCAAAAACGGAAAGAGGGACCAGGAATGCGCTTGCCAGATGATTGGAAATCTGCTAAAGAGGAGCCCCGACTTTCGGCGCCCCGCTGACGTAGCAAACTTACAGGAGTTACAGCGCCTGTTTGTTATCTTATCGGTGGAGGTGAGTGTGACTTGATGAGCGTTGATGGCGGCGGTGTTTAAAATACAAGGTAAATGGCGGCAACTGCCTGGATTCATTGGATTCTTGTCTGTTGTTTCAATTGAGTTATCTTCTTCAAACACAATTGACTCTGATCTGGCTTTGTAGATACCGTGTTTGGATCAAAGTTGAGCGAGCTTTTGTTCAAAGTCGGATACAAATAAATACGGCGTAGAAACGCCGTGCGAAACGCCGTGCAAAACGCCGTGCAAGTACATATATAAGTCATAGTCAGACGTTTAAGTCATGGCATATCAATAAAGCCCCGTTGAGAGCAGACTGCCTCGCCGTCGTCAGATGTTCAGATGTCAGCCATGGGCTATTCACACTGTTGGCTCAACGGCAGGCGCGAGCGGCACTAGCGCATCTGCGGCCCACTAGCGGGCACCTTATAAGCTTTACCGCTGAAATTTGGGGAAAGAGCGACCCTGCAGCTCACCTGATTTCGCGTGCCTTCCTCGCGACGCCACTTAGCATCGAGACCAGCCGCGACAAGCTGCACGGCCTCCTTCCCAATACGCATCCCGCAACCCGGTTTCAACCACCACCTCCTTTTCTACGCCATCCGGCTTTGGCCTCTCTCTTCTCGACTTGTGCGTGTACGGCCTCGCAACACCAATACAAACTGCAGGCTGACGCGCCTTTTAAGGAGCATTTGCGGACTAACTACACGGCAGCCTCTTGCCAGGCCATGCTTCCAGCTGCACAATTCAAGATGCTGCGTTACATGAGAAGCTCCGAGCCCAAGGGCGACGACAACGAACCCCCAAATACTGCTACTGCTGGAAATAGTCCGACTTCAGACAGTGCTCCCAGACAATTGTCTCCCACAAGACCCGGCGCACAGCAATCGTCACAGGCCACCCACGCGCCGCTCCCGACTCAGACGCGCCAGCAGCTTGCCGAGGCTGCAAAACTTCACATCCCGACCCCGTCTCGTAGTGGTACTCCTGCGCGCCAGTCTCCGCCAAAACACTCACAGTACCGAATCGGTAGCCAGCCGCCGCCGCCGCTTCTCCCGCCCTCTACACAGCCTGATCAGCAGCAACAGCAGATCTGGGAAGACTCGAGCATCAACTCAATGTTTGCCGAGAGTGTAGCCACCACAGCACGGCCGGCGCCGAGGGTTGTGAATCTGGGCCGCTATGGTAGCCAGCAGCAGCAGCAGCAGCAACGACGGGGCAGAGGCAGAGGCAGAGGGAGAGACGTTGAAGAAGCGGCTGAACTAGCTCCTGCTCCTGTTGGGGGAGAGGACGCATATGCAGAGAGGTCCCCTTTTGGGTCTCCGTCAAGGCATATGCCGGTTGTAAAGCACTCCAAATATGCTTTGAGAGACGCACGCAGACTCGGCCGGCACTCGTTGTCTGCAGAACGGCAACCGGTGGAAAGCTACGACGATGCCGGGAATGGGTCGCCAGAACAGCGCGTGCATCAGAGAGGCGGCCCGGTAGCAACAACAACCAGTCTCGGTGCAGGTCTTGGAGCAGGCCTTGGCGGTCTGGGTCCGGGTGCAGGAAACCTACGGGATGGACTGTTCAGGGGCACGGCTGCTCACCAGTCTGAGAATGATGACCAAAGTGACATGGGCTTGCGATCGGAAAGCGACGAGGCCTCCAACCAGCGTACGCCTCGCCAAAACAGGGCACCACCACCACCCGACGCATCTACACAGCAGCAACAGCCAGGCCTCCCGCACAAGAGGATTCTGCAAGACAGCTCCTTGCCCCGTGTTGGCGATGGGAGCGGTATTCGCCGGGATAGAGTTCACAACCGCAAGCGGCACCACAGCCCAGACTACGACGACAGCATGCTGCATGCAATGAGCTACTCTGAGCTCCGCGACGAGCCGTTTGAACACGATCCATCCCGCGTGGCGGTCCAGGCACCCGCTGTGCCCGCCAACCTGTCGATCGAAGACAGGCTCCTGCATTTCAAGACTAAAGAGGCTACGAGCCAACGGCACTTTTTCACCGAGATGACCATGCAGGAGTGGGACGAGTCGGGCGACTGGTTTTTAGACCAGTTTGCGGAGCTGACTAACAAGATCCGGGCAAAGCGGCAGGAGAAGCGGCGCACGATGGCCGAGTTTGAAGCAGAGATCACCGAGCGCGAGAACACGGTGCGCCATAAGGCAGAGAGCATAGAACGCACGCTGGGCGACCTGCGGAACGAGGGCGAGGGGATGATGCGCAACAGGGTTGTGGACTTTTAGTTGGGGGAAGCAATCAGAAAAGGGTTCAAGAAGCAAAAGGTTGAAACTCAATTAAAACCAACGGAGCTTTCCCAGAGTACAAGTCCGGGCTATCTATAAAAGTCTCGGTGTTGAGATATATGGCGACCGAGGCCGAGATTATTCTATTTCGTGGCGACTTCAAAGAGGCTGAGGCTCTCGGCACCATCGACCCGACACGGCCTTGCGATGCGACAAGGCTCCATTTCTCATGGCCCGGCAAGACAGTAATCGAGAAGACCCGGCGGCCCAGCATTCTTGTTACACTGAAAGACTTGGAAGTCAAAATGAATCAAAGAAGAAAGGGCCTAGACGTGGCCATTGCACGCGAAGGTTCAGCGGGCAGGCGTCTTTGGTGTTTTTTTCTGCGATTTGCTGTACATCTTTACTATTATGACAGATATCTGTTGTATGTATTATCATGAACTTATGGCATTGTCTTATGCGGTATCTAGTCTTGCATTGCTGCGGTAGATATATTTCAATATATTTTTTAATGTTTTCAATGCAAGCTGGTGATTTCCAGTCCCCAATCTCTAGCCGTCATGGCTCTACTCTACAACACTATGCTCTCCTTTACACGACGGTCTTTGCCTACAATCAGTCGTAATTGCCGATTCGGCTTGTCTGCTGGGAAAATCCCGCGGCGCACGCCGTCTGCAAATAGCTCGTACGCCGGGTAGTAGGCGTCGACAAACTTCTCGACCTGCTCGTCAGTCATGCCCGTGCCGCGCGCATGCCGCAGTGCCGCCTCCTGCTCGCGCCGCCAGTCATACACATACGGCGTGCGCTCAGCATCCAGGTGGATCAGCGCGTCCAGGCGGTCCGTCAGTGCCCTGTCGTAGGCCTGCAGCCGCTCGTTGACCAGCAGGAGATGCTCGAGCTTGTGCGTGTGCAGCTTTGACGCCAGAGCGCCCGGGCTTGCCAGAGCGGCCTCGCCCGACTCTCTCCATTTCCGCTCGACCTCGGCCGGCGAGACGGACTTGAACGCGATACACCAGCCCTCGACAATCACTACCTGCAGCGGCGGCGGCGTGCCGTCGGGGCCGTTGACAAGCCGGCCCGGGTTGCCGGGTGCCGGCGCTACACGGTCGCCCTGCCCGGAGAATGCGGCCTTGTCGTACTCGGGCACATGTGCCGGCTGGCCCGCGCACACGGCATCAAAGAACTCGGCCAGCAGTGGCGTATCGTGTGTGCCGGGCTCGCCGCGGACCTGCACGAGCGCATTGTCGGGGTTCGCCGCCGCGAGCGCGGCCTGGTCGGTGTGTGTGAGGTAAAAGTCGTCTATGCTGACAACGAGCGTCTCCAGTCCTTCGCGGTCCTGGAGCGTCTCATAGAGAGTGCGCACGAGCGTCGTCTTGCCGACGCCCTGGACGCCATTGATGCCGACGATGAATGGCCGCGGCGACGAGGGGTCGTTTTGTGCCTGGTCTGCGCGGTACTGCCTGAGGCGGTCGAGGATAAAGGGCACGCAGAGGGGCGACTTGTCGTCGATGATGCGCGACGCCAGAGGGGCGTCAGGGGTCGTCGCCATTTTGCAGTGGCAGTTGCAGCTGTATCTGTATTTGTATACTTGGTTTGCATGTAGTTCTGCACGGCGGCTGATCTCGAGCCCGGCTGACTCAAGCTGTCGGCTCCAGCGTCGGCCAGTAGCTGACGATTGCTGAATTGCGGGGAAGTAGCGCGGCCAGTGCGGGCGCAGCGCGCTGTATGCAGGCCAGGTAGCGCGTCATATTAATCTGTGCATTGCTTGACCACGGCAAACAAAGATTCGATGCCGTCAAAATTCACACGACAAATCGGTTGCTTATTTAATCAATAATTAATCAGCTCTCATAACATTCGCAATTGGACGCTCTTGCCGGCCTCGTGACCAAGCGATGATATCATTCAGCTGCACTAATAAAGAAGGCACGGCCGAGAGCTGCTGGCTGCTCATGCCCTCCACTACAGTGTCTCGCTCTGTCTGACATGTGAAGACCAAGCCAGCATGTCGTCAGGCCCGACTGACCATCAGTTGCAGCCCATTCGCCCCCAAACGATCGAGTGTGCCCCACCTCTCTATGCTACAAGAGCATTCTTTGCAGCATGCAGAAAGACAAAGTCTGGGGAGAGCGTTGATGATACATGAATGGCGTTATGTATCCAACTGTCGGTTGCGAAAATAATCAATGTACTATGCAGGCTCACTGAAACCCCAAAGCGCGGGGCTTCTTAGTCATGCCTCCCAGCTCCTTCCTCTTTCCTGCAGAAGATGCCTTTATCTCAGCGAGGAAGCTGCGACGCACCGTTTCCAAATGTAATAAGGAAACTGCCCATGCATCGCACCCATCGTTCCTTCCTCGCCTGTTCGTCTCCTTTCTAACCTCGCTGCCTTCTTTCTTCTTTCGTCCATGCCCTCCGCACTCCGTCTCGGTGCTCTGGACTCGTAGTCCTACCAAAACTTCCGACCCGCCAAGTGCACCAAGAATGCCTCTGAGGCCCCACTCGGCAATCGAGTGTCGCCGCGCTGCACCCAAAAGCAGTCAAATGCGCTTATGCTGGCGTTGCTGGGGAAGGTACCCACAAAAGTGCTCCTGCCTTTCCGGGGTATCCGCCAATACCATTGCTCCGTTCTTGCTCCATTTGTATTCTGTACTCTGTAATAATTAGTCCTTGGACGCAAGCAGCTGGGGGTGCCTCGGCTTGAGACATGCGAGGGCCCAGGATTCTTGGAGTTGCCGAGAAGAGAGCCGTTTCTCCAAATAGTGGAAGTTGCGGCGGGCTTCTTTCGAGTCGTATTACACCCCCTCCCGCCTTCCCCATACCATTCTGCCATCCATCGATTTCATATGCTCCTGCCTCTAGTAAACCAGTCGCTCAGTCGCTCTTGCCTGCTGTAATCGTCCATTGACCGACCCATCCCCAGACACTAGCTCCAACTGTGTTCTTTTTGGCATGTGGAGGTAGCCACACATTAATACATCTACACTCCCCTTACACATCATCCATTCTCTCCGCTCTCTCTCTTCCTTCTTCTCTTCATTCACCCTTCATCTCTCCTCTCTCATCCCATCTTTCCATTCTCTCCATCTCTACGCCTCCCTCTCATTCCTCCTTCGTCCTTTTATTCTTATCATCCTCAATCCCTCCTTCCCCCCCTTACACAAATCACAATGCCCGAGCAGCTGCGCTTCGACGGCCAGGTTGTCGTCATCACCGGCGCCGGCGGTGGCCTCGGCAAGGACTACGCCCTCTTCTTTGCCTCGCGCGGTGCCAAGGTTGTTGTCAACGACCTGGGTCTTCCCCTCAACGGCTCCGGCAAGCCCTCATCACAAGCTGCCGATGCTGTCGTGAAGCAAATCAAGGCCGCCGGTGGCGAGGCCGTGGCCAGCTACGACTCGGTCGAGACGGGCGACAAGATCATTGAGACCGCCATCAGCACATACGGCCGCATCGATGTCCTGGTCAACAACGCCGGTATTCTGCGTGAGCTGTACCTGTCGCAGACCTCCGACCAGGACTGGGACGACACCGTCAACACCCACGTCCGCGGCAGCTTCAAGTGCGCCCGCGCTGCCTGGGCACACTTCCGCAAGCAAAAGTTTGGCCGTGTCATCAACACCACCTCGGCTGCTGGTGTCTACGGCGCCGGCAACATTGCCGTCTACTCTGCTGCCAAGACTGCCATCATTGGCTTCACCGAGACTCTCGCCAAGGAGGGTATCAAGTACAACATCCTGGCCAACGCCATCTCCCCCATTGCCGACACCCGCAGCAACTCTGGACTGGACAAGAAGCTCCTGGAGCTCGTGTCGCCCGCGTGGGTCACTCCCCTGGTCGCGTTCCTGGCACACAAGTCCAACGAGGCCGAGACCGGCTACGTCTACGAGGTCGGCGGCGGTCACATCTCCAAGCTCCGCTGGCAGCGCGCCAACGGTCTGCTGCTCAAGTGTGATGACTCCTACACTCCTGGTGCCGTCCTGAAGCAGTGGAGCAAGGTTGGCGACTTTTCCGAGGACGCGCAGTTCCCCAACGGTCCCAACGATTTCATGACCCTGCTGGAGGACTCGGTCAAGATGGGCCCCAGCGAGCGCGGCGAGGAGGTCAGCTTCAAGGGCCGTGTCGCCCTGGTCACTGGTGGCGGTGCTGGCATTGGCCGTGCCTACTGCTTGGCTTTCGCCAAGTACGGCGCTTCTATTGTTGTCAACGATCTCGCTAACCCCGACGACGTTGTCAACGAGATCAAGGCTGCCGGCGGCAAGGCTGTCGGTGTCAAGGCCTCCGCCGAGGAGGGTGACACGCTCGTCAAGGCTGCCATTGATGCGTTTGGCCGCATTGACATCATCATCAACAACGCCGGTATTCTCCGCGACAAGGCCTTTGCCAACATGGACGACAAGATGTGGGACTCTGTCTTCAATGTCCACGCCCGCAGCACCTTCAAGGTCACCAAGGCTGCCTGGCCCTACTTTGTCAAGCAGAAGTACGGCCGTGTCGTCAACACCACCTCCACCTCTGGCATCTACGGCAACTTTGGCCAGGCCAACTACTCTGCAGCAGTATGTCTCCCCTTTTTAAACTTTGTTAACTTTTCCTAAACTGTCCCTTAAAACCATTCCCTTGCTAACCCCATCTTAGAAATGCGCCATTCTGGGTCTCTCCAACGCCGCTGCCATCGAGGGCGCCAAGAACAACATCTACCTCAACACCATTGCTCCCAACGCCGGTACTGCCATGACCCGCACCATTCTCCCCGAGGAGATGGTTCAGGCCTTCAAGCCCGATTACATTGCACCCCTCGTCCTGGCTCTGTGCAGTGACAAGGTCCCCGATCAGCCCACTGGCCGCCTCTACGAGGTCGGCAGCGGCTGGGCCGGCCGCACTCGCTTCCAGCGCTCGGGTGGTGTTTCGTTCCCTCGCAACAAGGCCCTCACTCCCGAGGACATTGCCCAGTCCTGGGCCAAGATTGTCGACTTTGACGACGGCAAGGCCGACTACCCCACCCAGGCTGCCGACGCTCTGAAGTGGCTGGCTGATGACATTAAGGCTTCCAAGGTATGAGCATCTTGACCACGTATGGTCTCCTTATTTCTTTGTTTCCTTTTTGTTTGCATAACGATAAATAGTCGTTTGGTCTTCGGTTCCGATAATTTTCTTTTGTTGCGAACCGAGTGATATTTGAAGTGCATTTTTTTTTGTATCCTTTCTTGTATAAATAGCTAGAGAAATGTCACTGGATATTAAAACCTCTTTCTTTGCAGTCCGACGAGTCTTCCGACGAAACCAACTACCTTGCCGCCATCGAGAAGGCCAAGAACGCCACTCCCACGCCCAGCGAGTTCACCTTTACCGAGCGTGATGTGATGCTCTACAACCTGGGTATCGGAGCCAAGCGCAGCGACCTCAAATACGTCTTGTGAGTTTGGTTGGGACAGAGGCTATGTGTGCATGGTACGGTGTCTAATCGATTTTTAGTGAGGGTGCCGACGACTTCCAGGTCATCCCTACCTACGGTGTCATTCCTCCCTTTGATGCCGAAATGCCTTTCAGCTTTGACGAGATCGTGCCCAACTTCAACCCCATGATGCTGCTGCACGGCGAGCAGTACCTGGAGATCAAGAAGTACCCGCTGCCCACCTCGGGCCGTCTCCAGTCCTACGGCAAGCTGCTCGAGGTTGTCGACAAGGGCAAGTCGGCCATTGTCCGCAACGGTGTCACGACTGTCAATGCCGCCACGGGCGAGGAGCTGTTCTACAACGAGGGCACCATCTTCCTACGCGGCTGTGGCGGCTTCGGCGGCAGCCCCAAGTTCCAGGATCGCGGCGCTTCGACGGCTACCAACACGCCGCCCAAGGACCGCAAGCCCGATGTTGTCGTTGAGGAGACGACGACCGAGGAGCAGGCTGCACTGTACCGCCTGAGCGGCGACTACAACCCTCTGCACGTGGACCCGGCGTTTGCCAAGATTGGCGGCTTCAAGCTGCCCATTCTACACGGCCTGTGCTTCTTTGGCTTTGCGGGCAAGGCAGTGTACGAGACGTACGGCCCCTTTAAGAACATCAAGGTGCGGTTCGCGGGCTCCGTGTTCCCCGGCCAGACTCTGGTGACGGAGATGTGGAAGGACTCTGCCAACCCCAAGAAGATCATCTTCCAGACCAAGGTCAAGGAGACGGGCAAGCTGGCCATTGCCGGTGCCGCCGCCGAGCTGGTGTAGAGGCTGATTTTTGAGTTTTTTTGAATTACTATATTAATCACTATATTAAAATGCAAGGGAAGAGGATGTACGACTATTGGATTTGAGTGTTGTTTAATTCTGCTGTTCGAGGTTATATTATTCGAATATGAGTTTACTTTTTACTATCACATCACATGCTTGACATTGTGGAATATAACTTGAACGAAAACGAATGTAGTTAGGAAGTATATAAAAAAGAGACGGGCTGCAAAGTTCCAAAACAGTGGTAAAAATGAAGCAAAAAGGTATCGTGATAAACAAAAGCAAACCAAACAAAGCTGAGGCGTAAGTAAATATCGTGTCGTGATACGCCAACGTATGGCCCAATATTGGCCAGCAAACGATCCTGAAGAATTAAAAGAAATAGGGATGAAGAGGGTCGAGGTCGTGGAGAAGTAAGGCGGGTGAGGGTTTGGGCGAGATGAGCCTACACGAGTAGGCACTCTAGAAGCCAGTCGAGCACTTGTGCGAGCGATGGAAAGTGCGCCTTGGTGGCGAATGTGCCGTCGACGCTGTCGGGCGAGGATATAAAGGGCGATGTGATGAGCCGGACAATGTAGAGAAAGGCGCCGTAGTTGCTGTACGCTGTAAAGGAGGTCTTGGCCACACCATGGCCATGGCCGTTGGCGGTGCCGGTCCCATTTGTGGGACCGGCCGGCCCGCCGCCGCCGCCGATAGCGATGCCCGTCTCGAGGTATGCGCGCTCGGAGGAGCTGAGCTCGCGCTGCTCCGTCTCGCGCCACTTGCGCTCGGCCTCTTCGCGCGCGGCCTGCAGAACGGCCTCGGTGTCCTCCGTCTCCCAGAGGTTGCACTTGCGGCACTGGTTGCACGCGCGGCCGTCGCCGTGGGGCCGGAAATGGTCGCAGAAATGGCGGTAGCCGGCGTCGGGCCCCTCGTTGCCGCTAATGTCTTTGCGGCACACGTAGCACATTTTGTAGCCGCAGGGGCACGTCAGCTTGTTGCAGCCGACGGTCTTGACAAAGGAGGTGTGGCAGCGCGGGCACACGCGCTTGATGGCCATGCTCATGGCCTGCTCGACCTGCGTGCGCAGGGCGACGAGGCTGGACTCGTGGCACACGTGGATGTCTGTCCAGGCCTTGCTGCACGCGAGGCACGACAGGCGCGCACAGGCCGGGTTCTGGCAGCGGAACTGGTGGCCGCGTCTGCGGCGGCGGAAGCGGGTGACGGCGGCAGCAAACTGCTCGCGCAGGTAGCCCTGTTTCTTGTGCCTCTTGGTTTTGGCCTTGGCCTTGGTCTCAGTTTTGGTCTTGGTCGTGCTGCTCTGAAAGACAGACGAAAAGTAGGCCGCGACGGCAATAAAGCCCGGCAGCAGCGTGACCAAAACGATAAACACCAAAAACGGCAGCATCAGCACGGGCGTGGCGCCAAACAAGAAGAAGATCAGGGCCATGGTGTACAGGCTGTCGACGCGGACGCGCAGCGGCGCCTCGTGGAACGGCACGTAGATGTCGTCGACCTCGGCATACTCGCAAAAGGGACAGCGCACGAGGGGCAGGCCGCTGCCGACCAGGCTGAAGTCGGCCAGGCGGCGCTCGAGGTGCAGCAGGGTGCCGCCGCCGCGCTTCTCGTCGAGCAGGGCGCGGCACAGGTGGTCGGCCGGGATGACGCCGTCGCAGTCCTTGCTGTCGACGGCGGGACAGCGCAGGGTGCCGCGGCTGGTGTCAATGGTGCGGGCCCAGCCCTGGCCAAAGACGGCCTCGCGCACCGAGTGCTGCACGCAGCGGAAGCACACAATGTGGGCGGCATCGCCGTTGCTGCAGGTGGTGACCTCCTCAAACGTCGCCGTGGCAAAGCAGCACGTGCATTCGTAGGTGGCGCCCGCGGCCTCGGCCTCTTCGGTGTTGAGCTCCGCAGCCAGCACACGGTCGGCGTCTTCCTGGGCGGCGCGCTTCTGGGCGAGCAGGGGGCCGATCAGCTCGTGGTAGAGCTCGCGGTCGAGCTCGGCACTGCCGGTGGTCTTGATGGTGGGTATGATGGAGCCGTGGCCGGTGGAGCGCCAGATGACGAGGGGGTGGTTCTCGGCCTCGGTGTGAGTGACGGGGCTGCGACGCGAGAAGAAGGAGTGGATCATGAAGCGCCAGGACTTTGCAGACATGGGGACGAGGACGCGGTGGGCGTCGAGGTAGGAGTAGTTTTGCTCGGCGAGGACGGCGTTGATGGTGGATTTTGAGAGGCCGGCAAACTTGTGGATGGCGAGGGAGCGGGCCGCCTTTTTGTATTCTGGGGTGCGGAACTTGTCGGCCGTCGGCACAGGCTTGTCGTTGTTTCTGTTGGTGTCTCGTCTTTTGTCTTTCGCAGCATCGCTCTCCTTGTCGGCGCCCTCGCCCTTGTCGGCGATGCGCCAGCGCCCTTTGACCCAGGTGGCGCGGTTCTTGAGCAGAGCATCGGCCACGAGGGCCAGGCGCGATTCGCCGTCGAAGCTGGCGAGCATCTCGCGAAAGACGTCGACCTGGACATCGGGAAACACGACGGCGAGGGCGTCGAGGCTGTTGTTGAGTTCGCGCAGGTCGGGGGTCTCGGGCGCCAGCGGTGCGAGATGCGCCTCGTCGGTGATATAGTCTGGCGGCAGTGGCGATGCCGGCCTTGCCGAAGACGAGCTGTTGAGTGTGCGGATGCTAGCAGCATCGCTCTTGTCGTCGGCATCTTCAAGCACGGCCTCGTCGTCGTCGCCGCCGGCAGCAGCGCGGCCACCCCTCGGCCCCTTTGCGCCGGACGAGGAGACGGGGCGCTGGATGGTGCTGCGGAAGCTAGCGGCAGAGCTGCGCCGTCGCGGCTGTTTGCCGGACCCCAGGAGGCCGGAGAAGACCATTCTGATGCAGAGTCGGTGTGATATGGATAGAGTGTCGTCGGCAAGTGTGTCGTGTTATCTCAGAGGCCGCGGGACGGCGACGGGGGGGCTCATTGCTGGAGGCCGTTGGGGTCGGAGGGCATGATGTTTCCGGCTTCCAGTATGGTAGCACTAGATGGTAGAGAGCTATATAATATGCGATGGGCTAGAACGAGATACTGATGCCGTGGTGGGCGTGGCGTGTTGTCGCTGTTGATGATGGCTTGATGTCGTGCAGTGGCAGCCTGACAAAGCAGGGAAATGAGGCCGTTTGACGCGCTAAGGACGGGTTTAATTAGCGACAATTAGCGATCGTGGCAAGTGTATTTAGTATTACGGGCTGCTAGGCGGGTAGGCGGGGTCGGCCGCCAGCATGTGACTTTTGTGGCGCAGTGCATTTACGGTGCTCTACGTAGAATGCCACGTTATGAATGTTAAATTCTAAATACACTATACAAATAGAGTGACACGAGATCTCAGCATGCAGTCAGATATCCCATTCCCAACGCACAACGAGCAGGATACGTGGACCTGTAGCAGCATGAGAAGTGAGAAAAGACTATCGAGTACAAAATACCAAAGACAAAACCAATAAGTGAACTGTCGGAGCTTTGAATCGGTACTTTATACGTCGAGGGAGATGAGAGACACGGCGCAGTCAGCGACTCTGAGTATCATGTTGGTAAGAGATTATATTGCTATTGTTCGGTCTAGTTATGCATGCAGAACAGTCACAAACAGTCACAAAATGATACGTGTAGGGGATCGCCACATGTGCCGTGGGTGGTTGAGATGCACAGAGTCGGGGGTGCATCGACTTTGGCGGTGAGATGGATGCAGGTGCCCAATGTGGAGGACTTTTGCAGTGCATCTGAGTGAGCAGAGCATTGCTGCATGGGAATTGGGGACTGGATTCTACAGAAAAGATGTGTATACAATGCACAGTGCAGGCAAAAGGCGGCGTTGGGATAGCGAGAAGTAGAAGAAGTAGAAGAAGTCGAGGCAAAGAGGCCAGGGAGAAGGGGGAAACAGAAGAGAAGAGGACAGACCAGAGGGCCAACAGCCCACAGCAGACCAAAACGGCGGGCTCGGTGAACAGACCAACCAGCAGCCGTTCCGCCTCTTTGCTCACCTCCTGGGCTGCAGGCCAGCGGGCAGCAGCAGGACGAGGCGGGAGGGTGGATGCTGGGAGTGTGACGGGCCCAACGCGGGTGTGAGTGGCGGATGCTACCCGGCTAGTGTGTCTCGTGTCTGGTATGTGTACATAGTATGGCAGTGGCATTGGCATTGGCAATGGCAATGGCAAAGACGGCCTTCCATCACCTTTCTTTTCTTCTTCGTCCTCGTCCTTTTTCGCAGGGGTGCCACACCCATCACCGCTTGTTGGGAGCGAGATACGGATGTACGATAAAGGAGCCGGCTGAAGAACAGTGAATCAACAGTCCAGGATTGGCTGGGGTGTGGAAAGAGGGAAGAAGAAGCAAAAACAAAGGAGGGAAAATCAAAGGCAAAGGCACAGCTGCCTGAGATAAATCCTGGTGAATTCTTGTATCAAGCAAATGTCTGCCTGACAGCGACGCCGCCACCACCGCCAATAGCGCATCTACAGCCTCTATACTTGGGAATCCGCAAGGCGCACAGTCCAGCAGCAATACTAGGGCACTTGGATGTATTACAGACCATGGCAGCACTTGCAACAAATCAAATAGGAAAATGCAAAAATGAAAATGCATCCATCGGTCGATGATATTATGTAAGCAGCCCGGCTCCCAACAGCGCGGTTCCCTGCACTTGATGACCTGGACAATCGCCCTTGAAAATGCATAAATGGCTTAAACTTCACCTTGATCCATCAATTCGATTATCTCTTCGTTTCCTCGCTCCTCTCTGCTTTCTTTATCTACAATCTACAGGGATTTATGTGTCTTATGCTCACCGACTTCTTGCTCTTGCTCCAGGTGGATGCGCTTCTTTATATCGCATTATTCTTGCATTTAATTTAACTCCGTCCCCGTTCTCTCCACACCCTTCGCCGCCTTATTGTGCACCTGCGTGTACATCCTTGTCCGTCCCTTTTCTTCGCTCTTGACAGGCACGCAGCTACCGTACATACATAGTCTAGTCTAGTCACATACACATACAAAGCTGTCGTCTGGTCGCTCTTTCCTCTTATTCATTTTGCTCTATTCTGCTCTTTCCTCTCTCCTCGCTCCTCTTTTTGGCTCTTCCTTGCTCTTTCCCCTTTTGCTTAATCCCAGCTTCCTCCTCCTCTGATCTGCTCCTGCCTCTCTACCGCCTCTTTGTCCTTTGGTCCTTCTCAATTTGGCCACTCTCTCCCAACACACGCGTCTTAGTCACTGCACGGCACTACGCAGTATATCAACTTCTTGCCCACCCACTTTCTTACTAGACATCGAGCTATCCTTCCACCATATTATTTGCATCTTTTGATATAGCCGTGCCCTGCACTGCGTGCTCCGTTCTCCGTTCTCCATTCTACAGTCTACGTCTGCATTCTGCAATCTACATAGTACTCTACACACCACCGCCTCGTCTCCGGCATCCAGTCCCAGTCCCGTGATCTCCGCCTGCTGCTTGGTCGTGATCCTCGTCACGGCCTCCTCCTCGTCTTCTGGCTCCTTTTCGCCCGTGAGGCCAACCGGCCTGTTCTTACGTCTTGCTTTATATCACATCTTCTTTTTCACCCTCATCTCGCTTCTCGCGTCTTACTCCCCCTATCCTATATATATCAACACCTTCTAAACACCATTATGGATACACTCCCTGTCGAGCTCCTCCGTCTGATCTACAGCTACTGCGATCCAGCTTCTGTCCGCGGCCTCCGTCTTCTCACTCCCACCAGTGCCGATGTCGGCTATGAACATCTGCTCTCTCCAGACTTTACAATTGCTCCCTGGCGTGACGATGTCGCCCGTCTACGCTCCGTCTCGCGCCACGACCGCCTCCGGTCCTCCATAGAAGCCGTCACCTTCAACCTCACAGAGATTCATGCCGAGAATACACGCCTCAACACCGTCTACCCTCCATGCCCCCAGGACAGCAAGCACAACGCACAGCTCGTGGCCGAGACCTGGCGTCTCTTGTCCGAGTTCGAGCAGCGCCGCGCCGCCACCACTCCTCTGCACGCACAGGACGCGGCCGAGGTGGCCTCGGTGTTCCGCTCACTGCCCAGCCTAAGCAGCGTCAACGTCACCTTTCGCCAGTCGCCCTATGACCTGGACCTCCTGCGCGAGGCTGTCAAGATGCCTGCCAATACGACTATGACCCGCAGCGAGGCCATCAAGTCACTCAATGTGCTCGTGCTCGCACTGCAGCATGCATCCATCCCGCCCGTCATTGTCCCCTTTGGCCCCGTGCCGCCCACTGTCCGCCACAACAGCCGCAGCTCTCGCAGCGGCGCCTTTTCGTCAGTCCACACATCGCCCATCAGCCCGTCGGCTCCCGTGTCGGCTTCTGCGTCGGCTGCAGCATCGGTTGCCTCGACCCGCACTTCGTCTCCGGTGTCGTCCGCCGTGTCTTCGCCTGCCCCTTCGTCGCCTGGATCGCCGACCATCCCTAGCGATGTCGACGGCAGCGGGGGCCACCGCGGCCTAGAGATGTCGCGCTGCCGTATCAAGTCATTCGCCATCGACCGCCTGCCCTTTGAGCTGTTTCGCTATCCTAATGACCGTCGGACATGGTTTCAGTGTCGGGACCTGTTTGCTGGCCTTACGCGTCTTGATCTGTCCATTGATACCTCCGAGGTCATGCTTCCCCAGGCCAAGATAAAGGCCGTCAACGGCCTGGCCTATGTCATCCGCAAGGCATCGCAGCTGACACACCTGTCTCTTACTTTCCACAACCACAGCTTGCCCAGAGATTTCTTTCATCTGCCGCTGCAGGAGCTGCTGGGAGAGAGCGGCAGCCTGGAAGGGCCGCTGCTCGTCGGGAACGGCGGCAACGGCTTCAGCGTTGGCAGCAACGTCTTCCGCTTCAACCAGCTGACCGACTTTGCCCTGAACGGCGTGTCGTGCGAGGAGGGCGAGCTGCGGGGGTTCCTGCTCCGCCACGCGCCCACCCTCGAGCGTATCCGTCTGGGCGGCCGCGGACTTGCCCGCGGCTCGTACGACACGTCCATGGGCGGCATCCGCATCACCCACGGCACAGTGTGGTCCCTGTTCCGCAGCCTGCGCGGCCGCCTGCCCCAGCTGGAACGCATGCACATGGAGGGCATTTTTTACTGCGAGACCGAGACCCTGGCCCCTGTCCCTGAGAATGTGGACGGCGGTCCTAGTAATGCTAGCAGTGCTGGCGGCTCGGCGTCTACCGGTAACGTGGCCCTGGCCGACGATGCCGCCAACTCGGCCGCATCGTATCCTCTCTCGCGTCTCCGCTACGAGAGCTACCTGTTCCGCGCCACCACCGATGACGACTGGACGCCTGCGTCCGACGACCGCAAGGGCCCGGAAACGCCGCGCACCATAACGTCGGAAGCCTTTGAGGCGTACCTGCTCGGCCAGATCGCCGATTACCCGGGCTACTTTAAGCGAGTCGGGGCTGCTTGAAAATTGTGAATGCTCCCCGCCGCCAACGACTTACGACTTTGCTTTATTTTGTAATGTTCTGTTTTTTTTGTTTTTGCTTCTCCAGCAATTTCTTATAATTGTCTTCTTTCTGCTATCTAGACTGCGACCATTACATCAAACGCCCTTGCACATCTTTTCTTACTTTCCACGGCTGGCAACGGCTGGGAAAACAGACACGGCCGATCCCAGACATTTACGACTATTGGTTATGACGGCGTTTATTTTATTTTTTGTATTTTCCTATGTTTGGGTTCCAATGTATGTTTCTGGTGTTATCTTGTTTTATTTCATTGATTGTCTCTTTTCCTTACCTTGACGTCTTATCTTCCTCATCTTCAACTTCTTCTTCTCTTCAATTTCTTACAATTTGCATCATTGAGGCAACTCAAAAGGACGAACCACAACACTGCCGCAACGGAGTTTCTGTTTCTTGCTGTTATCATAGCTTGCGTTCATTTGTCTTTATTATCATCTTTATATTATATAATTATATATATATTGTCTTTTATCTTATATTATATATCTCGTCTCATATCAACGTCTGGCGTCATGCTGTCTGACGGTCTTTTTGTTACATCTGTGGCCTGTCTTTCATTTACCTTTCTTTCATGACGGTACTTACTTGTTTTATTTGCTTTTTCTTTCTTGCTCCTCGTTGCTTTACCGGTTCCATTGCTACTAGATACTCCAATAGATCTTTTCTTACGCGCGTTTCTCAAAACAGGATTTTAGTGGTGTGCTTTACCTAGTCAGTCGCCTTGACGTAGCCAAACGTCATCAGCAGTCAAGCTGTATAAAGAGCCTCAGCCTCCAGCTATTGTGGTTACTCGCTGGTAATTCTCAACCTTCTCATCGACAAACTAGCCAACATGTCATTCTTTATCTACTTTGTCGTCACCGTCATCCTCGGCGTCGGGGCTTTCGCTGCCTACCAGCAGGGCTACGCCAACCCTTTGATCGAGCAGATTGGGTATGTCGCACGCAGCCCAGCCACGAAGAAGAACACGTGCTCGCCGAATATAAAGATCAACGGGATATTTCAAACTACAGAAGCTGACAGGACAGTGTTTACTTTTTCAAGGCCAAGGCCCAGGCTGAAAAGAAGGCGCTCGAGGCCAAAGGCGAAAAGGCTGGCCAGGACTTTGTCACAAGTATGTCTACACTCTCTGCACTATATGCACTTCTCTTGTGCACTTATACTCGTCCATAAAACAAACCACTAACAGACAGGCCAACTCAGTGGCTCAGAGCAGGCCGGCGATGTGCAAGATGGCATCGGGGCGATCGGCGGGCTGAAGAAGAACATCTGAGCAACGACATCGACAAACCCAGACTCGTTACTGGCCGCTGGGCACCGATAAGCGAGACTAAAATTACAAACCTACTATCAATATCAGTCTATTATTTTATTTACTTTTTGTCACATTTCCGTCCAGCCCGGCCGATTGTGCTGCCAGACCATTTACTACCGAATGCCCGATGCTGTGCCCAATTCGATACTCTCCCAATAACCCAATCGCTATACATACTACAAGGCGGTGTAATTCATGCTGCATACACTACATCTGTTGCTTGCGTCGCATGGATATGTTGTTCACTGCTCATTGCTTGCTTATAAGGCTGCACCGCTCTTCATTCACTCTGGTTGTTGCACTCACGACACGTTATCTGCCATTTTAGGCGCTAACACGCTCGCTCCTGCCCCGCCGGGAACTGGCAACTGGCTACCAAAAGCGCTGCCCCGCACCGAAAAAATTAGAGATTCCGTACGATCAGTAGTCGGTACTCTGTAGTAGATTTACATCGTATATTAGAATTTATTTTAATTTACTAAATTAATTTCGCTATATTTAAATGATTATTAAATTCAGCTTTTATTGTATATTCGTGTTGTTTTGCGATTTTGCGACCGATTTGGCCTTTCCAGACGGTGGCTCCTTCCTCTGCCTGACTCGACCTCCTTCCTTCCTGATACAGAGTACAATCTCCTCCACCAAAACACCACCCCTCGTTTCCGTCCTCCCTTGTGCGTTTCCAGAGCAGGTCGTGCCTTCTTTTTTTTTTTGCAATTGTTTCAATTGATTGCTCCTGCACGTGGTGACTCACCCTCAATCATCTACCTTGTCCGTTTTTCAACCACTACTCTCATCACCGCTCACCTGGACCCCCCCCCCTCTGCCGGTTGACCCCTCTCCGCAACCGCAGCACGACAAGTCAACCTCTCAACCTCTATATCTACAACCACCACGTCTACTACCACCGCCAACCTTTGCAATGCCGCCCAAGGCTCCCAAGGCCCCCAAGGCCGCCAAGGTCGTGCCCGTCGTCGTACCGGCCGGCCCCCCGCCCAACCTCGACTTCATCCCCCACCGTATGGCCATCTACGACCGCCTCAAGGCCATTGCCGACGCCAAGGTGGCCGCCATGCCCCGTGAGCCCATCACTGTCACGCTCCCCGATGGCCGCAAGATCGAGGGTACTTCCTGGGAGACCCGCCCCTACGACATTGCCCGCGGCATCAGCAAGTCTCTCGCCGACCGCACCGTCATCTCCAAGGTCGACGGCGTCCTCTGGGACCTGATGCGTCCCTTTGAGGGCAGCGCCACTGTCGAGCTGCTCGACTTTGAGGACGACGAGGCCAAGCGCGTCTTCTGGCACTCGAGCGCCCACATTCTGGGCGAGGCTGCCGAGAAGCAGTTTGGCTGTCACCTGTGCTTCGGCCCCCCCACCGACGAGGGTTTCTTCTACGACTTTGGCATGCCCACCGAGGACGGCGAGGGCAAGCCCAATGCGCACACGGCCGTCACCGAGGACGACGAGAAGCAGGTGGCGTCGCTGATGGAGGGTATTGTGCGCGAGCGCCAGCCGTTTGAGCGTCTGGAGATGACCAAGGCCGAGCTGCTGGAGATGTTCAAGTTCAACAAGTACAAGACTGTGCTTGTGCAGAGCAAGATCCCCGACGGCACCTCGACCACCGTCTACCGCTGTGGTCCCCTGATCGACTTGTGCCTGGGCCCCCACGTTGTCGACACGGGCCGCATCAAGGCGTTTGCCGTCCTCAAGCACAGTGCCTCGTACTTTTTGGGCGACGCCAAGAACGACTCGCTGCAGCGTGTCTACGGCATCTCGTTCCCCGACAAGAAGCTGCTTTCCGAATACATCAAGTTCCTCGAGGAGGCTGCCAAGAAGGACCATCGCCGTATCGGCCAGGACCAAGAGCTCTTCTTCTTCCACAAAATGTCCCCCGGCTCGCCCTTTTTCCTGCCCCACGGCATGCGCATCTTCAACAAGCTCAAGGAATTTATCGTCAACCAGTACCACCAGCGCGACTACGTCGAGGTCATGTCGCCAAACATGTTCAACGCCGACCTATGGCGTACCTCTGGTCACTGGGAGCGTATGTTTAATGGATTCCCGGCTGAATATATATTTATCGTGAACTCAGCTAACAGACAGACTACCACGAGGACATGTTCACTCTCGAGGTTGAGAAGCAGCAGTGGGGTGAGTCATTCCAAGGCCAGATAGGCCAGAGAAACCCGTGATTGCAAACACAAACTGACAAAAAAAACAGCATTAAAACCCATGAACTGCCCTGGTCACTGTCTTATTTTCGGTTCCAGAGAGCGGTCGTACCGTGAACTGCCCCTGCGCATGGCCGAGTTCGGTATCCTGCACAGAAACGAGGCTTCTGGCGCCCTCAGCGGTCTGACCCGTGTGCGTCGGTTCATCCAGGACGACAGCCACATTTTCTGCGAGGAGGAGCAGATTGGCCAGGAGATCCGCGGTCTGTTCGACATGCTCGAGACCGTGTACGGCAAGCTGGGCATGAAGATCCGGCTCAAGCTGTCGACGCGCCCCGAGAAGTACCTGGGTCACATTGACACCTGGAACCGCGCCGAGGCCACGCTGCAGGAGGCCCTGGACGAGTTTTCCAAGAAGACTGGCGATCCCTGGGAGCTGAACCCTGGCGATGGTGCCTTCTACGGCCCCAAGATTGACATTCAGATCATGGATGCTCTGCGCCGCTGGCACCAGTGCGCCACTGTGCAGCTGGACTTCCAGCTGCCGCAGCAGTTCAACCTGAGCTACATGTCTGCTGCCAGCAGCAACCCCGCCGATGCTAAGGCCGCCGATGCCAAGGCTGCTGAGGCCCCCAAGGCTGTCGAGGCCGCTGCTCCTGCTGCCGAGACTTCTGAGACCGCTGCTCCTGCTGCCGAGGCTGCCAAGGACGGCAAGGACTCTGCTGTCGCTGCCGGACCGCAGACGCTCCCCCCCGGCTACTCTCGCCCTGTGATGATCCACCGTGCGGTTCTGGGCAGTTTCGAGCGGTTCATTGCCACTCTGTCCGAGCACTTTGCTGGCAAGTGGCCGTTCTGGCTGAGCCCGCGCCAGATCCTGGTGGTGCCTGTGATGGCGGATGCGGAGGACTATGTGCGCGAGGTGCAAAAGGTGCTCAAGGCCAAGGGCTTCTACGTGGACATTGACCTCGGAGCCAACACGATGAACAAGAAGATCCGCACTGGCCAGCTGCTGCAGTACAACTACATTTTTGTGATTGGCGCCAAGGAGATGCAGGACCGCACTGTCAGCATCCGCATCCGCGACTCCAAGGGCGACCTCACGACGCTGTCTCTGGACGATGTTGTTGTGCGTCTGGAGAAGCTGCGGGATAGCATGAGCCAGGACATGGAGCTTGCGGACAAGCCTGCGGTTGCCGTTGCGGCCGAGGCCGAGGCTGAGAAGAGCGCATAGAGATGTGGAGGGGAGCTAGAACTACAAAGCGATCAATGGTGTTTTGTGGTATAATTGACAGATATGTCATGTTTTATGTTTTTTTTTTTCGTATTCTTCTGGGATGATAGGTAGTTGGGGTAGTCGAGGAAGACAAATCTACTATCGCGTATATCTGAGATGGGTGGCTGAGTGAAGCATAAAGACGTGGCATTGTAATAAGATATAGAAGAAGAAGAAGAAGAAGAAGAAAACAATCGCAACCCGTTTTATAGAAACCCTATAGAAACCCTAAAACAGCAAACACCAGCAGACAGCAGACGGCAGACGGCAGACAGCAGAGAGCCACCTAGCTCAGCAGAACGAGAATGACGCTGTCGCCCCGCAAGAACATCTTGCTGATGAAGCGGTCCTTGTTGACGGGCCGGCCCTTCTTGCCGTTGGTTACTGGGGTCTCTGTCCACATCTCCTTGACGTTCTCGAGGATCATATTGCAGTGCCGGTCAAAGGCCTTGACGCGGGCGAGCAGCTTGCGGTTGGAGCGGATGCTGATGAGCACCTGCGAGTGGGTGCGGACGGCCGTCTGCAGAATCGACAGCGGGCCGTTGCTAAACTCCCACTGTTCCAGCTGTGCAATCTCGTATTCTCTGGTTGGTCAGCGGCTGTTTCTCGTTATTGTATATATAAATAAGAGAATAAAAATGAAAAAACTCACGTGCAGTCGTTGCGAGGCTTCTGGAGGAGTTCTCTGTCATGTGTCAGCTTGGCGGAGCTCTTGGTTGTGGCGGGAGTTGGGGGTGAGGGGCGTACTGGATGTTGACGTCGGCCATTGTGAAGGTGTGTGTGGTGGGAGGTTGTGTAGGGTGTAGAGTGTAGAGAACGAAGAGTTGGGGCCGGCTCTCGGGAAGCTCGAGGCGGAGGCTAGAGCTGAGGCTGGATGGGGAGCACGAGGTGTCGAGGAGGAGGAGGAGGAGGAGGAGGAGGAAGAGAAGATGTTGGACGCGCCGGGCGCGTTTGGAGGAGGCGGGCGGTGCTGAGCTTGATAGAAATGGCGAGCCGGGTCAAAGTCGCAAAGGGTGTACGTAGAAAGGTCGTCGGTGTCGTCGTCGTCGGGGTGGTGCGGGCTGTGCTGTCGAGGTCGGTCGTCTCGTTGGTAGCAGGGTTTTGGCCGTGATGTTGGGATTGACTAAGAGAGTCGAAAGAGCCTTGCCCTTTGCAGGTGGTTTAAGCCGGCCAATAGAGATGCGGGCAGGAGATCCACCTTTGGAGCAAGCTCGAACCTCAATTTTCAGGTATGCTTCACACCGCCCGGCAGAATCGACTTTACACTGTATTGATTTACACTTTACGAAGTAATACAGAGCAGGCTCATGATATTCTCTATCAAATCAAGCTCAGGTGCCACGATTTTAGACGCTCGAGCTGCGCGATCAATGGGCGGAATTCCCCGTGATTATGTTGAGAGCATTGGCAAGTACTAAACTATGTTTAGGTTGATAAACGCCGAGAATCATCGTGTAACTTGTGTAGATGTCTTTTCGTGATGGCGTTTTGGCGATTTGGCGGCGCATGGGGCCAACGGCAAGGCTGGCAAGGAGGGAATATGCGTTGTTTGTCTGGGTATTTCAAGTGATACAACAGCGGCAGCAGTTAATTCAGGACAGGTGCATATGTCAGGGCAGGCATTGCACGGCGGCATGGCGATGTGGCTGTGGCAGCAATTCTACCAGATAGAGTGGTTTTGCGCCACTCGGAACGTCATCTTGTGATTAAGCGACAGTGTTTATTGGTGTTGTTTCTGGATATTTCAGCAATGTTTTATTTAGTCATTCTAGTGTGGTTTTGTTGATGATTTTCATGTGCTTGAGTATTTTTCATGATTGTTTCAAGTTTAGACTAAAAGAAAACAAATTAAAATTTTGATTTTTAATTCTTTCATTATCGTATTAATCCATTTCATCTTCCTTTTCATTGCTATTCCGCAGCAAGTATGACCATCTTGTTCATGTACCAAAATGCTATTGTTTCATAACATTCCTACCAGGCATTGTGCACAACAACAGTCCCGAGACATGTAAACAATCTTACACGAGCATGCACAACGCCGACTTGGGATGCATCGCGATGATGCAAGAGGATTGTGTTTCAATTTATTATACTTGTGCTCACAACATCTACGGCTTGGCTGTGCTCTGCAATTACTGTCATTCCTGGGACTGTTGATACGCGTCTGCCCGTCGCACGTTGACGCAAAATCGGGAGAGCAGCAAAGACACGGCGGACCGAAGAAACTTGATTTCTTTTCTTTCGTTATTTCTTTTTATGGGTTTCTTCTTTTTTGGTCTGCTTTCTTCGTAAAAAGTGTCTTTGTTTTTTTCCACCTCTCGCTTTCCCCGACATTGTCGAGATGTCCACAAGATATCATATGATGATGGCCATCTCGTGCCGACCAGGCCTGATATCGAGAATACCACGACAACATCACCAAACTATCACGAGCACAAATGGAAAAGTCATCTACTGTCGGCGGCCCTCTGCCAGCTCCCAGCGCCGCTTGCCCATATTTGATATTTGATATTTATTTGATTTAGTTGATCTATTTTGACTGATTACCTGGCTTGTTTTGGTTCTACTTCTCGTCTACTCTGTACACAGTCCTCATCTTGACTAGACATGTCTCAGACACGGCCTCTCTCCACCCATCCATGACCTCTTCCAGAGCCTACAGAGTAGTACAGAGTAGACATCCTGACACATTGCCGACGCAAGGGATGAGTCAATAAGAAATCACAAGATCCTAGCAAGATGTATGCATGTTCTATTACGTGCAAGCGCATACTGCTCCTGCTTTCGTTTATTTTTCTTTGTATTTTTCTTCTTCTTCTTTCGTTTTCTTTCTTTCTTTTTCTCGCTTTCTTCTTCTCGCTTTCTCTCCTCATTTCGTCTCTATTCCTCTTGTTGTCTCTCGGCTATGACACAAGCTACCCATCCCTGATTCTCCTCTTCATTCTCTTCTCCTCTCGTGCTCGCCTTGAGTTTGGCCTCTCACTTCATCCCGGATACCCTTTGAATAAACATTGGTGCTAAAGAATAGAGTCTCTGAAGCATGCTCTGGAGTGGAATATCTATCTCGATATAGTTACGCGATACTCTACTGAGTAGTGACCAAATGACCAGTTGTACTCCTAGGTACCAAGACCTGCTATGCCTGGTTACTTGCAGAGCCTGTCACTGGTGTCTTGTTGCCAAGTAACGCCCGAGTAAAGGCAGAGACATGTGCGACAACGAATGCAGCAGGTTTTTAATATATTGCAGACATTGCAGACATTGCAGACATTGCAGACATTGCAGACATTGCAGACATTGCAGACATTGCAGACACTTGTAGACGGATGGATATATTTGCAGATACGAAGATAGCTGATACCAAGAAACAGACAAAGAGACGTCGACTGGATTCGTATTCCATGGAGAATACCAACACCGTCTTTTCTTTGGATTAGATAGAATTTACCCAATACGTAGTAGTCGTCGTCGTAGTGTAGTCGTAGTCGTGGTCTAGCCTGTATATTTTCACTAGAGAGGCTTGAGTCTGGACCGTGGCTTCTTACTCTGTAATACTGGGCAGACCGCGATCCAAGCCACACGCCGTCGGCCATCTAGCTGCTCTTACGCGTCAACAAAACTATTGCAGATAATCCCTCTAGGCTGCGTCTTCACTATCGATGCTAGCCCGTAGTCCTGCTGGCTACATCCTCTATGTTCCGATTCAAATAATCTCAATAATCCACGCCGAGCTGACTGCATGTGCATCTCCGAAATCACAGCTGGAGCTCCCTACATACAAATATGTAGAATAATAACAATGCAGCAGGATAATCTAATATTGCAGTCAGGAGGTTGGCCGCACTAGATATAGTGCGCTCCGGCAGCGCGGTGCCGCCATCTCATGATCTCTCATGATCTTTCATGATCTCTGATATTTCATGATCTCAGCTTGTCAGGGATCCCCGGCCGGCGATAGTGAGATGTGGCGAGAGAAGAGACTCGACGGTGTGCTTGCCCGTCACCTATTAGCAAGTCGCCTGTACACTCGCCGATCTCTGTGTTCCCTGGCTCACATCACTAATGTCCAGACTTCGGTGTACATACATACATGCTAGCTCCGAGTCAAGGCCACTCCGCAAAAGGCAAAAGCAAAAGGAAATGGCAAAAGTAAAGTCCCCGGCCTGTGCCCCTGGTTCCTGGATCAGCAGAATGTCAAAAGTACCAGGAAATAAGGATAATAAGAGGAACATACTATGCACAGAAACAAGTCCTATCGTACCATGTACAGCTCTGCCATTTCGACGTGTCAAATAAATACATAGCAAGGCCATGAATAAAGGTTCTCAGCCCGACCGGAGATTGATTGATCTAGAGAGACTACACCACAGCCACTCAAGCAATCGAATAAATCAATCTTGGCCGGCTGAGGATGGCCGATGGCTGATGGCTGAAAAGTAAAAGTACCAAGGAGAATGGCGACAAGTGCTGGAATTTGATTTAGTGTGTGTATTCTTTGGGCTGCATCTTTGCTTCTTTACCCCTTTTTCGTGCGCATTCTTACAAAAATGCTGACATAAGCACACCCTCCGCTCTTTGGTGTGCGCTACAGGTGCTCACAACAGCTGTTTTATTCATTTCTCTGTTCATCTACATCGTATGTCCGCCACACATTCTTTGCACGCACATCTGCTCAGCAGCAAGCTATTATTGCCCACCTTGGTGCTGCCCTGCAGGAGCTGGCGCTGGTGTGCATGATGGCCCCTTTGACTACGCCTTCATCTGTGCCTGGCGGCTGTGAATAAAGGTGCAGTATTGCTTTATTGCCGAGCAATCTCTTGGTATCGACGGCTGTAGCTAGCCATATGCATTGCACTGGACGCCAGTTATAAAAGTACTATTTAACGGCTTTATTGCGCACTGACGATGGAATGCGTACTTTTGCGGTGGAAGACCAGGAACACCCGCCCGAATATAAATAAAGAGGATAGCAAGATATTCAAAGAGGTTCAAAGATTCAAAGAGAGCACTAGAACAAGAGCACAGGTAGAAACAGAAGCAAAACGACAGTCCGATCTTATTGAATACCCATTGCATCAATACATTGCCTGGCAGATTACCCAACCCCTGCAGATGATCGGCACACTACTCTACTACGATGGGCTTGGTCGATGGTGTGTTATGCTAATACTGAGTATCGGTTTTGAGTTGTTATTTAAAGTTTATGCTAATCTGCTTGTCTGGTGCACTGATGGCTGGCCTCGAGCACCGGAGCATGTGCCGTCCTCGGATACCAGGTGCGTCGACGCGAGGTGTGTGAATCTTTGCTGGCCCATGCTTGTTTTCGACTGCTACAGTATGTACAGCACTTGCCCGACTACAAGTAGCTGTCACCGTTGATCCAAGACAGCAGGCACCCTTGGCTGTGCCTGTTTCTACATAGCACCGAGTATTACTCTGCGTGTCTCGCTGTCTGTTGTCATGTCACCATCTGCAGAGTACTACTGTGTACCACCACCCATCTTACAAGACTCAAAACTGAAAGATAAACCCGTAATTTGGTGACATGCACTGTACTTTTGAACAAGCTTGCATTCATTTGAAAATAGTTTGCAATATTAATACATCACAGGAAAGAGTCTTGACGTCCCGTATGCACGTCTCTACCGGGGCTGCCCTCTACCCACCACCCTTCACCCTGCCGTCCTTCCGGTACAGGGTATAGCTGCATCTGGCAGGTCTCGGAGGAGCTGTCGCTGTCTTTTCATTTGTTTGCTGTTACTACTCGGTATTGGTGGTTACCTTACTTTCTGTGCGGGATGTTTATCTGAGATGCTGTAATGAGATGTGTGCATCGGCAGAGGAAAAAGAAATGCCAATCAACAAACATCAGACAGCAGCAGCAGACGAGAAAGGGAAAAACCAAGATGTACGATACAGATTAGCCGCACATCAAAGGCAGAAATACATTGCAGAGTTCAGACATCGAGCTTGACTGGACTTGGTGATGCTTAGTCATCTCTCACAAATATATACCGGCACCAATACGACGCCCTCGTGCCACTCCTTCTCATTTATCTCCCACCTCCTGCATGATCCTTCGGCAGCTGTGCTATGAACTGCACTACAACCACATCGACAATACAGAGACAATTATATAGGAATGTCGTCGTGGTCACGGTGGGCATGGCGATCAAGGACCGCGACATTGGTACTTTGTCACGCGTCCAACAGATTAAACTACATTGTTATTACCTACATTGCTGGTACTGAGAATGCTGAGTATTGCTTAGCTACATACTCTGGCTCCGGCTTATCCTACTGCCGAGCTGCTCTTCTCTAGATACATAGTACATACATACATAGTAGTACAGAGACGCTCAGTAACTCCACTGCGCACAGGCCAGAGCGCTGTTGATCTCCCACACCCCGCTCCATGGTCGCTCCTGCCGCTTGCCGTTGCTTTCAGATTCCTGTCTGGCTGGCCGCCGGGGGCTGCTCTTTCGCTCTTTCCTCCCTTGGCTCCTGTATGTAATTTATTAATATATCTGCCCCGTACACTACTGGAAGTACCCCTGCACACTATAATAGCCGTACGCTACATACATACATACCTATGTCTGTACTGTGGAGCTGCCTCTCAATGGGATCTCCAGTTGCTCTGCGACCTGGCCGCAGCGCAGTGCATTGCGCATTGCGCATTGCGCAAAGACCAAGATCAGTCCGGTTGTTTTGGGTTTGTGCTCTGGCTGTGTGAGTTCTTGGTTTCTTGGTTCCTCGCTTTCTGTAGTTTTGGAGCCCTGGAGCTCTGGAGCCTGGAGTCAAACGTCACTGCCCCGTCGTTCCTTCCCATCCTGCTGCTGGTCATCTACATAGTAATACCGTCGGTTGCATCGCTCTTTCCTCGCCTTTCCCTATCTCAAGATTACTCAGCTCTACCCAGCCCCTATTTCTCAACGTCCCACCTATCTTCCAGCATCACCACTTTTGCATTTCTTGCATCTCTTACATCTTTTGCAACTCTCTCTCTCTCTCTCCCTCACGCCTCACCCACGACAGCACAGCTTAGACACCCATCCAACCAAGCGCCATTCCTACCCTCCCCCATCCATCAACCGCACCAAGTGGGCCCCTATCCGCTTTTCTATTCCCAACGCCTGGGGCCAAAAGCCAAGACCCCCCAAAAAGAGCAGACAAAAGAGAAAGAGAAAAAGCGAAAAGAGGCTGGGCTGAGAAATCGACCTAGTAATACACTGTTAATAGTCCTGAAAATTCTTATTTTATTGTATTCTTATTTGCATTGATTTTTTCTTTTTTTTCTTTCTATTTTCCTACGCTGTATGTATCTTACCGGGTATCACTGCTCCATTGCTACGAATCGCCAATGGCTGGCTGACGACTGCCTGACCTCGCCTCTGGCCTGCTGACATCTCTACGTTTTTACGTCTTTGCGTCTCGCCACCTTCATCTTCATCTTTGTCTTTTTATCATTTTGTCTTCTGCTTCATCCATCTCATCTCCATCTTGCCACGAGGCATCGAGTATCGACCACCTCATCGTCCACCTCGAATCTCGACCTTCGCCAACTCCTCCTCGACGACACCCCCTCCCATCAACCATTCCTCCACACATGCCGTATTACTCGCCACTTCAGTCGCTCACGCTTGTTCTGCACTTGCTCTACACTTGTTCTACACCCCTGCACGTCCTGCTCCACCAGCCATCTATCTGCCTTGTTGCTCTTCCGTCATCTGGCCTGGTCTTTTCTCTTTTCTCTTTTATCTCTATTCTTTGGTCCTTGTCCTTGGTCCTTGGTCTCCTCTCACTCCCAGCAATACGATTGTCTCCCCCATCCTGGTCCTGGTCCCGTCATCCGGCCTGCTCGACTCTTATTTCTACTACTACTGCGATTCCTATTATTGTCAACTGATCCGATTCCCTGTTGTCTCGCATTTGGCAATTTCTGTTTGCTTCTTGTCTCTCTCTGTCTTTCTGACTGTCTTTCCGACTGTCTCTCTGACTCTCATACTTGTCTTTCTTGTCTCTCTTGTCTCTTTCTACTCTTGTCTCGGATCGTCCTCTCTTCGTTCGCTCTCCTCCACTCTTTCCTCCTCTAGTCAACACCCGTATCACCTTAATACCCTTCTCCTCCCCTCGTATCTTATTTACAGCATAGCCCGTCTCCGTCTCTCTTCCTCTGCAACCACCTCGCAACTTGCAACCACACCACGACCACCGCCGCCGCTCGAGCAAGAGCCTCTTCGACACTCCTTCCGAGCTGCTCTGAGCTGCTGTGCTCTTGGCTGCAACGAAGAGACACACCTGCCGTGAGCTGCAAACTGCGATCGAGGCCGCTCTGCCTCCTCGTCATCAACAATGCAGCGTGTTTCCTCACTGCTCCCGCTCTGGGACAGGTCAAAGCCGGCCGACACCAGTAGCAACAGCAACAGCAACAGCGACGGCACGACCGCCTCTGCGACATCGACCGCATCAACGACACCGCCCACTCTCCACAACAGAAGCAGCACCTTCAGCAACAAAAGCGCCAGCAACGTCTACCACAACCAGAGCAACACAAGCATCAGCAACCGCTACAGCAACACCAGCACACAGCAGCGAAGTGGCCGGTCGCTCTTTAGCTGGGCCGATCGCATTGGCATCACAAAGACCCTCACCGTGTCGCCCACCATTGCAAATGCCCCCCGGGCCTCATCTCTCACAACGCCCATGGGCAGAGAGGCCTACTGGCCCACCACAATAGACCGCGAGTGCGAAAAGGCCGCGCGCATCCTCAAGTCCTTCTGCAGTATGTGTTATTCCTTCCTGCTACATCCTTGCTGTTCTTGTCTAACCTTTCTCTACAGCCGATGGCTTCCTCGACGACGCTGCAGACCCCACATCCTCAAGCCCGACAAGTCGCACAAGCTTCACCAGTCTCACATCGCCTCGCTTCCCCCAAGCAAAGTCGGCGGACGTCCCCCCCGGATCGCCCACTTCCTCCCTCTCACAACCGAAAAAGAAGATCCCCCCACGCATCATCCAAGAAGCCGTCGGTCTGGCCATCTTCTCCTGCATGCGCTCGGGCCTGTGGATGTCCGGCTCTGGCGGCTCCGGCATCCTCATCGCCCGCAAGGCCGACGGCACCTGGTCGCCCCCATCCGGCATCATGCTGCACACCGCTACCGTCGCCTTTGTCATGGGTGTCGATATCTACGACTGTGTGCTCGTCATCAACAGCTTTGCTACCCTCGAGATGTTTACCCGCTCTCGTGTAACCCTGGGCTCTGACGTCCCGCTCTCCGTGGGCCCGCTTGTCACCATGGGCCTGCTCGAGAACGATGTCCGCTTCAACCGTGAAATGGGCGACTCCGTTTTGACATACCTCAAAGCCCGTGGCCGCCATAGCCCGGCACAGCTCCACGGCTCTCTTGTCACCGAACGCTCCAACGAAAACGAAAAGTTCTACAACAACGACGAGTCCTCCAATGGCCCTAACCCCATCGACATCCAGGACATCCTGGCCGGCAATGTCCGCAGATCCATCCCCGAGATCCTGCCGCTCTTTGAAGCAATCAAGGCTGCCGAGGGCCGCATCGACTTTGACACTGCCACCATGGACCGTCTGTCGCAGCAGCCCGCTCCCGGCGACGCCGATATCGCCGAGACACCTGGCCTGCTTTCGCCCGCATCACCCAACTCAGCCACCTTTGGTATCCCCGACGCCACCGACCCCGACCCCTTTGGCATCATTGCGCTGGAGATGGCCGGCCTCGAGATCCGCGAAGCTGGTTCCAAGCACCGTCCTACGAGCCAGTTTGATTTCGCCAACACAAGCCCTACTAGCCCATTGTTCAACACTCGATTTAGCAACCAGGGCACGGACGAGCCCGAAGCTGAACCGGCTCTGGACAACGGCAATCGTGCAAGCATCCTGTCGACACGCACGCAGGCAACATCTATGACCGACGCCTACACACAGACCGACGTCGCCGAGACCCCCGACACTTCTCTGAGCCCGACACACTCTGACGACGGCAAGGACTCCTACGAGGTCGCCGCTCCCCGCAGTGCACCCTCCTCCATCCCCGAGCTGTCCGTGCACACACCACCTGCCGACGAGGCCACCGGAGACGAGGCCACCAAAGACAAGGCCACTTCTACTTCTGCCTTTATCCAGGATGCACCGCCTGCCATCCCGCCTCGCAACAGACTGTCGCACAGGAGCACTCTCGCCGCAACGGCCGACAAGCGCAGTTCCCGCAGCTCATACAGCTCCCAGTTCCTGACCGTCGACCGTGCCATTGGGACCGAGGACCAGGTGTCTGACGGCGATGAGACCGTTGCCTCTGGTCACCGTGTCGAGGATGAGCGCAACGAGGATGCTGACGACGAGGACGAAGAGACCGACTTTGTTAACGAGACTGGTGATGATATGGATGATATGGATGACGATGACCTCGACATCGACGACGACGACCTGGTCGACGACGACGACGAGGAGCCCGTCATCTTCGAGGTTGCTTCCACTACTGCACGCCCCATCCGCGTTGCACCTGCCCAGATTGGCACCAAGATCGTCCAGGCTCAGGCCATCCAGGTCAAGGGCGCCCTTGTCAACATTCCCAAGCGTATCCCTCCGCCCCTGCCCATCCGCAGCCCCGCCAGAACTTCCAGAGCTAGCAAGAGCGACTACGGCGGCGATGTTTCTCTGCTCGCCAGCCCCATGCGCAACTCCTTCCAGAGCGCACGCACTGTCGACATCTCGTCCGAGTCGCTCGACACTGAGATCGCCAAGATCTCTTCCAACGAGGCTGCCCGTGAGGTTGATGATGTCAAGGATGCAGAGGACGTCAAGGATGTCGAGGAGACTGCAACTTCTCAGGCCGATCAGGAGACTGTTACTGTCGACTCACACGCCTCTTCCTCATCCTCTGACGCCACATACGAGTCTAACACGGATCTGACGGCTGTCGATAACGAGGATGGCCGCCCCTTGACGCCGCCAGCCGCCGAGCCCACCGTCGCCTCCATTGACGAGTCCGATCTCGAGCCCAAGACGCCCCGCCCCGACGACCTCGTCAAGTTTGTCAGCCACAACGGACAATCCGACCTCGTCAAGACAGCGGCCCAGGCGCACGAGACTGTTGCTCTCAACCTCAACGGCGACGAGCTCGACCCTGCCACCGTGGCCCTGCCATAAAATAAACATACTACCCTACCTCTACCACAACCATCAACACCAACACCAACATACAACTATTAATGACTGTAATCTATTTCTTGGACAACGACTTGGAAAAGATACGAATCGACGAAGCAGACTTTTACTTTCACTGTACAAATAAATACAACGAGAGACATTGGGCGGCACGGGCATCAAAACGGCGTTTTTTCCCTTCTTTTCCCTTTATTTTTATGTTAATATCTCTAGCAAGGTCGCGATGCTCTTCTTTGTTTTTATTGCTTTGTTTTATATCCTCCAGGGGTTTTGGGATATCCCTGTGTGTGCGGTGTTGCTATCAACAGCCCACGTAACGTTTTGGGGGACGAGGGATGGCTATTCATCATTTACTATCTTGAATACTTTAATGTCGGGGGGAGTTCTATAATGCCGTTACGTCATCAGACACGTGTAGCAACCACTTGCACCACGTCTATCAATTCTATACATTCACCATGCCTTTGCACTTTCTTCTCTTCACTTTATGTCGCGATGTTTGAATTTATAGATCATATAAAAAGCCTTGCACCGAGAGCTGGATGATGTTGCTTTTGAATATATCTGTCCTGTGAATACAGAGATATATTTGGACCGACTAAGCGTGGAATAGAAAGAATTGTGAATTTTAACCATTAGAAACAAAAGCAAGACTATGCCACCCCGCAATAAATCCCGGAAAAGAAAAGAACACCATCTTAAACTGCCCATGCGTGTAAAACAAGTAGGACAAAGTAAAACATTAGAATTTAAAGACAGGAAAAGAAACCAGAAACAAAATCAAAGAAGCATCCATTCGCCAGTGCCCGGGTCTGCCGCGACATCCGTTGCTACCCCGTTGTGGTACTCGTATTTTTGTTTATATGTATCGAAATGTCGAGATCAAAAACTGTGACTGAGATGAGAATAAATGTGGCGTAAAGTACGGCAACGGATCCGGCGATAATACAGAAGCCTATATACCATCTAGAACCCGTCAAAGTCCACCTGGGGCTCGGCTTCTGGCAGAGGGTTCTTCCGCGGCCGACCACGCTTGCGCGGCTGTGAGTTGGACCGCTGTCTCTTCTTGCGGCCCCCGGGAGTCGACGCACCTGCTTTGCGCTTGCGTCCGCGGTCGTTGCCGCCTTCGTCTTCACCACCGCTCGGCGTCGCCGGATCGTCTTCGTCCATGTTGTCGTCTTCTTCCTCAATCTTAAAGTCGGCGTCCACTGTCAGCAGCTCGACAAGGGCCTTGCACCGCGCGGCCATAAGCTCTTCTGAATCGAGACCCTTCATGATATTGCTTAGCTCTTCCCAGAACTTGTCGGGCGTAATGCCCTGCACCTTGGTCGGCGCACGTGTTAGGTCGCGTCCTGCACCCTTGCCCTTGTTGCCCTCACGCTTGAGACCATACTGCCGGCACAAGAAGCTGCGCGTCTCCCATAGGAGGAGAAGGACCATGCAGCCAGAGGCAATCTGCTTCAGGCGCTGCGGGTCTAGGCCAGCACGCAGAGGAGGACCCGCGGGCACTGGCGCTGGCGCGGGCACTGGCACTGGGGTCGAGTTCTCACCGCCCGTCTCAAGAATGATCGGGTTGATCGTGATCGTCTCCGTTACCGCCGTCTGCTCGCTGGCGGGTTCAAAGATGTCTAACTCGATTGCTTGCGAGATTGTCACACCAGTCGTGTGCACCATCTTCTCCATGGTCGACACGGTCGACTGGAGCTCGCCCACCGTGACATACTCGAAGAACGCCAAGTTCTCAATAATGAAGCGAGAAAACTCCAGGTGGTAAGGCACCGGCGGCGACACATCCAACTTGTTGGGCTCAAAGTCGATCTGGCCGCACATCTTCTCCAACATGCGACTGCGGTTTTTAGACTTGCTGTCCTTGACCACATCGATCAGGTGGTGCAGCTTCGACGTAAATGGCTCCGTTGTAGCACCGCGGACATCGCCAATCACATCCCGCTGGTACGGGAACACAGTCTGCACGGCCTTGACGTATTCACGCTCAAGCACCGTCTCATACTTGTTGTGCAGTGCGCGGTGCTCCCGGTACGCGAGGTCGGCCATCTTCGGCATCGTAGACGTCTCGAGTGTGATCATCGTCACACCTGTCTCCTTGGGGTGCACCAGACCTTGACGGCTGATGCTGGCTAGGATCTCGGCAGCAAGGTAAGCTTCTTCGCTGACGGAACCAAGTGCAATCCGTGTCATATCGCCCATGAAGCGTTGTGTGGTGGCGCTAGCAACATCGTCGTGGCTCGTGCCGCCCATGACCGTAAGTTGCCTCTTCTTTGCAGCACCGGCTTCGGAGCGTTGCTCTTCCTTAGTCAAAAACTCCTTGAGAGATTGCATGATCTTGACATCAAGGCTGGGGTCGCGCTGGGAAAAGGCTGCATGGAATGCTGAATAAACACTCTTGAGCACAAAGTTGCGAGGCCACGACTGGCAGATCAGGCCAACTGCATCCAGGGCGATCCTGCGGATAGGAAGCGGCCAGGATGGCGTCGAAAAGGGACAGAGAATGTCCACCATCAGCTTGGACACGGACGTTACATTGATCTTGGGGAACTGCTTCTGGAAAATGTCCATTTCGCTGTCCAAATCGCAGTGTTTGCCCGCCATGCCCACAATCAGAGCGTAGCGCAAGAATCGCTTGGTGATCTTCTCAAACATGGGGTCCTTCTCGCTCAGTCGGCCCTGGTTCTGTATACCGCGCAATGCAGACATCACGATGCGTACGAGGCCGGTCTTGTCCTTGAGGAGGGAGCTCACTACCCAAATGCAGCTCATCACGTCGTCGAGAAGAGTTCTGCTGACATTGACAACACTGGGCATAAGACTAGCCCGCACCTCCTCCAAGAAGGGCCTCATGACACTCTTCAGCTGGGGCAAAACCCGAGTATAGATGACAACGACAGCCCGAGCAACTGCCATGTCTTCAGCTGTTTGAACGTCCTTGACACTGACAATGTGAGGCTTCAAGAGGCGGATCTGCTCAAAAGTGAACAACCTTGGGTCGGCCTTGGCGAAGATCATCATCAGCTGGAGAGCCTCGCGGCCTGAAGGCACAGTCGGATCGTCACTTTCAGCATTGTCCACGAGATCGCACATGATATCGACAATGCGCTTGCACACATCAAAGTTTGCAGCGGCGGCTTTGGCTGTAGGCGATAGTATGGCCTGGAACACCTTGTCCAGAATAGGGGTGATCGATCCATTTTTGACAGTCTGCAAGATCAGGCCAACATGGTCTGTCAACGATGTCCGGTCTGCCGTTGTTGCAGTTCCGGCAGTGTCCGCCGCCACAGTGTCTGTGAATGGCGTGACCCACACCTCTTCAATTGTTAGACGGGCCAGCTCTCTGACACCTTCATCAGGATCCTGGATTCGGTGAAGCAGACCGTTGGCAATGTCACTGCGGATTGCCCTTGACTGGTTGCGCAGGTAGCAGTCGCGTGCAATCTTGATAGCGCGCTTGCGAACGCCAACGCCCGAATCAAGAAATCTGTCTATGATCGTCTTCATCATTGCTCCCTCCAGGTTGGGCCGCAAGGTGATGGCACGGCTGACCAGGCCCAGTGCGGAGTCGCGGACCTGAACAGACGGATCTGCACAGCAATCCTGAATCAGCCGACCGACAATCGAAGCTGGGTTGTCAAAGATTGAGGGATCAGTCTCGAGCACCTCGGTGATACTCTTCAAACTCTTGCTGCGGACCGTGGCCTGGTCGCTGCCCATGCCCATGGCAAGGATGTTGATAATGTCGTTGAAAGAGCCACCGAGAGGAGATCTCAGCGTGACAATGGCGTACGAGAGTTTCGCCTGCGCTGCCGACACTGCCTTGAAAGACCGGTTGCCAGACATTCCTCTGGCATCCTCAATCATCATGCGAAGGCGATACGCAACACGGCCGAGATCTCTATTCTGCCGCTCAAGAATGCGATTTTCGCGCCCCATTTTGGCGTCGTTGATCTCTTCTTCTCCGCCCTCGGCCGCAACGGCAGCGGCCACTGCAGCAGCGGCGGCACTAGCAGCTGCTTCTGCCCGAGATGTGTAGAGACGGCAGATGCGGAACGCCCAGTCGGCGGCAGTGTAGGCAATGGCGCCCTTCAGGTGAGGATCCTGTGAGCTTCTGTCCTCGAGGTATTCCATGGTGGGTGCAAAGGGACCCTTCCAGTCCAAGAACTCCTCAGCGGGCGGCGAGTCTCCAAGTGCTGCGCCGGCAAGCTTGGACAAGGACCGGTCAAGCTCATCCGGCCCTGTAGCCTCCGGCGAATGTGCTGATTTGTGGATGACTGACCGAAGCTTTGCAAGGGATGCGCCGATGACACCAAGCTCTTCCAAAGCCATGTTCTTCACGGGAGCCGGAACCTTGTCGTTTTCCGTGAGCTTGAACATGGCCATCATGAGGAGTCGCGACAAGAGCTCTGCCGCTGGCCAGTCTGGGGTCTCTAAGCAGGCGGTAAAGTCCTCGACAAAGAGATCGAGAAGGTTGCGGTACGGAGTATCTGCAGACTTGGACGATGTCTGAGCACGTTCCACGATGAACTTGATGACGTATTGGGCGTGGAAGTAAGCTGTACCGTTCAAGGGAGTGACGAGATCTGACAGCTCCTGTATTGAAAGCTCATGGTCGTAGGCACCCTGCTCTTCCGTTGTGATGGTAGGAACGTGAGGAACAGCTGCCGAGTTGATACCAGCCGGCTTCACTTCGTCATCACCTTCGGCATCTTCTTCCATACTTGCATCCAGGACACCAGGAGCTGCTGGCTTATCCTTTTCAGCAACACGGCCGGCACTTGCCTGGACAAGGCGCATAATGAGTGCAGACACGGGTTGAATGCTCTTGCCATCTGCAAGCTTGAACTGGCGAGCACTGAGCTTGCCAACGGGCAGCTTCTCGAGAGATGTGAGAATGTCATCAAAGATACCGCGGCGCTGTTGCGGCTTCTTCACAAAGATTTGAGACAGCATGTCCATGGCTGCAAGACGGAGACCGTCAAAAGCCTGCACGCCAAGCACCGAGTCGCGCTCGGTATGAGCATTTTCCACAAAGATGAGATGCGAGGCGCAATACTCGAGAGAGTTGATCACCAGCTCGGACAGGTCAATGGCATGGACAAGTGTCGCCATACCGGAGAACAGGCGCTGCGCAGCCATAAAGATGGGAGAGATGATCTTCTTGTAGGAAGCGAGATGCTTGAAGCGCTTTTCCTGGGGACCGGAGCTGCGCAGCTCTGCAATAGGAACGACAACGTTGTCCATGACGGATTTGAAGATATCAACAGCCGACTGGATGACATTCTCCGAATAGAGCTGCTTGTCTTCGCGGCCAGCAGACATGATCTTGAGCGAGAGCCGCGCAGCCTTAAGGCCAATGTCGGCATGGCGGAGCTGGACGACCCATTCATCAACTTCGGAGCCAATAGCTTCCTGGCTGAGCTTGATGTCCATGTGCAGAGCGTTACGCAGACCACCGTCGCACAGCCGCTGCAAGTGCAAGATATCCTCAATGGGAACGTCGCTAAAACAGCCCAGGGCAATGGCCTTGTGGATTGTGCTTTGTGCCTTTCTCAGCGCGGCTTCAGTGAGGGTAGGCTCGCCATCATTTGTCATGAGGATGAGTGGCACAGAGCCAGGCTGTCTTGTGACGTTGGACTCGGCCTCGAAAATGTCCTGGAATAGACGCAGGAGCTCATCATAGGCAGCCCCTGCTCTCTGTCTCTGATCGAGGTCACTGAAGAACTCCTGGTTGCCGTCATCCATGACATCAGCCGCCATTTGGTACTCCTGGGGATTGAAGTCGGGCGCGGCTCCAAGCTCGATAGTGATGGAGCCCTTTGCCACGGAGTCCTCATTTTTGCAAACACCCGCCTCGGGGTACGGAGGCTCAATCGGTGTTTCACGCTTCACAGCTGGTGCTCCGGGGATGATGGGCACTGGAACAGGCGTCACCGTGCGCGAGCCGCTGGCTGCGGACGCAGACTTGTTTGGTTTGGATTCATGGGCCACATCGACAGCATACGACGGAGGAAGAACGGGAATGCTAATCTCGATTTTGGTCATTTTCTGCGCAGGAGACTGGTTGCTGGCTGGAGCAGGGGGTGTGGATTTTGAGGGGAGGCTATCCCCAGAGACGGATGCGTTGTTTGGCAAAGAAGCAGCAATAGAATTGCTGGCGGCGGCGCTCAGAGCTTCAGCAGACGCTGCAGAGTTGTCAATGGGCTCCTTGACGGTCTCGTTGACGATCTCGTTGATAACGGCGTCATCAATGGCAGGCGTGCTGCTAACAAGAGCGTTATTGAAGACGGCCGAGTTGTTGATGGCAGTTGTGCTGTTGATGATACTGTGCACGGCACTCTCTTTTGCTTTTGAAGTAGTGTTTGACTTCTTTGTCGGCGTGATTCTGGAGTTTGTAGTCGTTATTGACGGGGCCGTGCTTGAGTTGCCGTTTGTGTAAGGCTTGCTTGGCGACTCTGGGCTTGGGTAGCGGAACGGGATGTTGGCCTTGTCGAAAATGGCTCTCGACACGGGCTTGAGAGAGACGGCGCCACCTGGAGCTGCAGACGAAGAAGGCGAGTCGGGGGAGAGACCGCCGCTGGCTTGGGGCAGATTCTTGAAGTTGCTATTGTGAATGTTAGTCTTGACTGCTGTGAATAACGCGCCTTTGTTCGCCGAGGACGACGTACTATTGAGGAATCCGGCCGTTGTTGAGCAGCTGGTGAATGTCGTCCAGTCCTCGTTCTGACGGGCCCGAGGAGACTGGCAAGTTGGCATTCAGCTTGTCAAACTCTTGCTGGTTGACGAGATGTGAGAGCTGGTTTGAGCCGGCCTTGGCTGCCAGAGTCGGGACAGGGATGATTCCTGGATTGTTAGCTGACAGCAAAGCAGACGGAAGTCACAGAGGATCAGAGGCGACCCAGGCTGGTCTGCGCTGATCAAGACAGAGAGCGGACGTACGTGTCTCGAGAGGCGAGATGGATGTGAATGGCGAGTATGGCAGAGCTTCGGAGAAAGCAAAGGGGCGCATGAACTTTTGAGAGCCAGATGGTGGGGGAGGCATCGGCACAGGAGGTTGAGGCGCGCTTGTTGCGGTGTGTGAGGTTGCAGACGACGAAGACGCGGCTGAGATGGAGATGGAGAGAGGCTCGCCGAGAGGTGGCAGCTGGACGGAGGGGGGATTTGGGTTCAAGAGGAGCATGCTGGGGTCGATGCCGCCGCTGCCATTTTGGAAGCCATTCTGGTCGGGGTGGTGGTGGTGGTGGTGATCGCCCAGCAGAGTGTTATCGTTGAGATCAACCATGGCGGCAGGTGCGACCGTGATGCTCACTGCGCATGGCAAGAGCAACCGGGCAGATTGAGCTTGGGATGTGCCTGGAAAGGCAGGCGACCGCCGAACACGGAAGGGGCGATGGCCGCTATCGAGCGGAAAGGTCGCAGGTGGTGCGGTCGCGTTGTGGAAGACGTCTGTATCAGGCAGGATTGAGGTCGAGGTGTGCAGGTGTCTGGATGTTGGCCGTCGGGATGGGAAAGAGCGCCGGCTGCCCCTTCTTTGCTCGGTTGCTTTGGCTGCTTTGGTTGCTTGTTTGCGCCAAGGGGTATATTTCCAAAGAGAGAAGGCGCAAAGGGCAATGAACGAACAAGCTGTCGATGGTGCTGACTAACCAAACACCGACGGTGGGTGCGAATGCGAAGGAGAAAAAAGATGCAAAAGTCGCAAAATGGAAAGCCAACGGAAGGCGAGAAGTGAGTGAAAACGCGGCTGTGGAAGCGCGTGATGACGATGGCGATTGCAAAGTGGATGTGGAAATGATGGGGAAGAGAGAAGGAGGTCATTGGAACATCGTCGACAGTAACCACGGCGAGCAGCAGTGGACAAACAAGGACACAGCAGCTAGAGCAACAGGGCTAGGCCAGTCTCTAGCGAATGAAGGCCGCTAAACGTGCAGCTGAGAGCACTGAGAGAACTGAGTGTGCTGAGCACCAGCCGCAACATGCATAACATGGGGGTGAAAAGGGCCAGATCTGGCCAATCAGAGCGGGAATGGCCTGGTAGCTAGATCAGTGGATCCACCTCCCGCAGACTGGCCTTAGCTCAGCCATAAGGAGACGGAATACAGTAGTGATTTGGGTGGGTCCACATTGGTAGGCGAAGGCGGAAAGCGGAAAGAGCGACCGACCAGCACCCAAAAAATTTAAGTACGGCAGAAAAAAAGTTGGATTGAGACGGAGCGACTGACGATTGACTTTCTATCGACTAAGCTTGATGTTTGACACGCGAGCCTCGTCGACACCTCACCTCACTACATACCGACTCTTACCGAATAAACCAAGCCCAAAGTTTTGAATCAAACACAAAATGGCGTCTATGGGATCACTTGTGTTTTGCAACGACTGCGGCAACCTGTTGCCCATGTCCAAAGGCTCGGCCCGCAACCTTCTGGTGTGCCGCTGCTGTGGTGCCGAGAACAGAGGTAAGAGGAGAAGAAGGGGGAAGAAGAAAAGAAGAAGGCAGGATAAGGGAGAATATGAGAAAAAGGGGAAATAAGAGGAGAAGAAGAGAAGAGAAATTGAAAACACCTGGCCAAGATCTAACAGTCTAGACACTGCATCGGCCATGACGATTCTGACCGAGTCGAAGCCCAAGGACTTCCCGTCGCCGCTGCGGCAGAAGCTGTCGTCGGTGCAAATGGTTGAGCGACACAAGGTGCAGGGCGAGGCGACGACGACCGAGACATGCCCCAAGTGCTCGCGGACCGAGGTTCGCTTCTCGACGGCGCAGACGCGCGGTGCGGATGAAGGTTCGACAGTGTTCTTCCACTGCGACTGTGGCTACAGATGGTCGCAAAACAACTGAGCGGCGACTCTTCGAGACGCGGCCGGCGTGGGCTTTGACAACGAGCACGCTCTATCCACGTCACGCCGCAACTTCTCCTCTCATTGTCCCTCGAGTGTGCGCGGCATAGCGCTGCTCTTGCGGACCGGGACGACAGCCACACTGATATGGCCGAGCCGACAAGCAGGGCTCACAGAACACGGACAGCAAGACAGCAGTGCATGGGAAGTGGGAAATGGGACTGAGATACCGTTTGACAGCAACGACCCGAGAATGCACACTGTCACGAGACAAGACCATTATGATACCCAAGCTTGGATAGAGGCTCTATAGGGCGTATGCTATAATTATATATCATATATAAGATGTGATTATGAGATGCAATATTTGCAGTTCCAGATATATGAGGGGTGTGATGTAACAACTGTAAAGTTGAGTTGATAGACGTGAGAACATGACAAATAAACAATAAACAACAAACAATAAACAAACACAAGTGATGACATGGTGGCTAAAAGGAAGCTGAATAGCTAAACACTGACCGCTAATAATCAAACAATGAAACCTAAACTTTTTTATCCTCCCATTTTGTGCCGCGCCGTAGCGATGGACATGTCAACACCGCCCGACGCGGCCCGGCAGTAGCCTCGACAGTAAGCAAGTAAACAAATAGACAGACCAACAGAGAAACAGATCAATAGACAAAAGGCAAACAAACAGATAAATACAAAAAGTCTAGGCCGTGGCGGTGGCCGGCGCGGCATCGGGGATGAGGGCATACTCGGCCTGTCCGCCCTGCTCGTACTCGGCCATATCCAGCGCGACAATGACACTCTCGCGCACCACCTTTTCCTTGTCGTGCAGGAACTTGAGCAGCGTGGCCTCGACGCCCTCCTCGTCGCCCAGGCTGCCCAGAGCCTCGGCGGCCTCGTGGCGGACCATGCTGGCCTCGTCGACGTTGCTCAGGGCCTCGGTCAGCGCCGGGATGGAGGCGGGGTGCGACAGCTGGCCAAAGACAAAGGCAATCTCGTGGCGGAACAGGGCCGACGAGTCGGCCAAGCCCTTGGCGAGAGCGAGGACGGCCGGGACGGCAGTGGGCAGGTCGGGCGGCGACGCGAGGTCACGCAGCGCAAACATGGCACGGTAGCGCAGGAACAGCGGCGCCTCCGTGTTCATGAGGTCCTTCTCGAGGGCCTCGACCTCCTGCTCGGCCTGGTCCTGGGGCATGGGCGGGGCGGGGTCGACAGAGGCAAAGTCGCTGGGGCGCAGCTTCTCCTGTGTGCTCTTGGTCGAGTTGGCCCACTCGATGCGGTCGATGGCGATCTCGCAGGTCTCGGTAATGACGACGTCCTCGCCCTCGCGGTCGCGGTAGTACTTGAGCAGCTTGAGGTCGTCCGAGTCGCCCAGGGCACCGAGGGCCTCGGCGGCCTCGTGGCGGCACATGGGGTCCTCGTTCAGGTCGGCGAGCACATCGCGCAGAGGAGGGGCGGCGGCGGCAATGTTGCCAGTCTGGCCCAGGCAGTAGGCCAGCTCATGCTTGAGGAGGGCCGAGGGCGAGGCAAACGCAGCGGCAATGGCATCGATGGCAGCCTTGGCAGCAATCAGGTCGACGCCGTCATCGCCGGTGCCGTCAAAGGCCTGCTTGGCCAGGTGCTTGAGGGAGAAGAGGGCGCGAAACCGGATGGGCAGGGGGGTGGTCTCGTCGCAGAGAGACTTGCGGAGGGAGAGGATGGTCGCGGACGTCGGGGTCGTCGAGGCCGAGGCCGGGGCGTCGGGGGTGTCTGAGGGGGTGGTCATGGTGAGGGCGTAAGTCGAGCGGTGTTGAGGGTGGTGGTGGTGTGATGCTGAGGGAAAGAGGGTGACGATCGGAGCAGCGCGAGCGGTTTTCTTTTTCCTTCTTTTTTTTTCCTTGGAATTTTCGACTGCCCAGAAATCCATAAGAACTCTACTTACACGCAGCAAGGCGCTGTAAGGTGTCTGGAGAGCGCCTGGAATAATAGTGAAAATTCGCCGGCCGGAGGGGCAAACCATATTTTTTTTAGTGATTTTAGGTGGGGTCGGCGATAAGATTAGATAACGGCCTTATCGGATGCGCGTCATTGCGCGGTCGGCGATGAGGATCAGATAAGTTTTAAGGGTTTTTTCTCTTCTTTTCCGTGTACTTGCATTCAATCACTGTCACCATCAGATCTATTGCTGCAAACTACTGGCATCACAGGCACAGAGTATCACAGCTCAGCTCACCGTGGTAGAACCTTTGCTTTGTCATACTTACCACGTGAAGTTGTGTGTGCCCTGGGTTGGAAGGAACGACGGACCTGGGTGAAGATGATGTATTATGTCATCTGGGTTGACTATCTGGGGTTAAGACAGTGAGAGAAAGACGACAGAAGAAGGAAGAAAGAAAGGAGACAGAAAATGAAGAAAGGCGAATGAGTACCAATCAATGGTACAAGAGACACGACTGACGACACCAACAATAATTGACAGTCGATCTTGACCTGCCATCATGCCTGTGAATGAAGCTCAGACACTTTGGACAACACGGGTAGATGCATATTATGCTACCACACACCATTAGAGGAGGTTACAGGAAGGAACATGTGCAACTACAAGAGTTGCCTTTTTGGCCTGATGCCGGTTCCAAAGCGGAAGGAGCGACTGTCGCATCCCAAGGCTGACGACGGCTGCGATCTACGTGGTTATCCTGGGCATAATAGGGGCACGAGGCTGTGCTGCCTGAAAGCCGCTAGCTCCTGGTTTGGGCGCGGTCCCGTCCGGCCAGGAAGTCTCCGCTATGCAGCCCATCAGCCCGCTAGCAAACCTGCGACAGTACTCCATCGCGTCCATCAGTGCCAACTCATGGCCAACTAAATGCTGGGTTTAATGTTTATTTTAGATTCCAGTTGTCTTGCACTTCTGGCAAGATGATTGCCGTTCTTCTCATCGGCCGCCTTCTTCTTCCTCGATATATATTCACCAGAATCACCAAAACCACCAGGCCAATGCTCAACGGCTGACACTCTGAAACCGATAGTACAAACCCCATACGGCGACAGCGACTGCGACAGTGACGTGGACCTGCTGAGCCGCGTTCGCATCCACCAATCCAAGTCCGCAGCAGCCATCCTAGGCTTCAACATTCCCTGCCATTTGCCCCCAGACCTCGGCACTTTTTCGTATTGTCTTTCTCTTCGTCCTATCTACGTTGTTTTTCCTGGCCTCTGGTTTCCGTCTGTTCTATTTTCTGATTCTTCTACTCCTTTGGCCTTATGATGGACGGAGACCTCTCCTACTCAGTCTTCTAGGTCAGCCTTGCGACGGCGACCCAACACGCTCTTATACATCATCTCATCCAGCCTCACTCTGTTCACTTACTTATTGCCTTATTGCATGATCGCCCTACAGAGTACTATACAACCACCTCGCACCTCATCCTCACTCACAATGCCAGAGCACGATGCTCTTGTGCTCGCCTACTCCCATCTACGGGACTTCCCCAGGGCCACCGATGCCCTCCAGATCCTCCGCCGCGTGGCCTCCCTCGTCAAGCCGCTTATGCGCGCCCGCAAATGGAAAGTCCGCGAGCTGTCCGAGTTCTACCCCGACCAGACCAACCTGCTAGGCCTCAACATCAACAAGGGCCAAAAGATCCTGCTGCGGCTGCGCTATGCCACCGATGCCACCCTCTTCTTGCCCGTCGAGCAGATCGCCGACACCATGCTGCACGAGCTCGCCCATATTGTCCACGGGCCCCACGACTCCATCTTCCACGCCCTCTGGAACCAGCTGCGCGACGAGCACGTCGCCCTCGCCATCAAGGGCTACACGGGCGAGAGCTTTCTGAGCGACGGGCACAGACTGGGCGGCAGTGGCGGCGGTGTCTTCAGCAGCAGCAGCAGCAGCAGTGGACGCCGGCTGTCTTCGTCGGCAACACCACAGCGCTCAGCACCCATGACCGAGGCACGGCGTCTGGTGAGAGCTGCTGCTGAGTGTCGACAGCGCTCGTCTTCTGACAAGAACCGCACCAGCAGCAGCAGACCGAGCTCGACAAGCACCCATGGCGGAGGCCACCGTCTAGGAGGCGGAAGCGGCAGCGGCGGCGGCAGCGCATCGTCTGCACCTCCGCCGGCTAGCTTTAGTGACCTGCGTCGCGTCGTGGCCGATGCTGTGGCCCGCCGGAACAGCCATACGCCAGAGACCCTGACGGGGTGTGCTACAGACGGTCCTCAGTACAGCGACCAGGCGCGTGCCGTGCTTGTTGAGCAGGCGTCGCGCAATGGGTTCCGCACACAGGCCGAAGAGGACGCTGCCAACGACGCCGCGATCTCCCAGGCGCTGTGGGAGCTCGTCCAGGAAGACGAGAAGAAGCGGCTCGGCAGCCGCTACGTGCCGCCAACAGCGGAGCGGCCCGAAGGCGGCGGTGGCTGGCTGACTGCGCGCGGCGAGGGCTTGTCCCCGATAGTGATCGACGACGACGACGGCGACGATGACAGCGATAGCAGCATCGACGTAATGGACGTTCCACTGCCGTCTCGTCCGCCCCCATCGCCACGGCCTGTCTCTATGCCGCCCAAGGCCAAAGCAGCACCGCCAGTGCCACCGCCACCCCGGGCACTGCACCCGTCTCGCCCGAGGGCCAGCTCGAGCACCGTCAGCGGAATGTTTGCAAACTTTGCCAACTTGACCTCTTCTAGGCCGTCCAGCCGTATCGCACCTGCACCGGCACCTGCCCCTGCACCGAGCAGCTCCAGCTCCAGCTCTACCTCCCGGGGCTGGTCGTGCCATGTCTGCACACTGCACAATCCCAACACATATCTCTGCTGTGATGCCTGTGGCACAGAACGGCGCGCCGCCGACGACGGCAAGAGCAAGGGCAAAGAGCCGTCATCTTCATCTTCATCGTCGCTGTCGTCAGCGCCGGCACGCCGCCATGCTCCACCAGTTCCTCACTCGACGCATCCATCGCGACCGAAGCCTGCGTCCGCATCATCCTCATCCTTATCCTTGTCGCGCCCGCCACAGCCGCCACCAAAGCGCTCGTCCGCCCAGGCCGGTGCAGCATCTTCTGCAACAGCGCGCGGCTCTGCCACCGCACTGCACGGCCACCATAGACAGCAGAAAACCAAAAAGAAGGTATCCTTCACGCCGTCAACACGTGGCGGGTCTATTACGCCGTCGACGTCAAACAGTGTCCGTGCCCGGCCACCTACGCCACCGGGCAACCGTTCATCCGGCCACTCAAGTAGCCACTCGAGTAGCCACTCGAGTAGCCATGCACCAGCGAGGCGGCCGGCACCCCCTCCACCATCAACGGCCTCAGCACCGCCGCCAGCAAGCTCAGACACGTGGATGTGTACGCACTGCTGGGGCCACATGAGCGTGCGGATGGCAGGATGTGCGCAGTGCGGCAAGCCGCGGGAGCTGTGGCAGGGTAGATAATAATTGGTCTTAGCGAGAGTATCTTTTTTTCTTATATGTTTTGTTGGGGGTTTCACCTAGGTCTTCTCCATTTAGCAGCGGCAGCATAAGACGACTGACGATAATGAACATACTGGCGCTTACACTTCACCTCACTCCATATATAGCTGCATATGCAAAGCATGGCCGCTATTGCGCTTCCACTATCAACTTGTAATATTGAATAATAAATAATAAATATAACCAGAACATGAAACCAATATCAAAACTCCGTCTATCCCACCAGTTGTCCTTTCTTGTTTCCTTTTACCAACCTACTGCTTGTCCAGGATTGCGAGCCGGATGCTGACGGCGCGACGGTGAGCCTCGAGCTCCTCGACCTTGGCAAGCTGCATCACGGCACCGCCGACATTGCGCAGGCCCTCGGGGGTCAGGTTGGACGAGGTGATGTGTTTCAGGAACGAGCCCAGGTTGACACCCGAGTACTGCTTGGCGAAACCGTAGGTGGCTGTGTTGTTAGCATGATCTTGTTTACGCAAAAGAAGAAGAAGAAAAAAGAAAGAAAACTTACGCAGAGAGTGGTTGACACCGGCAGAGTAGTCGCCGACGGACTCGGGGGTCCATGCACCGATAAAAACGCTGCCTGCGTTAAAGACCTTGGGGACGAGCGCGGCAGCATCCTCGACCTGCAGGATCAAGTGCTCGGGCGCATACGCGTTGCTGACGTCCATGGCAGCATCCAGGTCGCGCACCTGCACGGTCACCGAGTGGGCAATGGCGCCGCGCACAATGTCCACACGCGGCAGAGCCATGGCCTGGCTGTGCAGCTCGTCCTCAATCGCCGCCAGCTCCGTCTCCGACAGGTCGACGGCCAGCAGCACCACCTGGCTGTCCACGCCGTGCTCGGCCTGCGACAGCAGATCCGACGCAACAAAGGCAGGGTTGGCCTTGCTGTCGGCCACAACCAGCACCTCCGAGGGGCCGGCAGGCATATCGATGCCAACACCGGCGTTGGTGTCGTTGCTGACGTGCATCTTGGCCGCAGTCACAAACTGGTTGCCGGGGCCCAGGATCTTGTCGACCTTGGGCACGCTCTCCGTGCCGTAGGCCATGGCGGCAACGGCCTGGGCACCGCCGGCAAGCACGATGCACTCGGCGCCGACCTTGTGGGCGACATAGACAATCTCGGGCGTGATAGTGCCATCGGCGCGCGGCGGGCTGGCAAGAACAATGGTGTTGCAGCCGGCAACCATGGCGGGCACACCCAGCATCAGGGCGGTGGAAGGCAGGACGGCAGTGCCGCCGGGAACATAGAGACCGACACGGGCAATGGGGCGCGAGAAGCGGCTGCAGATGACACCGGGCATGGTCTCGACATTCAGGACCTTGTCGTCCTTTTGGGCGGCGTGGAACTTGCGGATGTTCTCGTACGACAGGTCGATGGCGGCGCGGGTCTCGTCGGACACCTGCATCAGCTCGGCAGGGAAGGGCGCCTTGAGAACGGGCGAGGTGAGCATGGTGGCCTTTTCGAACTTGTGGGTGTAGGACAGCAGAGCCTTGTCGCCGTTGGTGCGGACGTCGGTGATGATGGGGGTAACAATCTTCATAATGGCCTCGGACGACTTTTGCGACGGACGGCGCAGGGCCTCCTCGATGGCGGCAGTCGACGACTGGGAAGCATCAATGCGCTTCATTGAGATGCGGTCGGTGGAGGCAGCAGCGGCAGCAGGGGCCGGCGCAGCCTTTGCGGGAGCAGCGGCGGGCGTCTCCTCCTTCTTGGCAACCTTCTCCTCCCACTTGGGCTTGGCGTTACCCGGACGGCGCTGGACCTTGAGGCCCTTGGCATCCAGACTGCGCTCAATGTCGGCCAGCGACACACCAGCAGACACGGCCTTTGTCAGGGCAAAGTAGATGAGGTCGGCCGCCTCAAAGGCAACCTCCTGGGGCGTCTGAGCATCGCACAGCTCCTCGGCCTCCTCCATGATCTTGGCACGCAGCAGCTTCTCGTCAGAGAACAGGCGAGCAGTGTACGAGCCAGCGGGGGCGGACTCCTTGCGCGAGCGCAGCGTCTGCTCCAGGCGCGGGATGCCCTTCAGGTCGCCGAAGCAGCCAAACTGCTCCAGGTGGCAGAAGCGGCGGCCCTCCTGGCGCACGACAAAGTGCAGCGCATCGCGGTCGCAGTCGAGGCCGATGCGCAGCAGGGTCTGGGTGTCGCCCGAAGTGGCGCCCTTGTACCACAGGCCACGCTTGCGGCTCTGGTAGACGCCGGTCTGGGTGCGCAGGGCCTCGGCAACACTCGTAGGGCTGCTGTAGACGAGGCCCAGGGCGGCACCGGACTGGTCAGTGACGACGGTAGCCACCAGGTTGTCGGCGCGGTCCGACTTCCAGCCAGCCTCGAGCAGGGTAGCAATCGAGGTCTTGGGGGCAGCCTTGTCGGCAGCAGCGGTGCTCAGGGCAGACGAGGACAGGACGGGGATGGCGTTGCTGCGGTTGGCAGAAGCAGCAAAGGCAGTGATGTCGGTGACGGAGGTCGAGGGCTGGGCGAACAGCAGGGGGATCTTGGCCTCCTCTGCGGCCGTGAAGAAAGCGGTGCTGTCGGCAGCAACGTCGGTGACGAGCAGGCCACCCTCAGAGGCAGCAGAGGCAGCAAAGTCGGACACAGAGACGGCAGCAGCAACACGCGAGCCGTAGGTGGAGGCAAGGTCGGACAGCTGCTCAGGGCGGACAAAGACGCGGCGGGCGCCGAGGTTGAGGAGGTTGGAGATGTCGTCGGCAGCAGTGGCGGTAGTCGAGAGGGCCGAGGCGTCGACAAAGGGAACAAGCTCGGTACCGCTCTTGGTGAGGAAAGCCACGACCTGTGCAAGGTTGTCGGGAGTGGCCGTGACGAAGACGGTGCCGATGCAAGCGATCTCGGCGGCCGTGAGGCCCTCGGGGAGGCTGTCGAGGCCGGCGGGGATGCCGACGACGAACGGCAGCGGTAGTGTGGACTCCATTTTGTGTGGAGGGTGTGACTTGGATGCGAGAGTTGTCGAGGAAGTATGACGTGGAGCGGAGAGGAAGAAGGGAAAAAGAGAAGAGGAGAAGGGAGGAAAAGGAAGAGGAAGATCACGACTCCAGATGCAGTGGAGGCCGTTGATATTGATATTACTAGGGCAGTCGAGTCATACGTCGGGTGCTCTTGCCTTTTTCATTTATGTTCCTTCCCTGCAGAAATATGAATACTAGTACAAATAGAAGAAAATATAATATAAAATAATATTACTTAATTCCCGCTCTGTACGGTCGTTCCTTCTTCTATGGCTGCTGTCCCTCAATTGAGGGGCAAAAAGAGAGAAAACCGAAGTGAAAAGTAGAGCGCATTGACAATACGGTGATATGATTGGCTGATATGGGCACTGACAGGCCGATGTGCGGATCGATTTTATTATGGAGTGTAGCACTTACTGGCCAATCAGAGACAGATGTTTGACTTACACGACAATCTGGCATAGATGACATGCAAGGCTTCACTCCGGTAATTGATTTGGCTTTCTATTGTCATAGAAGTTTTGAGTAAGCTGTTGCAATTCTTGATTATCACTTGATACGGTTGGTAACTCTGGTAATAGTAAGCAGAAGCTGGCACTTGAAGTGTAAACTGGTGCATGCTCAGTGAAGAGCCGGCTGTCAAAAACAACTGTTAAATAAGTCGGCTCAATGGAAGCACAGAGACATAAACTTAAACGTCAGTACACCTGCCTATATTTTGCGCTTATTTCTCGCTTTCCAGGTAATACATACATAGATGCTGTGCGGCCGTCGAGCGCAATTCGACGATGATGATGTAATCCGTTCTTGGCCCACTATTACATGCAGGCCTATTGGTCTCTTCCTAGCTCCACCACCTAGCAACGCGCCCTGCAACCAGCGCCCTGGCTACATCGGGCTACTGCACTGAAAGCGATATACCAGCAACAAACGAACCTTGCCTCGCCGTTGGACAGGACCCTTCAGCCGTCTCGACCACAGCTGCAGCACCAACAACAGATCATTCTTTGTCCACTTCTGTTTTGGTCTTTTGTTTAATGTCCTGCTTCTAACGAACCTCGCAGCTTGACGACCTCCCATCAGTGCCACCACCCTCGTCACTCCCGCTCCCATCGCCTTGTCAGCCTCGTCTGTTCCAGCTTCATCTCCTCACCCTCATCTCCATCAAACCAGAAGCATCGACATCAACCCTCGACATCGACCCTCGACAGCTGCCTCTCGTCATCTCCGGCATCCCTTGCCACCGCCACACTATGAACGCGACAAAGAGAAAGTTCAACGCCCTTCTCCAGGGGATCGGCACACGATCACCCGGTCCTGTTTCAGACGACAGCAACGATGCTCTGCCGCGCCCCTTGACGGGCTCGATGTCTGCATCTGCATCTGCATCTGCATCTGCGTCTACACACACACCTTCTGGAAGCATCAGCGCCCAGTACACTACCGCAACACAACCATCAGCGCCTGCAAAAATGGCATCAACAACAGTGGCAGCAGCGACCTCCTCGGCCGTGGCCAACCTCGAGTTTCTCGCCAAACGCAGACGCCTTGCCGAAGCGACAGCAACCCTTCGAGACACGACGGGCAATGCGGTCGTGACGCCGTCGACATCAGCCAGCCTCCTGCGGAAATGGGGCAGCTCGGCCACAGCCCACATCCGTGGCAGCAGCAGCACGGCGACACCGGCAACACCACCACCGGCGCCGCGCTACTGCCCCGGAGACCGCGAACAGCTGCTGCGCCGGCTGGCAACGTTCCAGGAGCTGACAGACTGGGCGCCCAAGCCCGACCGCATCAACGAGATCGAGTGGGCCAAGCGCGGCTGGGTGTGCCAGGGCAAGGAGCGGCTGCGCTGCACCCTCTGCAACAAGGAGCTGGTCGTGCGGCTGGTCCGTGCCGCCGACGACGACATCTCGGCCAAGATAAAACTGGGCAGCAAGGCCAGCAAGAAGAGAAGCGAGTCGACCGCGTCGACCGAGTCGGTAGTGACCACACCCCTGCCGTCGCCAGAAGACACGACAGAGGCGGCGCTGGTGGAAAGGTACGCAGAGCTCATCGTGGCGGCACACCAGGACAGCTGTCTATGGCAGCGCAAGGGGTGCGATGACAGCCTGCTGCGGCTGTCGCTGGCCAGTCCCCGCCAGGCGCTGGCCGACCTCCGCCTGCGCTACGACGAGCTGTGCGCGCGCAAGGACTTTTTGCCGTACGAGTTCAACCTGCGTCTGCCTGAGGGGCTCGACATCGACGCCGTGCTGGCCACTCTGCCGCCCGACTTTTTCACCAATCCTGCAGCTAAGACGCCTGCCACCTCTACTGCACCCAACCGGACGGCCCTGGCTTTGGCCGTCATGGGCTGGCAGGGCCTGACCAACAGCCGCATCGGTGCTGTGCCCAACTCGGCCTCGTGCCACGCGTGTCTGCGCCGCCTTGGCCTGTGGATGTTCAAGAGCAAGCAGGTCGACCTTGACACAAACACAGTGCTCGAGCCCGCGCCCATGGACCACCTCGAGGCTGTGCGCGAACACCGCTTCTTCTGCCCGTGGAGGAACGGCGCGATCCAGCGGAACCCGGGCGGCGATTCGCGCGCTGGAGGACGTGGCAAAAAGAACACTACTACCGTCGACGTGCCCGGCTGGGACGTGCTTGTGCAGGTGCTCAAGAACGACGCCTACCTGCGGAACCGTCTCCTGCCAGTGGGTGCCAGCAAGCGTCCCACGACGTCTGCAGCGCCATCAGCACCGGCCGATACTACATTGCCAGAGCCGACAACGCCGGTGCGCCGGCCGATGACCTCAGCCGTGGCCACGCCCGTCACTGGTTCATTCACAATCCCAGTGGCAACGCCGGGCACGGGAAGCAAGAGTGTCTTTGGCCGCGACAGCGAGGCCGATGCGGAAGACGAGGCCGCCCGGGATGCCAAGGACAAGGAGCGGTGGGCGCGGCTGCGGCGCGTCAAGAGCCTGTTTGATACCAAGGGGTCGAGGAAGCTGAAGCGGACAGGCACGCCCAGCGGCAGTGGCAACGGCAGCAGCCGGCCCAATACGAGCCACTCTGCGCGGCCCGAGACTGGCAAGTAGGGCAACGATGGTTTGCTTGTTTGTTTGTGATAGGATATGATATTTGTATTAGTTGTGAGCGTATAATGATCCATGTAGCGATATGTAATATTATTGGTTTTGTTCAAGAGTCTACATGTCTATTTTGTCTATCATCGTGATCTATTGCTTGTCACTTCCCGCGTTCTTTTCGCTCTCCTCTGCCACCTTCTCGGCCTCTGCCGCCTTCTCGGCCTCGGCGGCGGCCTCGGCTGCCTTGTCTGCCGCCATGTCGCGCCCGCACCGCAGCCACACATCATAGCCCGTCAGCAGCGTCGTCAGCACCATCGAGTAGCCCACCGTCTTGGCATCGGCAGGTGTCCAGCCGACAATCGAACCGGGCGCCAGCATGTCGACAAAGTCGGAAAACGCCCGCCGTCCCAGCACCACGAGCCGCGCCTGCAGCTTGCGGATCCAGACACGCCGCACCTGTGTCCGGCCCTGGACAATCCGCCGCAGGCGCAGCCGCTCGGCCTCGAGCTTCTCAAGTTTTTCAAGCCTGTCTCTTGTAGCGTCATCGCCTGCGTGCTCGGCCTCGTCCTGGCCAGCCAGCGGGCTGCCCATGTTCTCGTGCTTCTCCTCCTCGGTCGGCGGCGGCTGCGGGATGTCCTTGGCCACGCGCATCATGCGCACAAGCGCAGCCAGCACGCTGCAGCCCAGCGACAGGAACCAGTAGCGCTGGCCCTCGACGTTGAGCGCGCGTGCTCGCTCCGGCCCCCAGACGGCCAGCCCGTCGACGCCCATGGCATCAATGACCGTCAAGGACTCGAGGAACAGGTACATGCCGCTAAACATGCGGGCAAACAGCTCAAGCCACTCGGGGCGCAGCTGCACCTTTTTTGTCGATGCCTTCTTTGCGGATGCCTTCTTCCCGGTGCCTGCATACAGCGAGGCCATGAGCTTGCTGGCGAGGTGGAAGCTCTCGACAAACCGGAACACGCGGTAGAAGCGGCGCCACATGTTGACACGGTCCCGGGCGCCGATCAGCACGACTGTCGTGGCCAGGACATGCTCCTTCTCCGAGACAAGCCCGCCGGCGCCACTGCCCATGTACGACGCGGCGACCTCGAGCAGGAAGGGCGAGCTCGTGATGATCAAGAGCAGCGCCTGCACCATGCGGAACGTGCGCTCCAGGCCGGCTGCCAGTCAGTAGAGGTCCTTGGAACGTAGAGTGCAGAGTGAATACATAGTACATACATAAGTCCGACGTGAAGCGGATAAACTGCTCGACAAAGGCCATTATGACAGTCACCAGTGGGTTGGACGAAAGGTGAGGTGTTGGCGTTGACCGCTTGGGCTCTCAGCAGCTCGAAACTATTCAGGGTCTACCATGTGATATGTACAGTAGCATGTGGGATGAGCCAATTTGCGGTGTGCTGGTTATTGGATTAGCGTGCAGGGTAGGGGCTATCCACTGTAATTGGGCAATCATTAGCGGATAGCATGCCACACAGGCAAAGCTTATCGTTGCTTGCACCTTCAAACCTACACGTCACATTATACATCGCTGCGCAGTCGTTCGTTTTCCAGTTTTTATGAATTTCATCTATAGACGTCCAACGTTTGAATACGTAAATAAGTTGGGGGGTGCCCTCTCCAGCACGAGAGATGCCAGGTAATAAGGTAGTAGAAGCATAAAACAGAAATGAACAGAACAACAGTAGAACAGAGAAATAGAGAAACAGAGAAGAAAGAGACAGATCAAAAGACAGAAAAGAGACTGGCAATGAAACAAAGTATAAAGCAAAGTATGCAGTGGCTGTTTTGTCGGTTTATGTTATTGATAGGTGATGCATGCCGATTGGATTAGTCAGCCGCGTCCTCTACTGGCCGGGAGCGATCAGCTTGCCCTGCTGGTATGAGTCGTGCTTCCAGCCGCCGGCCAGCGCAGCACCGCCGTTCTCGGCAGCGTACTTAGCCATCCGCGCCTCAAGTTCCGGCCGGAAGTGGCGGATAAGACCCTGGATCGGCCAGGCAAAGGCCTCGCCCAGAGCACAGATCGTGTGGCCCTCGACCTGCTTCGTCAGCTCCTGGAGCATGTCAATCTCGCGCTCGCGGCCCATGCCCTTCTCGAACCGCGTCATGATCTGCTCGGTCCACTTGCTGCCCTCACGGCAAGGCGTGCACTGGCCACAGGACTCGTGGCGGTAGAAGTGGCTCAGACGGCTGATGGCGCGCACAACATCGGTGCTCTTGTCCATCACGATCACGGCGGCAGTGCCCAGACCAGACTGGCTGTCCTTGAGACCGTCAAAGTCCATGATCTGGTCGTCGCAGATCGACTTGGGCAGAATGGGCGTCGACGAACCGCCGGGGATGACGGCCAGCAGGTTGTCCCAGCCGCCGCGCACGCCGCCGCAGTGCTTCTCAATCAGGTCGCGCATCGAGATGGACATCTCCTCCTCGACTGTGCAGGGGTTGTTGACGTGGCCGCTGATGCAGAACAGCTTGGTGCCCTGGTTACGCTCGCGGCCAAAGCCGGCAAACCAGCTGCCACCACGGCGGCAAATGGTCGGTGCGACGGCAACGGTCTCGACGTTGGTCACGGTCGACGGGCAGCCAAACAGGCCGACGGCGGCAGGGAAAGGAGGCTTGAGACGGGGCTTGCCAGGCTTGCCCTCGAGCGACTCGATCAGCGACGTCTCCTCACCACACACGTAGGCACCAGCACCGCGGTGGATGTAGACGTCAAAGTCGTAGCCGGAGCCGCAGGCGTTCTTGCCAATCAGGCCGGCAGCGTACGCCTCGTTGATGGCCGTCTGCAGCACGGCAGCCTCGAGGATAAACTCGCCACGGATGTAGATATAGGCGGCAGTGGCGTTCATGGCGCGGCCAGCAATCAGACAGCCCTCGATCAGCTTGTGCGGGTCCTTGCGCATAATCTCGCGATCCTTGCAGGTGCCAGGCTCACCCTCATCGGCGTTGACCACCAGGTAGCGCGGCTTGCTGTCCTTGTCCCAGTCCTTGAAGTTCATGAATGACTATGTCCGTTAGTATGGTTGCTTTTCTCTCTTAGATTAGTGCATAGGTACACACCCATTTCAGGCCGGAAGGGAAACCAGCACCACCACGGCCACGCAGACCCGAGGCCTTGACCTCGTTGATGATCCAGTCGTGTCCCTTGAGGATGATCTCCTTGGTCTTGTGCCAGTCGCCCATCTTGCGCGCGCTCTTCAGGTCCGGTGGGTACCGGCCGTACAGGTTCTGAAAAATACGGTCCTGGTCCTTCAGACCGCCGTACACACGCTTCTGTGGTGCCGGATTGACGTCCTGCACTGTCGCCATGGGCCGGGCCGAGGTTGACGAAAATGACCGGCTTTGTAATGGTGATGAGGCGGCACTGATAGAGGAGGGGGTGATAGAGGAGGAAGAGGTCGATAGCGACGCGCGGGCCAGCGTATGGGCAGACGCGGCCGCCTTGGGAGCGGCGGAGGCGCGGGAGAGCATGGTGGGCGAGAGAGAGGGGGGGATGTGTTGATCGAGGAGGCGGAAGCAAAGGAAGCGGAAACAACGGAAAACGAAAAGAGCCTCTCAATGAGGAGTCAATGAATACGCCGTCGAGAGTCCGGTCGGGGGCAGAGACGGTGTCGTCGGGATATCCGGAGTCGTGCGTGTGTATATATGATGTCGTCGTGGAGATCCGGAAGGACAAGGGACGAGAAGGACGAGCAAAAAAGCTACCGACCACATTGGTGTTTCCCCCCAATCTTTTCTGCCCTTTTTGCCGGGGAAGTTCGCTACGGATCACGTGAAGAGCATGTGGGGAGGCGAATTGGCCAATCAGCAACATCTAAAAGCTAATACGTGGACCACAGGTGTTGGGTGCTATATTGCAAGATTGGTGGTATTTCACGTCATCACATGGCTCTAGTATTTTTTGTTATTTTTGACTGAGAATATCCAAACCAGTTTCACGCCAACATGACAATTCAAAGCCGCGTTCTGTTGAATTCGCTCTTTTGCCTCGATGATGGGCCCGTTTGCTGACAATGTCAAACCAAATAACAACATGTCTTCTAATTGGTCGATCTCGACGACAGTGGATCCACTTATATAGCTACTGATCAACGTCAACATCGCGGTTCCCAACGATCGTCATCGTAAGGAGCTGGATCTTGTAAATGTGTTTTAGTATTCACAAATCATTTCAAATATTTCAAATATTTCATAAAATAATACGCTTCCTCGCCACACAATCAAAATACGCTAAAATGTCAAAACGGCAATCGCTCATGCCGGCAGCGCCGCCGACGCCGGTGCACATCGTGTCGCACCCCCGGTGTAGGAACCCCGTCATGGCAGATGGCCTGTCCATCACGGGCACATTTCCAGTCTTTGTCGGTGGCGACTCCTTGATACACCCAAAGTGCAAGCTGGATGCCAAGGCCGGGCCGGTCAAGATCGGCATGCGCTGCATAGTCGAGGAGCGGACCGTGATCGGGGGTGCTGCAACATCGCTCAACGCGCCAGGGGTCGTGCCCGAAGGAACTGTCAAGATGGGCGACTACATCACAATCGAGACGGGAGCCATGATCGATGCCGGTGTTACGATTTCGACTGGTTGCCAGATCGGGCAAAAGTGCCAAATCGGCACCGGAGCCGTCGTCGGAAAAGTGAGCGAATTCAAGGAGTATTCATGGAATAGAAAGAGAACAAACAGACAAAACAATGCTAACGACGCAGTACTGCTCATTGTCGCCACGAACTGTCATCCGGCCCGGCGAGAAAGTGCCAGACTACACAGTGGTGTACGGCGGCATGCGGCGGCGAGACGGCCGCGTCGACGCGGCAACCAGCCGGCAAAAGAACCAGCACTACAAGCTGGAGACGCTGCAGAAGCTGATCCCCAACATGTCGGTCAAGTATGTTCCGGCAGAAGCACCGGCGGCTGTTTAGGAGCATAGATACCCATAGCATAGCGTTTGTTTGCCATTTATTTAATAGTAATAATGATGATATTCAATTTAAGCTTGTGTTATGCTTTTGCCTCCTGATGTTTTGTACAATCTATATCATGATAGATGGGGAATGTGAAAGAGAAACAGAGACCCAAAGCCCGGAACCAAACGCCTTACGATGCCATGTAGAAGCAATAGAAATACCGCAGAGAACCCAAAGGAGAAAAATCAAAGAATGAAAAGAAAAGAGGGAAAGAGGGAAAGAGGGAAAGAGGGAAAGAGAAAAAGGAGAAAGGAGAAAGAAAAGAGAAGGAGAAAGAGGAGACAACTACAGGTAGCGAGCTTTCATCCACTCGCTGGTGCCGAGGCCCAGGTTGAGGCCGTTCTCGGCCCACCACCTGCGCACGGCAGCAGGGTCGCCGAGCGCGTCCTCGAGCGCCTCTTCAATGTCCATGGTGCGGTACTCGACCTGCTTGCCCGCGCGGTGGGGCTGGTGCTGCTGCAGCTCGGCAGACGCGTGCATGCGCATGCCTGGGAGACAGCCGTGGGCATAGTCCTTCCACCAGTCGAGGACGGCAATGTGCGAGTGCGTCGTCGGCTCGACGAGCACCTGGCGGTTGAACGTGATCTTGTCGTCGCCGCGCAGAGTGCGCCACAGCTCCAGCACCTCGACCTGGCCCCAGCGAGACGCGACGTTGCAGATGGCGTCTTGGTGACCGGCATTGATGCCGCTCTCCTCCCACCACCGGATCACATCGGTCTGGCCATATTGTGCAGCACAGAGGAGCGACCGGCCCGGCTTCAGCACGACGGGGAAATTGCTGACGCTCTCCGTGGAGGCCACTTCGCCGAAGCTGTTGCTGCTGCTGCTGCTGTTCTGCAGCGCGGCGAGACCGTACTTGTAGTCGAAACTGCCCATGCTCGGCGCCAGGGACATGGCCGGCGACGTTGCAGCCTCGCGCCACCAGTCGAGCACGCGCACATGGCCCTTGGCGCTGGCCTGCTCGAGCGCAGCCTCGGTGTATTTGAGCGGCAGACCGGACCGCCGCCACCACTCGAGCACATGCACAAAGCCGTTCTTGGATGCGCCGTCCAGAGCCGCAGCGTCGTACTGCTTTTCCAGGAATGACGGCGACCGCACCCACCAATCGAGAATCTCCGTCTTGCCAAAGTAGGCGGACGCCTTTGTAGGCACCGTCTTGCCGTCAAAGTTGCGGAACACGAGCGGGCAGTGCGCCTCGATGTATGCCAGCACCTCAGTCAGCGAGAACTTGAAGATGAGTTTGATGGCCAGCGCCGACAGATCGTGGATCTTGGCCGGCGCCTGCGAGAGCTTGTCGCAAATAAGCTTGGTGTCTGCTGTGAGCAGCGTCCACTCGAACTCGTGCATAAACACCTGCAGCGGGTCGGTGATGTCGCGCGGCTGGCGCCGCCAACCCGAGCTTGTCGGCAGGGGCAGCCTGGTGTAGACGTTCAGAGCCTGTGCCAGTTCCCAGTCGCCGCTCATCTCGAGAATGATGCTCCAGATTTCTTGCGGCAGCTGAGCGCGGGTCTTGTGGTGTTTGCTCTTCTTATTCTTGGACTTGGTCTTGGCCTTGGCCTTTTTTGTCTTTGTCTTTGCGCTGGCGTTTGCTTCCGACTCGGACTCGGGCTCGGACTCGGACTCGGATTCTGACTCTGACCCTGATCCTGAAGCGTCGTCGTCATCTTCTTCCATATCTGACGAAGACGTGGACATGCTAGATGCAAAACCATTGTTGAGGCCTGCTGTGATGTCGACGTCGTAGCCTAACGAGAGCAGGTCGGCATGGTTCTTGATAATGCTGATCAGCTCGGGGAACCCCGACCACTCGACAACGCGCTTGCGGGACTGGAACGACGAGGCGGCAGCGTACGCTAATGACGAGGATGTGAGCGATGTAGAAGGCGTGGTTGTTGTCGGCGTGCTCGTGGCCGTGGCTACAGCACTGCCGTTGATGTTGCTGCCGGCAGAGGGCGGGAGGCTGTAGTGCCAGAGGATGGGCGGCAGAACACGCACCCACTGCCATTTGCGGTTCAGTTTGCTGATCTGGCGTTTTGTGACGGGGTTTTCCCACATGTGTGTCGACATGCCGGGTACGAGCAGGATCCGTTTCGAGGCGTCCCAGCTGCGCAGAACTTCAAGGAGGAGGGTGTCGGTAGTGCCGGCCATCATGCGCGCGAGGTGGTCGGCATCGATGGGTGCCAGCACGAGCAGATCGGCCCATGCAACGAGCTCAAAAGCGCGACGTTGGGCGCACTCGACATCAGCCATGGTGGTTGACGACGACGAGCCAGACGGCGAGCCGCCGGATGCAGAAAAGGAGGACGACAGATAGGAGGAGGCAAAGGGCCGCAGAGGCCGGTTGGCATAGGCGGGGAACTCCTGGGTCAGACGGTGGGTGAGATCGTCGACAATGACCTTGATGGTGATCTTGGGCTCCTTGGACAGGCGAATGGCGATGGCCTGCGCGTATGCGACCTCTTTGGGGCCATTTGCGGCAACAAGGAGCTTGAGTCGCGGCTCCCGAGGCATCTCGTAGAAGGAAGACGTCGAGGCAGTCTTGGGGAGGAAGTTGATATAGGAGGGTGGTGGTTCGTCGGAGAGGGCGTCCATGATGGCGGTTGATTGCAGAACGACGTTGAGTGTGTATGTCGGTGTATTGGAGTATTTGGGTATCGGGTCGAGATCAGGCGATTGGCCAACGTCGAACCGGGATCAAAGCGTTGGCAGTCTGGGCGAGGGCGGGTCGTTTGGCTATATACGCGGGGAAGGACGTCGAGGGTGTGGGTTTTGGAGAAGAGATAGCGACAGGGTTGTGCCCAATGTGCAGATGATGCCCAGTATATGCCCAGTCCAGTGCTGGGAGTGCTGGGAGTGCTGGTGCGAAGTGCAGGACCAGACTTTGAGGGTATCGCCAATTGGTGGTGTGGTGTCAAAGAGGAAAGGCGGCCGGATGCAGCAAAGTGGGCACAGGGTGGTGTGTGATTGTTGTAAGAGGATGAAGAGAGCTGATCTGATATGATGGAGTCGGTCAAGGAAGGAGCGCCGGGACGACAAGGAAGGAGCGAATGGGCATGTGTCGGGTTTGGCAAGTGGTTGGCAAAGATTGGCGCAATGCAGATAGAAAAAGGAAAGTGCCAGAGGCAAGATGCTAGAGGCAAAACGCAAAATGCAAAAGGCAAGAGACAAGAGAATGGCAGCTGGAGTTAGTGTCGTCGTCGGTCGGCTGTCACTCGGTCGCTCCTTCCACGCAGAACGCAGACAAGAGGGGCGCCAAAAGTGGAGAGAGAGGCGACCTGGTGAATGCTGGGACGGTACGGCTGCCAAGCGGTGAGAAAGATATGAATGCAGTACTATGTGCTCAAGCCAGTCCGGAGTTGAGGAGAATAAAAGTATAATATTGCAAAAGCGCAGGAGAAGAGTGTAAATCGAGATGGCGATTAGCAGATACAAAAGGCGCCCAGACATGCAATGCAATAATTGGTTTTTGGTTCAGCCAGTACTCTGATTTTGCGCATTTCCATCCAACATGTGCCTGCGAATTTTCCTCGATTTTTTGCAATCTCAGACGGGTTTCATTTGACAAAGTCGCATACTTTTTGCCCGTGTTGGCCGCGCTTTTCCGCCCATCCCTCTCTGCCTCTGCTATGCCGAGTTTTAAGTTTTGGTTTTAGTGCGCTCCCTGTAGAGCCCCGTAAATGTGGGTCTCTTCGGGCGCTCGCCCTTATGCCCCGACGCCTGTAATGTGGGTGTCGTCCGGCATTGTTCAGTGAGGAAGCGCCTGACTCGTCGAATTACAAGGCCTATGACTGGCGGCAGGCACGCTGTAGGGCGCGTTTCTTAGTAATCGCCGCCAGTAGCAAACTACATACACACCAGTTTAGGATCTACTGCGGCAGTCTCACATATCTCCGCCGATGCTCTTTAACAACTCAACGGTCAACATTCCTAACGCTCTGCAACTGAACATGAATCCGATATAAATCTGAATATGAATATGAGAATTAAATCAACACTTATGGAGACTACACCCAATGACACACTACGTGCATAGGCATCGAGCACCAGCATGATCTGTGGGGTGATGCCGCGGTCTCTGAGAGATGACGACAGCAGGTTGCATTCAATGAGCAGTTACATGATTAGATGGGGCGTGTTTGCTGCATAACAGCATGGAGTCTGGGGCATAAGTGCAGTGAGTGTAGCACTAGCAGTGTCTCATGACTGCTGTTACAGATGGTGGTGTTGCCAGTGGTCCGCGATGGGTTCTGCCAAGCTATCTTACACGTGTAGCGTTGATCTACAGCCCTGTAAGCTACGGTGTGTATGTTTACTTGATCTTCTGCAAAATATCACTTGGGTTGCCATTCAAGGGATGTTGGCATTGCAAGATATATGACGCCCGACGGTAGGTCGTGACAACATAAGGTGCGCGTGGCATAGCGAGACTCAGATGGGCCGGGCATCTGGCCATACATCGCACGAGCTGACGCAGGGTTCACAAAGCAACAGCAACATGCCCGTCATCATCGTTCGAGCTGTTTGCTGTGTTTGAGCCGTGCTTGGTTTCTGCTGCTAGGGGCCGCATATTAAGCGTAGGCGTATGGCCGTCACGTGGCATGGCGACAAGACGATGGCAAGCTCGCGACCATCAACAAAAGCCGTCCTTGTTATTACCAAACTCTCAAAGGCGTGCACTCAGTTTCATTGTGGTTATGTACTGCCGATCAACCGCTCTTTGCCGCTTCGGCTGCCTTCTCCGCCATGACATCAAAGATGGTCAGGTCCAGCGGCACACGCTCGCCCAGCCAGATGGCACGCTGCGTGTGGTTGCGGCGCTCGACCAGCACCTCATTCACCATATCGGCCTCGCCGCCGCCCTCGGTCGTGTTGGGGTGCACGAGTGCCGACAGCGGGCCGCGCCAGATGGCCAGCCATGCGACAAATGCGCCAAACTGTGCGGGTGTAAACAGGTTGACCTCGAACATGCTCACGGGGTGGGGGCCGATCGGCCGATCCCAGAAGCGGTAGACGCGCAGCTCGGGGACTGTCTGTTAGTTGTTTGAAGAAGGAAAAGAAAGAAAGGAAAACAAATTAAAATTAGAATAAGGGAGGAGGGTGTAAAAACTCACACTCTCTCCGGATGCGCTCGTGGAGGGCGCGCGCGTACTCGAGCTGGCCGGCATTGTTCTGGAAGTAGTAGATGTGGACATCGCTGCCGGTTAGTCACTGACTCATGTGCTCTTCTTGCTCTTCCTCCTATATATCTGCCACTGCAACACGTACAATCCTCCCCGGATGCCCTTGTCGAGAGGGTCGACAAACTGGTCGTAGGCTGCACTCTTGGGCGCCGGCTCGTTCTTCAGGCTCTTGCCGTCGGCATTCTTGTCGTCGCTGAGCGGAGGCAGTCCCTCATAGCCCGCAAGCGGCGACGGGTACGAGGCAATCGGCGGGTTGTAGGCGTCGGCGACCATCTTGGTTGTTGTTCTAAAGTTGAAAGGGTTGATGTCGGAGGGGTTCCCCATCTTGAAGTAGAAAGAGAAGGAGCGAGCGGGTGCGGAGTCTTTGTACTTTATACGGAAGGTGCGACTTTATCTGATCAGATAACAAATAACTAAAACCAGGAGTAGCAGTAGCAATGCGTGCTTGCGTGCTCAGCTCCGCAATTACGAATGCAAAAGTGAGGCAAAGCGAGGCAAAGAAGATGAGGGTCGAGTGGTGTACTTCGGGGTCTTATAGTTGGAGAGTTTTCGAGAAAAAGCCACAAATACTTAAGTGTTACGGCCTTAAAAAACAGCCGTCTCACCCGCCAGAGATATCGGATTTCTCCAACTCAAATCGATGCACGTCTAGATCAGTCAGCATGTCCGTTCTCGTTCTTTCCTTTCGAGGAATACAAATTACATCGTATAACCATGGTTTGCAAGTACAGATACATTGTTTGCTCCTTCCTCTTTTGCATCGTCATGCACGCGCCTGGGCCTTCCTATTCGGCTCTTTTTCAAGTCAGCTGCCGGCACATCTAGCCTCCCGCACTGACTGCTGACTAAAATTCGGCCGAACGACGGACAGCAACTGTCATTTGGCCATCCATTTCAACTCCATGAATTTATGTACATACTTTTCTCTGGCTCTGCCCTAAAATGAACATTCCATTCCTCCCTTCACGCTGCTTTGCTAGTTGCTATAACTTGCTCACAGTTTACTCACACTTGCTGGAGATGCTGGCTGCGTTACACAGCCCTCCTCGCTCAACCTCCCACATGCCCCCCTCCCCTCTGTCACCTTATCGCGAAAATATCTCAACAGCTCCCCAGATACCCTGACAGATCACTCGGCAATGATCTGCCCTTGTGGACTATACTGCCAACGGGTCACATACGCCGGCGCGCCAATATCGGTGCTCGGTCCGTCCCGTCCATTAGTCGTGCAATAGACACCAACAAACGTCCCGGTGAACCCCCAACTGACAGCATTATTCGACGCATGCGCCAGGGTTTTTCTGTTCGAAAGTGAGCCTGTTGGCCAGGCCGAGAAGACGTAGTGAGTCGCATTCGCCGCCTCAATCTGCAATGTAGCCTGGAGTGGGCCAGATGCATTGCGGCCATACCAAGTCTCCGGGATAGGCCACAAGATAGGGTCAGGGACTGGGTTGCTGCTAATCCCGCGGAAGCGAAGGTATGGGCCAGCACCTCCCTCCACATTGACGATCCCCAAATCCAAATGGTGGTTCTGCGTCAAGAACACTGTCGCGCCGGCCTCGTCGCCGGGCAGGTCTGGGGCGTATACTAGGTCGACGCTATAGGTGAACAGGGTATGCTGCTGACGGCGTCCAACAAACGTCTGCCCACTCCCCAGACCGACACCGCCGTCCAGCTGTCCGGCATAGTTGCCGTTGAGAGCCGTCAAGTTGAGTCGAGATGGCAGCAGACGTAGTCCACTGTCCTTTGTAATCTCGTACATCCCGTCGATCGGTGCTCGCCAGTAGGTGAAATGCGGCGGCAACTTGTCGTCTTTCTGGGAAGAGAAGCGGATGTCCTCTCCATCAAGCTCGCTGTTGTAGACTCCGGCGCGGTATATCTGCAAGGCTTTCGGCAGCGGTCCGCTCATTTTGCCACTGACGGGTGTAAATGCCGGCCAGCCGTCGCTGCCCCAGGTCACTGTCGTCAGAACCGTCTCGCGGCCCATGGGATAGTTGATATACTCTGGGCCAGAGCGTGTTGATAGAGCAACTGACCACCAGTTTCCGTCCTGGTCCTCAATCAGATCTGCGTGGCCAACAGTCTGGAAGTAGCTGCTCGTGTTGGCACCCGTGAGCACGGGGTTGTGCGGGTGTGGTGTATAAGGGCCCGTGAGGTTCTCAGACCGCGCCATCGTCACCATGTGTCCAAGCCCAGTGCCGCCTGTTTGTTGGTTGTTTGTTAGTTATTTGCAGTTTTTTTTAGTTTTTGTTTTGCAAAGAGTGTCTGTTTACCTTCAGCTACCAGCAGATAATAGTAGCCATCTTTTGTGTAGAAGTGTGGTCCTTCAGGTGCCTGTCAACTGTTAGTCAATCATGCTTCGTCGACGAAAGCTCTACAGACTCACCATGCCACCTGTTCCGGCCCAGATGGTCGTCCAAGGCCCTGTAGCTCCTGTCTCAAGATCAATTGTTGCCAGCTGGATACCTGGCTCGACCTTCCATGCATGGCTTGCCACCATGTACGCCTGGCCGTCGTCGTCCCAGAAGGGCGATGGGTCATACCCTTCAAAGCTAAAGTGCACGGGGTCAGACCATAACTTGTCGTCATAAAGGTCGTCTGTCGACAATATAATCTTCATAGTCAGTACCGTACTATTTCTCTTTCCCATTTCCAAACATGCAAGCTTACATTATCCCATCGCGTGGCGTCTGTCGCGAGCAGATCATCGTTGACCAGGGCTAGTATCCCGTTAGTAAAGCAAGGCAGTTGTCCACAAATATAGGCACTGACTTGTCACGACGTAGAATCGGTCCTTGTACTTTCGTATAGCCGGTGCCCATATCCCGCTCGTCGACCGGTTGGTCTCCGCCAGTGCCGGTAGCTGGCTCGGTCGGTTCAGAGCGTGTCCTATGAGCGACCAATGCTGGAGATCCTTGCTGGCATGTATGGGTATTCCCGGGAACGCATTGAAGCTCGAAGATGCACAGTAATAGGTCCCCGAGCTACTTCGCGCTGCATTGATCTCCGGTACATAAATGCAGCTTGGGTCAGGGTGGAAGCCGGGCAATATAGGATTCGTAAAGGCCTTTGCGGCGACGAGTGACACAAGAGCAGCTAGCCATGCACTTGAGAGCCTGGCCATCGTAAAATATCAGTTTAGGTAGGACGGAATGTTCAAGCCAGATATAAAAAATCGATCATTAAAATGCAAACAGCCCTATGCAGAGGATAATATATACAAATTACCCCTCATACTCTGTAGATGTGCGGAGGCAGCGTCGCATACCAGATGCATCGCTTCCCGGCTAAAGTCGAGGTTGCGATACTACAATGACGATCTCAAAAATGCTCGCGGGAAGGTAAACAAAACGCGGGGGGCGGAAACAAAATAAAGAAAGAAATATATGCAAAACAAAACAACTTATCATCCCAAAGTTTCCAAGTGGATCATCTAAGCTGCCCGGTATTCGCTGCTTGGTCTCAGCGGCAGCCCGGCCTTTTCATATGCCATGTCAACCATGCGCATCTGTGCTATGCTGTCCTCGTATGAGACCCAGGCCCCAGACCCTTGATGTCCCCGGATATGGTCGACAAACTGCTCAAGTTGGTGCCGGTACGACATCCAGAAAGGCTCGCTCGGCTGATCGATGCCTGCGTCCTTGAACGTGTAGATCTTCTTGGACTCTTTCTCTGTCCACCGCTTTATCACCTGGAAGTTGTCCTCGCTGTGGTCCTCGCTGTGACCCTCCCCTTGACCCTCAGTGGTGGACCGCACCTCATACGCATCCTCTATGTCGATGCGGTGCCACATACAGTTGAGGATAAAATTGTTAAAGGTCAACGTGCGTGTCACAAAACACTCTTGGCCATCCTTGAGTTTCACTGTGTTCCGAGCAACGGACGCGGCCGGTGCCGGAACCGGCTTGTGTGTGACGCGGACCCAGGGTATGCCCGTCGCCAGCATGCCGCCTTTGAGCGTCGTCTTGGTCGTGGCGACCTTGCCTCCCGGAAACTGGAACTTTGTCGTCGAGCCTTCGTCGCACAGGTCGAAAGGCGGATCGCACTTTTTTGCATCGCACTCCAGGCAGGCTTCGGGCTCGGCGCCAAAGATCTGGCGCAGTGTCGAGAATGCATACGTGCCGAGATCCATCATACTACCGCCAGCAAGATCGTAGCGGAACCGAATGTCGTCCTTGGCAAATATGTTGGGCAAAAGGCACTCGGCGTGCACCGTCTCCAGGTTGGGCCGGTCCACAAGGGTCAAGAAGTACTGCCATCCGGGCTGGAACCGGTAGTGAAATGCTTCCAGCAGCACGGGCGGCCTGTCGCCAGCAGCAGCCGCCCCTGATGAAGTCGTCAAGAGCGGCGACCTGAAGAGCAGCTCTGCCTCGGCCGCATTAGACACGGAGGGCTTCTCGAGGAGAACATGCTTGCCCTTGGCGAGAGCCTTGAGTGTCCATTCAAAGTGCAGGCCATTGGGCAGTGCGATGTAGACGGCGTCAAGATCCGGGTCGTCAACGAGGGCCGTGTAGTCGGCGTGCACTTGCGGGATACCGTGCTTTGTGGCAAATGCTTGTGCTTTCTTCTTGTCCCGGGCAGCAACGGCCTGGACAATCACCTCGGGGTGTGATGCGGCCGGCCGAATGAATCCGCCAGGGCTGGTTGTCAGCATCTACTGTTCTCGCCCCCTCGTCTTCACCTCCGGTCTTGAAACAAACTCAGTAATACTTACGCAATATTTGCCGCACCGAGAATACCGAATCGAAGAGCATCCTCGGTCTTTGGCGGTCGCGGAGGATACAGCGCCTGCCAGTTGCGGTGTATGAAGTATACGAAATCCATAGTATCGTGCTTTGGTGTTCAAGTGGGCGTCTCAAGGTTGGTGCCAGCTTTACAAATGAAGCTGAAGACGATGAGCATTCCTAAGCCATGAGCAGGATACTCCTTGATGCATCGCACCTTCCCCGACTCCCAAAGAAACACAGTGCCTCGCACCGGCCAGATACCATATTGAGACTGTGCGTGACACTACTGCAGCAGCAACAGCAAATCCTAGTCGATCCTCGTGGTGTATGTTGTACTTGGTTCAATAATCAATCTGCCGCAGACTAAAAGAAAAAATCGACAGCTTGGTCGGCAGAATTGCCAGCAGTATATACTACATCGCCAACAGCATGCGCTTGCACAGTGCGTGATGCGCTAACGACCTCGTCATCCAGCCTTGTGTGGCAAGAGACGGCGAGTAAGGTGGAAGGTGCCGAGTGCCTCGTGGCTTCCCCGATTGGAAAGCGCATGATTGGGCGGAACGTGCCCCTCACCTCCCTGGCTTTATCTGCAGTTACCACACCCGTGCCCACGCTGCCACTATCCAGAGCGCTGATGATTGAGGATGCTCAGCTACTCCTTAGGGTGGGCAAGATAGGCTGGCCTGGCCCTCGGCGGTCTAGGCCCGATCCGCAACCTCGTGGGAGATAATCAGATATATCACCAACAGCATCGATGCTGGACGCCATGCAATATTCTGTACGACATCGAGGGCAAGACATGGGCGGAGTATAGGAGAGTGATAAGTAGAGGCTTGGGTTGTTTAGTCATACAAGCATGCAGGCACCTTCTGATATTGACGGGCCGTTCCTTCCTCAGATCTGCCGTCACGGTTTCCTCTTTCCTCAGCCAGAATTACCGAGTACTATAAATCTATCACTATGCCCTCTGTGGACGCATTCTTTGCGATGCTGGGTGTTGATGATGGACGATGACGGAGACTTCAGCCTAGATCCGTCGGTCGCGGCGTGCAGCATACGTATCGTCAAGGGCCCATTCATAAGATTTAGGAGGCTGGCCGGCTTAATATATTGGCACATGAGATGGACTCGGCTGCAAAAAGACCAATACATATCGTTCACTGTCAGACGGAAGCCACGACCGGCAAACAATCTATATATGTATTGCTAAAATAAAAGAGGGAAGAGCAAGCAACCGCCAGCGGCCACTAATAGTAGCTACGGAAGCGAGCCGGCGACAGGTGTCTGCAGAAAACGCCTGCCCACTATACAAAGGTACATGGGTACCTATGCGACGCACATGCTTTCACCCACCAGGCAAGTACCCACTTTGGAGGTACATGCCCTGGCTGCACAGCTCCTGCGCCGCGCATGTACCGCGATCCTGTCCGCCAGTCTCGCCCACACGGCCATCCACACTACACCCATTGGCGCCTTCCCGGCGCTGGGCTATTTGAGCTATTGTACGATTTCCCTCCACCAGCGGGCTCGAGTGGTCTGATTTTGCCGTCTTGCTACAGTTGCTGAACCACCCCTTGGCCTGTCTTCCCCGGACTCGGATGGCAAAGTCAGGCCATATTGTGTCGATTCCATTTTCCAATTTTTCGCTCTGTGATTGCTGTAGTTTTTGGCATTTTCGCTTTATTTCTTCTCTCCTCTTGCCTGTCCTTGCCTACTTTACCCTTGCCCTGGCGTGCGTCCGTCGCTCCTACCCTTTTTCGCCCTTCCTTTCGTATTTCTGCTCTTTTCAATTCGCCGTGATCTCGTTCGCTCTTTCCTCTTTCCACATCTTCCTCTTAGCTTGGTTCGTGACTTGTGTTAGTGGTGGGTAGCCTTTTCCTAACGTATTACCGCGTACCTTCCTACCAACGACGCCCCTTCCGAATTATCAACGTATCTTACCCATTACATTGCCTTGTATCTCGCGCTCTTCTCCTTTTAGTTCCTTCCTATATCAACTTCTCTTTATTATTCTATTATTTTATTACTATAACTTAATTCGGGTCACCGTCAACGTCCTTCCCTCATCTCGTCGCTCTACCTCAACTTTCGGCCCCCTCACAATCCTCTCTGCAAAACAACCTCTACCTTACATCACGACGCACATCGACGTTCGATTTCTCCCCACGGGCCTCGTGCATCTGTCGACCGCTGTTTGGCCGATACATCAGTAACACGCATTATAAACAGCGCCGCCCTGCGAGCCTCTCAGTAGCACCACACCCCACACCCGCCGGGCATCCTCCTTTGTTGTCGGCGCCCATCGACCTCAAGCCATCTTCTGTCACCTGTGTCTTCTCTTGTTCTTCTATTCTTAATCTTTATCTTCCGTTCTTATCTATTATTTGTCTCTTCATCATTCGCACTCCCTATCCTTGCACTCGACAGCTCGCTTCCTCAGCCACTCCCATCCAACCGGCAACTTCTCCTGTCTACCTGGCCAGGGTCCTCAAGTTACAATCTTGAAATCAGCTGACATTTCGCCCTTCTCTGCCTCCTTTGAGGTCTCGGACTTTTCTTCTTACTTTACATCTTATCGTATCCTACTGTTCATCTTTACCGCCCCTTTCCCATTCAGGTACATCCCTGTGTACTCGCCCTTCCACTTCACATTGCTCGAGCCCCTTGAGAGTTTCCTCGACTCGCCGAAGCCTCATCACCAGCATCATCTCATCGATAGCGATCTTCTGTTGTCAGCTGCGGTCTCTAGCCACGCTTAAAGGTCGTTTCCTCATCCTCGCTCAGAGTGTGGCCAATTCTTGTTGGTCTGTCCGGCGTCTCGTTTATTTACCTTCATTTCATCGCGCACTTTCATTTTTCCTGCATCCCAACGCAAGTCGACCACCCCCGCACTTCTTCGTGGCTTTGACAGCATTGAATAACGGCCGGGGCTCGAGAATCCGCTCGACCCGGTCAAGACATATCTCGCCTGTGTAGACGGGCATAAAGAGGTCATAATTTGCTGCTCCTAGATCTGCTTCTCGGTATGCAGACCTGAGGTGGCGCAATGGATCAGAACTTTCTCAGAAACATTGGCTACTTTACAGTGCCAAACAACCAGGTACTATGCACCACAAAGCATCGCTCACCCAGGTCACAGCGAACACTGCTAACGCATACAGACGCTGAACCCAGTCGATCAGTCGGCCGATGCCTCAGGCTTGGCATCACAATTGCAGTCGCCAATATGGGAGGAACCCAGCCTCACTTCCACCGACTTTGGTCAAACAAGGGATCCCTCTTCCGGGGCACCAAGTCTATCTCTAGACTCTCTTGCTCCTTCCACGGCGGCTAGTCTCAACAACTACAGCCCGGCAATATCGTCTCCATCTGTGTTCGGCCAGAACCCACGTCCGATAATTTCCCCGAGGCTTCAGCGGGCAAGAGATGGCCACGAAAGAAAACGGTCACGACTGAATACGGAATCTACGCCGTTCGACTCTGTCGACTACTGGATCCAATTTGATCAGGACCAACAGCTACAACAGCAACAGCGGCAGCAACAGCAGCTCCTGCTTCAGCAGCAGCAACAGCAAATTCAGCAGTTGCAGCAGCAGCAGCAGCAGCAGCAGATGCAGATGCAGCGGCAACGGCAACTCCAGCTCAAGCAGCAGCAGCAAAAGCAACTACAGCAAAAGGCAAAGTCCCAGCAGCAGTCGTCAGAAGCTAAGGAGTCAAGCCTGGAACAAGAGCTATCCTTTGGAGACGAGACGACAGGCACAGCAGCATCTTCTCAGAACAAGGAGCTCGCAGCCCAGCAGTAAGTAAGCATTGCAGTGCTCTCTCTTAAGATGTGAGACTCGAGGCGTATTGCTAACTCTTTAAGATCTGCAAGCACAGCTTCCCAAAATATGTCGACAGTGCAGCAAAAATCAGAAGAGCTCAGCCTCGACGACACGGCCCTAGAAAAGGCCCTATCAGATGAAGGAGAAGAGAGCTTCTCGTACTCGTCGCTAAACCTCGGCGACCAGCTTTCGGGGATCGACTCCATTCCTCCTGCAGACATCCCCCAGCGAGAGGGTCTGTACTCGACGCCTCTTAGTTGGGAGCGCCCACAAATGGGAATGCGCCTCGACTCAATGCTGGGTCTCCCAGCGTCGTCTCTCAGCGAGGCAGAGCAACGGCGCTTAATAGCGATAGCGATGAACTCGGGTTCGACAACAAGCAGCATGGGTAACAGCAGCTTAAACAGCTTTGGTGGGTTTCCCATGTTCGGAGCCGGCATGGGTGGCATGGGTGGCATGGGGACAGTTTCTTTGAGCCAGCTTGCCAACGACAGCGATTTCATGAATGCCATGTCGGGGTCTTCCGAGTCGATGGTTCTGCAGGCGTCAAAACCAGGATCAGAAAAGCAGTCAAAGGACAAGGGCAAGGAGAAGCCCAAGTCGGCCGACCGCACAGCACACAACGACATTGAGCGCAAGTACCGGACGAACTTGAAGGACAAGATTGCTGAGCTGCGTGACGCCGTTCCTGCTCTGCGCACCATTCCGGAAAACAGCGTCGACGACGGCGAGGGGGAAGGATCGAACCAGGGCGGCCGCGGCCCCAAGGTCAGCAAAGGCACGGTGCTTACAAAAGCCACGGACTACATCCACCAGCTCGAGAAGAAGCAGCAGGCCATCATGCAGCAGCACCAGGAACTGTCGCGGCGCCTCCAGGCATTTGAGCAGCTCCTCAGCGCAGCTGCGCGGCCGACGTTCCAGATGCCAAACTACAGCAGGGCCTTGTTCGACCCCAGGGCGTTCTGTTGATTTAGAACTTGGGATTGATCATACAAACCACATCTCACCTTTATCTCACATATTTGCATTTCACCCATTTACTCCTTTCACTTTTATTATTTTTCTCGTTTTCTCTACGTTTTTATCATTCTCCTAAATCAGTCACAATATTTGCTCAATATAACGAATCATGTCTTAGCCGTTTATATCACTTTGCAGCTCATAAGTTCTTTTTAAATAAAATATCCGTTTCGCTTGATTTAGACATTTATATTCTTTACTTTATGGATATCACAGTATTTAAAACCGGTTCGTAAAGCATGCTATTTTTATTTTATTTATATATCTACATATAAATCAACAGTTTATTTATATTTTGGTTATTATAACTTTGGTATCTTGGATCATTGTATTATATGCCTTCAAATACTAACTATTCAGACTAATAGAAAATAGCATGCAGTACGATTACACAGCACGTACAAAAACACTCACACTTCATAATGTTATTTACATTTACACCTCCCTCAAAGCCTCAATATCAACAACCTCCTTGACGGCTTCTGTGGTCAGGATCAGCGGGTCGCCCTCGCCTACGCAGATGCTGTCCTCGATACGCACAGCAAGGCCGCGGAAATGGGCCGGCCACCGCTCGTCGTCGGGAACATAAATGCCTGGCTCAACCGTTACACAGTGGCCATCGCGTAGCGGTGTGTGCCGCGGGTAGCTGGGAGTGTCGTGCACGTCGAGGCCGACATAGTGGCCCACGTGGTGCGGGAAGAGAATCGACAGTGCCTCGCTGCCGCTGCCGTGCCCGAAATCAAAGCCCAGTTTAGTCAGCTCCGACTTGAGGCCGTCGCTGGTGATGCGGTGGATCTGGTCGAGCGAGAGGCCACCCGATGCGCGACAGCACAGCGACACAGACGACCGCTGCACACGCAGCACGGCCTCGTATAGGTCTCGTTGGGCTGGCGTGAAGCGGCCATTGACGGGCCATGTGCGCGTGATGTCGGCAATGTAGGTGCCGTACTCGCCGCCGGCATCAACCAGCACCATTTCGCCGTCCTCGAGGGTGGCGTTGTTCAGCACATAGTGGATCAGGCTGCCACGCTGGCCACCGGCAACGACAGGCACATACGCGATACCGTCGCCGCCGTCCTCGTGGAACTTGTAGTCCAAGAATGCGGCCAGGTCCTTCTCGCGGGTCCACGCGCGGCGCATGGCATTTGTGAGAGCACGACCGGAGAGACGGCCCGCCTGGCGCATGTTGGCAACCTCTGCCTTGCTCTTGAAGGCGCGCTGCTGGGCAACAACAGGGGCCAGCGGGATAATGCGAGACGCACCGGCCAGCTCGAAGACTGTCTTGAAATTGGGGCCTGCGCTTATTGAGCCGGTGCCGGTCTTTAGCAGGCTGTCCACTTCGGGGTTGGTGTATACTGTGCGCACACCACGCAGCAGGTTGGGCAGCAGCGTGTCCGCAGCAGCAATGTCGCCAACCTCGTCGGCGTTGAAGACGTCGCGGGCGGCATCTACGCCGCTCCAGGGGCCCTGCCACTGTTCGGCACGGGGATCCTTTGGCCGCACGAGCAGCGAGAAAACGCAGTCGCCTGGGTCGGGGCCAGTCTTGCGGATGACTGCAACTGCATCAGGCTCGCTGAAGCCGGTCAGGTAGAAAAAGTCAGACTCCTGGCGGAACGGAAAGAAGACGGCACCTGAGCGGAACTTGACGTCAGAGGCACGCAGGACGGCGGCCGAGTCGACGGGCAACGAGGCGGCGAGGGCACAGCGACGGTCATAGTACTCCTGTGCCGTGATGCCGGGTGTTACTGGCATTTAGTGTGAGTATATTGGAGATATATACTATGATACGTGATTATAAATTAAATACTTACGTTCTCCGGCATTCAGGATGTGAGGGTGTGTTTCATGGACAGGCTGGCCGAAGAGAAGCTCGGCAGCTTCGACTGTGGCATATCCGCGCCGGGTGTGTGCTGCTGACCGTCTTGTCGGCAGCTGTGAGTTCAAAGACGATAGTGACGACAGTGATGAGAATGAAGAGAACTGGCGTGATGGGCGCTGGAGGAGTGTCTGCGATGTCGGACGGGATACCGACGAGGTGACGAGCCGGCCAAGCTGCTCGATGCAGGCTGGCGATGGCTGCCGGAGCTTCATGACAAATGTAGGCAAAATAATGAGTAGATAATCCGATAAAACAACAAAACAAAAAGACCCGGCTCAATATTCCAAGCTGTCTCGACGCTGGCTCATCTCGTGATATTCAAGCTGCTCGGCATTTGGCGGGGAAAAGTTCTCACCGAAACGGCCTTCTAGAACCCTTCTGTAGCGTTACCGCTTCGGGCAGCCAAACACGCTGTTATTTTTGCAGTTGTTTATGCTATTATATTTAATTCTGGCACTTCAATTTCAATTCGCAGCCTCTTGGTGGTCGATGGTTGCTGTGCTGCAACTAGCTCGCCCGCGTTCTTGGCCCGTGCACGCCACACCTTACCCTTTTAGCGGCCTGTATTATTCCTTATTATTATTGTTATGGCGGGCCAATCCGACGCCACCTAGACACGCCCTTTTTGTGGCCCTGAGTCGCGCTTCGCAGAGCGCGGCAGGCCCACCTTCCCACCTAGGGAGATGGAGCGAGACAACCACAGCTTCACCTCCTGTGATTGCTGCACTTGCTGTACAGAGTACAGTAGATGCAATGCTTGACTGCTCCTTCCCTCACTGAGATCAGACACCCAACCTTCACCATCGCACCTTCCCTGCCAGCACTGCCAGCAGTTCCCCTCCTTCCTTGCACACTAGAAACCGTGCTTGACCGTGCCTGCCTTGATACCTGCATCTACCGCCTTGGGACATATCGTACCTTTGTGCTGGGGTTTCTTGAGCTTCACTTTTCTCTCAAACACGACACCGCACCAAGGGCCTCTTTATTTACCATTTTCATCCTTCATATTTTCCGCAATTTTCCTGTCAATTGCTACCTCGATTGCTTCAGATTGCCTCCGACTGCCTCTCACGCCCTCACGCCCGTCGAGTGTGCCATTGGGATCCGCTTCGCGTGTGTTTTGGTCTCCTCTTTCGTCTTTGGCCCTCCTCCACTTGTGGTCCCTGTCATTCTTCTTTTTCACTCTGGCCCATACCGCTGCATACCACACATACCACGCATAATACGCATACCAGCGCCTCTGTAGGGCCCCAGCCAGCGTGTTTTGGCCGTATCTCTCTATCCTCCTCTACCCTAATTCCTCTCTCCTGGCACCTCATTTCCTGCTTGTCTCTCTTCTCCAGTATCTCTCACGCTCACTCTTACTCACTCATCTCTCCTCCACTCCACTTCTTTTGTTTTTATTTCCTTTCCCTCTCTCTCTACTACTGTCCACAGGCCTATCGCCCATAACAAACGACAAGAGGGCCGTCGAAGAATCCGTGTCGGCATTTCTCTCGTCCCATATCGCGTCACCAACAAAACCAGCCCGACTCGCCTTCTTCATCTATCTGTGTTCCCTTCACGTCCCCCTCTCTATTTCTCTCTATCCCAGCTTTCCCTTCTCTCTCTCCCTCACTCTTCACCTCCGCCACGCCAGTTCTCCCTGGCCGTGTCTCTGTCTCTGGGCTTGCTTGTCACGACGCCTCTTTCTTAGCTCCTAGCCCTCTCTCGTCCACCATCTACTCTGTACACCGTACCGGCATATCACACTCTACCCGTAGAGGCGTTGTATACGCGTAGGCATGTTTGGATCGTTGGATTGAAAAGGGCCACCTACACGACACGACACGACGAGAACTTACTTCTTTCCTCCACCTCCTACCCTCATATGGCAGCAGTATCTCTATCGCCAACGCCACACGTGCCCTTCAACGCAGCCATGTCCTCATCCATGTCCAGCAGAAGGGTGCCACTCTCTGTGAATTCGAATGCCGCCAACTCACCTTTGCGAACTGGCAACGGAAACGGAAACGGCAACGGCAACGGCAGTGGGTCTGGAACCGCGTCCAACAGCCTGACGGCCGCTCTGTATGCCAAGCAACACCAGCAACGACGCTCGCACGCGAGCATGCAGCGGGAGGATAGCTATGGCCAGGCACCCCCGGCAAAGAAGCAGATGGTGGAAAAGGCCGAGCAGCAGGCCTCGGCCACCGTGACAAATGCTCGCGTGTCCGGGCTGCGGTCCCCCACGCTGTCGAGACGTGTTCCGCAGGTGCAGCGTGCCTCGACGACAACATCTACCCGTGCCTACCACCAGGCCGAGCGTGTTTCTTCCCACACACAACAACACAGCCAGCAGCAGCAGCAGAGCCAACACCACCGCCGCCAAGAATACCAAAAGATCTCCGAGAGAGAGGCCGAGGAGGTGCGGCGGTGGCAAGAAAGCCAACGGCTGCGGTTCCCCAAGCTCGTTTTCTATTTTGATAACCTCCCAGAGGACCAGAGTGCTCGCCTGTCCAAGCAGGTGAACCACCTTGGAGCTGTACGTATTCGTGATGAACCTTGATATATCACTCGATATCACTTGAGATCATTAAACATACCCTAGCCCGGATTCAGTTGACTAACACGGAATACAGAGAGAGGACAAGTTCTTTTCCATCGACATCACCCACGTTGTTACGACCCGTTCGATTCCACCCGAGGAGAAGCCGGCCCCGAAGCCACAGCAGCAAGTCCTCCGCACCAAGGAGGCCAACGCCGAGCACGCACCGGAAGCCAACCACGAGCACGTACAGACGATCAACCCCTCTCTCCTCAGCCGTAGCCATGTCAATGACCTTGGCATCACGACGACATCGCTGCCGGTGAAGCGTAAGCTATTCGACACAGCACCCGGCCGGCGGATGCCTCTGGCACCGTTTGGCACAGTAGAGGATGCTATTCGCAAGCCGAAGCCAACGCGGAGCACGGACATTCTGCAGCGTGCACGGGAGATGGGCAAGAAGATCTGGTCATTAGAGAAGCTGCAAAAGGTCCTGGACATGCTGTTGGAGCCTGACCCGTACCGGAGTGCTGAGCTGGGCCAGCGGATGCGCAATGGCAGCACGACCACTGGCACGACTGTCAGCCAGCAAGGAAACTCGCGGTTCACAGGCGACCAGGCACTGCTGCAGATGCTCGACAAGGAGCGGCACACTGGCCCATCGGACCGGGACCCGACGGTTGCGACACGCGAGCTGATCTACTTCAAGGGGTACTACTTGTACGTGTACGACATTGAAGAGAAGCAGCGCCCGATGATGGTGCGGGAATATGCCAAGGTGGCGGAAAGAGAAGAGGGCGACTGGCCCCAGCTGCGGCCGAGTGCCGACGCGCGCTGTCCCTTTATCGAGGATACAGACCAGTTGGAGCTGCGGGCGGAAAAGAAGCGGGCAAAAATGCGGTCTGCGGCCACGACGCGTGATGCAGCTGCGGGGGCAACGGGATCGACTAGCACGTCTATGCAAAAGACGATTGCAAGCCGGTACGCCGCGAATGCCAATGGCTCTGTTGCAGCCAAGCAGGCGACAGGCAAGCGGACTCTGGCGGAGATGGAGGATGGCCACAACAGACAGATGACGTCGACTGGCACCAACGCACTGGCTGGCGCACCCAGCCTGCGGCCGGTGGAGGGTGTTTTTGGAGGCAGCAATGCAGCCGCCTCTGCCGGGTCAATGTCGTCTGTTGCGTCTGCCAACCCGCCGTCCAAGGCCATTTCTACTTCACGGGCAGGATCTGTGGAGTACCAGGCCCAGCATGCTTTTACCAGCCGGTCCAAGGCAGGGCGGTACTTTGCAGGCGAGCCTGTTGCGTCTGGTCTGCAGGCGGCAGGGATCACGTCGGCTATCCGGTCACAGATGATTTCGTCAGCCACCGGTACCATGGGCGCCCGCGCAGGCACAAGCAAGGAGATCCACGGTTTGCAGCGCAAGGTTCTCCAGAAGTCGACAGCCATCCCGGCGACATCAACATCCCAGCAGCACGATCTTAGCTCTCGCCGTATGACGGACTCCATGGGCACGGACCAGCAGCAGCAGCAGACGCAACAGACCCAGCAGCAGCAGCACCGCCCAGGGTACAGCCGGTCTACGAGCTTGGCAACAGGCACAGTTGTGGCGGCGCAGCTGAGCGCGAAGCTCAACCAGGCACTGGACGACAGTGGTGCGGCGTCAGGCGACGACAGACAGAAGCGGCGCACGGTCAGCGCGCCGGTAGTGGCGCCGGTGCCTCGGGCGAAGAGACGCGACCCGAAGCCCGGCTACTGCGAGAACTGCCAGGACAAGTTTGATGACTTTGAGGTGCACATTGGCACGCACAAGCACCGCAAGTTTGCCGAAGACGAGCGGAATTGGACGGACCTCGACGATCTGTTGGGCCAATTGACACGGCAGACAAAGTATGGATTGGACGAGTGGCAATAAATGGGGGGAATTTAATGTTAATGGAGGTGCAATATTCCGTCGCTGGTGCCCCCCACCCAGCAGCCCAACCAGCCCATCACCAGCCAGCACCAGCCGAAGTCAGCCAAAGTCAGCAAAAGTACCGGTACAACTATGAAACACCCATCTAGTTTAGTATAATTTTGGCATTGTTTCCAGACGACAGAACATGCAGCATTCACGACAGACGGAGCACCGTACATAGCGCAAAAGCGAGGGGACATGACGAGAGCAGCACAGAAGAGTGCAAGAATACGGCCTCTCCCAGCATAGCATGGCATAGCATAGCATATCAGGCTGCATTGCATTTGTTTGTTTTCTGTTTTCTGTTTGTTCTTAATATGTTTTATTGCAGTCGTTTCTCCTTCTACCCTGTTTCCATCTCTTTCCCATCTCTCATTACATCTCTTGGCGTCAACTGTATTCAGCTGCCGTTGCAGCTATAGCTCTCATCCCGCCACAGTCCCAGTTTGTCCTTGCAGCCGCCATGATACCTCTGCAGTGCTGTTGTTTTTATAATCCAGTTTTGTCTTTTCTGTTTCTCTTTTCTTCCCGCTTCTTTATTTTTATTCATAAGCTTGGCCACGGAGTTTGGGGTGTGCTGTCGTTTGTTTTTGTTATTACCTCTGTTACTGTATTCGCATCTGCGTCTGTATCTATGTGCCTGTTAGCCTAGCTGGTGGCTTGCCACCCTCTTCTTTCTCTCTTTGCCTTTCTCGTGCTCGTCTGCTGTCTTGAGATGAACGGCACATGGGGAACACATACAAAAGGAACAAAGGAACAAAAGAATAAAAGAATAAACGAATAAACAAAAACATCAATCTAGATAAGAGCTAGTGGGTGGCCTGATTCCATCTACGCCAGTGGTTGTGCTGTCGAGCGGCGTATCGCGGCATGCAGGGACTGCAGTATGCGGATGCAGAGGATGCAGATGCCGGCACAGCTGGTGGCGATGCACGCACGCGAGGTGTACAAGGCTTACATAATCAAGCAGTAGTAGATAGTCGATAATATGCATTGATGCCTATCGCACCTGCCTGTTCTTTTGCTGAATGAAGGATGACCAGGATGACCTTGGGCCCTTTCCTAGAGGAGAACTGTGCTCTTTCCCCTTCTACGTCTCGTGCCTGGTTAGTCGCTCGCTCCTGCCTGTATCGTCGTGTTCATGGTCCTGCGACTGCCTAGTTATAATTATACTATAGTCACCTGCGGTGCCGCGAGTCTTATCCTTTATTGTTTCTTTGCATCCTATACAGCCTCTCTTCCAGTGTCAACGTCTCGACGTCTCAACCTCTCAGCTGTTCCGCCGAAGACAGGCCCAACGACCTGCGCCAGTGCACCCCTTGACTGCCAAGCCTCCCAGTAAAGCAGCAGTACAAGTACACCCAAGGCCAGGGCTTCACCACTGCCAGTCTTGCCAGCCCGACCAGCCGGGAACTGGGCCAGTTGGCACTCTCGACCGCCACAGAACAGAAGAGCAGAATCAGATCTCGGACGAGCAGCACCAGGCTCGCGAGACACCTGGACCAGAGCTGGTAAGACACGCACAATATCTCCTGTTCGACTCCCCGTCGCTGCCCCCTTCATCCCCTTTGCTAGGTCTCGTGCCATTGCAGCCTCATCTGTCATGGCTGCTGCTCACCGTCCTGCTCATGCTGCTACTTCACCCCATCTTTGCCCATCTTCTTCCACCATCCTTGCCCATCTTTGTCCATCTTTGTCCATCTTTGTCCATCTTTCACCCATCTTCCACTCATCTTCAGCCTCCTCTACACCTTGACAGGCCGCCGTTCTACCATTTTGTGGCTGTTAGACCCCCCCCCCTCCCCTTTTCACCCCTCCTTCTCGGGCCACCAGTCAGTCGTTCTTTCTTTTTTTGTCTCTTACAAACCAGCTCCTGCCCTTGTTGTCTATGTAGTTGTATTCACTGCACCGCTGCCTTACATAATCTTTACTTGAATCGCGGCCTCATTCAAGTCACTGCTGGAGTTGTCTGCTTTTTGGTGCATCTTTTAATACGCATCTCTCCATCTCTGCAATTCCAGATATCGGCCAGTACAAGTGCTACTGAGCCGCATTGCTGTGCTCATTTCGTCTTGTCTCCATATTACTCCCTATCCGGTTCATCCTTTCTCTTCCCTCTTCATATGTTTCTTCCTCCTTCCCTTTCTTCTCAGCCTTTTGTCTTTCTTGCCATCTTGCATAGTGCCTAGACCACCCGTCACGCTCCTTCCCGTTCAATACCTCCTTCGACACCATCCATTCACTGGCCACGACTATTACCACGTTATTGCACTTACAGCCTTAATGTGCACGTCCACTAAAGCAAGGCATGACTAATCCAATATATCCACCAGATCGAACGAACAAGACAACTGCAAAACAATAAATCGGCACGAAACAGAAAGAAACATCGCTCGGTCTGGTTTTTAGACTTGTGTTGTCTTTGCCCGTGACAGCTCAAGTCGATTCTGCCACTTTAATCTTCCCGAACACTGCCGCTGTCGCCGTCACTCGTCTGCTCGACGCACCTGTCACCCCATACCGTCGTCGGTTGGTCTCTGCAGAGTATTTCCATCAATATTTCGACTCTCTGTTCTCTTGTCTCTATAATCGGTCTCCCACTCTATCTCATCTCCAGCTCGAAACACGCTGCCACGTCGCCGGCCTTATCTCGATCTCGTCAATCCATCCATCTGCCAGAGCCGCGTCTCAACGAACCTTGTTTTTCATTCTTTCTCTTTTCTCTTTTTTTCCTTTTCTTTCATTGACCTTCTCTTTTTCTCTTCATTCTAATTCTTTCTGTCCGTCCTATTTCTACTTTTCCATCATCTCTCATTCTACCTCCCTCAACTCCCTACAATCCTCACCTATTTACCCCTCGACATACCCGTTTTTCAACTTGTCTTTTTGTTACGGCACATTTGGCACTACTGCAGCCCTTCAGTCTTTATTTCTTTTATTTCTTTATTACTTTTATTGCAACTGACTTGCGGCTTGCTGTCTTGTCCCTTTTCTTCCTCGACGTCTTTTGTTCCGCTTCTCGTCATCCTTCCCTGTTCATCGTCTATATTCGCCTCCCCTTTCTGCTCTTCTCATCATCTCTGCCTCCTTTCGAGTCTTTCGATTCTTTCGAGTTTTGGGTTTCGTGGTTTTGATTACTCTTGTCTATTACCCTTCTCTCTCCTCTCTCTTTCTTCTTTTATTCCTCCTCTCCTCTTCTCTCTCTCTTCTCTCCTATCTACACAGTACATACCATTATCAAACAATCTATTTCCATTTCCACTACCAGTCCTTTCTTTTTCCATTCTTATTTCCCATCCCATTTTCATTTCCCATCTCCCTCCCATTTCCCTCCCATTTCCCACCCATTCGCCGACCTGCATATTGCCATTCCGTCACAACAGTGCCGACAACACGACATTCACACTGCCCCCTAACGCGACACGACACGAGACACAGACTCCCTTCTCTCTCCTGTGCCTGTCTCTCCATACTCCATACTTTCCGTTTATCATCTTTATCTTGATCTCCATTCCCAAACAACCACTTGCAGGACCCGAGGTATCCTTTAACCGCAGCGCCGACACACCGGTCTTCAAGCAGTCTACATTTGCTTTGCTTTCGGATTTGTTCCGTTAGCTTTCTCACGTCTGCAACATCCGCCCATCGACGGTAGATGTACAACCACCGCACTACACATTACAACATAGCCAAACAAAGTCTCGTAATTTTAAGGCTGCCATATGCCTCCTTTCTATTTGCTGTAGCGCTCACAGACCCAGCACACCGTCTTTTAACCGTCTTTCATTCTCTTCGCACCTCTCTTCATCTCTCCTCATCTCTTCTCATCTCTCTCATTCCGTCTTATTGTCTTCTTATCACCGAGACTATCTCGCCCGTCCCAGCGTCGATCCGATTCGATACATTTCACACCCACTTCCGCAATGACCGAACCAGCACCAGGGACTGCAGTCAAGAGAAAGCGTGGAAGACCTCGCCGCGTGCCCATCGATCCCGCCGCCGAGTCCGCTACTGCTGCCCCAGCACCCACACCTGCGCCCGCGCCCGCTCCTGTACCAACTCCCCAGGCTGCCAGCCCCGACGATAGCTCGTCTGGCGACAGCGGGAGACACTTGAATGAGCTAGAAGAGCGTATCAACGACCTCACCGAGTCGTGGGAGACCGAGTCTCTATTTGAGGATATCCTCGACGATGCAGATGAAACTACTGATCTGTCACTCTATGACCCAGAAGCATGCACACTCGAGGAGGCCGCTCGTTACCGCCAGGAACTGCGCTCCATCGGCCCCGAAGAATTCTGTCAACGCACCGTTAATTCCGGCGCGATCACTGCCAAAAAGCTTTTGACTGCCTTTGGTGTCAGACCGCCCAGCTTCCTCGATGGTGAGCCGGATGAGTCGTATTACGGGCTACTGAGCCTTGCTCTGAGCCGCGAGCTGTCCAAGCGCGCTAAACTGCTACGCTACAACACCGTCGATGACGCTGTCCATCTGCTCCAGACACGAAAGAACATTATTGTTCTGACGGGTGCCGGCATCAGCACATCGCTTGGTATCCCGGACTTCCGCTCCAAGGACACCGGCCTCTACTCGCGCCTCGCACACTTGGGCCTTAGCGACCCTCAAGAAGTCTTTGATATCAACGTCTTTAGAGACGACCCCACAATCTTCTACTCTGTGGCCCGTGATATTGTGCCGTCTACCGACCGCTTCACCCCAACACACGCTTTCATTGCCATGCTGCAGCAGAGAGGCAAGCTGCTGACCAACTACTCTCAAAACATCGACAACCTTGAAGCCAAGGCTGGAATCAAGCCCTCAAAGCTTATCCAGTGCCACGGATCGTTTGCCACTGCCTCGTGTGTCGTGTGTGGCTACCGCGTCGATGGCGAGACCATCAACCCGACAATCAAGGCTGGGCGTATTCCTCGCTGTCCTCAATGCGCGGCAGCCAAGTCCCGGCGGGCCAGCAGTAACGCCGCCGCTTTGACTGCCAGCCGGAAACAGAGGAAGCTGGCACGGGAGACTACAGGTGGTAGCAACAGTGGCGGCTCAGTCAGCCGCAGCAGCAGCATGGACAACAGCGTGAATATGGACGGCGCGGGTGCATCTGTGCCGGCGCCTGCATCTCGTGGCCGCGGTCGTCCACGGGGCCGGCCACCTGGCAAAGTCACTCGGCCCCGCGGCCGCCCACGGAAGCAGCACAAGCGCAGTGATAGCAGCTCTGATGGCGACGAAGACGACAGCCTGCATTCTGGTGGTGTCATGAAGCCAGATATCACCTTTTTCGGCGAGTCCCTGCCCGATGAGTTCTCGCGGCGTCTGACCGAGCATGACCGCGACAAAGTTGACCTTGTCGTTGTCATTGGCACCTCGCTCAAGGTCGCGCCTGTCTCTGAAGTGGTGCCATTTATGCCTGCCCACATCCCGCAAATTTATATTTCGCGCACGCCCGTGACCCATATCAACTTTGATATCGACTTGCTCGGCGACTGCGATGTGGTTGTGTCCGAGCTATGCCGCCGTGCCGGCTGGGACTTGACGCACGAGATGATACCAAAGAGCCAACAGATCCGCGTCGACGACGCAGTCGAGGGCATTCCCAGCAGACACTTGTTCACAGATGTGACGCCAGGAAAGACCGAGCTGGCCCCGGCCTCTACGGAAGCGCTGGGTGTCTCCAAGGTGGAAGTCGCTGCTGCGCCTGAGCCGGCCAGGGAAGGATCCAGACAGGCATCCAGACAGGCCAGAGAAGCCTCAAAGGAGGCTCTCAAACACGCAACCCGAGCAGCCCCAGTACCCGGACCGGAGCCGGTCGAGATCAAGACCGACTTCGTGGCCACGATCAGAGAGATTCCTCTGGCACCGATAGCCAACAGGCACGTGGAAGATGTCGGACAGGCTATGGAAGATGCCGCCTAGATGGCGAGGCCATCACGCCATAGTCGTATCCAGACATCGATTTCGAAAAGACCTTTGAACCGCGCTCACACCGCCGCGTGACTTCAGGTTTTTTTCTACTTTTTCTTTTGCTTGTCTCCTGTTATACTTACTATAATCGCAAGGCTCATATGGGTGTTGATGCCTGGCCTAATCTATCATATCGAGCTTATCGGATGTATCTCAAGCACGCGTGCTATGTATTTGCCTTGTTTGTGGTTTTTATTTCGCGACCCAGGCCCGCTGCGTTCTCCGGGTATATTTACATCCTCTGTACGTACCATGCTGTTCAGCACATACTTGTACTTGTTTGTACGAGGTGTTTACTATGGTATATGTTTTGCAAGGTGTTTGTTTCTACTGGGTTTGGTACTTTTTACTTCTGAGATGCCGATCAATACTACACGTTGGCCATTTTGTCACTTCACATTTTGATCTGTCTTGGTTCGAAACGTGAACTGCATTGCATATTTGGGCCAATCTGATATAAACGGGTTTTGGGAAATAACGTCAAGGGCAGAAAGAACAGCATGGGAAAAGCAGGAAAACAGCAAGAGAAATGAAAACATAACATCTTAACAAAATAACAAAATAACAAAACAGGCTCATCATCAACAAAACACTCACTCTCCGAGGTTCCGCCTCCAAAGCCAACCTCGCCCGGCTGCCGTCCAACACACTGCTCTTGCTTTTAGTAGAACGAGCTTGCCAATATCCTAGATGACGAGCTTGTCAATCTCGCCAGAGCCGAGACCGGCGGTGTCGCTGCCGCGCCGGCTCAGGCTGTCGAGGTCGTCCAGGCCGGGCGTGGGCGGCGGCAGGTTGGCCACCTTGGTGCAGATCCAGCACGAGGCGTACATGTTGACGCGGTCAATGCACACGCCAGGGGTGCGGTTGCCGTGCTGCTTGGGCTGGAAGCCCAGGCGCTCAAAGACGGTCAGGTACCACGGGGTGCGCGCACTTGACCGCAGCAGCACGCGGCCGCCCATGGCCAGCGCGCGGTTCAGCTTGGCGATCTGGCTAGCGGCAGCCATGCCGCCGGTCTCGCTGCTGGGGCACAGGCCCGAGTTGTCGGCCTTGCTCTCAGGGTCGAACCAGTCCATGCTGTCCATGACGACGGCGACGGTGAGCGAGCCGGGGGCCAGGCGGGCAATGACCTCCTCGATCTCGTCGGTGTGGATGCGCAGGCCATCAAAGGCGCCGGGGCGCGACAGGCGGGCATGGGCCTGCTGGCTGAGGTAGTCGGGGTGGCAGCGGCGCGAGAACTTGCCGTCGAGCGTGACGTAGTAGTACGGGTTGTCCTCGGCCAGGTGGACGGTCTCGACCATGGGGTCGAGGGTGTTGACCATGTACTCCCAGACGGCGTGCGAGCGCTGCGTGCGGGTGGACGTCTTGGACTTCTTGGCGCCGCTGCCGTTGGCGGCGGCTTCCTCGCGAGCGACGTCCATGGCGTGATCGCCCTCGATCATGGCCAGCTGGTTGTGCGGCACGCCCAGGGCAGCCCACAGGAAGCTCTCCTGGCTGACGACGAAGCGCGACAGCATGCGCGACAGCAGGGCCGGGCGGATCTTGTTGCGCCAGATCTCGCGCTGCTCGTTGAGCGTCTTGGCGTTGAGGATCTTGTTGACGGCGCCGCGGAGGCCAAAGAAGAAGCTGATGTAGCGGAACAGGCGGATGGCGTTCTTGGAGCCGCCCGTGTCGTACAGGCCGCGGTTGCTGGAGCTGGAGCGCGAAAAGATCTGCTCGTTGCGCAGCCAGTACTGGAAGCCGCGGCTGGACAGGTGCGGGGACAGCTTGCTGATGAGGATCTCGCGGAACCTGGGGTGCTTGCCCTCGCCAAAGATGAGCCAAAAGTCCTCGTAGTCGAGCTGGGCCGAGTAGGCGGCGACCTTGAGCTCGAGCAGGTGGTTCTGGGCCGGGTTGAGATCGACGGCGTGGATGCGCGCGGGGCTCTGCATGGCGTAGGACAAAATGTTGTCGCCGGCACTGGTGATGGCCAGGACGACGTCGTTCTCGTTGAGCTTGAGGATGCGCTCGTCGACGCGGGTGTCCTCCCAGGTGAAGGCATAGATGTACTCGTCCTTGAACTGGGTGTGCTTGGGCAGCTGGTCGTCGTAGTAGATGCGCCAGTGGTGGTTCTGGTAGAAGAAGGCGGGCAGGGGCAGGTTGGCGGAAAGGTTGGCAATGGCGGTCTGGAAGGCCTTGGAGCGGATCTCGGGGGCGGACTTTTGGATGGCGCGCGAGATGGTCGTGGCCGGGCTGGGGGGGACGCGGGCGGGCTTGCTGCCGCCGCTGCGGGTGGTCAGGGCCGTGGATCCAAGGTAGGGCGACTCGGTGACCATGGCATCGATGCGCTCGACAACCTCGTGGGGCAGACTGTTGACGTGGAAGGGCTTCTTATGGCAGCCGAGCCAGATGTAGTAGGGGATGGAGCCGAGGGAGTAGTTGCGGGTGTTGACGCTGAGAACGGTGCCGAAGCGGTACTCGAGGTAGTCGCGGCGGCCGGCCTCGAGGGAGACGCGGTCAAGCTCGAACCAGGAGCGCCAGAACGTGCGGCCGAAGAAGCTGATGTGGCGGTTGACGAGGCCGCCGGTGTAGTTGCGGAAGGAGAAGTCGGCCTTGGACTGGACGTAAAAGTCAATGGCGCCGAGGATGCCGTCGGGGGCGAGCAGAGACGACAGAGAGTCGACGACCGAGTAGTAGTCGGGCTGGCGGTTAGTATTTCTCGTTTCTTTTATCTTCTTGTTTTCGCTTCTTCTTTTCTCTTCTTTCCAGTTATACTAATACTCACAATCATGGACAGACTGTAGGACATGGTGATGAGATCAGCACCGCCGTGGTCCGGACGGTCAAAGGAGAAGTAGCCGGTGCCGGAGGACAGGGCGCCGAAAGCCGGGGAGGCGGGAACGACAGCCTGGTGCTGCAGGGTAGGCTCATAGTCCTCGAGGCGGAACTTGCGAGCATCCTCGCAGATGACGTGGACGTTGTTCCAGCCGAGGCGGGCGAAGCGCTTCCGCGCGACGGCGCACAGGGAGGGCGAGAAGTCGACCAGGTAGACGCTGGTGAAGAATTCGGCAACGTCGACGTGGGCAGCCATGGCCTCAATGTTCCAGCCGGTGCCGCCGCCGACATCGACCCAGATGCGGGGGGTGGCGGGGGCCGCGGGCTTGTTGTTTTTGGCCGGCTTGCCGTTCTTTGTGGCGGCCTTGCCCTCCTTGAGGACGGCGCGGTGCTTGAGCTGTGCAGCTACGAGGGCGAGCATGTCCTCGCGGCCCTTGAGGAGGGTCTTGCGGGTGACATCGTAGACGCCGGCCTGGGTCTCGTAGAAGCTCTCGAGGGCGTCCTGCTGGGTAGAGCCCTTGCCATCAGCACTGTGAGGCTTCAGGAAACAAGAGTAGCAGAACAGCAGCAGCGAGCGCACAAGGCTAGGGTCGTCGGGAGTCGACGAGGAGGATGTAGGAGAGTCGTTCTTGGAAGAAGACGAGTACTTTGTGATGCCAATGGCAGCGGACAGAAGAACAGCCAGCCCGGCAAAGAGAAGTTTGTTGTCCACTTCCGGGGGCGTTATGTTACCACCAAGAGAAGCCATGGTACTCTCTCATTGCTGGCGCGCAGCAAGTGAGGGAGTTGCAAAGGGAGGGGAGAGGGCAGAAGTCTTTATAACCAGGTGAAGCAAGATGAGATGAAGACTATGACCGAGTCTAGGATGGTATAGAGATGTAGATATATAGATTATAGATGTGAGACCGGAGAGGCAAAGACGAGAGACGAGGAGATTAAATAACAAGAGAAGCAAAGCAAATCAGAAAGAAGAAGAGGGGAGGACAAGATGGATGAGACGAGACATCAATATAAAGGAAAATGGGACATGGGCAGAGGAGGGAGGAGGGGGGGGTAGCTCGATAGTGACGGAGACGGATGGGCATTGACAACGAGACAAGCTAAACAAGACAGTGTGAGAAGCTCCCCTCTTCGACTTTCTTTTTGCTGTTTGATGATTTAATAGATAGATTTATATTAATTAAGAATTAAACAGCCCGAGCGGCGACTTGCGTCCTGCGTCTATCTCGTGGGCACGCGGACGACTGGCCAGCACTCGCTTGACCATGTTTATAGTTTTTATATTTTATATGCACATGTATCCAGTATCGACGGAGTGGTGGGTTGGCTCACTTACACGGTGCTATTAATGTGTCTGCCATCTGTTTACTATTGTCTCTATACATCCAAGGGCTCTGCTTTCTAGTTTACTGGCAACTGCCATTACTGCTTATATGCTTATATGCTGTCTGTATGCTTATATCAGCAGACCGGACATGCGAGGACTATAAATCGGAATGCAGAGAAAAGATTGAAGGGGAAGGTGCGATGGAGGGGTAGGAAGCGGCCACGAGCACTCGCAGCCGAGAATGAAAGGCATGCCACGCGACTGCAGACAGGAGTTATCAGGGTCGAGGGGTAGGGGTGTATGCAGCATGTACAGAGTAGAAGAGAGACGGGGTAGAGATGCAGAGCATGGACATGGGCAGGGCTTGCGCCCGGGAAGCGAGCACGGAGGCCATGTATTGGTGTACTGGTAAGACCATTGCAGCAAGTCGACCATTACTACTGTATGTAGAATTAGATAAGCGCCGGTATGTCGTTCCTGCTCTTTCCTATTTGGACAGTGCGCAATGCCAGCCCCTGCTCCTTCCTACATTGTACTTGGACCACCTGCCCTGCTCGCGCTCGCTTCTCAGGCTGCAGGCTATCACAGCATACAGAGTACAAGTACACACTCAGCAGCTCACATGTGCTCGCTTGACACTCGAATTGTTGAGAGATTTACATACTGTCCATCGAACACAAGCAGACCTACAGATAAAGACAAAGAACGCTGCAACACGCCGCCCTAGCTTGCCATCCCGCCGCTCTTGCGTCCTGGTGGGCATTGGCCAATAAAGTCACCGCGTGCTCGATCCATTTGCAAGCTCGAGCTGTGGCCTGTTGTCGGCCGTGGTCCCCTAGGCAGGCCAAGCCCAATTGAGAACAGACGTGCCTGGTGCCTGCCCACTTCGAGCTGGTGCTGGCAGTGCAGGGATGCAACATGGGCACGGCATTTCTCTACAAGCAGTCAAGGCTGCGGAGTAGCTTGTATTTACTTGCTGTTTCTACTCCGTACTTGTTGCTAGCTGCTAGCTCCTGCTTCTTTTGCTCCAAGCTCGACTTGCTCTGTACTTTGCCGTCTGCTCGGGACTATCTCGACGCTTGGCCTGGGGATATCAGTGATTGGCGCCGCTAAACTAGTGACGGACGAGGGACAGACAACATCCAGACAGCTGGCATCAGATACCGTGCTGAACAGCCAACTAGCAGTGGATTGCATCGGAACACATCTTGCATGCCTACAATATGCATATATTGCCGTGTAAGTGAGGTCGGTCTTAGTCAGCATGTTCGCGCACTGTAGAGCGCCTCACCACGTTTGAATAGCCACATCGTAACATTGCAGCCGTCAACTGCGGCCGTCTACAGTCTGTATCTTCGACACCTACCGCATCTACGAGTCCGTCGCGCGCGCCGCCGACTCCCAAACACGTCGATACGGGTGGCTAGTGCTGCCCGTCGAGCGCACATTGCTACCGTGTACAGTGCTATTGCGTGTTAGTCGTGCTAGGCGCAGCACTGTGCGATAAGTGGATCTATACCACAATCAGCCAATAGAATCGCCCAATTCAAGCACATGCAGAATGCCGCGCTGTGTATTTGCGTATCGAGGCACGCCAGACGGCCAACCATCCAGAACGTGGCTCAAGCACAAGATACAAAGTATTGTTTCTGGCTATCGAGGAGCTGTCTTGCGTTTCTTCAGTATCCCTCCGTTCGCGTGCTTTCTTACAGCAGCTGGCTTCCTTGTTTTCCCGTGGCGCATGCTGCCGATCTGCCCCCGTCTTCTCTTCCCTCTCTTCTCTTCCTCCCTCTACTCGTTAGACGGTACACTGCAGCCAATCAGACACTCCCGTCCGTATGTCTGCCTCTCCTCGCTGCTTCTGTTGGTATTGGTAACGCCCGAAGATCGACTCGGCCAGAGACATGTCGTCTGTTGCACAACTGCCCTAGGGGTTCTGCGGCCGAGACCCAGTGCCGACTCTGCGGAAGTCCTCGCAACAACTGCAGTCCTGTCACATGAAAAACGCCTCCCACTCCGCAAGTCTGCTTCTCAAAACTGTTGGGAAAACGGGAAAGAGGCACGAGGTCTGTCCTGTCGACACGTTAAGCTGTTTGCAGCATCGCGCATGGCTGGCTGTCGAGTCCTGTGTCGTATGCCCATGCTCGTATGCTCCTTTTCCCTTCAAAGACGTGTGAAGAACTCCAAATAACGTATCTCGGTATACTGTGAGACATGAATACCGATCCAATCTATTACGCGTAGATGCTGTGCTCTGTTTCAGTGACGTCTGTTTTTGACTTTTTTGGCGAATCTTGTATCACCCGATGACATAATCACGATTCTTATCGTGTCTTTTATCGATATCAGTCCTATCGGCTGTCGGTATTGCTTACATAATTCGGACACTCATTCTTCCGCCCACGCTGCCTCAATGCAGCTGGCACCTCGACATAGTGGGGCCCTCCGCACTTGCACTCGCCTCGAGCTCCACGACGAGCTGCGCGCAACCTCCATCCATCTCCAAGACGGCCATCGAGCGAATCCCTTTCAGCCCGCGAGTCATCACTGACGCCTCACCACACGACGCATATCTGGGCGCCAGACCACGTCACCACACAAGAACACAGAAACACCACCCGCATCGACCTCTCCTGCTCGAATGCGCCAGGGATAGCCTTCGTTCCGCCACCGCGTCTATGCGCTTCCGCGCGCATCGCTCCTAACTACGTCACCTTTCCCACATCCATACCCCATTCAATCACCGCAACCTCCACAATGCCTCCCGCACAGGGCACCGGAAAGAAGATGGGCTCCAGCATTGCGCGGCAGCGGTCTAGGAATACCACGCCCTCGTCCTCCAGCGTTGCCGCTGCCGCTGCCGCCGTCACATCCGCCCCGAGCACCACCGGCTCAGCTCGCGGCTCAACTCCCGCCCTCACCGCCACCGCCGGCCTTCCAGACACCGCCAACAACAGACTCAAGCTGTTCGACCATGAAACCGTCGACATCCTGCTCCTGGAGCGCAACCTTACGTACGACGACCTTGTGGATGCCGGCTGCGGCACGGGCTCGAATCTTCCCGACTATCGGTCAGTAGACGGCATCCTCGAACGCCTCAAGACGCTGCAGAACACCACAGAAAGCAATGGCAGGCACTTTGATCGCGGCATGCGTCTGCTGTCTAAGATCCGCCGCACACGCATGGACCAGGCCGCCCAGGACCGCACGCGCGAAGAGCTTGGGGGCGACGACGACAACGACCACGCCACCAGCAGCCAGAAGCGAGCCAATAAGAAGAAACGCAAGGCACCCGCCGACGGCGACGGCGCCCAGTCCAAGGGGGATGCAATGGACATTGACGACAAGGCCAAAGCCGGCGATGCCAACGGCAAGGACGACAAGAAAAAGGGCGACGACGAGGCTGAGGCGGACGACGACGATGACGAGGAGGAGTCGGAAGACGAAGGCGCCCCCAAGCCTCGCCCGGTGCCACAGTACCAGACTTTTGGCGAGGACCCGTCGACGTTCCCCGACCCGACCGTCTACGAAATCCGCGACGTTACGCCCGGCATGCCCATTGACGAGATCAAGGAGATTTATTCGGTCTCCACGTTCCCCAAGTCGGACCTTGCCGACCTCATTTCCGGCCAGCCGCCAGACAAGGACTTTAGCAATGCCAAGCCCTCCAACCAGATCAACTTTTCCACCTTTTCCACCTACATCGAGCCCTACTTCCGCCCTTTTACCGAGGAGGACTTGGCTTTTTTGCGCGACCGCGGCAACAGAGTCTCTCCGTTCAGCATGCCCAAGCGGGGCACGCGCCACTACACAGACATCTGGGCCGACGAAGACGGCGCCATGGTCATTGACTCGACCCCCGCCAGCGGCGACGGCGGCCTTGCGCCCAACCAGCCGCGTGGAACCATCGAGGCCATGTCGGACGAAGTTGGCGAGACCAGCAAGGTCTCTGTAGGCCCGCTTTTGTCGCGGCTGCTCTCGGTCATGCGCTTCGAGAATCGTCCACCGGATGGTAACAGTGCCGGCGGCGGCGACGGCGATGTCAGCATGAACGGCGATGCCAGCGAGTCGCAGCCGTCTGCGCCTGCACCTGGTGTTGACGGCGCATCGCAGTCTCTACCGCCCGCCGCCCACATGCCCGAGTCGGCCTCCGACGCGTGGAAAAAGGCCACACACCCCAAGCTCGACTACAACCAGGTCGACGAGCGTATCAAGCAGGAGCTGCGCCACATTGGATTCCTGCCGTTCCCCGACCCGTCCGCGGCAGCAGGCGGTGCAAACGGCGGCAGCGGCGCGTCCGGCAGTGCCGGCGGTGCCGCGAATGGTGCATCCGGAGGAGCCGGTGCCGCCAACGGCGCCGGCAGCAGTGGTGCAGGCGGTGGCAGCAGTGCAGCCAATGGCGGCGGTGGACCAGGCGGTGCTGCTGGAGCCGGCGTCCATGGCAACGACAATGCTGTCGACCCGGCACTGGCTGCGGACTATGACGGCCACTTTGACGACGAGATTGCAGCGCGGCTGCGGCGTCTGCAGGCCGGCCTGCGCGAGCAGATTCTTGTCAATGGAGCCCGCAAGGCGCGCCTGGCCGAGCTTGTCAAGGAGCGCATGGCCTACCAAGAGTACCAGACCATCCTCGAGGACCTGGACGGCCAGGTCAATGCCGCCTACCTGAAGCGGACGCGCACTATAGGCAAGACCAAGAAGGGCAAGAAGCCTGGCGGTGCGGGCGGCGGTGCGGGCGGCGGTGCAGCTGCGGCGGCGGCGGCTGCGGCGGCTGCCGGCACGGCGCGCCCGGGCATTGGCGACATGACCCGGACGCTCATGGAGCGGCGCAAGAGATGGATGGACAACATCGGCACCGTGTTTGATGACAATAGGATGCAAAAGGTGCCGCGCGTGACGGACCCGAACAGCAGTATATTCCAGCCGGACGAGATGGCTGGCCTGATCAAGAAGGAAAAAGAACTCTGGGACGACGAGGCCGACGACGAGTAAACCTTTTGTTTACGTTGTTCAGTCGTTCAAGCTCATTGTATTCCTACCCAAGCTTTTTACCGTGGGCTGTTTTTGGTATTCTTGTCTTTTTTTGTATGCGTGTTTGTGTGTGTGTGTTTTGCGTATCATGGTCTTTTTGATGATGCTTTTGAGGTCTATTCTAACACGTTTTATTCTCCTTCCTGATTTTATTTTTTCTTTACCCTTTTTTGTTCTTTACTTTTATCTCTTCTTTACTTGTCGGTCTATTCCGTCTGTCATTGATACCGGGGGTCTGTCAAAACACGACCGGGGCGTTATAGGCGAACAAACAATACATATTCTTCTCTTCCAGGTGCACTCGCTATATTATAACCACAAGATACTGCTGACTGTGTGCTCGCTCTACAAACTATACACGGCTGTTTCACCGATAAAGTGACAGCATTGATGCATAAGGCGTGGGGATAAGGCGCCTGATGTTCGGTAGATACAGTAATCACAATCATACCTGCAGAAACATAAGCTGTAGTGACGCGTAGAATTGGGTTCTAAGACAAATCTAAAATATAAAACATAAAAATTTGATATTACAAGAATCACAAGATACCCTAACCCAAACGCCTTCATCGTGATGTCTATCTTATAGACCAGGTAAGTCGTTAGTAGGCCAGCAATTGACAGAAATGACAGAAATAGAAATATCAGCAAATCCCGCTTGGGGAGAGTAAAGAAAATGCAAATGGGTATGAGAACATGTAATAAAAAGATCGTGAGGCGTATGAGATATCGGGAAGATATGACCAAATAACGCCTAGAGCGTGAATATTTTTGACAAAGCCGTCTTCGTCTTGGTCTTCCCTGGGACCAATGTCAGCTTCATATTCATTCTTGTATATAAACATCGGGTAGCACCCTATACAAGCAGGACTCAGACAACTTACAAGAGACATCAGAATCATCTAGATCCGTAGTGTTCACTCCTGCCAGCTCGGCCATTCTTCTTCTAGTAGCTTCCGAGGTGGCCAGGATGGGACTGGAATTTTGACTCTGGACTTGTTCTGAAAGATCTTGAGGTCCGGGTTGGAGCACGGTATGCCGCTTGAGCTCGATTCCAGGCATCCGTTCTTGTGTAGATGTGCCAAAGCTGGGCGAGATCGACAGCCGGTCCGTCGCATGCGTAAGGTGTTTCTTTATAGACGAGCTCCAGCTGTGCATCCGGTCGCGACCAGTTCTACCTTTGAAATCTTCCACGACAACCCGTTCGCGTATTCGGTGCATAGCTCGCTCCCGTCGGACCATTGCATTTGTGATAGGTGGGCAGAATCCTTTGGGTAGCATGCATGTCTTGCACAGCGGACAGAGCGAGCTCACATACGACAAGAACTCATCAATGCACTCGGTGTGGAAAATGTGGCCACAAGGTAGCTCCCGAATAATTGTGACACGGCTCTGGAATGAATCCAAGCAGATGTGGCACACGGGCTGGTAATCGAGGTCGCCAACAACGGATGTATCGGGCACGCTAACGACAGATGTTGGAGACGCTGGTATATTCGTTACTGACGCCGGGTCGGACGCATAAGAACGGGGTTGAGACTCTTTGTCTGATGCGGTTTGACTGAGTATATCAGCAACAGCAACGGCCGTGTCTTCGTCAATAGCAGCATCTATGCTCTTGTGGTGCTGCTGCGGTTGCGAGAGGCGGCGCTGGGATAGGCGGCGAGATGCGAGTATAGAAGAAGGTGACGGCGAGGGGGATGATTGTAAGATGACCGGGCTCGGAAACGGCGTGGGGACAACCCGTGATGTTTGTGAAGTTTGTGTTGTTCGTGTTATTTGTGATAATGGGGGATAATTCGGCGGTGATATTGGTACTGGCGGATCGTAGTTGTATGTGAAGAGGGGAAACTTTTGTAGGTGATCATATGGTACTGTGAGACGCTTGATCCCCATAGCTTCGAGGTTGATCTCTCCGCTGACAACACGGCGCCGTAGAAAGTTGCGCCGTTGTCGCCATACGTAGTGCATCCCTAGAAATGTGAGGGCAATGACAGCTAAAAGGACGCCAATGACGATGAGAATAAAGACCCAAACGTTTGGCAGGCCCGTTGGAGTGCTGACGGTAAGCTCGGTCCAAATTCGGACATAGTCGTCGGGGTCCGGGTGGTACAGCTCGCTTATATTATTGCCAAAGGGTACGCTGGTCAGGTTCCCCGAGTACAAGCTGAGCTGGTACATCATTTCACTGCCCAAAGCGCCCGAGACGGCAAAGATGGGAAAGTGGTTTCCTGTCTTCCACTCGCCATCGTCGTCGAGGTCCCAGACATCGGAATCGGGGCCGGGCGGTTTTGTGGTGTCGTTTGAAGGAAGGTAGAAGATAAAAGCTCTTAGTGGGTCATAGCGGGCCGAGGAGAGGTAGGACTTTGTGCACTCTTTGCTGAACCAAGGAGCGATGGCGACCAGATTGTAATTTGTGGCAGGGAGGTTGTCTTGGTGGACGGCGGAGTTGGGGACGAAATCGCGGGCCTGGTCTTGACACGGATCGTCGCCGTCGAGGTCGGGGACGTAGAGAAGGCCTTGCAATATGCCATTGTCTGTTTCGGTAAACTTTGATGAAAGGACAGTAAGGTTGTCGGTGACATGGTCTGAGTAGGCAATGTCGCTCTGCGACTGTTAGACACCATGATGATTATGTAGTCGACAGGACAAGGGCAGATTTCGTGACAGCACATACCGAGACTGCAGTGAGGTTTTTTATGATTGTACTTGGGACAGTGTCTTTGCCTTTGTATATTGGATCACTAAAGAGAAGCCTGGGCAGGTTAGTGGGCGTCGATGTGGAAGGTAAATGGATACGGCGAGCAGGTCGGGGGGTGTTGAGAGATGATGCGATGCAGTGATAGTGAGGACGATCAATGACAGCGGTAGCATGACGAAGATGGTGATGAGAGAAGAATATACAATGAAGTCGCTTGCTATTATGTAATAATAGCAACCACTTGGCAGAGCTGATGCATAAGGGCACATTAAAATCCAAGCTGCACTGGCAGCCTTGTGCAACCACTAAATAAGGACTAATTTTGGGTGCGGTCGTCAATGACTCGGCCAGGACCCGGACTTGGGCGTGGTTGGTTGGTTCCACTGCACTGGTTCAGCCAAGCAAAGCTTGGCTTGCTTGGCACTGCTGGCATGCGGGGGTCTGGGAGGGATTTGCGTGTGGAGAGGACAATGCAGAAGGGCGTTGGAGAGCGAAAGTCAGGGACCAAAAGTGAATGCCGACTGCCAAGATGGTAACGTTGAGAATCGCCCCAAAAAGGGAGGAAAAGCAAAAAAATAAAATTAAATGGTCTTTTGATAGTTTTATGCAGCTTTGCGCTCTCTTTTTGCTTTTAGGTTTTTGCTGTTTGATGGAGTTCGGCCTTGATGCTGACTCAAAACACTTGTTTTCTCGGCGCCGAGATTCGTCGTTTATCGATAATAGTTGGGTGTGGCGGGGCGCGTTGCCGCTGGCTGCACGTGAGGCCGCGCAATTAGCCACGAATCTACAGCAAAGTCTAACAGGGAGAAATTGCGATAGCTTGTGATGGAAACCGGTGCCGAGCACCCGCGAAGACCACACGTGCAGATAGACTGTGCGACAAATGTTGAGACTTGTGTACATGACCAGAAGATCGGGAGAAAGCCAGCCAAGTGGCGCAATGGCGCTGGATAGCGGTGACAGGGAGGGGGGAGGGGGGACAGAGAAGGGAGGAAAGAGAGAAGACAAGGTGAATCAGCACTGCAAGATAAGAAGGGTGGACAAACTACTAAAGGCCAGGGTAGCCGAGTAGCCGAACAAGAGAGGGCAGGTAAGTGCTGGTGGATGATGAGTGATGGCTGGTGCCTAGTGACTTGAGGAACAGAGGGGCAGAATGACCAAAGACACCATGTATGTGATGATGGCAACTGAAAGTAACGGTGAGAAGATCACAGCCAAGCGCGAGCCAACGGGAAACGAGAAACGGGAACGGGAACCGGCGGGACGTGCGGGTGGTGAGTCGACGCGGTGAGACGAGACAGCGAGGGAAAGCAGGAATACGTACACAACATTTTGGACTCCATCAAGAGCTGTTTGATGTTAGCAATAATAGATACAGATAAGCTTCTTGTCGCGGCATCGCTTCATTGCTTCATCGCCTCATCTAAATTTCCAATGCGAGGCCTTGGCATCTCTTGGCAACGTGGACACAGCTGCCGATGTCTTGTGCTGGTGGTCGCGAAAGCGCGTCAATTAATGGCTGGTGGTTGATTGCAAAGACGGGCAAAGAGGCGCAATTGACGATGATGGCGCTCAAGAGACCAAGAGATCTAGAGATGCCGGGCCTTGGTGCGCGGAAGCCAGTGGCGTAAGCGGGTAGTCGCGAGAGACAAGACGGCCAAGACCAACCGTGTGCTCGGCGCCAAGAGGATAATCCGGGGAGCAGATCAAGCCAAGAGACGAAGACGCTGAAATGAAACGAATCGATGACAAAGGCGAAGAAACAAGAATGGATGGATGCGACGAGAGTGAAATAATTGCAACTTACACAGGCTCATGGTCAATCATGATCGAGATGGTCTGGGAGAGCGAGACCCAAACCAAGAGAGGACACGAGAGGGGACGGTAGGGGCGAGAGATGAGGCGGCGAGAGGTGGAAAGCTGAGAGGAGGGCAGGCTTGATCATGAACGCATTATCGGCATGAGACGGCGGTGGTCGTGAAAAGCGGCTATGGAAGCTGTGAGCTGCAATTACTATGTAGCTGTGGAAGCAGTCGAGTGTGTTGTGACGCTGGTCGAGTCTTGGCTTTCCTGGGCGGACGGGGAAAGGAAAAAAGAAAGGGCGAGCTGGGCCTAATAAAGAAGGGATGGGATGGAAGGGGCGGCTAGAGGGTGCTGGCAAAGTGTATTTAGTATTTCCTCGCAATTATTAGCATGGAGGCATGGAGGCATGGAGTTGCTGCTAAATGGTGTAGCGGCTAGGCTGGGTGGGAATAGGCGGGCGTCAGAGCCAGAGAGCCAGAGGGCGAGAGAGCCAGAGGGCGAGAGAGGGCGAAAGAGAAAGGGGGTGCGGTAGTGGGCGGAAGCGGTGGTGGAACTGCGGTTGTACTTGGTACCAGTCGCGACGGCATTGGGGTTGTGTGGCCGAGAGAGCGGACAATGACTGTGATACGAGATACAGATAGAAATACAGATACAGATACAGAGATACAGAGACGGAGGATGGCGAGAGACCAGGAGTCGAGACAAGCTTGTTTTGGATTGGGCGGACTGGCGTGTTGGCGTGGAGGACGGAACCGGCTGAAGTACCTGGTATCTTGTGCAATACGAGGAGAGCGAGAATTAGATAGAGGGAATGGTGGGAATGGGAGAATCAGATGGAGGATAGGAGATGAAACAGAGGCAGAGAAGGAGGCAAAAGAAAGAATGAAGAATGAAAGAATGAAAGAAAAAAGGAAGAAAGGAAAAAAGAAGAAAAAAGAAAAGAAAACAAAGCACGGCTATCGGCAGTGATACGTTGAGCTGCAGAGCGAAGAGCACAGACAAAAGACCCTGGAAAGAAGAAGGGGAGAGGAGAGAAAAGGCTGCTCTGGGCTCACGCTGCTGGATGAGACGTTGACAAATGAGAAGCTGGTAGTATGACGCCCAGGCTGTTAGTGGTTCGTTAGGTATGCTGCGTATATTCGATATATTGTATAGTATAGATATAATAGACAAATAGAGTTGCCAAGCAGTGGATGAGGCTGGTACAAAAGTCCGAGCAGGGTTGGTGAGGCCGAGATGGCAACGAGGTTGATGCGAGATCGAGTGGTGATGTTTGTGAGAGATGATGAGAAGGGAGAGGAGGAGAGGAGGGGGATAGAGACGAAGAAAAGAAGAAAAGAAGGAGGGAAGAGGGAAAGACAGAAGGAGGAAATGGCAGAAATCAACGAAGTGGGAGAATGAGCTGAACGAGACAAAAACAGAAAGAGTGACCGGGGAGAAAGAGCATGCACGAGCGAATACGAGACTAGAAGTATACGGGCCAAAGAGAGAAGAAACTTTGGACCTGTCACGACGCGTTCACCTGTATTGGGCACAAAAGGGAAAGAGCGATCGAGGCCGCTCTTTTATTTCCACACACACACAGCTGTGACTATACACAACACATCAGTTCAATGCTGCAAGTATACTATCGGCTGGAGCTGTGCACACAATCAGGACGTAGAATATGGAATACTATATGCAGAACATATGTCTAATGGCAATGGCTGCTACGAAGTAATGGCCAAAGATCAGCTGCAACACAGACATCTAACAGTCGACGTGCCAGAGCAGGTAGAGAGCGCATAGTAGATAAACGGAAAGAGAGGCCAGTCAACGGGAAAGAGCAAACCACCAAACGGCAGGCGCACACGATACTCCTCTTGAACAGGAAAGACCGGCGAGAAGATGCCGCGGGGAGCACACTATTGGAATCCTTCACTACTTGCAATAACAAGATGTGCCAATCAAGCTAGTCTCAGCTATTAGGGCAGGGGGCACTCAACTCAGTAGACTACCCAAGTGCATAATTAGACCGTAGAGGCAGGCGAGAGCGAGATTCCACATGCGGTGCGCGATGAGGGGAGCCGTTGCAAGCGACGCTGGGAGTGGGCCTGGGGCTGATCTGCGATGGCCTGGCCAGCACTGCCGGCTAGTGCTAGCAGATAGTGAGCAAAAGAGCAAAAGAAAGAGAATAAGGAAGTGAGACAGGCGGCATAATACATATGTACGTACATATGTAAGTGCCAAAAGTCAAAAGTCCCAGGGTAGCGGCGGCACTACGGCAGCCAAAGCTTGTTTTCTCTTATTAGCAGCGATATTGCTTCTGGCTAAATCGATGATAAGATTGGGTTGTGTTATCTATGGGTATTGTTTCTGCCTTTTATTCTTGATTTTCTGCGTTATATACTTTGTTTCTTTGATTTATTGTTGGCGATCTCGCTGTTTCGGATCTGACGAGAAAGTTGATGCGGCTTTGGTAGAGTGATACAGGCTGCTTAGTCATGATGCGAGAAGAGAAAGGAGAACGATGATTGAAGAAAGAGAAGAAAGAAGAAGAAGATGGAAGAGAAATAGAAGGAAAGGAGAAGGAAAATAAGAAGGAAAATAGAGAAAACAGATGAAAAAAGGATGGACAAAAAAGAGGAAAGAGATGACGAAAAACAGAGAAAAATAATAAAAGAGAGAAGAAAGAGAGGAGAAACAGAGAAAAGAAATGTAGAGAAAAAGAGAGAAACCATACCAAGGCAGAGCCAGCCAACACGCCTCGCCGATGACTCGCATGTGGCGTACTAGACCGGCCTGGCCACGCCGGCGCCGTGATGGTGTGTAGGACAGCCGTCCTCCGACCTCAGCCGCACGCGCTCGGTGACGCCCCGTTGTCGACAAGACCGAGGCACGACACAGCACACCTAACGGTGGCAGCCAGACTTGGCCACCAGCTCGCTCGGGCACGTCACCTGCTTGAACGTCACCGCCGGGTTGTCCGCCCCCTGGAACCAGTCGAACCGCCAGTTGCACCCGGCCTTGAGCGCCGCCGGGAAGCTCTCGCAGTCCGACTTGCTGTGCACGCCGCCGTACCGGTCGCCCCAGCCGTTGGGCGGCGCGCCGTACTGCTGCGTGCACGCGTTGTAGATGCCCACGCCGCCGCCGGGGATGGCCAGGTCAAAGTGGTTCGACCCCAGGTCGCCGCCCGTGTTGGTCGCCTGCACCACCAGCGTCTTGCCCTGCAGCGGCGCGCTCGTAAACGTGAGCGCGTAGCACTGGCAGCACCAGCTGGCCTCCGTGCCGCCCGCGATGCGCACCGCTGCATAGCCGTACGCCACCGTGTCGTTGACGGCCCACGGCGCCTGCGACGAGCACATGAAGGCGCCGCCGCCGTTGTCGCAGCCCGACTTGGTGGCACCGCCGTCGTTGAGCGGCCGGTCGCTCTTGTCGCACGTGCCCACGGGCCCGGCCGCAAACCCCTTGCCGGCCCAGCCGCACGACGGCTTGCAGCAGTCCCAGTACCGCGTCGTCGTGCCGGTGTCGTCGGCCGCCACGCCCGTGGCCAGAAGCCAAAGGGCCGCCGGCACAAGGGCACCGAGTGTCTGTAGAGGAAGCATCTTTTTGACTTTCTTTTTCTCTTTTTCTCTTTCTCTCTTTCTCTCTTATTTATAAAACAGAGCCGATGGATGGCTTCTCTGTCTATATCTACATCTACATCTGCATCTGCATCGAGAGCATCAGGGCAGCACGCCTTTATAGTCGCGATCCCTCTCCTGCCTGTGCCATTCATCCACCCGCCTCTCCCATCCCATGCTATATCAGATACTCTACTTCATATCAACCCGGCCGTGGCATGGCATCCTCTCGGCTCCTTGTCTGCTGTCTCGCGCTCAATGACTCCTCCAATCGAGTTCCCAGTCGAGTAATACGGACTACTCCTCCGCGCTCTAGCAGACGTATAGTAGCCAGTATAGCAGACGTATAGTAGACAATTATAGTACAGTAGGAAGTATAGTAGATCGGAATAGATGCTGGATCATCTTTATTACTATTGATCCTTCCGAGTCGCCTCAGACCGACGCTGGAAACTCGCTCCAATCCTTGTCGCACTGCATCGGACCAGACCGATTAGGTACAGACAGCACTGGCCGAGCTGGCGATACAGTGTGGCATCTGCAGATCGAGCCACGTCCAGTCCACCAGCCAAGAACCAGATACCCCTGGGTCAGACTCAAGAGCAGCCAGAGCAGTGCGGGAGTGCTCCCGCCGGGCCATCAAGCCGGGTGCGGGGGTAGCATGGCCAAGATTGGTAGTATCTGTCGTTATTTACTGTTATTAAATTTTATCGAATATTGTCTAGTAACTGAACGGCAGAGACGGTTCGGAAGCGACATTCATATATATGAAGCAGTTAGAGGCGATTTAATATAATCGAAATAGAGGGAGAAGAGGCAGAGGCCGATAGGTGGAAAGTCGGCATGTTAATATATACCTGTCATGACTCGGCATGGAATAAGATTGTTTACTTCTATTTATTTTATAAAGACAAGTGTTATAGTATTTTGTAAACTTAAAATCACAAAAATCCCTTTTTATTATATTTTATTTAGTTGACTCGAATTAGTTTTAAATGATTTTTAATATCGCCATTCTCAGAGAAGAAACTACATTCAGCCATAGGAACACATCTTACATAACATAGTAATAATGTTGATCATACCTCACCAAACTGAGCACTGTTCGACTGCCGTCGAGGATTCTTTCATTTCTCTATTCCTTTTCATCTCATAATAGCCTATCCATAGCTTTACATGGCTTCATATCATCCTCCGGCTTCCATTCTTAGTTGAACCAGCCGCCACCGCCGCGCTCCTCGCCGTCATCACGACGCTCCTCGTACTCGTCACGGCGCTCCTCGTCGCCGCCGCCGCCGCCCCAGCCACCGCGCTCCTCACGACGCTCCTCGTCACCGCCGCCGCCCCAGCCGCCGCGCTCCTCACGGCGCTCATCGTCACCACCACCGCCGCCCCAGCCACGAGGGGGGCTCTGCTCGCGAGGCGGCGACCGGCGCTCACCACCCCAGCCACCACCGCCGCCGCCGTGGTGCTCTTCACGGCGCTCCTCAAAGTCACCGCGGCGCTGCTCAAACTGCTCGGAACGCTCCTCGCGTCTCTCGCGGCCCCACTCGTTGCCAGACACCTCGTGGCGCTCCTCCTCGCGGTACTCCTGGCCGTTGCCACCCTCCCAGCGGCGCTCCTGGCGCTGCTCAAACTGGCCGCCGTGCGTAGGGCGCGTGTCCGTCTCCTCCTCGTACCCCTGGCCGCGGCCGCCGCCACCGCCGTAGCCGCCCGACGACTGCTGCTCGTAGCGGCGGTACTCGGTCCGCTCCTCGCCGTCGGCGTAGTCGGTGCGCGTGACCTGGGCCTGCGCATACTCGTTGGTCTGCTCGTTGCGACCGTACTGCGTGTACGTCTGGCTGTGGCCGCCGTCCGACTGGTACTGGCTCGACACCTGCGAAGTCGTCTGCTCAAAGTTGGAGCCCAGCAGAGAGCCGGCTGCACCCAGGAGACCGCCAAGACCGGAAGAACCACCAGAGTTGCCGCCGCTGTTGCCGCCGCCGCCGCTCAGCTGGTCCAGCATGCCGCCGAGGCCGCCAGAGCCGGAGCTGCCGTTGTTGCCGCCGGCAAAGCTGCTGGCAAGGCCGCCGAGGACGGCACCCGCAGCAGCGTTGGCGAGGTCGTTGTTGCCATCGCCCGACGACGAGAAGCCAATGACGTTCTTGTTCATTTTGAGAGGGTGGCCGCAGCCGTGGCCCGTATCCTCGACACCCTCCTTGTGGTTCTCGCCGTTCTCAACACCCTCGCGCGACAGCTTGCGGCGGTACTCCTCGCGCTGGCTGTCCGACATCTCCTGCCACCACTGCTCGACGCTGCTGTACATGAGCGCGCGGCAGTCCGCGGCGCCGTCGCTGCCCTGCTCGCGCTGCGCCGGGTGGTGCAGCACGCCGCTGACGATGCGGTTCAGCATGCGCGAGATGTCAATGTTGTCATCGTCCCAGGCGTTCATAATCTGGGGCACCGTCCAGGCAACAACCTTGCTCGCCGTGCGGCCAGCAATCTCGTTGAGAATGTTGCTAAAGTGGTCCTTGGACAGCATCGAGTGCGTCGGGTCGGAGCAGTCGTCATCGTTAAAGACAATGTGCTGCTCGGCCTGGCTGCTCTGGATAATCTCCGACGAGCCGGTGGCCAGCTCGGCCTGGATCTGCTGGATCACAGGCACGACAAAGGGGGCAATGACGGAGAAGACAAAGACGGACAGCTGGTCCTGCAGCTGCTCAATCATCTGGGGCAGCACGGGGATCTTCTCGACGGCCTCGGAGATGTTCTGCAGAACCTCGTCGTGGTACGTAATGGCAGGCATGATCTGGTTGAAAACGTCCTTGATGTGGCGCGTAAACTCCTCGGGCTCGCGCGGCGACACGCTCATCTGCTGCATCTGGGCAGCGGCGGCGTTGCTCTGGATGTCGTTCATCTTCTGCTTCTTGTCGCCGTCGCCAAAGATGCCTTCGGGGATCATGTCCAGCAGCTTGGCCAGCATGCTGGTGTCGGCGTTCTGGCTCTGCTGCAGCGTGCCCTCGAGCTCCTGGATCTCGTTCTGGGTCAGCTTGTCCGAGACCTCGCCAGTCACCGAGTGCAAGAAGTCGACACCACCAAAGGTGCCGGTAACAACAGGGTAGACGGAGCCGTTGGCGCCATCCAGGCGCATGCGGGTGTTGCGGCCGACGTGGGGGAAGACGTCGCGCTCGCCCATCTCGATGAGAGCCAGCTCAGTGTAGTTGCTGTGGGCGAGGTAGTCCTCAAGACAGTGCAGACCGGTGCCGAGCAGACGCAGGGCCTCGTAGAAGTCATCCTTGTTGCGGGTGCGGCGGTAGGAGCGGCCGAGGTCGACGCACTTGCCAAACAGCTGGCGCACGTGGTAGGCACTGGTCATGATGTTGGCACCCTCGTTGGCAATGTAGTTCTTCATACCGGTCTCGGAGTCAATGGCAAGCTCGACACGCTCGTCGACGGGGCCGCGCAGGCGGGTATCGTAGCGACGGGCATCGATGTTGTCGGCGTAGTTCTTGGGGTTGTCGATGTGGTCCTCGGGACGGTAGCAGCCCAGACGGTCGGCGGTGACCTCGAACTCCTTGGAGCCGTAGCCAAAAGTCAGGAAGCCGAGAACGCAGAGCAGCAGACGGATGGCCTCGGCGGAGACGGCCTTGACGGTGCCGACATCGATGGCCTGGCTGTAGTCGCGCAGCCAGTTGCCAAAGTAGACACGGGAGACGGAGAGCTTGTCAAACTTCTTGCCGCCGACAGCGCGGGCCATGAGCAGCTTGAGCAGGGTGTCCTCGATGTCGCCGTGGCGCCAGTTCTGGCCCTCGACCTTGGAGATGCCGGCAATGTTACCGGCACCAAAGGCATGGGCGCGGCGGAAGAACAGGCAGAAGACGAGCAGGCCGACAAGCAACGGCGAGGCTCTAAAGGACGACATGCTGGGTGTGGGTGTATTCGAGTGTATTTATGGGTTGTGTGTTTGTTTACAAGCTGTAGAGTTAGAGGATGTCAACAGTAAAGGAGTAGAGGTTATGAGGTCAGATTTGGTGACAATGCGGGGTGTGTGCGCCAAGATAGGGCAGAGCAGGCAGATAAGGTGAAGTAGAGAATAAAAATGGAAGATGAAGAAATTAAGGGGAAAATCAAAGAAAAACAACAAACGAGAGTGCACGCTGTTATTTAAGACGACTGACCTTGTTGAGTAGAGAGTAGAGAGAAGAGTAGAGCGAAGGCAAAGAGTGTTCCGGGCTCTTCAAACGCGGAGGGGTAAAGAAGGAGGAGAAGTGAAGAAATCAGAGCAGGAAGCAAGTTCGTAGACAAGCAGACAAGCAGAAAAGCAGAAAAGCGGAAAAGGGGGAGGGGAGCTGCCGATAAAAACTACAATGTAAAATCTGCCGACGTCGAGATACGAGAGTGGAATAAGAGGATAGTAGAGTCTGCCTCTGTACCAGCAGAACTAATGTCTGGAGAGTGTAGCAGGTTGGCACGGAGGGCAGGAGCTGGCTCGCGAGGCCGTCGTCACTTGTGACAATGCCAAGATGCCAAGAAGCACCAGGACCTGCTGGGCCCCTCTTTCCTACTTTGGCTGTGAGCTGCCCTGTTGGCCGGAGAGAAACGAGTGACAAGCATAAAGTGGAAGTAAAGAGGCAAGAGCGACCGAGCTCACTGCCAGTGATTGGACTGCAGCAGCATGTGGTGGCCTGTTGTGGCCCTGTGGGAGGCTTGGCATCGTTGTACGGGAAGGAGCATGATGTAAGCTGTGGACGCGAGCGAGGAGCGAGAGGGAAGGAGCCATGGGCGTCTGTCCATTGCCCAGTCCACTGTCCATCGTACTCAGCAGAGCAGCCGGGTCGCCGGGATGTCAGAGGTCTGGCAGAGCAGCCGGACACGACGCCTTGGATCGGAAGACGAATTCATGACGAGGGCCGTGTCTGTGTGAGTGATGCCATGGTGTGTTGACGTTCGACTGAGGCTGACGTTCAGTCGGAGGTGAAGGCGACGCGAGGAGAGAAGATAAGAGGAAGGAGCGAGGGACGAAAGGTGAGCCGAGTAGGCAAGAGCAGGAGAGGAGAGCCGAAATGGAAGGAGCTACTTTATATCTATATCCATGCCTGGCAGAAGACAACAAGGTGCACGGCTCAGCAATACGTTAATGGCCAGGCCAAGTCTGGCGTCTGGCTTGATAGCCTTGATACAGCGGCAGAGTACCATAGTAGCAGGCCGAGAACGCCATTCACAGCAGTGCAGTGCCTGGGTTGGACTGCTGAATCAAAGGTTCAACGGCTCAGGGCGCATTTGCAAACATCGCGGGAGGTGCCGGTGCTAGCAGGCCAAAGTACATACGAAGCTGGAAGTGGCTTTCAGGGTCTCAGACGACGAGACTGGAAGAAGCCCAAGGGTCTAGTGAGAACTGAGAAGAGGTGACAGCGACTGCGATAGCGATAGAGGGGTCTGGCGCAGAATCAAACCTGCCCGCGTCTTTGTTGTGGGCGGTCCCCTTTTAGGCAGGACCCGACGTGGGGCAGTCGCGTCGAGCTGTAGACTGGCCGTAGAGAGCTGAGCTCGGCATCAGTCTATGGCAGCAGCATCAAGAGAAGCTGGATATTACCTCTCGACAGTCCTGATATACACTCAGCATAATCGTAGATAGATGGCAACTTGAATCTTCAAGCTCTCAATCCTGAAGCTACTAATATAAGACATGCGTCTGAACATCTCATACGAGGACGACAAGCTTACGGCAGCTCTCGAAGGTGATATGCCTTGTCGGACGTGTCAAGCAGTTAAATATGTACTGTAGAAGAGCGAGGACCTGTTTAGTCAGAGCAGACATGAATAGAACAAACCAGAGCTGATTGACGGCGCTGCCGAGACAAGCAGTAATGTAGACGGCCGGCCACCGCTGACAGCAGATCTTAAGAGACAAGACACGCATATCCTGTAAGATGCTGTCACCGGCACAAGAACACCGAGCTGCGCGAACACGCGCATTCCTTTCTATTATAGTTATTAGTTGGTTCTACATTCTACTATACTATGTTCGCAGTTTTTCTACAGTTGTCGTCAAGAGGCCGGCTCGTGAGGCGCTGCCCGGCCGCTGTCTGAGACACCCTCCAGTGCCGCATGCTGAGCGCGCTGGAGAGCCAGAAACGATGTATCCTAGAATTTTTCCAGATCAGCAATACACCGTAACTGGTGTGCAACCAGTACCGGCTTGTCTCTACTTGCATTCCCTGGACGTCCATGTAGAACTATTGCTCAGTACTCGAGGCCTACGCGCAGATCAGCCGTTGCAGATGCAGACGGCTCTGGAGGTGTACTATGTACTGCCAGTACTGCTAGTGAGGCCCTGAGGCTCAACCAACTCGAACGCAATGCTGGCAAGATGCTTAATGCGCAGGACGCATGTGGTCAGTTCCATGTATGACGCGCCCAATGTATGAAGGACCGCGACTCACTTCTATACATGCTTTGCAGCATACGCTTGCATCGCGTTATCAATCAAAGACGAGCCGTTGATACCATACGACACGCATCTGATTTATGGCATGCGAGGCCGTGATCATTTTTGCAGTAAACATATTACAGAGGGCATCAAGGATGGCGAGTGGCGCGAGCAAACCAAGGAGAGCAGGCTATCGCGAGATTTGATCACGCACATCATGATGAATGCTGTGAGACCAGCCACAGTACAGCGTAGAACGCGCGAGACAAAGACGGCCACGGCTTCATCCTAGCATCGCTACGGGTAGTCGTGGCTGGTGTATCACTACTCTGCACATAGTATGGCCGCTGCGAGGATAGTCGACACGCTTGGAAAAGACTGCAGATCTAGGCATTCTACGTACAGAGGCGGACAGCCCAGCGTCAGTTGAACCTGTGTAGGACGTGGTGTCTGGCGCGTTGGGGTTCTTATTCGAGCATCTGCATCTTCGCACTGCATCTACAGACAGACATCTACAGTGCATGGCTGTTTTGGTGTTCTACGGGCGGTTTGTCTATGTTGACAAAGTATGGACGCTTTCAGGTGAGGCATAGCAAGCAGCAGTCTGCTCTGAAAGACTCTGGCAAGCTCTGAAAGATGCAAGCCCAGGGATATCTTAGGGAACGTGAATCAGACGACCAGTTTGAATAACATGATCGCGTACAGAGTGGCTCCTAGTTGCGAGTACTGATTGCGGTTTACTGATTTTATTTACTGATTCCAGGGACGCGCTGAATTTGAAGCAATTAGAAGCCGCGTCCGGAATATGGGCAGCCCAGGGCCATTTCTTGTGTGGCTGTGGATGACTCCCGAAAACAGCAGACGACTCCTCAACAGCTTCTACATGGGCTCTGCAATGGTCCTGTGAATACAGAGTATGCGCTGGTGGGATTTAGGCTGGAGACGCGCAAGAATCAAAACGCCAAAAAGTGCGTTGAAAGAGAGAGAAATCGACACGCGGCAGAGATGCTGAAAATACGGGAGGCAGAGGCTGCAGGCCAGCGAGTACAATCAGCAAAATCAGCTGGCAGGTCCTGGCAGGTCCTGGAAATTCAAAACGAGAACTCAAAAAAGGGGGCATGCCAGGGTATTAGGAAAATGAGCGGCTTTGTGTCGCTGTGTCTTGGGGCGGCTCAGCGGACATTAGGAGCACAGAAAAATAAAGGAAAAAAAGAGGGGTTGGGATTTTGGGGGGTGTTTACTGAGTAGCGCTGCTGCTTAGGGGGGGTGTGTGCTAATGCATTCTGTCTGTCCTGGGGCGTGTTACTTGTGCAGGAAGAGTACGTACATAGGTATAATAGTGGTGTGAGCTCAGAAAGAGCGCCTGCAAGTAACCACACCATTGCTGCAGGTGATATTCTATTTCAGAATTACCGAGCATTACCTGAAAAGCGCTAATTGACATTGTAAGATATCTTGGGATAACAGAAGGTGACGCTCCGTAATGCTCCGTAATACTCAGCACCCAGTCAGGGCAGGCGCGACGGAGCGGAAGGAGCGAACAAGAGACAGGATGATGTTTTAGCGACTCTCACCACTCAGTAAGAATACACAGCTGACAGCACATGGCAGCAGATAGGCCTGCAAGCACTAACCGCTAGCGCCTTTCATTGGCTAAACTGCAGGGGCGTGCGATCAGTGTTCTGCTCTTCTGTTTCCTATCTTTTGACTCAGTAATAATACTCAGTAGTTGCGGCCTATCTTGCAGACGTCGCAACGCAATGACCGCAATGCACTACAATGCACTAACTAGCCCGTGACACGTAGGGAGTCCAGGAGTGCAGAAAATAGAGGAAAATCAAAACAAACGACAGAGCGCGACAGTGCTTTCAAGCCGACATCGAAAAGCAGAGTATGGAAATAGAACAGAAGCTTGAACAAATCCAGGTGAAAATGGACATGATGACTAAGACAAATTGCATATACTGATTTCTTTCTTGAGTATTGAAAAGGAAAGAGCCTGCAGAAGGCGTGTTGAGCACAAGTTGCTGAAAGGGAAAGAGCAGGACTTGGCTTCTAGCTGGCGGTGGGTGCCCGAAATTGTGAACTGTGAAGAGCAGAACGGCTGGATCAGAACGAGCTGGAACAGAACCAGCTGGAGAGCTCTAGAAAGCTAGGAAACTAGAAAGCTGGAAAGCTGGAAGCTATGTAGAAGCTGGAAAGTATAGTAGAACCACAGGAGGCTTAGCAGGCAGTGACCGTCGCAAAGACAACAATGAATGGCAGTGTGGATGTGCTGAGGCAGAGCGGATGTGCTGAGGCAGAGAGGGGAAGATCCAAGAGGGAAGTAGCGACTGGCAAGCTGGCTCTCCCACCAATGGAATGACGTAAGTCAATGGCCGACTTTGCACCTCGCAGCCTCTTCACTCCACGCCCGACATCACCATCCACCGACTTCAGAGTTCACGACACATGACCTCTAGACTCTCTCGCCGTGTCGTTTTCTATTGTCTCTCGCTCTTTACGCTGGCCTTTGCTCTGTTCCTTGCACGACCCTGGGCCCTCTCTCCCTCCCGTCTCGCCCGCATCACGACCTTTTCCACATTTGCATCGACATCGACATCTACATCTACATCTACATTTACATCTACAACAATGTCTTCCTACGATACCGAGTGGAAGGTTGCCCGTCTGGCCGTCCAGCGCGCCTCCATCCTGACCAAGCGCGTGTTCCACGAAAAGGCAAAGGGCACTGTCTCCAAGGACGACAAGTCGCCCGTTACTGTCGGCGACTTTGGCGCCCAGGCCCTCATCATCTCCGCCCTGCGCGCACACTTCCCCGACGACGAGATTGTCGCCGAGGAGGAGGCCGACCAGCTGCGCACCGACGAGAACCTGCGCGACACCATCTGGGGCTTCGTCAAGGACGCCAACCTCAAGCAGGACGCCAGCAACCAGGCCATTGGCGGGCCCATTCCGTCCGTAGACGCCATGCTCGACCTGCTCGACCAGGGCAAGAGCAACGGCGGCCGCGTGGGCCGCGTGTGGACCATCGACCCCATTGACGGCACCAAGGGCTTCCTGCGCGGCGGCCAGTACGCCGTCTGCGTCGGCCTGATTGTCGACGGCGACGTCAAGGTCGGCGTGCTGGGCTGCCCCAACCTGCCCATCAGCGACGGCGAGCCGCTGACCACCGACATTGGCGCCAACCAGACCGACCGCGCGGGCACCCACGGCGTGCTGTTCTCGGCCGTCAAGGGCCAGGGCGCGTACAGCGCCCCGCTGGCCGACGAGTCGCTCGAGCAGACACACCCCATTTCCATGAGCAAGGTCACCGTCGCGGGGCTCGCCGATGCCTCGTTCTGCGAGAGTGTCGAGGCCGGCCACTCCAACCAGGGCGACTCGGCACAGATTGCCCAGAAGCTCGGCATCACGCAGCCCAGCGTGCGCATGGACTCGCAGGCCAAGTACGGCTCGATTGCGCGCGGCGCCGGCGACATCTACCTGCGGCTGCCGGTCTCGGCCACGTACCAGGAGAAGATCTGGGACCACGCGGCCGGCGACCTGATTGTGCGCGAGGCCGGCGGTGTTGTGACGGACACGCTCGGCAGCCAGCTGGACTTTGGCAACGGCCGGACCCTGGCGGCCAACAAGGGCGTTGTTGCTGCGCCGGCCGCCATCCACAGTGCCGTGCTGGCAGCCGTCAAGGAGCAGCTGAAGCTGTAGCTGGGTGTGTGCAGCGGAGAAAACAAAAGTTCATTATGAAAGAGCTCTTATGAGATAGTATGAAATGGCATATAGAGAACGAATTCCGAAATCGAAATCGAAATCGAAATCAAAATTAAACTCAAACTCAAAATCAAACACCGAATATAGTCAACATATGAGTCCAAGAAATCGGACAGTAGGGGTCCTTGTATTATTGATGAAATAGGCAGTTGTCACTTTTAAGCTGTAGCACGCGAGCACGTCGCACAAGCCTACAAGGCGTGTCTGCTCTGTATGTATTGTCGAGTGCTTGCGGAGTGCTGAAGCTGGAGAGGAAGGCGCGACCGTCGCGACTGCCCGCGACCGCTACAGATCAGGGCACAGTGGCGGGAATAGGAAGGAAGGGGGGAGCAGCACAGGTAGCATGAAACACATCAGATGGAAGCTGGGAGAGATAACACTGAAATCATACTCTATAGTCCTGCTGGGCGCTGGTTGGCTGCAGCTGGTGTCGGCCAGCGGAGACGGAGAGCAGAGCAAAAGACTCAGTATTACAGAGTCAGAGCAGGAGAGTGCTAGCTCGTAGCGAGTCGGGCCTAAAGCACACGCCCCCCCCCCCTCTGCTGACTCCCTCTGTCGCTCCTTCCCTTTTGTCTTGTGTCATTTTTGCCATTTCCACCATGTCCACCATGTCCACGCGCACCTCTTTCAGCAGGAGCGCCCGTAAAGGCACGCAGAGAGGCCTTAAAAGGCCGTAAAGAGAAGGAGGAGCCCACAGGCAATTACGAATTAACCGCTAGGACGCCCAGGAATAATAATCAATTAGAAATATGTAACCCAGCGCTACAGAATAGGCAGGACCAGCCTAGAAGGGACTCAGTAGTATAGTACTCTGCAGACGCCAGCGGCCTCTGATTTATGAGAGTGGCCCGGCCAGGCCAGCCAGGCTCGTCTGCCAACTCTCAGCCCCAGCAGGCACCCCCCCCTACTCCGTCCTCACCCTCCTCCTCGCCCTACTCACCACCCTACAGTCTACACCCTAGCCTAGCACCTGCCCCCCCCCCCAAGACAATAATGGCGGCGCGCAAAAAAAGTGATTGGGGAAAATCAAAACAAAATCAGCGCGTGTCGCCCAACCCGCCCCAGCCGCCTATAAACTTGCGGGCACCCCCCAACCCTCGCGCGCCCGGGTGGTTTTCTCTTTCCCTCTCTCCTTCCCCTTCTACTGATTCCATTTCCACTCCCACAATTCCAATTCCCACCAAGTTCTACTGATTCTCCTTCTGAATTTTTACTGATCCCCCTCTACTTCTTCTTTCTAATTCCCACATCACCAACCTTCAGCGCATCGCCACTGAAGCACAGCATCCATCCTCATCCACTATCTTTTGACACTCTTTTTTACACTCTCTCAAAAAAAGACACCTCAACCACCCTAACGACACAATGGCCCGCCCTTCAAAGAAGCAGCTTGCTGAGGCCGCAAAGGCCGCCGACGCCCCCCGCGTGATCGACGTCGAGACCTTTATCCGCGTCCGCGATTCAGTAAGTTTGCTGGATTTGTTTTGAGATGTGTGAAGATGCGGATGCTTTGTTTTGAAGCTGGGCTTGATTGAGTTGAGTGTTTGTATGAGATGGCTGCGTTTGCGCGTAGCCAACGCATCGGCAGCGCGCAGTGTTGTGAAATATTTTGAGGCTCATGAATATTATGAAATCTCGCGATGTTTTCAACGCGACCAGCTTCGGCGTGATCACAACAACGCGTCTTTATGGTGTCTCAATGCACTCAACACCATCTACAACAGTTCACAACGATGCTTTTCAAGAGTGTCATGCATTCACCCTCTCTCATCACTCATCATCCGCACTCATCACAGCAGCATAGCATCGCATTCAAAACAAACATGTCCAGAACAAATAGATCAGAATAAATAGCTAACAGCCAGGTCCACGCTCGCCTGAACACCATCCAGGACCTGCTCAAGAACTTCACCCATGACTACCTCCGCCAGACCAACCTGCTGATCGGCGAGGGCACTGCTCTGGACGCTGCCGGCGAGCTGCTGAGCTTTGACAATGTCGTCGGCCTGCTGCACCCTGCTGGCTCCATCCTCCCTCCCGTCCCCGTTGCTGCCGCCCCTGTCGGCGAGGAGAAGAAGGAGCGCAAGAAGCGCACCCATGACCCCAACGCTCCCAAGCGTCCCCTGACCCCCTACTTCCTGTACATGCAGACTGCCCGTCCCATCATTGCCAACGACCTCGGCACTGATGCCCCCAAGGGTGCCGTCCAGGAGGAGGGCCAGCGCCGCTGGAGCACCATGAACCCCCACGACAAGGGTGGCTGGGACCGCGCCTACCAGTACAACCTGCGCCTGTACAATGCCCGTGTCCACTCGTACAAGGCCGGCAATGCCAACGCCCGTCTGATGCTTGACGACGAGGCCCTGCGCTACGCCGACGAGTTCAACATTCCCATGCCCACTGGCAAGGACGTCGACACCAGCAACGACCAGGACGCCATTGCCGAGCAGCTGCAGCAGGGCGCGGCCGACGAGGAGGAGACTCCCGCAAAGACACCCAAGTCTGGCAAGAAGGACAGCCGCAAGCGTAAGACGGCGACGCCCGGCGCCGAGGCCGAGGCTGTCAAGGGCGCAGCTCCCGCGAGCCCCGACAAGAAGCGCAAGCGGACTTCAAAGGTAACTAGAGCTTGAGTTGGTGGTTTCCCCAGGTAGACGTCTGGGGAAGGAGAGATACCCTGGTGCAAGAAGGCTAAGTGGAGGTTAGGCGTTTTCCAATGCTCTGGTTGCTGATACAAACATTGATCCCGCTCTCTTCAGAGTGTGAAATAGTGATTTGATGGGTCATGTTTATTCGTCAACATCGACAACCGTCTGGTCTATCCGCGGCTCTCGACTCTCGACTCGGCATCCTCGATTCTCGGCATTCGATTTTCCTCGGCTTCTTTTTTGATTGTTTTCTTTTTTGTCCGTTCGCCCCCATCCCAACATCGCAAACCGCTCGAACCACGCCGGCACTCCCGCCGGTCCTCCCGTGAGCGCACTACTTCGATACCCAATCCGACTTTTCTCGTCGTCTCCAAGACGGCCCTCTCTTCTCTGCCCACTCCGGCACGGTGATGTCGGCGTGCAGGTTTGCTTTCTTTTCCCCTATTGCTATACTCACTTTACCTGGGATGGGGTGGGCTTGTTCGCTGTTATTTTTATTATCTTGATGATTGGCTTATTTGTTTTTTTTGTATTGTACGCGGCTGTCCACATTATTGTTACTGCTTTCATCGCCGCCATTGGGGTTCATGTTCTGTGTCTTTTCTCTCTACTCTTTCTCTACTCTTTGTCTCTTCTCTTCTGCTATATATTACGACTAGGCGGGCAGGCAAAAAGACGGCAGCCTACTCGCTGGCTGGACGGTCTATGGAATAGGGGATACGGGGAATATATGAACAGAACGGTCTATTCTTAATTTTTGTTCTTGTGCTTTGTCTTTTTGTGAAGTAGAATTGTAAAATGTCTGCCGACGTGTCGACGAGCCAACCAGCATCACGGATATCTTGTGTGATTAACAATGGACTCGGCCGGTGTAACGCTGTTTTGTTAGCAAAAATATAATACAAGATGCATCCCTTGCTTGAGATGGAATATGGAATTTGACTATGGTTGAATGCTGGGTGATATTTGGCAATATCGGGTGCTTTCGTGTAGCATCGGCGGCCGAGTCGAGTCGTGATCTTTGTGGCGTCCTAGCACGCTGAGTTGGCAATGTGCAATGTCAACAAAGCATGCAAACTGGCCAGTGGCATTACACGGATCTTGGTATTTCTGGATCCAGATAGTCTCGTTGGGTGCTGGCAGCGGCTGGCCCTTGTCGACAGTGACGTTAGCGAGTAGTGGTGATTGTAGTGATAGTGGCAGCGAGGCCTGGCGAGTGTGTAAGTATGTAGTAATACTCAGCGTTTGGAGGGTCATGTTCTAGAAAGAGAAAGCGCCGGCATGGGCAGCCCGTTCCTTCCCCATACGGCTGCTTCCAGGCTTACACCTAATTGCAGAAAGGCATCCAGTTAGGACCCAGCTTGGTGCATTATTGACTAGGCCGGCATGCGCTACGCATATAGGGGCATCACTGCTCGGCCTACAGCGCCTCACTGAAGTTGCTCAAAAAGTATCGTTGGTACATACACTAGCAAAAGGAGTATATTCAAATGTCAAAACAAAATCATGCTGAAAAACTAGAAGAAATACAACAAATGTACGAATCACGAATCAAATCATCACTAAAACACAAAGTACTGCTGCGTCAGAGGCAGCGTGTCGCTCGGCTCGGCCGTGCACAGCACCCCATCGGCCAGCACCGTGTACGCCTCGGGGTCGACCTTGACCGCCGGCGTCGCGTCGTTGAACCGCATGTCCTTCTTGGACACGCTGCGGCACCCGCGCACCGCCTCGATGCGCTTGCGCAGCCCGTACGTCTGCACAACGCCGTGCGTGATGCTCGCCTCGCTCACAAACAGCACCGACGTCGCCGGCACCAGCGGCGCAAACATCGGCCGCGAGATGATCGGCTGCACCGTCGGGATCGACGCGTTGGGGTCGCCCATCATCGCATACGCCACCATGCCGCTCTTGATCACCGTCGTCGGCTTCGTGCCAAACCACGCCGGGTCCCACACCACAAGGTCCGCCAGCTTGCCCACCTCGATGCTGCCCACCAGGTGCCCAAAGCCCTGCGCCAGCGCCGGGTTGATCGTGTACTTGGACACGTAGCGCTTCGCCCGGAAGTTGTCCGCCGCCGTGCCCTCGTCCTCAGCCAGCTTGCCGCGCTGCACCTTGTTCTTGTGCGCCGTGTTCCACGTCCGCAGAATCACCTCGCCGCACCGGCCCATCGCCTGCGAGTCCGAGCTCAGCATGCTGATCGCGCCCAGGTCGTGCATCACGTCCTCTGCCGCAATCGTCTCCGCGCGGATGCGCGACTCTGCAAACGCCACGTCCTCGGGGATGTTCTTGGACAAGTGGTGGCACACCATCAGCATGTCCAGGTGCTCGTCCAGCGTGTTGACCGTGTACGGCCGCGTCGGGTTGGTGCTCGACGGCAGCACGTTGGACTCGCTCACCACCGAGATAATATCCGGCGCGTGGCCGCCGCCCGCACCCTCGGTGTGGTACGTGTGGATAGTGCGGCCCTTGAACGCCGCCACGGTGCTCTCAACAAAGCCAGACTCGTTGAGCGTGTCCGTGTGGATCAGGCACTGCACATCCAGCTCGTCGCACACCGTCAGGCACGCATCGATCGCCGCCGGCGTCGTGCCCCAGTCCTCGTGCAGCTTCAGACCGCACGCGCCCGCGATGATCTGCTCGCGCAGAGCCTTGGGGTTGCTGTCGTTGCCCTTGCCCGTGATGCCGTAGTTGACCGGCAGCGCGTCGCACGCCTGCAGCATCTGCTTCATGTAGTGCGCGCCCGGCGTGCATGTGGTCGCCGACGTGCCCGCCGTAGGGCCCGTGCCGCCACCCAGCATGGTAGTGATGCCCGACGCAACCGCCTCGTATGCCTGCTGCGGGCAGATAAAGTGAATGTGCGTGTCGACGCCGCCCGTAGTGATAATCTTGTTCTCGCCGGCCACAACCTCGGTGCAGCTGCCCACCACCATGTTGTCCGGGAACACGCCATCCATGACGTCGGGGTTGCCCGCCTTGCCGATGCCGACAATGATGCCCTCCTTGATACCAATGTCCGCCTTGTAGATGCCCGTCCAGTCCAGAATCAGCGCGTTCACCACCACCAGATCCAGGCAGTCCTTGTCGGCGCGACCCGACGCCTGGCCCATTCCCTCGCGCAGCGTCTTGCCGCCGCCAAACTTGCACTCGTCACCGCGCGTCGTCAGGTCCTTTTCGACCTGGATCCACAGGTCTGTCGCGCCCAGGCGCACAATGTCGCCGGTCGTGGGGCCAAACATTGTCTGGTATGCGGCGCGCGTCATCTGCATAGGGTCAATGTGCGCAAGGTCGCCCGCCGGTTCCGGCGCATGGGCGAAGCCGGCCTTTTGCAGCTTCTCAATAATGTCGTCAGCGCGCGACAGGTCGACAACGCCCGAGGCCAGGTTGTTGCCGCCCTGGATGATGCGGTTGCCGCCAATGGCCACAAGCGGCACAGTCTTGGTGTCGCCGGGCTCGAAACGGATCGACGTGCCGGCGGCAATGTCGAGGCGGAAGCCGTAGGCGCGCTTGCGGTCAAACTGCAGCTGAGGGTTGGTTTCGATCATGTGGTAGTGGCTGCCGACCTGCACGGGGCGGTCGCCCTTGTTGGTGACCTGCAGGCGGATGCGCTCGCGGCCCTCGTTGAGCGTGATGAGGTTGTCCTTGGTCTGCTTGACGACAACCACGGCGCCGGGCTGTGCGGCGGGTTCGTAGGCGGCAGCGGCCTCGAGGGCAAACAGGCTGGCGTCGGGGATAGGGAGGAAGCTGCCGTAGAGGGCGCGCGCGAGGTCGCCATCGTCGGTCTTGATGGGGTCGTGGACGGTGACGAGGTACGAGCCGTTGCGGAAAGTGCCCTCGACCTGGATTTCGTGGAGCGTTGTGCACACCGAGGGCATCACATGGCGACGGCCGAGCATGGTCGAGCCCAGGGCCATGAGATCGGCGACCTTGTGGTTGCCATCGCGGATGAGCTCCTGGAGGTTGTTGGCAATAAGAGCGGCGGCTTCGGAGTGGTTGAGCTTGACGCCGCGCGCAAGACGGCGCTGGGCGAGCAGACCGAGCTGCGAGATGACGAGCTTGTCGAGCTGGCGAACAGAAAAAAAAAGCAATTATTAGCCGGGATTTCTTACATCTTATACATCTTATATACAATGCAAACTTTTACGTCATAAGCGACCTGCTGGCGTGCACATCGCTACTCCAAACATGCAACCCAGACGATTGTTGCATGAGCCAAGACTCGCAAACACGTGCTACTGCCCTGTACAGAGAGTGCTGCGTGTGCTCTGCCGCCTCGGCCTGTAGTTTTCATTTCGTAAGACAAACCTCTTTAGGCACGAGATGCATGGTGCGCGCGTCTGCGTGAGCCTTTCTCTTAGTAAACGGGTGCTGTTCCTTGGTCTTGGTAGCAGAGGGCGCGTCCTCTCAGGAACGCAAAACAGCAAGGATCGCTGGCGGGAGATGGCGGAGGGGTATTGGGCGACTGTGCGACTGTGCGACTATGCGACTGGGCGATTGGGCGGCCGAGTGAAAAAGTGAAGCTCGAAATGCGCAAAAAAGAGCAAAATCACGCGAAAGAGATGGGAACAATCGCTCTTTCCTGAAGCGGAAGAAAAAGAGAGGGACAGACTGCTTGTTATAGCTACACATATCTACGGGGCAGGAACGGTCTTTCTCTATCTGTTTTTCGTCTTTTTTCTCTTTTTTTCTCTTTTTTCGCTTTATAAATCTCTAGGAAATAATATCTCAAAATGCCAGAAGCAGCCTATCCCCCAGGCAGTAGATAGTGGTGCAGTAGCTCCTTCCTCTGGCGGACGGGCGGGACGTACCCCGCAGTAAAGGCAGTATTGAGTAAGCACTGCACAGTGGAAGACAAGCAGAGATAAGGAATTAGCAGCGATCCAGAGCGATCGATTGGCCACAGCGGGCAGGAGCTATGGGCAGCCATTGCCAGAATAGATTAGTCGAGATTAGCTCCTGGTTTGTGGTTTGGCAGCATTTGCAGTAGCTAAATCTATCGAGTAATACCCATTACAGCCGTTGTGCACTATGTAAGTACTCTGTGTGCTGTGGGCTAGCATCTCTCGGCGCCGCCCGCTGGTTGGACTGTTGTCAACGGGGCCGACGGCGGACCCACTTTAATGGGCCGACCTGCAGCAGGTAGATGCAAGCGACATACTGAGTAGTCGAGATGCAACAAGAATTATATTGGAAGATTGCAGATTTGATGTAATTCATTTATTGGTAGTGTGCTACTCTAGAATATTAGATGAGTAGCTGTTATAAACGCCAAAGCTTTACAACAGGGCAAGCAGCCATCCCAACGCCGTGGTATCATAAGAAGAGGAAAAGAGAAGAAAGAAAAGAAAGACAAAAAGAAAGACAAAAAGAAGTACAGAAAAGGAAGCCAGAATAGTAGAGGAGAGCAGATAAGAAGAAGAACAACCTGGCCTGCTAACGAGAGAAAGAGGCCATGCGCTTGAGATCCTGTAGGCCGGCCTCGACAACGTCAATGTGCAGCTGCATGTCCAGGTCGAGATCATCCGAGGAGAAGACAGCACTACCAGCCTTGGCATCGCTGCTGCCTGTGGCACTGAGACGTGCCCTGAGCCGGGCCAGGTTATCTCGCACCTCTGCCAGCTCGTCCAGTGCATCTGCAACACGGCTGCTGATCGCATCGTGATCGCGCCGCAGCATATCCAGCTGCTCGGCATAGCCTGCCCACTGGTTGCCGGTGTTTGTTTCTTGTGATGCATTGCTCAGTCCGAGCAGCCTCCAGAGCCAACTGAAAGAGCCTGTAGTGGTATTCGAGTCGGCCGGGGCACTGCCGATCGTATTCGCATCTGCATCTGCATCTGCATTGCCGTCCCTGGTCCGGGCGTCGACGTATTGCTGCACGGCACGCAGGTGCTTGCTGGCCACCTCGAGCTCGGCGAGGGCCGCCTGGGCAGCAGCGACGCGGTCCGTCGTCTTGGCAAGAAGCGTCTTGGTGTGGTGACGGTAGGCATCCGCCAGCATCGCCTGTCGACGCTTGGCAGATGTATGGTTCTTGGACGATGACGACAACAACAACAGGCGCGATAGCCAGCCCGGGTCGGATTCGCCGCTCGCTTCAGTCGACACAGAACCGCGGGCTTTGATGGTGTCGTCGTTCATGTGCCGCAGCTGGGCCGCGAAGCGCCCTGTGTTGTAGACGAGGGCATCGGCCGCGACCGTAGAGGCGCCCCCCTCCTGTACCGACAGGGCCATAGACACGCGCTGTGTAGCTCCAAGGTATGCCTCGATTTCGCGGAGAAAGTCCGACGCAGACTTTTCGGCATCTTGACCAGTACTGGCGTCTTTCTGCTGCGCTCGGGCAGCCGCCAAGAGGTCCTTTGTCCGCTTTCGAGGCACACTCCACGAATCGTGAAACGACGGCACGACGGTAGACCCCGGCACGCTCGGCCCCACCGGCGCCGCGTTTCTCTGCCTGCTAGAAATGATGCGCGTGCGCACAATGGTGGCCAGCTGGACCTGGGCCCGCATCAGATCGCCGACACTGCGAACGAGGCTGACAGGCTCGTCGGGATCGTCGTCGTCGACAGCAGCTTCTCCCGGGCGCAGTAGAGCCGAGACGTGCGTGCTGTGGCCGGCATCGGATGAGCATGCTGCTAGTCTATCCGAAGCACCAGGAACAGAGCAGAGAGTGCTTGCAGCCGTCGAGTACAGCCGGCTGGTAGAGACAGCCCCGAGAGTGGCTGATCCGGCTGTGAAAGCAGCTGCTCCGTAGGCAGCAGCAAGGCCGACAGTGCAGATCAAGACGAGGCGTCTTGCAGAACTATTGGCCGGTACAGATGTGCCGCGGCTGTCTTGTTTCTGGGCGCTGCGAGTCTGGTCGAGGAGGCTGCCGCCAGGTGCTGTCCGCTTTTGCGAGGGACTGCCTGTATGGCCGGCGCCAAAGAAGCCTCCTCGCCGCCGAAGAACGGCTGCTGCCAGAGTCGACGCTCTGGATGAGGCAACCGTTCCCCTGGCCTCTCCAATCTCGGCCGGGTCAAGACTGCCATTGGCCCCGATAACGGGCATACGCAGCTCCGGCTCTGGCGTGTGGTATGCGTCGCGGTCAGCTCGTCTGTTGTGGACGCTGCTGGCGACGCTCAGCGGACTCTGTCGCACAGATGAGGGGACAGATGGCTGAAATGGCGAGCGAAGCAAGACGTTCTTGTCAGTCTCGGCCTTGCGTAAAAATGAATGGATGTCGTCCTCTTGAGAGGCGCCAGCCGAGCCCGTCCCCGTCCCCGTCCCCGAGCCGGAGCCGGAGCCGGAGACAACCGAGTCGCTGCCGCCAAGACTGACTTGGTCATCCTGCGACGAGGTGCCGCTGGCCAGCCTGCTGCCAACAGTGTGTGTCTCTCGTAGAGACGGAGGAGAGTAGAAGGATGGCTGTGAAGATGAGGGGGCACATCCGGTGGATGCAAATGAGTTGCTGTTTTCGTTGCCGGCGGCATCGCTCTCCTGCGAGAAAGATGTGGGCACGATGGATGTATCAAAGCTGTCGTTGGCACCATCGACCATGCGCCACGAGCTCTCAACAGGGAGATGTGCGGCCATGGCGGTGAGTCTGCTGGTTTAGTTGTGCATGTGGGTTGAAAGGTAGCATATGTTTATAGATGGGTTGACGCGTCCAACCAGGGTGCAAGTCCAGAGGCAGCAGGCATGAGCTTGCGGAATGCGACGGCAGCAGAAAACCAGCAGGTAAGCTGGACACAGAGCACAATATATAATCAGGGTATCTGAGAAGACACGCTCGAGGAGGACGACGAGGATGGTGAAGACGGCGCGGCCGGCGAGGTCGATGAGGCTGTCTGTGAGTCACACTGTGCAGTTCAGAGGCAGTCGGACGTAAAAGAAGGCTGAACACGGGTATCTACGCGGGTGCAGACGGGCTCGACGTCATGTTTACTCGGGCTTGTCTTTGTGTCGTTGTCGCGATCGCTGTGGTTGGTCGTGCTGTGCTGGTGCGCTAGCCTGCTACACGCCTGCTGGCCTGCTAGCCTGTTGGTGCCTGGAGTGTCTGCTGGCGGCGCGCTACTGCTGTACTTGGGGTGTAACACGAAACTCGATACGGCACCGCGTGACCCACCCTACACAAGCGCCAGGTCACCTGCCAGCGGTTACCTGTAGAATCTCAGGCCTACTGCACAGCTGACCCCACTAGCCACTATAGCGCACTGGCTCACCGTGAAAAGCTTCACCATGAAAACCGTCGAAATCACGAAATCTGACGACCCGACAGTCTGATATCGGCGCAGCACTCACCATACTGTGGTCTGTTTTCAACAATTCTCATTTTATTTTATTGATACACACTACAGAATAGATATAGACTACCATGCTCGCTTCTCAGCGGTGTGCAGCGGCCGTGCGGGCCTCGACAGCTCGTTCCGCCTCGAGAGCGCAGCCACCCCGGTCACTCGCACCCACTCGCTGGGAACTGTCGGCCCCTTCAGCACCCCAGGCTGTACTATCACACACTTGCCGGTCTTCCGTAGCACTAAATTCCCACAGATACTGCTCAAATCACGGTCCGTCCCAGCCCAGCCAGCCGGCCCAGCTTCCTCCAGACCACCGCAACCTGGCTGTCCAGCAGGAACTCTTCACCACCTCCATCTACAGCCCCGGCTCGCCCATCTTCCTCCCCAATGGCACCCGCATTTTCAACCGTCTCGTCGACTTTCTCCGCAAACAGTACATCCGCTACGGCTTCCAAGAGGTCATCACGCCCACCATCTACAAAAAGTCGCTGTGGGCAAAGTCGGGCCACCTCGACAACTATGCCGACGACATGTTTACCGTGACGCGGTCGTCCCTGGCCACGGGCGAGCAGCGCGCTGATGACTCGAGACCAGGAAAGGACAACCTCGACAAAGAGGAACCGCACGACCACGAGTACGGCCTCAAGCCCATGAACTGCCCCGGCCACTGCCTCATCTTTGCCTCGCAGCACCACAGCTACCGCGACCTGCCCATCCGCTACGCCGACTTCAGCCCGCTGCACCGCGACGAGATCTCGGGCGCCCTGAGCGGCCTCACGCGCGTGCGCCGCTTCCACCAGGACGACGGCCACATCTTTTGCCGCCCGTCGCAGGTCGAGGACGAGATCCGCTCGACGCTCGACTTTGTGCGCTTTACCTACAGCGTGCTCGGCCTGGGCCCGTACCGGCTGGTGCTGTCGACGCGGCCCACCGACGGCCACCTCATTGGCAGCGACGCCGACTGGGACGCCGCCGAGGATGCGCTGCGGCGCGCACTCGACCACAGCGGCCAGGCCTGGACGGTCAACCCGGGCGACGGCGCCTTCTACGGCCCCAAGATCGACATTATCCTGCAGGACTCGGACGGCAAAGAGCACCAGACGGCTACCGTGCAGCTCGACTTCCAGCTGCCGCGGCGCTTCGAGCTGTCCTACCAGGCACCGTCGCCCGAGCTCGAACGGCAGGGCGCTGCTGCTGCTGAGAGTGCCGATACAGTCACGGAAAAGACCGAAAAAGCATCAAAAGAAGAGTCTGGCCCGGTGACGCCCGTGATGATCCACCGCGCCGTCCTGGGGTCTGTCGAGCGGCTCATGGCCCTGCTGATCGAGCACTACAATGGCAAGTGGCCGTTCTGGCTCAACCCGCGCCAGGTCATGGTGCTGACGGTCAACGACAGCGACGCCGTTGTCGGCTTTGCCAAGGCCGTGAAGGGCACGCTGTCGGGTGCGTCGGCGGACCCGCTGCAGAGCGGCGGCGCTTCGTCTGGAGCTCTCCTGGCGGCTGTTGACCTCGACGCCAGCCCGCGCACGCTTCCTCTCAAGGTGCGCGAGGCCAAGTCCAAGGGCTACGGCGCTATTGTGGTCGTTGGTCCCAAGGATGTGGCCAAGGGCACCGTCGCTGTCGACCTGGCGGGCATCCCTGTCAAGGACAAGACGGCCGCGGCCGAGGCTCCCCAAGACGGCAAGAAGAAGAGCAGGACGGTTGAGATGAAGCCGGAAGAGCTGCTCCGTCTCCTGCAGGAAAAGGTCAACACCTACCAGTGATGGAAGCCAAAACAAAGAACAGACATGTACGATAATATAGAGCCATGGTAGGGTTGACGATAGACTGATGGGCTGATGATGAGTGATGAACAAAAGTGACATTTGGTATATGAGTAATAGTACACGATAATAACAGCGTTTCCGATGGAAAGCAGGAAAAAAGAAAAAAGAAGAAAGGACATTCGGAAATTGAATTGAAATAGAACACCCCAAGGACAATGAACATCCCGAAGACACCCAAAACACCATTAAAGACAAACCAAGAAACAACGGTCAGATATAATACACATCGACGACTATCTGCCGTTGTTGGCAATGCGGTACTTGGGATCGATCTCGCCGCCGCGGGCCTCGATCTCGCCGATGAGCCGCTCGCGCTCGGCGATGGCGTCGCGCATGTACTCGACAGTCCGCTTGAGAACAAGGCCCTCTGACCGGCCCTGGCCCTCGAGGCCGGGCACAAGGACAGTCAGCCGGTCGAACCCGTCGCGGATAGCGAGACGGCGTTTTTGCTCTGATGCAATGTGGTTCTGCTTCTTCTCCTTCTCGGTGAGACGGGGCTTGTCGTCGGCGCCCTCGCCGCTGGCAGGGTCATCCTGCGGCGGTGACGAAGCGGCGGGGATATTTGCGGCAGTCATTATATGGATGTAGAGTGAAAAAGGACAAAGTCACACGGGACGATTGATGAGTCCGATTGATGAGTCCGATGGGCTGGTTGATTGGTGGCCGATGGCCGATGATGCTTGGCGAAGTTGGTGATGGCTGGGGGTGGAAGGTGGAAAAGCAAATCTGTGCAGGACATGTATAAAATTAGAGTGGTATTGGCAGCGCTCTCAAAAACGGTGATGAACAAGTTGGATATAAGGAACAATAAACGAGTGATGCTGATGGGTGCAAGGTGTAAGTGACGGAGGATCTCAGTGAGACGTCAGGTCGTGGCATGTGACGATGAGAGATGGCAGCCATGTGGACAAGCGGGGCATCCAAATCTAGATTATATAAGCAAATGCCCGAAGCGATAAGATAAAGAAAGTGGGTCAACCATCCCCACGTAGACGGAGTATTGCGACGTACTACGTATGCGGATGTGCTCAATTGAGACCAGTGAGGAAGGAGCGACCTGAATACGGCCCCTTTCATCGTGCACCGGCTGACCTTTATATCACGACTGCTCCGACTTCATCACATCTCCTCTACCAAGCCATATCCTTACACCTAGCACAAGCCCCACAATCACAATGGCCAACGCAATCCCCTCTGACCCGCCGCCCGAGTACACGGCCACCAACGAGCACGACCCGTCCGCGCCGCTGCTGCCCATCCGCCCAGCACCCTCCTCGACTGCAGCAGCCTCCTCCCAGCCACAGCCACCACTACCCCCGAGCCAGCGCAGACCACCACCACCCCTCGATATTCCCATCCTGGCGCATCTCCGCACCCGCCGCGTCATCCTGGCCTCTGCGTCGCCCCGCCGCAAGCACCTCCTGGGCCAGATCGGCCTCACCAACCTCGAGATCTGGCCGTCCACAAAGCCCGAAGACCTCGACAAGGTGCTGTATGGCCCGCTCGAGTATGTCGCCGCGACGGCCCAGCAAAAGTGCCTTGATGTCTACGAGGCCGTGATTGCCGCCCAGACCAAGGCAGAGGAGACGGCGGGCGTGGGCGGCGTGGGCGTGCCGGCCGACCCGGAGCTGGTTATTTCTGCCGACACGATCATTGTGACGCGTGCTGGCAAGATCCTGGAGAAGCCGCGGTCGGCTGTCGACCATTTCCAGATGCTGAAGCACCTGCGCGACACCAAGACGCACCGTGTGCTGACGTCGGTGTGCGCGCTGTCGCCGCGCAAAGACGCCGCGCACCCCGGCTACGCCGTGTCGGCACACACCGAGGAGACGATAGTCGTGTTTGCCCAGCCGTCCGAGGGCCTGACGGACAAGGTCATTGAGAGCTACGTGCGCACGCGCGAGGGTGCCGACAAGGCGGGCGGGTACGCTCTGCAGGGCCAGGGCGGCCTGCTCTTGGTCGACCGCATCGAGGGCAGCGTGGACAATGTGATTGGTCTGCCGGTGCGACAATTCCTGAATTTGGCCGAGAAGGTCATCTTCCACCAAGGCGGCGACGAGGACGAGGAGGATGAGAGCGAGGGCGACGAATAGAACGGGCGCACCATGCTTGATCTCATCTATTTGATACAGTTCAGATTCCGGATTCAGATTCCATATTCCATACTCCATACTCGGCGTTTATCAGACTTGTTTACCTGCAATACATGGCACGTGCAATATTCCATCTCAATTTGATGCCATTGTATCTCTCTAGCCACTCGTGTCGCTCTTCGCTGCAGCATTCATCTATAAACATACTCACTGCCATCATCCTGGAACAGAACCGAGACGCCTGGGTTAGGGTCGGCGGCCGGCGCGAGCCTCGGCGTCTGCAGATGAGCACGGAGCTTGTCACATTATGGCTGGCATGCAGATGGTGTATTGCTTATTGCGAGTGTCCTGTGATTGCCGTGTTTGAACTTCCCAATCATAACAAACCTCGCTGTCGGTGCAGCGCTGTCAGCTCGGGGCTAGTCGTTGTTACCGCCGCCACGGCGCTTGACTATCACATTGTGTTATGCTATCACTGTGTTCCATTGTTCTAGTCTGTACATTAATCGGTAGTGAGCTGTGCTGACCTGTCTATTTCTACTTACTCTTCGACGTCAACTCTTCAAGTTGTTTCTCTTCCCGGTAGTCCACAAAAGAACGTTTCTCAGCATGGACGGAAGCTTAACAGGTGGAGTTATTTCAAGCATAGATCATGAAGATGGTAGATATCGCACGGTACTTTCATCAACGGTGATCATCAGTTCAGGTAACTCAATCATAAATTGTCTGTACAACCTTGTCGGCGACATTGTTTTGTAACGCTGCTTAGTCATCAAGCAACCAGCCAATCACATGATTCCGACTTGCCGCTCATCAAGCAGCGAATCTCGAATGTCACTGGCGAAGACCAATGAGCCCAGGATGCAACATCAAAATGATAAACACCGAGCGGATGAAAAGGCAAAAGACGAAAAGACGAAGAGACGAAAAGGCGGTCTCTTCCTGGGCCTGTTTCTAGACTTCATCTCCCCTGTCGTCCCCCGGCGTCTAATATGCAGAGTGATATACGCTCTGATTGGCTGGAACGGTCTATGACCCCAGTTTCTATAATTAGTGTACCCGCTTGCCGTCAAATCTGGCCAATCAGATAACTTATGTGACTTACACCCGTCTTCCCGCCTTCTCCTCTCACTCTCTGTCTTTTCTCTCTTCCTCTTCTCTTCTCTTCCTGTTCTCTTCCGGTTCTCTCTACTGGCACCATAGCCCGACCAACCACCCGAATGCGACAGTATGGCATATAGCCTTTTATTTCAACTACTTCCCAGTGGTATCTGCAGTCAGCTTGCTGGCCCTCGTCGTCGCACCCTCGAGCCCTCTGGAGCCTCTCTTCGCCGTCCACCTTCTAAACCTCTGCCTGTAATTCGTAAATCAATAGTTCTGCACATGTGTAAGACACAGGTGCCAGCGCTTAAGAGCGGAGTATCCCCTCCCATGGCCAGGCCGCCCCGACGTGGGAACAGCACCGGCGTCAGCAGCTCCAGCTCTTGTGCAGCAGGCGCCTGGCTAGACACGCAGTAGTGCCCGGCGACAATGCCGACATAGTGCAAGACCACTACACCCACGAATGGCAAGAGAAGAATAAGCAGTAGTTGTAAACCCTTGCAAGAGATATCCGATTCAAGTATTGCTCCGTGCAGACAGCGGCGGCAACGGCTGTAGCCCCTCCTCCTCTCTGCTCTCTATGGCCAGGCCTACATTGTAGCACCACCCTTGGACACCCCTGTCGTCCCCCCCTCATAACTGGACCGAGCTGGCGTCCATGTGGCTGCAGAAACAGCTATGCACGGCGGCAGAGAGTAGAACAAGTGCCATTATGATGGGTGGTCAGGTAATTATACTTGGTCTTTCTAATGTGCCAATAATCTGCTGCTCTGCTGCTCTGCTTCACACCTCCTGCTTCGCTCCCACTTCCTACGGGCGGGACGACAGATTAAAAATAAACCAAGCACACTCCTACTCATACCCCAGGCACTTTCTTGTGGTAATGCTCGTGCCGAGAGTCGATAGACAATATATGCAGCCCTCGTCCGTTTCTCTTGCCGAGTATTTCCATCTTCCTTTGATACCGTTTCTCTTGCCGAGTATTTCCATCTTCCTTTGATAACATTCTTGTCAACATTGCTTATTATTACTTTCTCTCTTCAGACTGACTGTGGTCCATTATCCTGCAAATCCACACCATCTACACCAACTCAGCTCGTATAATTCATATCAGCATCGAACAGCCTTCATACCATGCGCTGGTAATACAACCTGCTCGAACAGCCACAGACCTCTGGTCTCTTCATCACAGCCATATCCTCTGATACCCCAGCCTTTTCTGCTCGGCCTCTCAACACCTACATCTCCATCATCTAAAAGTCTCCTCACAATGTCAGCACCACCACCAGCACCATCGGGAGGTTTCTCCCTCTTTCCCAGCACGGGCCGGCCCCCATCACGGACACAAAACTCGCGGTCCCCACAGACACACCAGCAGCAGACACACCCGTACTTCCAGGACCCCGTCGAGCCTCAGGGACACCACTTTGGCGAAGCCATAACGGCAGACGTGCCACAACCTCTACCGCCAGCACAGTTCCAAGCACAATCACAGCCACTATCAACATCACACCCAGCAGCTGCTGCTGCTCAACAGCCGGACCGTACAGACAGTGTCCGCTCGCGCAGCTCGATTGCGAAAATGCGGCTATCTACATACGACGACAACCCGCCAGAAATGGACGACCCGCCACCGCCGATGCCCGGACAGGCTGCCGATATCATTGAGCAGCAGCAGATACAGCTTTTGCAACAACAGCAGCAGCAGCCGCAGCCGCAGCCGCAGCAGCAAGGCAGCCAGTCTACATCGACACCACACCGGCCAGCCGCGCTGCGCTCTATCTTCCCAACATACAACCCGGACATTTCGCTGGACCAGCAGCAGTACTTTCCCACACAGACCAGCCCGACACGCATTCCTCGCAACGCTATCAGCCGGCCGCTCTACTCGCCCGTCTCGCCCGAGCCGTCCCAGCCGCAACCACACGCCCGCTCAAACTCCAACAACTCAGCAGTCGCCATCGCAGGTCACAGGCAACAGCCGGTCCTGTACCAGCCACCCATCATTGTCGACACACCGCCCTACTCTGAGCCTGCAGCCCCCGCCATTCCCTCTTCGCTGCAGCCGCTGCAGCACCAGTACCAGCAGCAGCAGCCGCAAAGCAGCTGGCCGACATCGGCCGGGGCTGCCGCGGCGGCGGCGGCGGCGGCTGCCCGCGGTGCGGGTGTCAGCCGCAGCGAGGGCCCCAGCCGTCCCATTCCCTCGTCCTCGGAGGATCTCCGCAACTTTTGGAAGGTGACCAACGGCTGGAAGGCCGGTCCCTCCGAAGGCCGCGTCTTCTGCCTGCGCATGAGCTGCGACAAGGACTCTCCCATCTACCGTCTCTGCTCGTCCAACCACCAGCCGTTCTACCGCCTCCGTCTCGACCCGACATCCATGTCCGCCAAGGTGACGCTGGCACGTCACGACCCGGCGCGGCCGTTCAAAATCGATAAAACGGAGAACAGCGGCAGCAGGAACGGCTTGTACGGCGGCAATGCCGACGACAGCCCGGGCAGCGGACACAACAGCATGCTGGACCTGGAAGCGGGAGGCGGCAGTGCTGCCGACAGTGTTCTGGGAGGGGCTGCAGGAGGAGCAGCGGCAGCGAGCGCCATGGCCGGCTCGTCCGTCGGCCACGCCGCCATCCCGGCGCCCGTAAACCCGTATGTCAAGTTCGACAGCAGCAAGAACTGGCAGGAGGCCATGACGACGACGCTCGAGGAAGAAAACCGCCGCCACCAGCCCCAAGACGGCCTGGTGGCCCTGCTGTACCCGGCCGCGGCGGCGCGCATGGCCCTCGAGCGGTCCAGCGACATGGCCATGGTGGCAACGGCCGAGCGCGAGTGTGCGCGTCTCGTGTGGGACGACGACACCAGCCAGTTCTTCCTCGTGCACCCTGCCCTCGCGCTGCCCTTTTGCGTCACCATCGAGCGCAGCACGACCTGGAGCCGCACCGCCTACACGCTCGAGCACCTCGAGTCGCCGCAGCACCTGGCCCGCCTCACGCGCGACGGCACGGGCGCGGGCTTCCTCGAGATCGACACGGGCATCGCCTCCAAGATCGACGCGGTGTACCTCGTGGACGTCGCCGTGGCTGCACTGGTCCTCGTGGCCCACAGCGACAAGCAGTTTGCCGAGGTCGAGCAGTTTGAGCCGCCGCCGGATGTGCGCTTGGCCGGCCCCGGCGGGCTTGGTCTTGGGCATGGCCTGAGCCCGCGCGGCAGTCTCGCGACCATGGTCATGATGGGCGCCACGGGCCGCTCCAGCCGCCAGAGCATGGCCAGTGCCGGCGCCGGTAGTGGAGGTGGAGGTGGAGGCAGTGCTGGCTCCTTTACCGGCGGCAGCCGCAAGAAGGGCATGGGCCTGTTTGGCCGCAAACCGCCCAAGGCGGCCAAGCGGTCGGGCCGGTCGCGCATGGCCGACGAGCTCGACATGGACCTCGAGAGCCAGACAAGCATTGACCTGTCGGGCAAGATGTTCGAGATGGGCCCCATGGGCCACGGCAGCGACGGCGCCAACGCGGCGTCGGACAGCGCCAAGAACAAGAAGAAGCGCAGGAACAAGAACAAGGACGACGATAAGGACAAGGTCCCGGGCTGCCTGCGGCTGCTCACAATGATGTTCAAGTGCTGCTTCTGGTGCGTCTCCATCTGTGTGCGTGCGCTGTTTGCCATTGCTCGCGGTCTCTTCAAGTGCCTCTTTAACGAGAAGCTGTGAGGGGTGTGCTTTATGCGTTGTTATGATAATGTGGTGGTTTGTGTTTGGCGTTCTATGCTCTGTGTATGCTTTGTATTCTTTGTATTTATGATTCCTGGTTTGCTGTCTTCTTTCCTTCTGTTAGATTCCCTCATCTGTCTCGCTCAGGTCATTCGTTTATTAGAGGCGTGCCATGTCGGCATATGGGATGGCGTTCTGCATCTATTGTCATATCGTCTGTTTGATACAAGCAATCATTCACTCTTGCCATCGCTCTCGCTTTGTCTCGTTCCTCAAGTCCGTAGTCTGTAACAAAATGCTTTTGATTCCCAAACGCCCAAGTGCTGAAGCGGCCGTGCTATAAAACGATAAAGTATAACAATAAAATAATAAAAGTGTAAAGAGAAAAGATGAGCAGTCTACCGCTTCCGCGCGCGGGCCTTGCTCTTGCGGCCCGTGTTTGATACGGTCGTCACCGTCTTTGTCTTGGCCATGCGTGCCCGCTGCAGGTCCAGCTCGTGCTCGGCCTCGGTCAGCGCCTGCAGCCGCTGCCGCGCCTTGGCCAGCCGCCGCTGCAGCCGTGCGGCATTCTCCGTCTTGAGTGATGTCTTTTTCCGCGATGCCGCGTCCAGAGCCTCCTCTGCGTCGGCCTGCGCCTCAATCTGCTCCATCTTGGCAATCGCTGCGTCGTCGCGGTCGTCGGCGTTGTCGGCGAACACGATTCTTGTCGGCTTGACTGGTGGTAGTGCCTTTTGCTTGCTAGTGTTCGATTTCGATTTCGGCGCGCTGTCAAAGTCCATGAAATCGTCGTCGTCGTCGCTGTCGTCGTCGTCCTCCTCCTCCTCGACCGCACCTCCGACAAACGACTTGGCCACGGCTGCGCGCTCCTCCAGCTTAGCAACCTCCTTCAGAGCCACGTTGCGCACCGTCCGCAGGTAGCCGATATCCTGGGTCTTGAGCAGGCGCACCGTCTCGACTCCCATGGCCTTGAACCCACGGTCGCCATTCACGGTACCGTTCCATGTGCGGTTTCTCTTCTCGTCGCTGCCCGTCATGAGGGACGAGCTGGTGCCCTTGCGGCTCAGCATCTTGTACGAGAATTCATCCTCGTTGCGCTCGGCAGCCTTCTCGCGCAGGCTCTGCAGTGTCGCCTTCTTCTTGTTCCAGTCCTTGGCACGCAGACTGTAGTCCTTGTGCTTTTCGAGGAGACCCAGGCGCTTACGCTCGAGGGGCTGCGCACGCTCACGGTGAGAGCGGCGCTGGATGGCGTTGCGCATAGATGAAGACATGTTTGCGGACTCCAACTATGTAGTGTCGATTTCGGAATATATTGGTTGCGTCTGGGTGTGTAGGGTGTAAGGTGTGCCCGTCGCCTTGGCCGTCGTGATGGTGGTTAGACTGAGTGTCGATGGCTTTTGGCGGTCGACGACTTTTTTTGTGGCAGAAAAAGTCTTATCTTATCAGGGGTCCACTTTTTATTATAATAGCGTAAGTACTCTGTGCAAGTGTGTACTTGCAGCACTTTAGGCAATTCATCGCGCTTACAGCAACGGTCTCAAAAGTAGCTCTGCTGCCGTTGACGGGAATTAAAGCCACATCATTGCTGTAATTACTATTGAATAGACTTATGGAAACTACCAGAAACCAAGAAAAGCATCATTGATTTAGATTCAATAATACAATCATATAATTCTGCCAGTGGCTCCTTCCTTTTGGCATTTGCCTCGTGGCGTCTCATGGCTGTTCCCGGCGCTAATCCAGACTGCTGGCTCAGTGGCTACTATTTGGGAAGCTGCGATGGACTGACTTACACCTCACTTGCCTACCCTGTAATATGGTTTGATATGATACAACGTTCCTATATAGGTTTTCCTGCGCAGTAATGAAACACATGTGCCTCTGTGGCCAGGCCACTGTTGAAGCAGTCTACTTCAGTGCTTCAATGCATCGGGTTTCCAAGGTTCTGCCCTGAATTAGGCGCTCCACCATGCATAAGACCCCTGGCTAGTCCGCCCCCATGCTGATCGCCGCTGTAGAGCAATAGGAGAACCCCAGGTGACGACACCTGAACGAGATGTCGGGCAAACACAAACAAACCATCTCGACTCATCAAATGATTCACAAATAACCGCTTTGCGATGCTCATACCACCAATGCTGTTCAGGCGCAAGCGCCGCCTAGTCGCGGTCGCGGCAATAGTGCTCGGCGCATTCTACGTCTTGTCGCAGTATGGGTTCTTGGAGGAGAGCACGGAGGGCACCCGGAAGCAGAACAAGGTGCGGCCGGCGCGGGCTTCACGACATGCCGTCGCCTATGTCAAGAGCACCGTGGACTGGGCTCTGCGCGCGCAAAAACACCCCATCGCCGCAAAAGAGCTCGCCCGTTTGCCAGAGGGACTCAACTTCTCGTCGCCCACGCTGCCGGACGAGTCTGTCTACGACGAGAACACGCCGGCGCGCATCCAGTACAACTTCCGCGCCGACCCCGACCACAAGTCAGTCGACACGCTGCTCGTTCGAAATGCGCGGCGCGAGGCTGTGCGGTCGGCATTCAAGCGTGCGTGGGAGACATACCGGCGCAACGCGTGGGGCTACGACGAGCTGATGCCGGTGGCGCTCAAGGGCAAAGACAACTTTGGCGGCTGGGGCGCGACACTGGTCGACAGCCTGGACACGCTGTGGATCATGGAGCTTCGCGACGAGTTCGACGAGGCGGTCCGGGCCGTGGCCACGATCGACTGGGACAAGGCGTCGTCGCCGGCATGCAGTTTGTTCGAAACCAACATCCGGCTGCTCGGCGGCCTGCTGTCCGCGCACGAGATGAGCGGCGCCGAGGCCCTGCTGAAAAAGGCGACAGAGCTCGCATACATGCTGCTGGCGGCGTTTGACACGCCGTCGCACATGCCGGTGAACCAGTTCCACTTTGAGCACGCCTTCCAGGGCATCCTGAAGCCGAGCGACCGCGAGACGGCCGCGGCGGTGGGCACGCTGTCGCTCGAGTTCACAAAAGTGGCCCAGCTCACAGGCGACGACCGCTTCTTTGATGCCATTGACCGGGTCAAGCGCGAGCTTGCGCGCGTCCAGGACACGACAACGGTGCCGGGGCTGTGGCCTACGTTTCTCGACCTGCAAGGCAACGGAGAAGACAGAGACGGCCACGTGATGAGGGAGGCGAGCAGCAGCGCCGGCAACGGGCCGCGCGACAGCAACCACGTGTACACGCTGGGCGGGCTGGCCGACTCGCTGTACGAGTACCTGCCCAAGATGTACCAGCTGCTCGGGGGCCACGACGACGTGTACCGCGACATGCACATCAAAGCAACTGGCGCGATCCGCAAGCATCTGCTGTTCCGGCCCATGATCCCCGACCCCGGCGCCCGCCGACATGATATCTTGATGTCCGGGACTGCCATGGCCATGCAGGGCGGTGCAAGCGTTACGCTGGAGCCACAAGTGCAGCATCTGGCGTGTTTTGCCGGCGGCATGTTTGCCCTCGGCGGCCGCCTCTTTGACCGTCCAGACGACGTCGACACCGGCATGCAGCTGACGCAGGGCTGTGTGTGGGCGTACAACTCGTTTCCCACGGGCATCATGCCCGAGGTGTTTGACGCCGTGCCTTGTCCTGGCAAAGCATCTTCTTCTACCGAAAAGTGCCCGTGGAGCAAAGACGCATGGATCAGGGCCAGCTCGCTCCACGACGAGCGCTGTCCGCCCGGCTTCGCGAGGATCCGCGATGCTCGCTACATGCTACGCCCCGAGGCCATTGAGAGCGTGTTTCTGCTATACCGCATTACGGGCGACCGGTCGCTGCAGGAGACGGCATGGAACATGTACTTGGCGATCGAGCGGTCGACATCAACCGCAACCGAGGGAGCCCATGCAGCAAATGCAGCAAATGCAGCAATTGCCGACGTTGCGGCAAAGGGGGCAACACAAAAGCTCGACTCGGCCGAGAGCTTCTTCTTCGCGGAGACGCTCAAGTACCTCTACCTTGTCTTTTCCGATCCCGACTACTACAGCCTTGACGAGTATGTGTACAACACCGAGGCTCACCCCTTCAAGGTGCCGCGACGAAAGCAGTCGACCCCGGCCGCCACAAGCAAGACGGGCAAGGGGAAGAATGGCGGTAAAAAGGGAAAGAAGACAGGGTGAGCAGTGCATCAGTATCATTTTGCACGATTCACATCAATTCGGGCTTTATTCGCCGAGCCAAGAGGCAAGCCAGCCGAGCCGGCCTCGAAAAAGTCGACAGCGTTGAATGAACAAAACGAAAAGCTTGGGCTTGGCTTGGCCGATAAGGTTTGGCCGACACGGCGCATATCGGCCAACTCTGCGGGTCCCACGCCTCAGAGAAGAAGTTCGGCATATTTACCACCGACTTGTTCCTACTTTTTTGCAGGCACGACAGCGAGTTGGCCTGTTCTCGCATCTCCCGCAGTCGCCGTCTAGTTGCCAGCCTTTCGGGGCAGCGTTCCGGTCGGCTGCCGAGTGCGGCAGCGGCGAGTGAGTTTAGGGTCAAACAGCAGGTGTCAGACGACTGGAAGCTTGACCGCATACTCGTCCTTCCGTTTTGGTCACTACTATTTCCTCTTTGCTATTTTCTTCTTTTACTCCAGTCCCACGCCATCCGAGTTGAGCCTGCAATGCAACTCGGAGCAGCCAGAAAGGCTGTTTTCACAACTGGTGTCGGCGAGACCGTATTACGCAGGTGTCAAGGCAGATTCATGGATGTTAGCTGAGATTTGCCGAGGTATGGAGTATGCATGACTTTTCGGTTTTTTTCGGTCTTGAATATATAAATGCATGCGTATAATATTGCTATGTAATCATCTGGTCGCTCTTTCCTTTGATTCATACCTGTCATGCCATTGTAGGAAGAACAAACGACCAAGCCGAAGCAAAAGTAGCAAGAACTCCACTCTCCACGAGGCATGTAAATGTACTGCAATATGGAAGGAGCTCTGACGAACTGTATCGCCGTATCAGAACCCCGTAATTACAGGCCTAGCCCGCCCGATGCTCGGCGCCTATCTCCAATACGGCAGTAATACCTCTTACTTAATGCCACTCCTCCGTATCTTGGTGTCTTGGCCCACGATATCATTAGCTGCACGTCTCTTATTTTTGTCTGTGATACTCTTCATCTTCTTGGGTTGTCTTATATTAGAGCACCGATCTCCGCATTCTGCCTCGACGTTCAGCCTTGCCATTTGACAGGCATTATCAACTAAATTGCTCCCTAGACAGTCTTCTCCGGCAGTGCTATCGTCTTATCTTGTCGTTTAGTATATTCAAATACATTCTTATATTATTCTTGATATCATCACCATCTCGCCCTGCCAGTTTGGCCACACCTCACGATGCCTGCAAAGGTCAGGATATCTGTCGTCGGGTAAGTCGCCATGTCTTGCGAGGGATAGAGAAGCAGAAGAGAAGAACTGGGAGAAGAGAAATGAGAGAAGAGAAAAGAGAAGCAAGAAGAAGCAAAAAAAGCAGTATCAACAAGACCGCTGACTGACCTCTAGTGCCGGCATCACCGGTCTGAGCGCCGCCCTCCGCCTTTTGGAGGAGGACACGGCGGGCCGCCTCGAGGTGACCATTGTTGCCCGGGACTTCCCGGCGCCGGCCGAGACCTTCTTCATCGATCCCAGCGCGCACATCAACTACACCTCGCCATGGGCCGGCGCACATAACCGCTGGGTGCTGTGGGTGCCCGACGGCTCCGAGGCGGCGGCGGCTGCCGAGCGCGATCACGGCTTTGCCCTGGACACATTCCGCCACATGCAGAGCACACATGCGAGGTTCCCCGAGGCCGGCATCACTTTCCTGCCGGGCATCGAGTACCTGGAGACGCCCGGTCCCGAGTACACGCAGCTGAAGGACGTCGAGGCTCAGAAGCGCCTCGGCCTGCACGACACGGACCTGGATCTCGGCTTCCGCGTGCTGGATCCGTCGGCGTCTGCAAAAGACACAAAAGACGCACTGCCGGCTGGCGTCACCTGGGGCTGCACATACCGCACATGGTGCGTCAACCCCATGGTGTACTGCAGCTTCCTGCTGCGCCGCTTTGTCTCCGCCGGCGGCCGCGTCCTCAAGAAGGACTTGCGCACGCCGCACGAGCTGCTGCCCACGAGCGACATTGTCGTCAACTGCAGCGGCCACGGCTTCGGCGACGACCCCAGCATCTTCATCACGCGCGGCCAGACATGCCTGGTGCGCAACACGTGCGATGCCACGGTGACCCGGCAAAACGCCGACGGCTCGTGGTCGTTCTCGGTGCCGCGCGGCTTCGACGGCGGCACCATCATCGGCGGCACCAAGGAGCCCGACAACTGGGACACCAAGCCGCTGCTGGCCACGCGCGAGAAGCTGCTCGCCAACTTTGCCGCGACGTACCCGCAGGTGCTCGAGAGCAAGGGCGGCACGTTTGACGTGCTGGCCGATGTTGTCGGTCGGCGGCCGACGCGGCGCGGCGGCATGCGCCTCGAGGTAGAGAGTGCCGTCGCTGCCGGGGAAGAAACGCAGAAGCCGATTGTGCATGCATACGGCGTCGGCGGACGCGGCTACGAGGTCTCTTGGGGTGTCGCCGGTGCTGTGGCAAAGCTCGTGTACCAGAAGATTGGAGAGCCCGCCATCAAGGCCCGTCTGTAGGGTTCCAAGTCTACGTAGCCAGCCATTAATAGTGTCGAGATTCAGTAGCAATGCACGCCTTGTCCTGTAATGTTCATAATATACATTTCTTAAAAGAGAGAGAGAAGAGAAAATGCAAGCAAAAACTAACTACAAGAGTCTTGTTCCAAACGCCATGCCATACGCCAAATTCAAACAGGGCCGGAAGCCAGATTGCGGCGGCAGCCCCAGCACGACTACCGCTTTTCAGAGCTGCCAGTCTCGGGGCTTTCGAACCGCGGCCGGTCCTTGGCCGGCATGCCGCCAATCCGCTCCGGCAGGTGCATCTTGGCCTCCTCGTGCCGCCGCCGCTTCGCCTGGATATCCTCGCGGCCGTGTGCTGCTGCCGATCCGTCCGAGCCCTGCAGCCCCCACCACTCACGCAGCAGCTTCTCCTGCTCGGCTTTGCGGGCCGCCTTGCGCAGCTTCTCGGCCGACCGTTCCGCGCGCCGCGAGAACCACTCCTCGCGCGCCTCGTCCATGGCCTGCGGTGTTGCGTGATCCTTAAGGCAGGCGTTCATTGCCGTGTTCTTGTCGCGGCACTTGAACACCACGGAGAACGTCCGTCCCAGTGCGCATTCCGCAAAAGCTTCGGTGTCAGTCGGCTTCTTAGACATCAAGATTATACATGTGCCTACCTTTGATCTCGGGCTGGCATTGCTGCCGCACTCGGTTGTAGTAGATGTCGCGGACCTGCGACTCCTGGGATGCAGAAAGCGGCAGAGGGTTGACTGTGGGCATCGGCAGGCTACTGTCGCGCGGCTGTGGTGGTGGAGGGCCTCGTTGTGCCGGCTGTGGTGGTTGTGAGGACGACGACACGCCCGTGGGCGCAGATGGGTCGGCCATGGCGGCCATGTAGGAGGTCGAGGAGGACGGGGTCGAAGTGGTGCGGTTGATAGAGGCGCGAGGTAGATCGTGGGAGTCCTGGGCGGCTGTGCTTCCCAAGGCTGTCGGCAAAGCAGTGCAATCTTCCTTGTCGAATCGAACGATGTCGGTGCTGATGTCGTGTACGTCGTGCTGCTGCTGCTGCTGGTTGACTGATTTTTGGCGGCGGGCCCGCTTTCCTACTGCACCTACGGCGTGTTAGCACCCTTTGTTCCCCCTGCCCACTGTATTTTCCCGCCTTCCCCCATTATTACCAGTTAGTTGATACTCAGGTAGCTCCGACAGCTGGAGGGGAAGACGGACAAGCATTTGGTTTGGACCCGCTTTTCCTGCATCGCAATTCGCCGCCTAATACTGCCTCATATTCTCTCAGCTGCAGCCAGCACAGCATTTACAACTGCACTACAATATATACTTTGATCGCTCAAATTTACATACAGAACCATATTCACGGTGCATATACAGTCCAGCTGGAGTAGAAAGTGCTGATGCTCAGCAAGTGTAGAAATATATTGCAGAAACAAAACAGAAACAGAAACAATAACAATTGCAATAACAATAACAGCAAACACAAATCAATCCATGCCGAGCCAAGGCCATGAATGACCATCCATCGAGACTCAAGCCTTCTTCTCGCCGTCATCTGCAGACGCCAGGGACGCCAGGGAAGACACCGTCGACTCCGGCTCGCCAAGCCCAAGGCCGTTAGCATGGCCAGGGCTCGACAGGCTGTTCCGGTCAATGTCGAGGCTTTCCTTGTCGCGGTTCTTCTTCTTAATCGAGAACCACCCAGTGCCCTTGAGCTTGATGCTGTCGCCCTTGCTGTCGCGCGACTTGCTGGTGCCCACAGACGGACTGCTGGTCACACTGTCCACACTGCCAGACGGCGCCGATGTCAGCGGCAGTCCTAGACCGTTGCGCCGCCCGCCGGACGTAGACAGAATCGAATCGTCGCCCAGATCCTCATAGTCTCCGAAACTCGACCGATGGTCAACAGACATGTTGCGCTCCAGGCTTGCAATGCTGCCCGAGCCCTTAGCCCGGCCCATACGCTGCAGGCTGCGCTTGACACTGGAATCCTTGCGGAACAGCTTGAAGAGCGCGCTGTCGCTGTCCTTGGACGATGAGAGCATGCCGACACTGTTTGGCTCCGATGTCGTGTTGGACACAACGTAGTCGAGTGACTCGCGCGAGTCGCCAACCGATACCTGCGTGTGCACAGAGTGGCCATCGCGGGACATGCGCGGCGCCGATGGCGATGTCTCATCCCCTGGCGACAGCCCATCGGCGGCAGGCGTCTCGCCACGCTCGCTGTCCTTGGCTTTGCTCTTTTCCTTGTCACGGCCCTTGCTCTTATCTTTGGCCTTGTCTTTGCCCTTGGACTTGCCCTCCTTGACCTCCTTGTCCTTGTCGCCTTTGTCGCCCTTGTCGCCCTTGGGCCGGAAGATGTTAGCCATAAAGGTCGGCGCCGCAGGGTTCAGAGACTTGTTGACTGCCTTGAGACCAGTCGGAGGCTTGCTGCCAATAACGCCAACTTGGCTTGGCGATGCCTCGGGGTTGAGCAGCTCTTCTTCGTCAAGAATCTTGTCGTCGGCAGAGGCTAAATTTGTACGCAGAGCAGAGGGAGATCCGTGCAGTGACTGTCGGCGCGACGGATTGCGGCTGGGCCACGCGTTATCTGCAGTCCACAGGTGGCTGGCCTTGGCCAGAGCAGAACTGGGAGCACCATTCTCGCCAGGCGGACCCCATATGGATCCACTGTCTGTTGATGGGCGCGGCATGTCGATGGAGGCCATGGAAGACGGACGTGGGCTGCTTGCATCGCGGTCAAAGATATTGCCCCGCGTCGTAAATGGAAGAAAGCTTCTAGCTGAAAGCCCACCGGCTTTGCTGTTGATCTGTCCGCTTGACGGGAACATATCATCGTGGGCATCAGGACCCGTAGAGGTGCGGGTGAACATGCCCCAGCCGCTGCGGCGATGCTTGCTTCCATCAGTGTCGTCTCCCTGGCGCGGGAAGGATTGGCTCTGGCCGTGCTTAAGCGTACCAAGCGCCGGCCCCTCTTCGTCAATAGGGCGTGTGCCACGCGACCGCTGGAAGGAGAATATGCCGAAGCGGGCATTATGCGCAGGCTCATCGGACACCGTAGCTGGACCACCGATCGGAGAAGCGTGCGCGCTCGCCGTAGGCGGCCGACCATCCATACTATCGGCATTGTAGGACGAGAATATGAGGTTCTGTGCCGACTCTCGCGGGCTAGAGAGGAGACTTCTCGACTGGCTGGACGAGGCCGGAGACTGAGGGTCACTGGCTCCACCACGCATGGGTCCCGTGTCTGCTGCTGCAGTGTCTGCTTCGTCGATGCTGGGTGGGAGGTTGTTGCTGGTGTTTGTGGTTGTGTTTGTGTTGGTATTGATGTTGATATTGCTCTGCTCGTTGATGCTGTACATGTCGTGGCTGCCACTACTACTGCTGCTGTCGACGGCACCCCCGTTGATATAATCGAGATTTTCATCAAACAGGGCCGAAGGAATCAGAGACTTGGCCGATGGGCTCAGAGGAGCTCCCGCGGTGAGTGCTTTGAACATATCTTCGGGGTCATGAGGATTAGTCGATGAGCCCATAAATGGGCCGGTGACGTAGTTGTGCTGTGGTGGCGGCCGGAGACTGTTTGCAACAGACGGATATGCCGGTACCATAGATTGAGGCAAACCATTGATGTTTGCTGGTGTGTAGACGCCTGTCGGTGACGGGACGGCGCCAGTGGGCAAGGAAGAATGCGAATGCGCATGATCGTAGCCACCGCCGTTGGACATTGACGTCTGAACATTGATATTTGACAGTTGTACTTGGGTAGAGAGGATTTGAAGATGATTGTCGAGGCCATCTCTCCTGAGAAGCTCGTGGTTCATTTCGGTTCTGTGGTCAGCCTCCATACGCTGGAGGGTACGCTTTAGATTCATGATCTGAAGGCGCCCACTGTCGTCGCCTGCAGTTGGCAGTGCATTCCGGCCATCCTCAAGCTCCTTGACGGCCTGGCGCACCATTTTCAGGTCTGATTCTAGGCGTGCGCACTCGGACTGCTGTTTCTTGTTGTTTTCGCGCATTTCATTCGCCTCGGCCTGGTACTTTTCTTCCTCGTCGCTGCGCTTCTCCTCGTACGACTTCTGTTCGCGCTTCATTTCGGCAATGCTTTTCTCCCACTTTTCGACGTTTTCGCGAAGTCGGTCCAGCTCAGCAGTCTTTTCTTTGAGCTTCTTCTCTTTCTGTGCTCGCTGGGATTGAGCGGCCCGCATGGTGCGTTCCGTCGAGTGCTGCTCCTTAGTGAGCTTTTTCGTCTGCTCTTCCTTTTTCTTGAGCTCTTGCCTCTTCTTGCGCTTCTCTACTTCAAGCTCCTCCAGTGTCTTCTTGGTCTCCTCTTCGTCCTTTGCACAAAGAGCAGAGGTCTCCTCAGTTTCTTTTCTCAGGTTCCAGTATTTGTTGTTGTGCTCGGCCATTTGCTCCTCATCCACACCAGCATCTTCTTCACCACCCTGGGCCGATGACGCTTGTTGGTGGTATTCGAGGCTGGTTGTTGACGGGGAGTGGCGTCTGCTGATCGTATTGCGTCGCGACGTGGGCAATACACCTGAGAGACCCTCTCTCGACAGTACCTGCGTACCGTCTGACGTCGAAGTTTGCACGGAGACCGAGGTAGCGACTTGCTTGCCCGAACCGGTGTCGTCGTTTCCGCTTGCATTGTCTGGTGCCCGTGATGCTGAGGTGTTGTCGTCGTCGGGAGAGTCGGACGAAGGGCGGCCGCTGCTGAGGTGTGGGCGGCCGTCAGAGTCAAAGGTACGCAGCCGCAAGACGCGGCTACCAGCCTGAAAGTTGTTGGTGCCGACCGCAATGATACGGACATTGTAGAAGTGGTTTGGCTTGAGCCCGGAAACGGTAATGAAGGTGTCGTTGCTAGTCGCCGATTCGCCAACTGGAGGGGTACGAGTCAGTAAGGGTACACTGTGAGCAATGTGACATGTGTCATGGTTGTGACGGTCGTGAGGGGGTGACTATCTTACCATTGACGCCGTTCACCTGGATCACATATTTGTCCACCGCACTCTTGCCGGTCGGCTTAGACCATGTTATTGTGGCCTTGTCGGCACCGATGGCCGTGAGGGAGACATCGGGGGCGGTAGGAACGTCGACGCCTAGGATCTCGATGAGCTCGGGGACGGGTCGCCAAAGAGTCTGTAGTGCTCTGTGCAGAAGCCTGTAGATGTGTTAGTCACGAGACGGAAGGGCTTAAGAAAGACCAAGGCAGAAAAGACGTACCAAACAGTGGCTCCGCCAGTAATGAGCATGCTAGCATTCGTGAAGACGACGCCGCCGACGGACCAGTCGTTGTATAAGATGCTGACAGCGTTGGAGACGGAGCCGAAGACGGCAGTGGTGCGGTCGGGCGCGATGGAGGCGATGAGAGTTGCGACGGCGAGAAAGAAGAGAAAGTTGACCCTAATAACCTGAGGATCACAGGCCCAGAGCACAAGGACGATGAGGCAAAGGACGATCGAGGGAACCAGCGGCGAGTTCGACAATGTAGCCCATGTCATATCGGGACGTAGGACAGAGGCTGGCCGGGGAGGGTGGCATGGAGATGCAAGCCGCAAGGGAGAGAGGAGGGAGGAGGGAGGAGGGGGGAGGGCGTAGAGGAGGAAGGATGTCGGGATCGTGGGCGAAGCGAAAGAGAGGTGAGAGCCGAGGGAGGAGGTCGAGGTCGAGGTCGTGAGGTCCTGTGGTAGGTCGAAGACGCGGAGAAGAAAAGGCCGACCGACGGCAAGGGGAAGCAGGGTGTTTCGAAGGAAGAGATAAAATCCGGGAGGATCAAAGAAGCGCGCAGTACTATGTAAAAGTGTGCCTGTGGTGTGTGGTTGGTGCTGTTGATGCTGTAGAGCCTGTAGAGTCTGTAGAGCCTGTACGCCCTAGAGCCTATAAAAGGTAAAGGGAGCCTGTGCGTCGTATTGCAGTAATGCGAAACAAGTGGTGGTCAAACAGCGAAGAAAAGATTGTGAAATCGTAAAAAATGTAAAATAGAGCTGCCTAGGGTAGCATTGAAGGGCGGGTCGACTGGGTTCAATGGCAATTGACGAGCTGACGGTTGTGCAGCGAGAGGTGCGGCGCGATGGCGGATGATGTTGGAGACGATCTGACAGCGACAAGATGCCAGAAGATGACAAGAAAGAATAAATAAATAAAAACAAGAAAGAAAGAATATGCAAAAATAAGCAAGAATATGCAAAAAGAATAATATGTATCTAACAGAATGTCTAATCGAATGCAAATTGCCAGGGAGGAAATAGAACAGCCTAGCTGGGAGGACAGAGAGATGGAAATAAGGGAACAAGGTTAGACAAAGCGAGAATCCAAATAAGGAAAAGGGAAAAAGGAAAAAGAAAAGGGAAAAAGAAAAGAGAAAAAGAAAAAGGGAAAAAGAACCCAAGTCCGAAATCAAGATGAAAGAAAGAAGAAAAAAACAAGAGCCCCATTCAAGAGGGGACCAGAGACTGGGGGACGAGGCGAAAAAAGCAGAGAGGGAAGGGGGGAAATGTATCTAAAGTACTAAAATGGGCTAAATGACTACTGCAGAATAGCGGCGGGTTCGCGAAGCAGGAACCAGGGCGACGTGGTAAAGGGGGCGACGCGATCGTGGTCTGGCGCAGCCGAGTGTTGTGTTTCTGAGGCTGTAATTTTTTGTGTTTTTGGTAGGTTTCTGGGAATAGGGGCGGATGCGAGGAGGTGATGTGTGCACGTTGATTATGCGAGTAAACATGCGAATAAGAGAAGGAGCAAAAACGTTAAGAGTCCAGTTGGGGAAGGCACCAGTGACGTGAAAGAAACGCGGAGAGGGACAAGCAGCATACGAAGCGACGACCAAAGGGACGCAGCGAAACAGGAAACCAGGAAAACAGGGCAGGCGCGACTGTGGTGCTCGCCAAAGGAGGCAATTGAGGGCGATCGAGCTTTCTTTGTTTGGATGGCCCGGCTACACATGATACACCTCATCTGCTATCACGAGAATACAGGCAGATGGCATTGCATGGGGAAGGAGCAGTTCTACTTGTTCGCATTGGGCAAGAGCACTGCAGAGGCTAATCCGATGGTCCCGTACACGGAGGTTATATCGTGGCCCTATCTGAACCGGAGCGGCAGCGGGAGTGTGGGAGTGGGAGTGGAAAGAACTGATGTCCCGGGTAGTGCCAGCCAAACAAGGAAAGAGCATTGGAGATTGGAGATGGCCTGGCCGAGGTGACCCAAAAGCCTAAAAGCTTGGTTGGATAGTGCGGTCTAGCTTCTGCATGGGCCCAGTGCCTTAGTAATAGTGTCACTAGGTGTGTTTAGGTGTTAGGTGTCTTGGTGTTAGGTGCTTGGTGTCTTGGTGTCTCCCAAGGTGTCTCAAGCGTTTTCACTCTCCAAATAAGTCTAATGTCTATGCAATTAAAGCGTACAGACGGTGAAGCTACAGTACTCGATTGATGCTCTCAGATCACTGTTGCAATGATGCAAACTAGATTAGTTTGTGGTAGCCCAATTTCTGGAGACGGGGCAGAGGCCAGAGGAGGCTGTTCGTCTCAGGGCTCGGCAGCTTGGCAGCGATGTTGTTTAAAGGTTGTTTTCTATTTTTGTGGCAAAGAGTCAGGACTAATAATACTGATATAACCAGACTGGCAGCACTCACATGCTCGGTGTGTAGGTGCATGCTGTCGGAAGTGCGTTGCGTGCAGCAGCCTCTTTAAGCACAAGTAGAATATGTAAGATAGCACAGTACTCTGTAATTATAAAGTACACGCACATGTAAAGTTCAGTGGAGAGGAGCCCTTGTTGCTTGGCTTGGGCTGGCTTTCTACACATTGCATGCACACTTGTTGATATGCGATGGGGCTACACTGCCAGATATTGTGTGCGTTATGCAGATGCAGAGAAGAGGCAAAACGTAAACATATGAACATACCAAGTAGCCTTGAAATGGAGGGGTAATACTCTGTAGAGAGGATATACTACGTACTATGTAGATGCAATACGCAAGGCTAGGCAGATGGTGTGCTCTGTGTTGGCTTGAAAGCCACATTCGTTTCTGCATCAAATCATGTCTTCCTGGTCTGCTGTGGCACTGCTTGGCCTTGTAGCACAAGACACAGGACACAAGACACAAGACACAAGGCACAAGGCAGAAGGCATGCAAGACATTCACAGATACACGCTCGGCAGTAGCACAGGGACACAGGCTCTCAGTCATACGAGTCTGGGGAGGCCGGTCGAAGAGTGAGGTAATGTACATGTAAGTGCGTTATCCCGTCAACCCGAAAAGTATCGACAGAGGGGTAGCGAGAAAAGAACGCACAGCATGCAGCGCTGATATACCAAGGGAATAAGAGCAAGATACTATGTAGATAAGGATCGTGATCAAGCAGGCAATCGTCGGAGAAAACTCTGAAAACTCTGGAAAAGGGTAGCAGCGAGGCGCCGATCGACAGCGCATGCCACCATTAAGAGGCAAGTGTCTGGTACAGTAGCTTGCATCTCTGCATCTTTCTTGCCAATGAGATTGAGTTTTGTGCTGCAACCCTAGCATGATGCTATCCGCGTTTGCCTGGTACTTTATATGGTTGGTTTGCGTAGTATCTTACGATGCATTACTCTGTGTATATTTTGGTCTGATTACTGTCGACTCCTGGTTGAGAGGTTTTGCATGCCATGACAGCCGTGCCTGTGTTTGCATTTATTTTGGAATACTAGTATAGTTGAGATTCAACGGCAAAACAACTCCCAGGTTACAGCAGTTACGTAGTGTTATTTGTTTTATATCTGGGTTTTGTCTTCCTTTATTCTGTTTTTTATATAAAATAAAATATATTTTATGCAGATACTTGCCGCTTCACAACAATACAAGAGATATTACATGCATGACTCTCGTTCAGAATAGCATAACTATCACTTCATCTAATATTACGAGTTGGAAGATCGAATTACACAAGTCTGATATTCATGATGCCGACTGCTTACATAAGCATATTCTATGCGGCGTCAACTTCACGATCTTTGCCCGGGGAACAAAGAAGGACCATCAATTGCGCATCAAGTTTGCAGCGCTTGGCAACTGTTGAGGAGAAGACACTGTCACCCTTTGTCCCGGGTCACGAGGCCAGCAGGGATCAAAGCTAATGGGGTCTACCCCGACGCAGTCTTACATTGGCTTTGCAGAGAATCGTGACATATTGACTGGCCTTTTCCAGGCCGGGTTTCGGTGAGCGACCCCGCGTTTACGACATGTCAGCTTATTCCTGACCTCTTGTGCTTTTCTTTTGCGCGAGCATTTGCATATGCCCTTTATACCTGCACTTTGTTCTACTCTTTGCTTATGCTCTGTCGCTGAGTTTCACTTGATGATGATCGCCCTTGAGGACATATAACTTCATTACCCATGGCTTTGCCTACAGCAGACCTCGAATATACTATCCACCAGCGAATGCGTCTGTTGTTGCGTTCCACTGTCCGGCTTGTACTCGGCACATCACCGACTGGCGCGCAGTCTGACATGTTAATATCGCTGCAATCCAGACAACGAGAGCACGGTCTGACCCGCATCCACAATGCAGCCGTTGCGCTCTGTGATTTGCATCTCGTTGAAAGTATTCGGCAGTCCTGCCGTGTCTATGTTGTTTTGTGTGCTTTCAAACGTTTATGCTTGCACGCACCGAGTATTTTGATATTCAGTGATTACATAATCCGAGTTATGCACAGTCTCCGCACGCATCGATTGGCTCACGGCAGCTGCGTGTTTGGTTGGGAAACGCACAGGGCCCAGATATTCGATATCCAATGGTTTGGGGCAGGTGGCTCTCCTGCTCTTCGCACTCCCAACTCAACTCAATCCGCGTGGTCGTGCTGTTGCGTCGGCACGGGCTTAAGCTAGAACTTAGCTGCAGACGCGGAAGAGTCTTGCCTAGAATGGAAGTCCTATGCCGCTGTGCAGGTGATGGCTGTGTGTGACGGGCATTCATTTAATAGCGGTTTACAAACAGCATCAGACGACCAGGAAGGTGCGATGCACCTCCTGCCTTCAATTAGTGACTGCTGGCTATCAATGTATTGGCATGAAGAGCACACCAAAGAGGAAAGAGTAGAGCAAGAACAGCGACTGGAATCAGTGCGAAATGAGGTGCCCATCGCGACTGCCATCAGCTCGGTTGAACGTGCCTGCCCCATCCGTCGTATTTGTTGGGGCCAGGCTGTCGGACAGTCCTACTCCTACTACATAGTACATACTTACTGTATTAGTATGTAGCAGCACATACTAAATCATCCTAGCGACTGAGACTGCCCCCAAGAAAATTCCTGAAGAGTGCCAAAATAGGACTAATTCGGCCGCCCCATGACTCTCCTTCGGGTCGTTCTTGCCCACACTGATGGAGGCACTGATGTCACCAAGGCAGGCTCGACCGGCACTGCTGCCCATTTTGCATTTTTAGACTACGCTTGCAATTGACGCTATTCTCGACACGGGATTTACAGGCAATCGTCTAGGAATAGGCTGTTCCCCGCTCACTGTAACGGCAGCTGCCTCTATCCCATAGCAGTCGCAGCAAACAGCGTCATCCCAATATTCCGATGCGGATGCCATTTGTCTTTTGCCTTGGCCCAACCAATATTCCCACAGTCCCTGGGCGCCTTCCTCAACATCTTTTACCCAGCACCTTTCGTCTGTGTCCCTATTGGTCTCGCCCTTTCCGTATTTGTCTTTCTATCGACTACCACTTGAGCATTGTCTGTCGCTCCATATCATCTTCACTTTCTGCATCCAGCACCTCTTTTCTGTCTGCATTTCTTGCAATTTGCATATACCGATTTAGATCCGATCTCGACGCCCGTTTCTCCCCCCCAGCGTCTATACTTGCGAGCGCACTAGCTCTACAGCGCCGTTTAAGCGTCACCCGGCCTTTTGCAGGCGGCTAGCCTCGACTTCTCCTCTTTCGTCTTTGTCTCGTCGACTTGCCTCGCTTTTTGTCTATTGATATCTGTTGACGACGACTTCTTTTGTCTTTTCGTCTTCTCGTCTTCTCGGCCTGAATTTATATTCCTCTCTCTCTTTCGCATCAAGGCGCCACCCAAGGCCCTCTCGCTCACTGCTGCCTCCTTCGCCTCATTTCCGCGACTCCATCTGTGACGCCGCACGACCCTCCCATTCGACAGCCTTTTTGGCTTGTGATCGCACCTTGTCCACCTTGCCCACCTCTTCCACCTTTTCCCGCTCGCTTCTCGACACCCTTCAAACACACACCTGCCGCTCGCCTTGCCGTCTTATGATCGACACACGACCACCTGCATCTAAACCGCCCATTTTATAGCATCTGAAGCACTTGCAGCCCAGCCGTGTCTGTCGAGTGTTGAGTTGCTTCTTTATTCGGCGCTCTGCCCCCCCTCCTCTATTCTTTTACTCCTTCTCTACCGCCAACCACCTCTTCCACATCCTCCCGCCATGCAGTACGTCCGCTCCTTGGGCGACTCCGTGTCGACAGCATGGAACTCCATCAACCCGGCCACCCTCAGCGGTGCCATTGACATCATTGTCGTCGAGCAGGAGGACGGCACGCTGATGTGCTCGCCCTTCCATGTGCGCTTCGGCAAGTTCTCGCTGCTGCGCCCCTACGAGAAGAAGGTCGAGTTTAAAGTCAACGGTGTTCGCCAGGACTACTCCATGAAGCTCGGTGAAGGCGGCGAGGCTTTCTTTGTGTTTGAGACGGCCGAGAACATCCCGCAGAGCATGCAGACATCGCCCATTTCCTCGCCCGCCAGCAGCCCGACGCTCGGCCCGACAACACCCTCGTCCACTGCCACAACCGCCATGAACTCGCTGCAAGAACCCTCCCTCCTGGCCCTCGACATGGAGACGGGCAAGCCGCGGTCGGCCACCCTGACTTCGCGCTCGCCACCCGCAGGTATTATGCACTCCTCCACAACACTCCAGAAGAATGGTGAGTCCTAGTAGCTTCGCTGGCTGCTGCGAGATTTGCTGCATGAATCAAAACTAACAGTCCAAGGCCTCCTCACACCACTCTCTGCATCGCCCGAGATCTACTCCAATACGGCCCGCCCCAAGTCGGGTGACTGGTCCTCCCTCGCCCACAGAGCACACAGCGACGACATCCTGCGCCAGAGTGCCCGCCGGCCATCCGTGACCGACGGCTCGCAGCGGGCCGGCTCCGTCGACCGCGAGAAGAACAGCAGCAGCCCCAAGCACTCGGAGCGCTCCCACAGTCCCCCACCACTGCCGGCCGCTGAAGCCATTGAGCGCGCATACACACTGTCTCGAGAGCTCGAGTCGGTCAACATCCCCAGCCGCGTGACCGACACCGGCGACCTGATGCTGGACATGACCGGTTTCAAGAACAGCGAAGAGGAGGCCATCCGCGCCGAGGTGCTGGCGCGCCGTGTGCTTTCCAAAGAGCTCCAGGGCAACTACGATGTCGGCGCCTTGTTTGGCATGGACGAGCAGGGCAACCTGTGGATCTACAGCAGCGAAGAGGCCAAGGAGGCCGCGATGCGCCGCATCATGGGCTCGTCTGCCCTCAACCGCAACCCCTCGGCTGCCATTGACGCCGCGTCCGATCCGGGCTACCACAGCGACGACAGCGCGTCCTCTGCGCCCGTGCTTTCCTCGCACCGCCGCTCCGAGTCGGACGTCGGCCAGAGCGAGCAGACGCCGCCTTCGTCTCCCGGCCTCGTTGCGGCCGTGGGCGACCCCAACCGCAACTACGCAAAGACACTGCGGCTGACTAGCGATCAGCTCAAGGCTCTGAATCTCAAGCCTGGCGAGAACACCATGAGCTTTACGGTCAACCGCGCCACATGCTCGGCCTACATGTACCTGTGGAAGCACGAGATCCCCGTCGTTATTTCGGACATTGACGGCACCATCACCAAGTCGGATGCGCTCGGCCACGTGCTCAACATGATTGGCCGCGACTGGACGCACGCTGGCGTTGCCAAGCTGTACAGCGACATTGCTGCCAACGGCTACAACATCATGTACCTCACGAGTCGCTCCGTCGGTCTGGCTGACGGTACGCGCACGTACCTCAATGGCATCACACAGGGCGGCTACAAGCTGCCGCGCGGCCCCACGATCCTGTCGCCCGACCGGACAATGGCGGCCCTGCGCCGCGAGATCTACCTGCGCAAGCCCGAGGTGTTCAAGATGGCCACGCTGCGCGACATCCGCAACCTTTATGGCGCCGAGAGCCACCCATTCTATGCCGGCTTCGGCAACCGTCTGACAGACCAGATATCGTACCGCACTGTCGATGTGCCGCGCAACCGCATCTTTACGATCAATGCCAATGCCGAAGTGTCGCTCGATCTGCTCAGCCTGAACCAGCTCAAGCTCACCTATGTCAACATCACCGAGGTTGTGGACCACTACTTCCCGCCCATCAACACACTGGTCAAGGGCGGCGGCGAGGAGTTTACTGATTTCCGGTACTGGCGCGACGAGCCGCTCGAGTTTGACGAGTTCACCGACAGCGAGTCGGACGACGACAACAAGAAGGGTGCGTACCGCGGCCGCGCCAAGTACGACAGCAAGCGCGCTGGCCAGTATGATGATGAAGAGGAGGACGACGAGGAGGATGAGGACTACGACGATGAAGACGACGACGACGAGCTCGACGACGACGAAGAGGACATTGACGACAACGGCATGGGCGACAGCTACATTTCGCGCAACTCCATGGACGACTACGGCGAGGGCAGTGTCCTGAGCGGCGACTACGAGGGCGACGAGCAGAACATGCAGTCGATGATCATCGAGGAGGAGGACGAAGAGGGCGACTATGACGACGACGACGACGTCGATGATGTGGAGGCCGGTGACGACCGCAGCGAGGACTTTGTGCGCAAGAGCGTCGAAGCAGAGCTTGCTGCTGACGCCGCGGCAAAGAAGACCGACGCACCGGCTGCCGACATCATCAAAGGAGCCGCCAGCCCGGACCTGCTGTCGCCGCCAACGCAGTCGTCACGCTCGGACTCGTCGGCCACCGAGGACTTGGACGCCGAGCTGATTACGGGCGTCAAGAAGCTGATGGTCGACCGTCCTCCGTCGGCGGCCGGCCAAGCCACAAAAGCAGAGTAGGGGGGGGGTGTTGCTGATTTGTTTCTATTTTACGGCCTTTGGACTCTCTTTTCAGAGTCATTTTGTCATTTCTTTTTGCTTTTTGTTTGTGTCTTTCTGTTCCAGACCACCCGCGGGTGTGTATTCATATGGGCTGCATAGCGAGGCGTTTTCTTACTAGCTCAATTTCTTCCTATTTCCCGTCATCTCTTTACTGCATTGTTGTCGCATAGCTTTTCGCATTTGGCCATCGCATTGTGTTTGCATAGTTCAATTTCAACCTGTTGCCATCTAGACATGCGCTGCACACATAGCCGACTAATGTACATGATTACACGGCCTATTACTATTTTATTTGCAGCCTCTGCTCTCTTTTGCAGCCTCTGCTCTCTGCTTTTGTGATATAGTCGACTCGAAACGCGACCGAAAGAGGAACAGGAAAGAGGAAACACGACAAAACCCTGAAAAACTCCTGTGCCAAGTAAATCAATAACAATAACAACGAAACCAGCATGACCATAGGCAATAATAATTCAAAAAGACACGACGGCTACATCTCCATCTCCTCGTCTTCCATCATGCCGTCGTCTTCAAAGACGTCGTCAATCGTGCCGCCCTCGACGCCGTCGCCGCCTACATCCTCTGCAGAGTCTGCCATCGCCACATCGCCGCCGCGGCCGTTGGCCTTGACTCCATTTACGCCGCCATTGACACCATTGGCACCGTTCACACCACCCTCGACCTCGTCGTCGTCGCCGTCGTCGCCGTCATCGTCGTCGGCAGCGCCGGGCGCCCAGGAATCCCGCAGACCCCAGCCCACGCCCGACAGCACAAACCGCTCGCTCGGCAGCCGCGCACCCCACTCGATGGCGCCGACGCGCGGCAGCGCAACCTTATTGCGCTCGCGCGCCAGTTCCATCAGCCACTCCTTGCTGGGGCCGCCGCCGCCTGTCGACGAGAACGAGTCGCCCGCCGGCACGCCGCCAGCGCCGCCGCCAAACTGGAAGCTGAGCCGGCTGGAGATGGCGAGCTGGATGGCGTTTGCGCTGACCGAGGCGTCGGCGCCTGCGGGCGCCAGAGCAGCACTGGCGGCCTTGCCGCCGGCACTGGCAGTGTGGGGGTCGCCGGTCAGGTGGACGGCATCGGACAGGATGGACGAGGTGTGGCGGTAGGCAAAGTCGAGGAGCATCTGGGGCACGCGGGCCTCGTATGCGGTGACGCCCTGGGCTGTGAGGAGGAGCTCCATGGTGCGGGCATCGCGGGGTTTTGGGGCGGGCTGTGCAGAGGCCCCGGATCCGTTCTGCTGTGCTTGTGTCTGCGCTTGCGCCTGGTCTTGTGCTTGTGAAGGCTGCTGGCCTTGTGATGGCGGTTGTGACTGGGATGCCTGGGGCTGTGATGAGGAGGGCGACTGGTCTTTGGCGGTCGCGCCGTTTGTCTGTGGTACCGGTGTAGTCATTTTGTCTGTGTACTGTGTATGGATTTGAAATGTATAAGAGAGCGAGGGTAGGAGGTCGTGATAGACGCCGTAGCCTTGCGGAGGCGGAGGAGGAGGAGGTAGCCTTGATCCCAAGGCTGGTCTCGCAAGCTTCGCCGTGCCGGTTCGGACAGATTGGCGATGTATGGGAGTGGATTTTCAAGTGGCAGCGGTTGTGCGTGGGTGTGTGTGACGTATACGCGACTGTGATCTGCTGGTTGTGAATTGAGTTGTGTGCTGGGTCGAGGGCAAAGTGAAGTGATGGTGAGGGCAGCTGGCGCGTTCCTGATGCGCGGTCGCACTTTAGAGCTGTAACGATCACGTGTAATTGTGGGTATGCATTTCAACGACATCCCATCACGACAACATTTTGTTTTTCCTTTCTCTTCCATTCTTCCTTTTTGTATTCGATAGTTGTCTATTTTTATTTATTTATGAGCTTGCAGATGAGTTTTCTTAGTTTTCTAAGTGTACGTATAATGGAAGAGACATCGCCTGTTCACAACCACTCATCTATACAACCAGAAATCATTACAAAATAAGAAGCACTCAGTCTAAGTCGTGATCAAGAAACTGTGCCAAATATATTCCATTCCCAAAAAAAGTCTATGTACATTCTATTCTATATCTCCATCAATTTCCTATTTCCTGTCCATCTCCCTTGTTGTTTGTTATGGTCATCATGACTACCAAGTGTATATGCTACCCTGCAATACAATGAAGTGGAGGAGAGCAGAGTGCATAAGTTGTAGTGTTCCGTGTGGTATTGGCTGTAGTATGTTGAGATGTTGCAGGTGTGTGCTTTGCTGGTTGTGGTTCTTTAATGGTTGTGGTTGTTTCTTTTCCATGAGTGTGGTGGGTGACAATATGCTGTAGAGGTAGCCAGTTTTTTGATTGGTTGGTTGATTGGTATCTTTGGTCATTAATTGTAAAGTTTGCAGCAGTTGGTATGGTTGGAGTGTGTTGTCAACACCTGAGAGGTAGAACCTCTAGGGTTTGAAGAGGACTCTTTACTGGTTAGTGATTATCAGGTAAGAGTGAATGGATAATGAGACTCACTGTAGACTGAGAGATAATTTCGTTGTTAGGAAAGCAGCGGGCGAGTGTGTTGTTCTCAGTGTGATGCTGGACTTGCTAGAGATTGGTGTTTTGTGTTTGTTTGTTGTGGGAGGAAGATAGGACAGGTAGACAAGAGAAAAGTCAAGGATAAAAGAGCGAAGACAACAGAAGGAAGACAAATGAAAGATGCAAAGACAGCGTGAGAATAAATGTAGAAGACACATAAAACAAGCAGTACTTATGCGACAGAGAAGAGAAAGAGAGAGAGAGAGAGAGAGAGAGAGAGAGAGAGAGAGCTGGGATTGTGATTCGATGGTTGTTTGAGTTTTATAATGTTTGTTGATGTGTAGATTGTTTGTTGATGTGTAAATTGGTTGTCGATGTGTAATTTGTTTGTTGAGGTGTAAATTGCTGATAAAGAAAAGGCGTGAGTTCGAATGAGATAATGTTGATAAGAGGCGAGAAGTTCTTGTGATTTTGAGACAAAGTGTTTGTTTTGTTTAAGTGAAAGCAGTTGGTTGTTTGGTTGTTGTGAAACCCTGAGGAAGTGTAGTGTAGATTAGCGAAGAATGATGATGCGGATGCCAAGCCCAGAATACACAAGAAAATGACAATGAGAGAGAAAGAAGATAAAGATATGCTGTCGTGAGACTGCACTGAACATATAAAAAGGCAGGAAACCAAAAGTTGGAAACACGACTCTAGAAGTGAGTACAATAGCAGAAAACAAAAGCAAAAGGAAGAGAAGACCCAAAGACCCCAAGTGCCTTGCTTGGAGCGAGTCTTGCTTCGTCAGGCAGCCCTAGGGCTTGCTAGGGAGAGCTGCTGGCAATGCCAGGAAGCCCTGAGTGTAAATGCAAGAAAAGACAGACAGAGAGCTGCAAGTAGAAAACAGAAAGTAGAAACCAGAAAACAGAAAGTAGAAAGCAATAAGCAAAAATGCAAGATGGGGAAAGCTTTGATCTGCTTGGAGAGACTGCTCTCAAAGACAAAAAAAGCATGGGCACTCCCGAGTTTGCAACTGTGCAAGATCGGTGCCCTGGTAGCAGAGAAACTGCATAAAACGAAGGTGAAGAATGAGACACTCCCGGGGTTGCATGCTGCAAGCGGTGCTCTGGGTAGGTGGGCCTAAGCCGACTGAGACGAAAAGGGAGAAGCACGGTAAGAAGTAGAGGAAGAAGAAAAGAAAAAGAGCATGAGAAGAAAAAAGCTAAAGGGTATCAAGTAGAACAGAATACAAAGGGAGGAAAGCAAAGTCAGAAAGCAAAGCTGAATGAAAGTCAAAGCCCAGGAAAGAAAAGAACAATGAGAAAATGGATAGCTGAAGAAATATGAGAAGCAGAGCACATTGTTTGATACAAAGTTGAAAAGAAAGAGACAGCAGGGAAAAGAAGAAGCAAGCTCAAGAATAAAACAAATGCAAATGCAAGCAACGGTAGGACTCTCGCAAAGAATGAAGCGTAGAGAAAGAAGCCATTTGAGTATCAAGAATCGCCACATGTTGGATTGAGAGCAAAGACACGATGAAAGATGAACGACAAAGAAAACGAGGGCCGGCATCAGGCATCATCAAACTTGCCTTTGAGGGAGAGGATGTCGAGAATTCGGTGATGTTCTGGTTGATGTTTTTCTTGATTTGGCTAATGCCTTGCTGGTTGTTGCTGCTTTGCTGGCGACGGCTTGCCCAACTCTGAAGAGAGAGCCTCACTATCGTAGTGAGTGGCCGTGCCCTGGGTGAGTGTTAGGAGTGCAAAGAGTAGAGAAATGAGAAGATAGGAAGGGGGAGCTTACTATTGAGCACGGCCGCCAGGGTTGCGGGACGTGTAATGAACACAAGTGGCATGGAAAGAAGTTGCTTGGTGTGTGGTAAGTTGGAAGGAAAGGAGTGTGAGGAGCTAGATATTTATACCCGAGGAGAGGAAAGAAGGAACGAGCACGGTGGTAAAATATTCTAGGAGGAGAATAAATTTGTGCGCTTCTGAGCGTTTCTGTGCAGGATGGGAGGTGAAGGCGACGTCAGAAATGGCAAAGAGGGAAGGAGCGATGGGTAAATGAAGTTGTTGTGAGGGAAGGAGCGTTCAGCATTTTCAAACCGGTTATGATGCAAGGTGCTGGGAGAACCAAAATAGAAGGAACGACTAGGAGCAGTGGGCCGTACCTTCCTTGAGTTCCGGAAACAGCTACGGCCGGGAGAGATTGCAAAAGGAAAGAGCAGCTACGCAAAGAGTTTGAGCGAGTAATAAGTGAGCTATGAATTGTACGGCACCTACTTCAAGCCAATATCACTCTTTACATTCTGTGAAGTCTTTACAATCTCTACTGCTTTGCAATCTCTAATGTCTTTACGATCTCTACTGTATTTACTATCTCTACTATCTAATGTCTTTGTCTGTAGGTTATGAATTGTATTGTGCATTGTAGCTGCCAATATCTACTGAGCAGTTGGGGTTCTTGCTCGCAGAATGACCAAAGTGTGCTGTCTAAACTAAAAGAAACGTTTCGGCTCTGCAACAAAGCGATGGCAGCATGGCCGCTCACCAGTGTGTCTAGGCTGTCGAGAGTAGCCATCGACTGTCCTCCACATTGCCGGCTTTGCCGACTCGAGGGGTTTCCAAGTTGACTCCTGTTTTCCCAAGTGCTGGGTGTTCACCGTGCATACTGCAAGACGGAGAGGTTATGAGCCCGGTGTGCTGTGATGTGATATTTGTCGTTTGCTCACAGGTGTGTTGTTCCCGTGGTGCTGGAGGGAGGAGTTCTCGGTTGTGTCTTGGAGGTTTGTCAGTCGGCTGTGATTGATACTGCGTTGCAGATGAGAGTGCAAAGGGGCGAGAAAAGGGGAGAAGACTTACAAGTGCATGTATAGTACACGCGGTCAGATAGCCAGCCGCCTTGCGCTGTTCAAGCTCGGGAAGGTCGACCTCGTCGTAGCCATGTCGGCCTGGTAGGATGGTGTTTCCTTGTGGTCGCACTAAGTGCATGCCGGTGCCAAAAGGCGTTGGCTGGGTGCGCCCGAAGGTCGCAGCTGCCCGTAGGCAGTGAGTTTCCTGGAGGAAACAAACGGCAAATGCCGCGAAATCCCAATGGCGATGGCCGTGAAAGTGCTCAGTGGCAACGGCCTTGCGCTCAAAGGGTAGAGTGCCCGAAAGCCACCCCAAAGTCATGCTATATAGCAATCAACAGATGTGCTCTATGGCAACCTGTATGTCAAATGACATGCCTGTAGGACTGTGCCTGTAGGACTGTGCCTGTAGGTCTTTTGCCCGTAGGTCGATGCCTGTAGGTCTTTTGCCTGTAGGTCTGTGCCTGTAGGTCTTTTGTTTTGCCCGTTCACAGATGCAATTGCTCTCTGATTCGTTGTCAGATATAATACCGACAACTACAAGGCTACGATGCCGAGTCACAATCTGTGTGTGAGTCAAGGCAAAGGAGGTTCCCGGCCGTTGTCCCAAAGTTCACAGACTAGTGGCCCCAGCTGCGGCAATCCCTGGGGGAAAAAGAAAGAAAAGAAGAGAGAGTTGCAGGAGCAGAAGAGGAGGGGAGAGTCGGTATATATACGCACAGGAGAGGAAGGAGGTTCTGCCAGGCAGACAGGCAGCTTGATCATTTTTGCATTTTCTGTATTATTGACGCACTCTCAGAGGGAAGGTGCAACCGTCACACAGGATCTCAAGACGAAGGTGCGCGTCATTGCTGGCCGGCCGCGTCTCTTACTCTTGCATGGAGCTGTCGAGAATGTTCCATGTGCTGCTTAGTGCTGTTGCAGTATATCAGTTAAGATGGTGCTTGTAAATCTGGCATTGCCAATGACGTGAGCATTCTCAATATGGAACTACGCCAGCATAATGGTATTCGGGTACACTTGTATGTGTAGCCCGTGTAGTCGTGTCAATGCTATTATTTCAGGACCGAGTCTAAACACACTACATAAACATTGCACCTGATAATCTTTGCAGTTGGAATTTGTTCTAAATAGTATTGATTTTTGGTATGTTTTGCTGTTTGGCTATATTAAATAGACTGACATCCTAGTTCTTGTTCATATCTTTGTTCTGGATGCGCTCTTGATATGAAGAGCTTCCAAAGTTCAAATATCAACCTGGCAAATAAATCAAATTAATCTGTCTGGTATTCCCTTTTCCTTTTATTATTTTTATTTTTATTTTTTACAGACAATAATAAATAATTACTTGCATATAAATCACAAACATACAATACAACAACCAGTTGGATAAATATTTGGAGTATAATATTGTACAGAATATGTAGCGACAATGACCTGGAAAAATGTACAGAAATAAAGAAACATGTCGTGTCCCAGCCTTGTCTCCCAGTGTTTTCGTAATGCGTTTTCGTTGTCTTTTTGTTCGATGGCCTGCGGGCCTGTCTGCCTGCTTGCCTGCCTGCCTGCTGCCACGGCTTCTCGTCTATTTGACCTTCTTCTGCTTCAGCTTGATCGTCTCTTCGTTGATGAAAATGCCCTTGCCCTTGTACGGCTCCGGCTTGCGCCACATCCGGATCGTGCCCGCAAACAGCATCAGCTGCTGCCGGTTCACGCCCTCCAGCAGAATGCGCGTCGGCTGCGGCGAGCTCGCCTTGATGCCCTTGGGCACGGCCACCTCCACCGGGTGGTTGAAGCCCAGCTTCAGAATCACAAACTGCTGGCCCTCAAACTCCGCCTTCTCCGGCCGCGCCTCCACCGTCGCACGGTAGCCAATGCCCACCAGCCGCAGCACCGCCGTGTTGCCCTCGGACACGCCCAGGATGTACTGGTTCAGGTGCGCCCATGTCGTTCCCCACATCGCCCGCTGGTGCTGCTCCTCGCGGTCCTCCACCGACAGCGTAATGCGCCGCGCCGTCGTGTCGTGGTTGATGTGCAGGAAAGGCGGCACCTCCATCGACAGCTCGCCCAGCGGGCCGGCCACGGTCACTTTCCTCCGCGGGATCTTGAGGTATGTGGTCGGGTCCTTCTTGACGATCGGCTCGCCAATCGTCAGCTCGACACCCGGCGGGATGGTGATGGGTGTGCGGCCGAGCTTGGAGTTGTGCACTGCCGACGCGGAGAAAGCGCGTGCGCACTGCTGCTTCAGCGCATGTTGTAATGGTGATGGTACCGTTGATGTTGTCGATGTCGTCGTCGTCGCCGCCGCCGTTCTCAATGCTGCCGTCCGCGCCAGGACCTGGCCTCTGCTCGAGGCGAACATGTCGAGTGTGGGCTTGAATGGGGAAAAAAATGGAGAGAAGAACAGTTCGTTGGCCTCCGTATCGTCGCTGTTGCTGTCGCTGCCGCTGCCGTCGTCGTCGTCGTCGATCACGATACCAGGCTCAGAAAAGTTTTAGCTGCCAATGCATTCGCCAATGAGAAAGGCGGTCGGATGCTAGCCGAATTTCTCTTGTCGATTTTCGAGAGATGCCAGCACGTGACTACCCGTCGACTTGACGCACTAATACGGCGTAAAATAAACGGGTCTCTTCTTACACCACCTCTAACGCGAAACCTTCCTGATTGGGAATATCAGCATCTCTTCCATCACTCTTTCCTGAACGGCATTCTTTCTCGCGACATCATTCGGCCAAATGCGTAGTACGTAAGCAGGCCTCGCGTCGCCCCCTCTCCCACTATCGCCTCCTCAAAAACCACGATGCTCTCACTTGGGCTTCAATTCGAGATCACCCATGCCGCCACCACACACAGGACAGCCCATAACAACTGCACATCCATTTAGTGGGCCATAACCTTGCTCCTCGGTTGCCGTCATTGCCATCCCACTCTACAACCAAACATCCGGTGGCACTGCTTCAGTTTGCATCTAGAGATTCCCCCCCTCGATTTTCTGTTTGTCAATTTCGGTTGGATCTGTCTTTGTTCTTCTCCATCTTCTTGCTGGGCTATATCGCCGGCTGCACTTACCCGCACTTTGCTCCTATACAGCATCTTTCTATCCCAACACCACATTATCCTTGTCATTATCATTACCGATAATGAAGCCAGAGCAGCTGGCGGCCTTTGCTGCATCTGTACTGGCAATTTACCCTGCTTCTGCTTTTCCATGGGCCTCTAATGGCGCCCCATCGGCTGGTGAGTCTGAGATGAGTCTGAAGATCCAACACTGACGGCTGTGATTGCAAAGCTAATTCGACGTCGACAGCTCAAGTCGCAGACCAGCCTCCATCATACCACCCCAACATCAGCCTGTCGTCACTTCTTCAAGCTGGCGCCCGGCGCTCTGCGCTCTACCAGCTGGCACTGACCGAGCTGCAGGAGCTCGAGGCGGAGCCGCTGTGCCACCGCGTTGCGGCCCGGCTTCTCGTCAACAACTGCCAGCTTCTCGAGGGGAAAGATGACGCGACGGTGCACACCGACAGTGGCCGCAGCGCACGCGACTTTGTCGACTCGTATGCCGCGAGCCTAGCCATTTGCGATCTGGAGCGTGCCAGCTTCCCCATTCCGCCTGCATGCGCGCTGTTTCGCGAGCCGGCACTCAGCCGCATCCCGCTGAGCGACGCTGCTCAGCTGCACGTGCCAGAGTCGCAGATCCGCGCATGTCTTGCCGGGCTGGGTGAGTCGCCGTCGGCATGGAATACCTGGGTCAGCTACAGCCACAAAGCCGTGCGTTTTTGTGAGGCTGCGCGCGCAGACCACGAGAAGAGTGAGTTTTGGTGCCGTTATTGTTATGTGTATAAAAAGTTGGCATCTACAAGCTAATAAACAGCCCAAAATATACTGGTGTTTCAGAAACTCACGAGGACCATGGCGAAGCTCACAGACGACGTGAAGGCTGATCTCCAGCAGCGCATAGAAGCGTGGGAGCTGCTGGCGAAGCAGACCGACGACCGGCTCAGCCAGTCCATCCCGGCTGCAAACTTGGTCTGGGAGCGGCTGCGAGAAATCGAAGGCATGGTGGACAGCCGACTCGCCTCGGCACTCGGCCTCGCCGAATCTTCAGCCGAGCATGCCGCACGGTCTACAGAAACACTCCAGCACCTGCTGGCGCTGACAGTCAAAACTGCTCTCGAGGGCAACTCGCAACTGGCGTTCGCCCACCAACAGGCCATGGCGCAGTTCAGCGACCACTACGCAAGTGATATGAGCATCCTCTCTTCTCAAGTGATGGCCGCCGTGGACTCCACCGCTGTGCTGCACGAAAAACTGGCAAGTCCCTGTCTGAGCCGAGATGCTAGAAATCATGCTAACAATCTAGGACAATGCCCATCTCCAAGCAGACAACCTTGCAAGCCGGCAAGGCCACCTCGAGAAGGTAACTAGATGGCGACGGCGGATCGTGACCAAATGCAAAAACAATAGAAGAGAAAAGGCTAACAGTTCCACCCAGGGACTAGAGAAAATGTCCAAAATGACCGAGACGCTCTCAACCAGCCTCGATGGCCACAGAATCACCCTGGCTCAGGCAAGCAACAGAACGTCTGACATTCTAGACGCTCTCGAAGCCACTGCATCAGCATCCGCCGCCATCCAGCAGTCCTACGTCTCGCGCTCGGCCGCGGGCGGCTGGTGGCCGTATTTTGCGTGCCCCGTCATCTCCATCGTCATGGGCTCTTATGGGCTGCCGCCGTCTATCCTGCGCAACTTTGGTCTCTTTGCCTTTGGCGAGGCTGTCGGCCTTTTCTATTCTTACGCAAGCCATCTCAGCAGGGCTACGCATTCGATTTCGATTTTCTCGCAGGCGCACAACAACGGGACATCAGCCGGGCTTTAACTTATAAGGCGTTCTTGCATTATTTATGGGATTTTATTGCACTTACTGCATTTATTGTATTTTTCTGGAATTTGTTTCGGGGTAGCTTTTCGGGTTTGCTCGCTTTACGTTTTACTTCTTCTTTTATCTGTTTACTTTGCGGTGGTAGTTAGTTCAGCATTTCTACGGGCTATCACTACGGGCTATCGGAGTTATACACGGTCATACACGGTTATGGGAGCAGAGCACAGTATCTTATTACTGAGATGGCAGTTTTATCAACTATATTTATCAAATAGCAAAATATCAAGACATCTCTGAATAGCAAACGTCATTGATATTGAAGATGCTTGACTGCGCTACTACGGTGCCAATTGTAAACGTGGACGCTTATAAGACTAGCGGCACCGTTAAAGTGGAGCCACCCAAACAGCTAAACTAGACCAAGACAGACGCGCCATGCTTCATTCACACCTCCGTCGTAAACATCACGGCCCCGCGCATCCACGACACCATCCCTGACGCCTCTACCGCACACGTTTTAACGCGTAATTCGACATTGCGATTGCGCAAGCCAAAAGCTTGTCGCGAGAAACACACACTGAAACCCACCAGCACACGGCCAAAGTGCCTGAACCCGAACTCGGCGCAAGCCCACCCCCCCCCGTTCTCCCATCGTGTCGTGTCGCCCGGGCGCGTCTCCTCCCCAATGGCGAGGATAAAGCAGCGACCGAACGAGTATGGCATAAGCCAGGTGGAGACCGGGCCGGCACGACGGCCGCCGACGCGCGCCACTCGAAGCAGTCTGCCGCCACAGCTGCACTCGCAATCGCAACCACAACTGCAACCACAGTCGCAACCCCAGCCCGCAAACACCACAAACACCACAAACACTGTAAACGCGCGACTGCGGCGACAAACAGGTGCAAATGGTACAGAAACAGAGCCGCCCTCGCAACAAGATATCGAGGGGATACAACAACAGCGCTCAGCCAGTACATTATTTCCGCCCCTCGAGCTTGTGGGTGCAGACAGCACGGAGCCCGGGGATGGGGATGTGAACGAGGATGAGATTGAGATTGAGATTGAGGATGAGAATGAGGATGAGAATGAGGATGAAAATGAGAATGAAAATGAGAATGATGAGCCGGGGCTGGAGCGCAGCCGAGACGGGTCTCCGAGTGCTATCCTAGCGGCCACAGCGCCAGACGAGCCCGGCAGAGCCGTGAGCGGCGAGCCCGAAGCTTTTGGCTACGACGGGACTACAGAAGAGATGGAAGAAATTGAAGAGATGGAGGAGATTGAAGAGATTGAGGAGATTGAGGAGATTGAGCAGATATGGGACATGGAGGAGATTGAGGAAGTGGAAGACGAAGACGCCGAAGAAGCCAGCGGGATGGGAGCGGCCGAGTCTGCGATACGAGACGAGATTGAAGATGTCGACGTGTACGGTTTTGACTTCGGCGGGCAGCCCCAGAAGCGGAGGCGAGTCGCCCTCAGCGCCAGCCCAAAAGCCACCAAACAACACAAGGGCGCATCCCTAAAGGGCCGCCGGCAGACCATTGCCAATGTCGTGCAGACCATCTCTAGCGCCATGGCGATGGCCAGGCAGGCAGAAGAGATGGGAGACGTGGCCGAGCACGCCGGTACGGGCGATGCCGTTGGTGATGCGGATGTGGATGTGGATGTGGATGTGGACGACAATGAGCATGAGCATGTGGAGGAAGATGACGAGTTGGAGGCGGAGGAGCAGCTCAATGGCGAAACACAAGAGGGCGATGTCATTGTGGTGACAGGGCCTGATGACGAAAAAGGCGACGTGGACAAGGTCGAGGCAGAGGAGGCTCCGGGTGCAGACCCGAATGAGACTGAAACCGAGGAAGGCGAAGGACGCCGACGGCAAGGACCACAGGAGCAACCAGAACAGCTCCAGCCCACCCAGACCTCGCAAGAGACGAGGCTGACCAACGGCAGTGGCAGCGCATACGCCCAGTCCGAGTCCGAGGCCAGCTCGCACGAATATGTGCCTCCGATAAGAAGCCAGCCTCCACGAAAGTCGGCCGCAAACCCTACGATCAACGTCCCGCCCGAAGCGAGGCGCGCAGCAGAAAAGCAAAGGACGACCAAATCAGCAAACCAACCTGCTGCTGTAGTGGAAGCGCCGCAAGGCGTCAAGCGGAAGCGCGGCCGGCCAAAGAAGATTTACGAGCCGATCGCAAGCGACGAGGAACATGCGGAGCCTGAAAGAATGGCACAAAGACCGGCCCGAGCAGGCAGGAGAGCGGCTGTCGAGAAGACATACCCGCCACCAACACGGATCACCGAGTCATCTTTACAGTCTACATTGCAGCCTCGCGAGGGTGCCGCCAGCACAGCGGGCCAGAAAGAGCACGACCGCCCAGCATCATCGGCCAGTCCCTCGCAGACAGCGGGTGGAGAGCTTGAGATGGTGCTCCCGCATCCCGACCCTGACTCTGACCCTGGCTATGACCGTGATGATGGCGACAATGACGACGGCGACGAAGACGACCTCGCCGCGGGCGGACCACTGGCGGCACTTGCTGTGCCGCCCGAGCCCATCAAATTTGTCCAGTTCCACACGGAGACTGTGTCGTCGCTTGTTGCCTTGATGTGCCGCGATGGCTGGACCGGCCAGACCATGTGGAAGGATACGTTTCGCTGGCACTACTACGACGGGCGCGACAGGGCCGGAGTCACGTACCAGGCGCAGCGCCTCATGGCAGAGCTGGGCAAGCTGGAAGAGATATACCGGTCTACGCCCTCTGCCGGCGACTCTTATGTGGCGCCCCGCTCGGCCATTGCAGACGCGCTGCGCGAGCAGCAGAGCTGTTTCGAGGGACCCCTCTACCAAAACATGCACCTGGCGAGCAGCGAGCAGGCCATTGAGAGCAACCTGTCGGCCATCTGCGAGATGCTGTTCGACTCGGTTCTCCCCTTGGACGAGGCCGGGGCCGGGGTTCGGCCCGGAAGCAGTAGAGCGGCAGCCAACAGAGACGCGGAGAATGCGCGCCGCTTCCGCGCCATCGTGGCCGATGACCTCGTGAGCTGTGTGATTCCCATGGTTGTGTGCGTGGCCGAGGCAGCATGCTGTCTCGGCGGCCGCGTGTCCAGCGGCGGTCTTCAGGAGGCAGAGTTTTCCGTGCCGCTCAAGACTGTGCGCATCACGCGCCCCGTCTGGGACCGGATCAGCCAGGCTGCATACTGGCTCGTGCGGCTGGAGAGCGCCCTCGCACAGGAGCTCGGCTACCGTGAGCAGCGCGACAGCGCCGGCCTGGCCGCAGCCGAGGCCGGCGCGAAGAGCTCTAGTAGCGGCCCTCCTGCGCGCAACAGGGCACAGAGCAGCGACCGCGCCCATCTGAAGCGGCTGCTTAACAGGCTGCAGGACGACCTCTGCCATGCGCGCAACAGCCTTGAGCGCAACCGGCATTACGAGGCCGAGCAGCAGCAGCAGCGGCAGCCGGTGATCGACCAATTCCCGGCCGACCGTGACTTGGACCAGGCAATGGACGACGTGGATGACGACCAGTTTGGCCTCCCCGAGGACACCTATGGTGAAGTGTTTGCACCATTACCGGGTGGCGACATATTTGCGTCGACACCGGCCAGGGCCAAAGCAAGCGCAAAGCCAAAAGCCAAGCCGAAAGCAAAAGCCAAGCCCAAAGCCAAGCCCAAAGCCAAGCCCAAAGCAACAGCAGCAGCAAAAGCAGCCCAGCGGCAGCTTGCCAAGCCCATCTATAGTTCTCTCGACGAGAGTGACTCGGACGCGGCGCTGGACGCCCGAGACGAAGCAAATGCAGGCCGTGCTAGGAGCATCGAGATCATCCTTCCGTCCCGGCCGCCCCCGTCTACAGTGCCTGAGGTTGCTGTCGACGATGCTGTCGCCGATGTGATTGAACTCCGGGACGAAGAGGAGCCAGCAATCCCAGCTGTAGCCGACGGGAAAAGGGACGGCGGCGACGAGACTGACGGCGAGCCGGTGATGTCTAGTGCACTCCCCGAGACTGCCGGTGCTGCATCTGCCCCCGCCGACTCTGACGAGGACAGCCAAGGCACGTCCATGTTTGTGAGGCAGCATTCCGAGGTCCTGGAGCAGGCGCAGGTATCTGTCGAGGCCGCCATCAAGGCTGAGCCGGACGCACCAGCACCAGCACCTGCACCCGCACCCGCACCCCCCCCCAAAGCGGTACAGAACCGCGTGTCAAAGCGCATTGTCGACGCCCACGAGTCGCAGGACCCCTCGGCGTCCTCGGAGTTTACCCGCGACGAGAAGAAGATGATTGTCGTGATTCTCCGCAGAAAAGGCGACTCTTTCGACGTGGCCAAGCTGGCGGCCGAGATGGGACGGGACACGCGCGACGTGGCCAACTGCGTCGAGTCCATCAAGACGTCGTTCCGAGAAGCAGCGCTGCGGGCGGGCAACACGACACCGCCGTCGTGGATGCAAGCCGGGATCAAGCTGGACCGCAGATGAGGGCACATTGTTTGGATTCTCCGGTTCTCAGTCCGTCCTTTAATTGTTTCTATCTTTAGCCGCCCTGCATTGTTTTCTACTCCTTTTTTCTTTTCCTATCATGTCTTTCTTTTTCTTCTCCTTTCTTCTGTCTGTCGTCTCTTGATGTCGATGCCGGTCTATGGCTGGGGTGTATCGGTCCTGGGTGTTATTTGCTGCTTTTTTTTTTTTTGATACCATTTCTCTACTTGTCCCTTCAATGAAAGCGCGTCCCGAGCATCGTCTCTATTGCGTTTGAAATCAACACCTAGTCTTTATGTTGGCGATGTCTCTCTTCCTCGGTCGATGTCGTCTGCCAAGCAACGTGCGATGTCACAGCTACTGTAGCAGGCACCTAGCCTGTAAATACCACTGTATGCAAAGTAGAGAATCTTATGTAATACTGGGCGTACGGGATCCGAATAATGCTACAGCTGTCGGATCCCAGTTTCGCCGCTGTATTGCTCCGTCATCCGCCAGTAGACTGCGCTAAACTGCGCTAGACTGTGCATAACGGCACTAGACTACGCCAAAGCATAGCTCCTACGCACCTTCCCCAAGCTCGCGAGGAGAACGGCTTCCGAGAAACAAGGAAGGTGGGTCCCTCCACATCCTTCCCATCACCTCTCCGCATGATCCTTGGCTGCAGTGCTATGTACTCGTAGTACACATGTACTTCCGCACCTGCCTTGGAACGACCACCTCACTGAGTAGGCTTTGAGGCTATTTCGCAATCTCACAACCTCGCCGCCACACACACTCTACACCGACGCCACCCTTATTCCAATTCCAACCACACATCCAGCCCTTTCCCTTCCTAGCCCACCCTGTGGACCATGCGCATCTGTGCTGGCCATCTTCTGCTGCTTGTGCTTGCTGGTTGCGGGAACTCGCTGTCGGGAATAGCCGCGTCGCATCTGGAGGAGCTTGCCCTCGTCGTCTGAGGTGATTTGTGCTGCTGTGCCTCACTCCCAGTCGTGGTACATCCCGGGTCGAGCTCAGCGTTGCTGTCGACGCGTTGGCCATCTCAGACTGCCGGCTTGCAGTCGCGCCACGTCGCGCCACGGCCCGCCTCCCCCCGGCTTGGGCCCCCTCTTCTTGGCTCCTTAGACCTTCGGCGTCACCAACATCGACCACCGGGCATCTCCTTACGCTGGGACTGTGCTGACGAGTCTCTGGGAGGCCGACTGCAGCCCAGCTCTCATAAGCCCGCTATGGCTCCCATATACTGCCGCCTCGCCCGGGTGGCACCCGGCCGTCCCCAGCCTGTCACGCCCCAGACGAGACGACTGGCCCTGCTTGAAGCCTTCATGGGCTATGTGGCGACCTTTCTTCCCCACGACCATCGCGCATCGCACGGCAGCCGCCCGCGGCTACGGCAGCGCTTGCGGCGAGACAGCGAGGCCCTGCTCAGCCCCTACGCCCTGCCGGCGCCCATGCCAGCACCCGCGACTCGCCGGTATTTCCACAACTACTTTGTCACACACCTCCCCTCGTCGTCCCTCCACCCCGACTCCCGCCGGATCGGCGTCCACAAGCTCCCGCGAGCCGCGTCGGTTCCCCACCCGCCAGGTGCAAGCGGGCCCCTTCCAGCCTCGGCCGCCTCCTCGAATGTATCCAGCGCCGCCGTGAGCGGCAGTGCCAGCAGCGGCCTCGGCCTGGGCCGTGAGCTCACAGTCGTGCGCATCCCGCTGCGCAGTGCCAAGCATCACTTTGGCGCATCCAATGCGCGCGGCAGCCGGCCCTACAACGAAGACACCAACCAGGCCGGCACCATCGACTTTCCCGCTTTTGCAAAACGGGCCCCGATCTCGCTTGTGCGGTCGGCCATCTCAAACAGCCGCAGCACGGGCGAGGGCATTACGGCCGACGGCGCTGGCGGCGACCCCCAGATCTTCTACTTTGGCGTCTTTGACGGGCACGGCGGAACCGAGTGTGCCGAGTTTCTGCGCGACGAGCTGCACGGCTACATTGAAGAGGCGGCGGTCGAGTTTGGCCTGTCTAGCACGCTCCGGCACAAGCAACAGCCGCGCGCCGAGACGGCCGAGACGAGCGACGCTAAAGAAGAGGCGGCGGCAAAGCCGGTGGACTTGGTCGCCAAGGCCGTCGACCTGCAGCGCGAGCTTCTCCAGCAGTACCGCAGCACGATTGGCGGCTACTTTCGGCGCTTCAAGCCCAGCTGCTTTGCCGACGGCATCTCGCTGCCGTCGTCTCTGCGCCGCAAGTCTCCGTCGCCGCCGACGTCGCCGTCATCGTCCTCGCCAACACCGCCCGTGACCATCGAGTCGGTCCTGACCTATGCGTTCCTGCGCGCCGACCTCGACTTTGTCACAGCCCAGGCGCGCAAGCCCGACCCCGACGACCCGTATGTGTCCGACTTCCCCCTGAACAACGACGAGATCCTGGGCGCGCCACACCAGCCGCCGTCCGGCCACGGCATTGGCGGAAAGGTGCGCTTCAAGGGCGGTTCGACCGCGTCGGTGGCTCTCATCTCGACCCCCACGCCGGCGCCCTTTTGGCACCCTTCGGCGCGCTCGACAATGCAGATTGCCCATGTCGGCGACACGCGCATTATCCTGTGCGAGACAGCCACCGGCCAGGCACGCCCGCTGACGCGCGACCACCACCCGTCGTCGCCCGTCGAGGCGCGCCGCCTGACGCGCTTTGCCGAGTCGCTGGTGACGGACTCGTTTGGCGAGGAGCGCATCTCGGGCCTGGCCAACAGCCGGGCCTTTGGCGACATGCAGTCCAAGCGCATCGGCGTGTCGGCCGAGCCGGAGATGGAGCGCATCGACCTGGGGCCGGCCCAGTACGCGTTTATGGTGCTCGTGTCGGACGGCGTGTCGGGCACGCTGAGCGACCAGGAGATTGTGGATGTTGTTAAGGAGGCGCGCACGCCCGAGCAGGGCTCGCGCGCCGTCGTCGAGTATGCGACCGAGGTCTCTAGCGACGGCGACAATGCCACCTGTCTCGTCGTGCGCCTGGGCGGCTGGGAGCGGCGCAGCGAGGGCGGCCTGGGCTCCATGGGCACCAAGGAGCTGCGCGACGCACGCCGTGCCGAAGCCAACGACCCCCGACGCGGACGGCGGTAATCCACGCTGCTGCCTACTCCGTACTTTTCCTACTTAGTCCTACTTTACTGTTTTACTGCTTCCTTTGTCTTTGCATAGCCATCTAAGCACTGATTGCCTTTGTCGCGTTGATAGCATTTAGCACAGCCGTACACGACCTCTATGCTTCCCATGTGTACATATTTCAACACCCTACTGCACGTCTTACTGTGTACATACCATTCTTGCGCCCGTCTGTTCATGTTTGTTATATATATTGTTATAAACTGACGTCTTGATCACTGCTATGTCGAAGCAGCTATACTAAAATCCAAAGTCAGGCATGCTTTCCAAGCAGCCACCGCCCAGACCAGAAACCATTGCACACTTCTTTTTCCCTTCGCGTAGTCCCTATCTAGTAGCGCTGGTAAGGCTGGCCGTAAGGCGGCTGGCCATAGGGCTGCTGGCCGTATGGCTGCTGACCGCCGTAGGGTGGCTGCCCGCCGTAGGGTGGCTGCTGGGGCGGACCACCCTGGTAGCCGCCATATCCGGGAGGAGGACCGCCGGGACCGCCAGGACCTCCGGGGGGACCCCATCCGGGTGGAGGCGGGCCGTAGCCAGCACCGGGAGGACCGCCGCCAAAGCCAGGAGGAGGTCCACCAAAGCCCGGGGGAGGCTGCGGAGGGCCGCCGCCGTAGTAGCCCTGCTGAGGTGGCTGCTGTTGGTGCTGCTGGTACTGCTGTTGGTGCTGCTGCTGATGCTGCTGGTACTGCTGCGGGGGCCCACCATAATAGCCGCCACCTTGCTGGAATTGCTGCTGCGGCTGGCCACCGCCACCCGAGCTGCGATCTGACGGAGCGGCTGCGTGCGGGCGCAGGTACGAATCAGCAGCACCGCCCGACGGCGTAGGTGCATTGTACGAGCCGGTGTTGCCGGTGCCGCTGTATCCAAAGGCAGGCGAGGCTGCTGGCCGGTTCGGCGCAGGCGACGCAGACATGTAGCCATGCCCAGAGCTGCCGTCGTCGCCGCTCATGGCGCTGAGATCGCGAGACTGGAACTGCGCAAAAATGGAGCTGGCCGCATGGCCGTTGCCGCCTGCGCCGCCACTGGCCAGGCTGGCAAGTGTGGACAGGAGAGTGTTTCCGCTGCCGTGCGAGTGGCCCTGGCCACCGCCGCCGCCGCCGCCGCCCGTATGCGCGTGGCCGCCGCTGCTGGCCGTCTTGCCGCTGGCAAGAACATGGTTCTTTCCGTTCTTGACCGACTCCGACGACAGCAGCTGGTTCAGCTCGTTGCGGCGAGGGAACTCGTTGGCCCAGCGGCGCACAGTGTCAAACATGTCACGCTGGATCTCGATGCGCTCGTCCCGGATGACAGGGTGGTGGAACGCATGGAGGATATCGTTGATCACCTCGTCGACAGGAACGCCGGGGTTGTCCCAGGCGTACAGCACGCGGCTAGACTGTTAGTATGTATAGAAATAATAACCAACAATGGATGCAGAAGAAACAAAACAAATTAAAAATAAAACTCACGGGACAGTGTACTGAAGGATGGTGGCGGCAATACGGCCGGCACACGAGTTGAGGATGTTTGTAAAGTGGTCCTTTGACAGCATAGAATGTGTCGGGTCGGTGCAGCGGGGGTCGGTCCACGGTTCGAGCTGCGAGTTTGCACTGGCGCTGATGACGCCCGACGAGCCGTCCTTGAGCACCTTGCTCACCTGGTTGATGATGGGGCGGATGAAGGGTGCCAGGAGGCCAAGCACAAAGGCCGTCAGAGTCTCGCTGATGTGCTCGAGCAGGCTCTCGAGGCCGGGGATCTTGGAGATGGTGCTGTTGATCGCCCGGACAATCTTGTCGCGGAACTCGAGGATCGGGTAGATCTTGCGGGCGGTCTCGACAGGATCAAAGCTGTCGCTCATGCCGGGGACATGGTTGGGGTTGCTGGTAGCGGCTGCTGCCGTGTTGGGGTCGACACCCGCCCGAATGTTGTCGGCCTCCTGCTGGCGGGCCATGCCCTGGAGACGAGTAGCCTCTTGGGCAAAGCCTCCACCAATGCCGGGAAGCTGCGAGACGAGCGACACAAAGTCGCTGCCGCCACCGCCCGACGGGCTGAAGAAGCCACGGGTGCCGTCGCCGCCGCCCGTGCTGCCAGAGCGGCTGAGCTGCTCGGCGTTCTTCAGGGCAACGTCCACCTCGTCGACCTCGGACTGCGTGAAGTGGTCATTGGCCTCGCTAGATGGGTCAGTCAAAGTCGATTCGCTGTTTGGAATAAAAAAATGGCAATTGATTCAGGTTGATACGCACCCAATGACCGAGTGCAGAAAGTCGACGCCACCAAATGTGCCCGTCACAATGGGGAAGGTGTGCTTCCCGCGGAGGTTGATCTGCGAGCTGTTGCCGCAGTGCGAAAAGACATTGTTGTAGCCGAGCTCGCGCAAGGCCAGCTCGCAGTAGTTGCTGTGGGCGCTAAAGTCCTCCAGGCAGTGCAGCGACTGGCCAAGACAGCGCAGGGCCTCGCACAGGTCGGCCTCTTTGCCCGACACGCCGTGGCCGCCGTGGAGATAGAGACGACCGAAGTGGATGCAGCGGCCCAGGCTGAAGCGCAGGTAGCCGGCACTGGTAGCCCAGCCGCCGCTCTCGTTGGAGATGTAGTTCTTCATGCCCGTGGCCGGGTCGACCTGGAGCTCGCGGGGATCGATAGGGCCACGCAGGCGGGGGTCGTACTTGCGCGCGTCCTCGTTGTCGGCATAGCCCTTGGGGTTGTCAATGTGCTCCTCGGGGCGGTAGACGCCCAGGCGCTCCTCGGTGACCTCGAACTCCTCTGTGGCATAGCCGTGCGCGAGGAACGACAGCACCCACACCAGAATACGGATAGTGGCTGCGTTGACGCCCTTCAAGCTGCCGACATCGACGGCCTGCGAGTAGTCGCGCAGCCAGTTGCCAAAGTATACGCGCCGCACGAGCATGGTGGTCCATTTCTTTCCGTGGATAAAGGCAATGGTCTTGAGCATGTCCTCGATGTCTGTACTGTTAGGTATCACTGTCACCGGCTACTAGATGATCAATTCTGGGAAACTCACCTCCGTGACGCCAGTTGTGGCCCTCGACCTGTGCAATCGACGGGATGTTGCCGGCGCCGAAAGCGTGAGCTCCGGGGACGAATGCCGCAACGGCTAACAGCAGGAGCACGATGCCCCAGCCTCCGGTGTTGCGCGCCATGATTTATTGCTGTATTTCAGTGTCGATTCGAGCGTGTGTTGGTGCCGGAGACAGAATCAGTTGGACGCGGTCCGAAAAGAACGCGGGTACTTGTGCTTGTTTTCGTTGCGGAGTCGGGGTAGCGAAACCGAATTAAGCTTATATGCAGACGCCTGACGCACCGTGGCAGTCGAAATGACGATACTAGGGGGGTGAAAGGAGGGGCTCTCGGCTCAGCTGAAGGCCTTGTTGGGCGCATTGCCCCACGTTGCCTGGTGGCTTGGGTGGTGTTTGCTGGGATTGCTGGGACTGGCTGGCCCTACAGAGAGTGAGATCATAGCTCTTGCATACTGTAGATCGGTATCGGTGGCGGCCTCTGCAGCTTGGGCTTGGCCTCGGGGTTGCAGACTTAATACCTGCTACCTGTTGCCTGTCCATTTTGTTTGCTGTGCGTCAGGCTGCTTTTCTTCTAGATGATTAGATGATTGGGGTGAGAAGCAGGAATGCAAATATGGGCTTGAGAGCTGAAGTTAGAAAAGCAAAAGCGCAAGGCTGAATCTAATCAATCAATTCGTTCGCGGTAGATTGGAATCGGCCTTGTGGTTGAGTGTGGCCGGCTTGTGATGGAGCTGCTGCCAAGATGAAGCTATTCGCAGTCGCATATGCGATCGGCGTCAAGATGCTGAAATGACTTAGCTGTGTCAAGTGCAGCTTGGCTGGCCTACTGCTGCCTGGGACCTGACACTGCGCACTGAAATGGAAGGAGACGCAAAGACGGAGATTGGTAAACATAAAACATGTGATTCTGTCGCGTTATGAGCCAGGAACAGAAGGAGCTGCGTCGTGTGGAAAGAGCAACCGTCGAGCTATGTACATACGTCCTTTACAATAAAAAGACTGCCCATATGAAGAAGGTGCGATAGGTACGGCCACTCGCTCCTGGCCGTTCTGTCTCGTCTCGTGTCTCTCTGCTATGTTCCATTCTCCTGTATTTCCGTCTCGCATATGCCTCTCAACTTACACGGAAGGCGCGGTCTTGCAAAATAAACATTAGATGGAGCCCGTGCACACACTGTGCAGACCCCGGCACGGCATCCCTACAAATGCCGCTGCGCACGGTGTGGGAGATTAGATGGCATGAGCCCGCCCTGGCTCGGCCACTGGCAGCACCTGAAAAATTCTCCCTGTGGCCATTACAGGCTGTTGCCGCCCCTTTGTCACACCACACAGCAGGCCCTGGTCGAGCCACCGCCCATAATATAAGACCACCTTCGGGCACACCAGTTGCCGTGGGGAGTCATTTCCACCCGCCATCTGCGCCAGTCAGGCCTGCGCGTCGTGCCTACGCAACAGTGCGAGCCCGTTACATAAGCTTATCTTATCTTAGCGCACGGCGCCGAGCTGCCCTCTGGCAGTGTTTTGCAGTAATTTGCTGTGTCCTGCACTGTAAAGCAGTGTTTAGGCAGAAAATTTAATTTTTTAATTTTTTAGTCCAACACTGGGGGGCGATCGCACTCGCCGCCCAATGCCTGGCCGCGAACTCAGTAGGCCCCTTTTCTGGAGTCTACAATATGTACAGAGTAGTGTATATCCGTCTCCCATCGACTCCGTGCATTCCGCGCCTCTGATATTACTCCCGCATTTTCCATTTCTCGTCTTCTTCCCACTGCCACTCCTTTCTACATTTGTTTCTTCTTTTCTGCCTCTTTTCTCGACTATTCTCGACTATCCTCTTCTATTTTCGACTCCTTTGCTGGCTTTGTTCTCTGTCACTCCTGTCCACCGCCATCCATCGCATCTTGGGATCTCGGGTTGCACAAGTCTCACAAGCTTCACCCCCTTCGATCTTTGATCTCGAGTCTTTGATCTCCGACGTCACCTATCTTATCGCCGTTTCTCGCTTCTTCGGCAAAACTCCTTCTCTTGGCTCCGACATGCCCGCCCGTACCCTTCCCGTCTTGTCCGCCGCCGAGGTCGAGGCTCACAGCACGGCCAAGTCGTGTTATGTCACCGTCGGCGACGTGGTCTACGATGTCACCGACTTCCTCGACGCTCACCCCGGCGGCCCTGAGCTGATCCTCGACTGGGGCGGCAAGGACATCACCGAGATTCTCAAGGACGAGATCTCCCACACACACTCCGAGGCGGCCTATGAGGTCCTCGACGATGCCGTTGTCGGCTATCTCAGCACCGGCACCAAGGCGGCCGGCGCCAACGGCGATGCAAATGGCCGGTCGACGGGTGCCGAGTACGAGGGCTCTGGCGTGGACGGCGACAACGCTGATGTGCACCCGCGCACCGGCATGACCTGCGAGGAGGACCTCAGCAAGGAGACCGACTTCAACACCGACTTCAAGAAGCACAAGTTCCTCGACCTGAACCGTCCTCTGCTGATGCAGGTCTGGTACGGCAATTTCAGCAAGGAGTTCTATCTGGACCAGGTCCACCGTCCGCGGCACTACAAGGGCGGTGCCTCTGCGCCACTCTTTGGCAACTTCCTCGAGCCTCTGTCCTTGACGCCGTGGTGGATGGTGCCGACCATCTGGGTGCCGTGCGTCTCGTACGGCCTGTACATTGCCAGCCCCGGCTTTGTCTCTTGGACCTACCAGGCGGCGTACTTTGCCTTTGGCCTGTTCCTGTGGACGCTGATCGAGTACGTGCTGCACCGCTGCCTCTTCCACCTCGACGACTACCTCCCCGACCACCGTGCTGGCATTACCCTGCACTTCTTGCTCCACGGCATCCACCACTACCTGCCCATGGACAAGTACCGTCTGGTCATGCCGCCGACCCTGTTTGTCGCGCTGGCTGCTCCCTTTTGGAAGCTGGCACACGCCCTGTTCTACTACGACTGGAGCGTGGCTGCTACCGTCTACTGCGGCGGCGTGCTGGGCTACGTGTGCTACGACCTCACGCACTACTTCCTTCACCACCAGAACCTGCCGCTCTGGTACAAGGACCTCAAGAAGTACCACCTGGCCCACCACTTCCTCGACTACGAACTGGGCTTTGGCGTCACCAGCCGCTTCTGGGACGTGGTCTTTGGCACAGAGCTCAACATGACGCCTGCTGTCAAGTCCAAATAAATCAGGAACAACAGCCAACATGGGCCGCCGCCCTTTGTATTTCTGATCGCCCCAGTCTCGCATTTACTATATCATCTCGACCTTTGATTCTACCGACCTTCTAATTCCCCCATTTTCGTTTCTCGTTTAATACCTTCGCTTCTTTTTTCGCTTCTTTTCGCTTCTATCGCTCTATCGCTTCTATCGCTTTCTTCCGGAGCCAACACTTGCGCGCCACTGGTTGCCCGTTTTTGATTGACAGCCGAGCCGCGCAATGACACCGCCGTGCAGACCACGGTATGAATGGACCTGGATACGTTTTTGTTTTACGGAGTTTGGTGATGGGGGCGTGCTATTCTCGATTCTTTTTCCTTTGTCTCTCACGGCTCCTGGTCTGTTCGAAACAGGCCTCGACGACGAAAACCACCTCGATGAAGCGTGGTATAATTTGAATACACCTGATGTAATAATTTTGTCTGCAGATACTACCTAATACCACTTTACGACCTCACCAGAATCTGTATCAAATAGCCCGAGTGCAGTGTGTGATATGTAGAGTCCCAGACACGAGTACTTGATTCATACTAGTATAAGGGAACAGCCCTCGTGACCAGACACGTGACCCTTTCCAAGATGAGTCAGCGAAAATTATCACTTGCCACCAAATTGCCTCCACCCCTTCTTGCTTCATCTTTGATTATTCCACTCGGCTGCCGACATGCGATCATCACCGACTTCATCCACCACATCGTCACTCCATCGAAGCAGCAAGAGGTACATCTCTATCACACTCGGTACGGTACAAATCAAAGAAACCGAGATATAACATGGCTTCCATCGACGTAGAGGCATTGCTCGACGCCGCTGCTAATGGCGGCACCAACAACAGCGCGGACGATCTGAACAGAGTCGACGCAAGCAACGGCGGAGCCAATGGAAAACACACAAATGGAGGCCGCAGCAGCCGCAGCCGCTCGCCGCGTGGCGACCGTGAACGTGAGCGAAATCGCGCCGACCGGGATCGAACTGACCGTGACCGTGAACGCAGACGGCGTGATCCACGCAGCCAAAGCCCCCGGGCCCGAGGCAGTGGCAGCGCACATGGAAGTGTTGCAGGCGCAGCCGCCGGCGTAGAAGATCGTGACCGCACGCCCGCCCGCAGCGAGGCTGGCAGCCACCGCAGCCGTCGCCGCAGCCGCAGCCGCGATCGCGATCGTGACCAGCCCCGACGCCGGCGCCGCAACCGTGGCCACGGTGGCAGATCTAGATCCAGATCGACGAATCGCTACTACAGGCCACGCGACTCGCGTCGTGGCGATGACCGGTACGGCGGCGGCGCCGGTGGCGGCCGCTCTCGCTCTCGTGACCGCTTCGGCCGCGACCGGTCGCGGGACCTGCCCCGCCGGACACCATCGCCGCCAGCTGTTGGCGAGCGTGACCGGCGCACTGTGTTTGTGCAGCAGCTGGCAGCGCGGCTGCGCACGCGCGATCTCAAGGACTTTTTCGAAAAGGCCGGGCCCGTGGCCGATGCTCAGATTGTCAAAGACCGCGTGAGCAACCGGTCCAAGGGGTAAGTCTACTGCATCCTACATGTGTTTTTTTTATGATTATTATTGCTATTCAAATACTGACAAATCAGAGTTGGCTATGTCGAATTTCGGAGCGAGGACACTATTCCTGCTGCACTTCAGCTCACAGGTCAGAAACTGCTAGGTATTCCCGTCATTGTCCAGGTCACGGAAGCGGAGAAGAATCGTCAGGCACGTAGTGCAGCAGAACCGCCGGTGGCCAGCCGCAGCGACGCAACTGGCGTGCCTTTCCACCGGCTGTACGTGGGTAATATTCACTTTAGCATCACCGAGTCCGACCTCCGCAACGTCTTTGAGCCCTTTGGCGACCTCGAGTTTGTACAGCTCCAAAAGGAAGACACGGGCCGCAGCCGCGGCTACGGATTCGTGCAGTTCCGCGACAGCAACCAGGCCCGCGAGGCCCTGGAGAAGATGAACGGCTTTGACCTTGCAGGACGCCCGATCCGCGTTGGTCTTGGTAATGATAAGTTTACGCCAGAGTCCACCGCTCATCTGATGCAGAGATTCCACGGCCGCGACCAGCCCTCTGACGGCCGCGGCTCCCGAGGCGACCGTGACCGCTCTGATCGTGATCGCGGCGATCGCGGCGATCGCGGCGAGCGCGGCGCTTTTGACCGTGCTGGTGTACGCGACAGCGAGAAAGGTAGTGGTGCCGGTGCGCTTGATGACACAGATGTTGCGGGAGTCAACTTCAGTAACTACAGCCGAGATGCTCTCATGAAGAAGCTCGCTAGGTCCGAAGATGCCTCTGGCAGCGCCAATGGCGACAGCCACACCCACAGCCACAGCGCCACAAACGGCGGCGACGATCAGCACCGGCCTGCTCCCCAGCCCCGTGCCAGCGATGTGCTGGCCAAGCTTGGCGGCGTCAATGTCAGCACGGCCAGCCGCTGTGTCGTGCTGCACAACATGTTTGATCCCGCCGAAGAAGAGGGCGACGACTGGGCCAAGGAGCTGGAAGACGACGTCCGGCAAGAGGCCGAAGACAAGTACGGGCACGTTGTGCACGTGTCCGTGGACCCCAACTCTGCCGGCGACATTTACCTCAAGTTTGACAAAGTGCAGGGAGGCGAGAACGCCATCAAGGGCCTTAATGGACGCTTCTTTGGCGGTCGCATGATCTCTGCAGCGCCTGTCGTCGACGCCGTCTACAGCAGTTTGTTTGCACGCTCCAAGGCGATCTAGCCGGGACGGCCAGACGGACATTTTGACGACATTGACAGAAAGAGAATGGCACAGAAAGCAAACAGCAAAAAGCAAAAAGCAGAAAGCAGAAGACAAGGAGTTCGTTCTACCACACCACGGCCCAACCCATCCCCATCGATTCAGACTATGCTTGACAACCTCACTACATCGGCTGCTCTAGGTTGCTCTCCATCCATTCCACTCAGCTTTGGCCTGGACAAACTCTACCCGCCAGAGCTACACCGTCTCGAAGCATACCGTTCCAGACTTTTTCGGGTTTGACTCTTGACTTTTGACTCCTTGGTATTATGATGATATTATATGGGCATATTCTCATCCAGAATGTACAGGTCGCACATCTCCCATGTCTGCTGTCTTGAGATAGACAAAGCATATCGCCAGCCATCCAGCCAGCCAGCCAACGCAGGCCGGAATCTTTGCCTCTTCAAAGACCAGGTTTTTCTCGCCGCCAAGCTTACCCATTTCTCTCTCTATCCATTGCCTATTCGACTCTCAACTCAAGTCCATCCATTTTCACTAGACGTTTCCCCCTACTTTTAACAACTCTACGGCCTCCTAAAACGATCTCCCACTCAAGCTTCAGTTCAATAACCAATACCTCGCGCCTCTGCGCCACAACTCTTCGGTTTCTTCTTTTTATTTCGGCGTTGTCGGGCTCCTTTGCTTCTTTCTATGCCCCTTGCTGTAAATATGGTCTCGGTTATCACCTTCGTTTTTGCATAGTTCTTGCGTCTACTTGTCTTATCTTTGAGCTTCAGATCCCTCTTCGCACTGCACCAAGCACGCCTCGGCCAGCCGTTCAACGCAGCGCCTCTGCCGGCCTCGATCGCGCCAGGCCCAACTCGACTCAAGCGTCCTTACAATGTAGGACAAGTCACCACCTCCATCCTAGATCGCCACACTCTCGCTCGACCACTGCGGTCTACACTGACCAGGCGTCTAGATTTGATGTCGCCCAAGATTACCTTACAGATGCGGTCCACGACTCTGCTGGCGGTCTTCCGTGTCTCCTTTTTTCTTCTCGTATAAATTTTGCTTACTTTATAAAATAATAAACACACTCGTTACCTATTACTCAACTTGAGCCGACTGGCAGAACAAGTGATTTGATCAAAATGTGCCCACCAAAGATTCAGTCAAGCCTCGTAGTCAAACGTCAAGGGTGCAGTTCATCATTACCTCTAATGCTTTTACGACAAGGCTCTGCATTTGTTAAGGTGGACAGTACCACTATAAATAAAAAGTAAAAACAGAAAACAAAAAAAACAAAAAAACAGATAACTTGCAATACCCCATCATTGCCCGCCTTGCCCACCAGCAGCGGGCACAGCCTCACCTCTTCAGATCTGCTCTGCGGCGATTGCATCTGTAGAAAAGCCAGTTGCGAGCTTGTAGTCCTCGTGGACTGTTTCTGAGCCGCCGCTTGATAGACATTTTGCAGTAAGTAGGCGTCACCATTGAGACTTGCCCCTGGAAAAACCAAACGCCGTCTTGAGACTTTTCGCTGACAGTGAGTTTCGGGAAAACATCACAAAGTAGCTCAACGGCAACGAAACCCCGATCTTGTGGCTATAAAGTAGCGGAAGGCACAGTGGCTGTAGGCGCAAATGCCAGTTTGGCCATCCACACTGTCCTGTCGAGTCAGAAAAGGCCACTAATCGCGTGTGCGGCTCGGAATGACGTTCTAGGACGATTGCTGAAGCCCGAGGAGCAGCTCTTGTCCATGCTGTACTCGCTTCTCATTCAGGTGCAGCATCTGCTCGAGAAGGACACCATGAACGCCGAATTTTTGGGCGCCAGCACACCACCTGCTGGGTTTCCATGGTCCCCTGATAAGATCTCTGTGTCTCTCGATCGATTGAAACATTGTCTGGAACTTTTGCCGGAGTGCATTTGTATTGTCGACGGCTGGAACTTTGTCGCGCATCCCGAGTTGGGCCCCGAAGGTCGTAAACACGTGCAGGCTTATATAAGCAGTATGTGGCACGCTCTATCGAGCATCTTTCAAATGAGAGGAAACCACTTTGCCCTCTTGCTCTTTCCTTGATAGTATGGAAACAAGAATAGGATATGTTAATCGTTTCCTTACAATTTAGCGTCGAGCTGAAACGCCCTGGACGCGTCGAAGATTCAGGATGCCTTCCAATGAGGAGGATCGTGAGGAAGGTGGGGCTCACTTACACGGTCGTTCCTTCCCTTTCGGGACGGCATCCAACGGTCGCTCCTTCCTCATCGTCCGTGCTCAACCCTTCCACCTTTGCAATAACGGAAGGAGCCCAGCTCTTGTGTATCCTCACATCCTGCCCGAGCCCACCCTTTCAACATCCCTTCTCCTTTATCTCAATTTCTAGCACACCGCTTCTTCGCGACCACAGCCATCTGTCGACAATGCGTCGCCGCCAACGCTGACCTCGTCGCTGTACTGTGCGCACGACTGTACGTCTATCAGCTGTATATGGTCTTAGCATTGAGAGTCGCTTTGACCCTGGCGCCTCTCGACGACAAATGCCCTCAATAGAATCCCGTCCAGGCCGATCATGGGAGCCACACAGTATGAAGTCTACCAAGTGCAGCCATGCAGAGCTCTGGTACCCGGCCGGCCGTGCATGAGATCGTGGCTGACTGGAGATGTACTGTCTGACCCATAGCCTTGCGCTTTGGTGGCCAATAAGACTAGTCGAGGTACATGCCCAGTCGGCCAGATCTCGAGAACCGGCCTGGCTGATACTTGTCTCCCCTTCCGCCCGTCACACGCCGCAGCCTTTCCTGGCCACTGCAATTTTTGACCCTTTCTCCATTGTTCAGGTTTTGTGCGTTCTCCCATTTCCCACCTCAGTATAAGGATCCCTCTTCTTAGGCTTCTACTAGAAACAGCCCTCACCTCTTCCATCCTTCTTTGCCTAGTTTTCGGTCTGTCTTCGGCTTTCTGCTCAGCCAACTCCCTCTTTCTCCTAACAACCCATCTTCTTCTCACTTCTCGCTTTTTGAATTGGACCGCTTGTTCAGTTTTGCTCCTATTCAACTTTCAGTCGAGGGGCGGCCGGCCAACTTTACGGCGTTGTTTTGATCTGCTTGCAGTCTTGTTCCGAGTTATATCGATCTTTGGTGTGCCTGTTCGCCCATCTTCTCGCACTCACTCACATCACGGTACACCGTGTTTTGTTTTGCTTCGACGACACACCCAACTCGAAGACCCACGACCGTGCTTTCAAGGTCGTCTTGGATCTTCCCCGGCTTTCTCTAACACCACCAGCAACGCTTTCGACCGTACAAACCGCCACTATGAGTGCTTCGCTTTGTTCAAGTTGCAGAGCCAGCTTGCCTTCCTGGTTGTTGTCTTTGCACCACTTCATCATCCCCCAGATCTCAGGCTACTACCAACAACATCAGTATACTCTTCCATAACTTATCACTCCTACACAATCATGGCCACCATGTCGGGTCCAGAAACTTACTCCAGCGTAAGTCATTAGCAGGCAGTGGTGTTGGAGAAAAAAATGATGCTGAACTTTGTTGTATCAAGCGTGTTGGAACGACCGGCACGCAATGGAGCGCTCACATTATCTCAATAGAACATTCGTGCGCTGTGCCAAGACGCGCAAAGCCGCATCATGCGGCTGCAGCAGGCGACCAACACCCAAGTTGGAATGACCTCTTCAATGCGAGCCAGATGGTTCGAAGAGCTCCGCAGTATTGCACAGTGTTTTGTCGCAGCACAGCAGGCAAGTGCGAAGCTCGAGGGCGCCGCAAACACCGAGCGTGGGCAGCTAAAGGGTGCCTTGAAAAGCGCACTCGGTGAGCTAGAAGCAGTCAGTGTGCAGCGAGACGTTGCTCAGCAAGAGGTCACATATCTTAAAGATTATCTCGCCAGCCTCGCCGAAAGGCTTCCAAAGAAGGAAGACACGCCCCCGAGCCATGTAAGTGCCGACTCCAGATTATCTATAACACATGATTACTTTGCTAAACTAAGGAAATCAAGTTTGATAGACATGACTACCGCAAACAGAGTCTGCACCATGAAGGGTCCACTGATATCTTGCATCAGCTTCCAAAGGCTGTAGAAGACATGCCGCTCTCTCCCCAGATGGGCAACAGTGCCCTAGCTCTCCAGGTCCGGAGCAACACAAACCGGGGCTACCACAACAGCCACTCTCGGTTCTTTGGACAGCCAAAGATTTCACAGTCGGACAGCAGCCAGTACAGCGCCTATGGCAATAGCACTCCAGACTTCCACATTGGTGTTGCTCGTGGGCGTTTCTCGCAGACACCCAGTGCACCTCGTGGCCCATTTCCCACTCCGGCAGTGTCCCGCCAGACGACAGAGAACAACGGCGGCAGCAGCCAAGCACTTGCTACCTTTTCTCACCAGTACCCTAAGACTATCAGTCAAGGTCGCCCTGTCGAGCCTTTGAGAAGCCATACTTCCAATTCATTCCACCACAAAATGTCTCGCCCTCCAACACCCACCCCGAGCTCCGAAATTGTGTTGGCGAACAAGCCCAACACCGGCGAGTTCTTGCCAGGTGTCACGCCGATGGCCGGAACTACCGATGAAGACAGAGTGACTGCAATCTTTGGTCTCTTCAACGCAGTCAGGGTGTGGGTCAAGAAGTATTGTGCATCTCCAAAAGAGGGCTCTGTCGCCAACCTGGGCACCACTAGCCCACAGCTCTGGGACTACGTGCTGAACATCACATACCCCAACAACCGCCACAATGCCGCAAGCCATGCCACTTTCCTCTTAACAAACCCGACAACACGGTGCTTTTTCATAGCCCGGATGGTGATCCAGTACGTGGCAGAGCGTTTGTGGAGCCCAGAGGCCTGGGAGGGACACGACCGCCGGTTGACCGAAACTCTTGTCGGCATCAAGAAAAAGCTTGATCCCAAGTACGGCTACGGTAAGTTATGTACGTGTGTCCAATTTCAAGCAAGCTTGCTGTCATGATTGCATTCATATAACAGTTTGGCATTGTTTGCTGACAACTAGATGGTGCTCTGCAACCTCATGAGCGTTACGCTCTGGTCGATATGCGGTCAAAGGCAATCTTTGATCTCATCAGCCAGCCAGGTTGGATCAGCACCGAGGCTTGCCGCATCGACAAGACCCTGGAGCACTTCAAGAGCCTCATCGGGCCAATACTAAGCAGCGGCGGAATCAACTTCCAGGCCGCGCTCGACGAGCTGAGAGGCATCAGTGGAACCGCGCTGCGCCTGTCTGCCGTGCTCAACACGTGCCGACTCTCGTTCCAGTACCAGTTCAATGAGTGCGGAATCAAGTTCAGCGAGCAGTCCCACCGTGCTCTGAACAGCCACTCGACTAGCCGCGAGCTCCAGGCCCAGCAATGGCGAGTGATGTGTGTTGTCACGCCAGGCATCACATACCGCAACGATGCAGGTGCCAGCGTCGACCCGCGCTTGCTGGCAAAGGCCAACGTCATGGTGATGCAGTAATCTTCCTTCTGGACGTCGGTTGGCTCGTGTCCCATCGCTTGTGCCATTCCTTGGTGCAATCTCTCTTTCCTCACGGATTACATTGCAACCTATTTGTTCCTTTCTCTCGCTTTGGCTCACCCGTATTAGCTTTTTTCTGGTTTCTTTTTTCTTCTTTTTTCTAACGAGCTTTTGTTTGATCTCTTTTTGATACTAGTTGCTTTGATTACGTCGTTGGGTTCTATTATAGGTTTTGCTCAAAGTTGGCTCATTTCCACAGTTTCATGTTCTCCCTTTGTTTAATTTTGCTTCTCGGGTTTGATCTGTCCATATCGATTACAGTTTCTATCAGTATCTTCTTCTGTTACTTTTGTGCTCTATGTTGCATTAGAAACTTTGTTCGTCTTCTACCTCTTTTTTATCTACTTGTGCCTCTTATTTTTATTTGTGTGTCTTGCCTCAGGTGTTTTGTTTTATTTCGTTTCGTTTCGTTTTATTATGTTTGTTCTGTTTTATGTCTTTCAATGACTCCTTTCTTAATTACACGGTGCAGCAAGCACAGAATAGTGCAAGGAGTACTGATCTGGGATTTAATACAAACACAATCCGCTGTTTGTGGGTGTTCATCTTTGCACAATGCATTGGCTCTGGGATATGACGGTTTAATATGTGCTGCTATTTACAGATGGACAAAGTGTGGGATAACTACTCTTATGGCCTTTCAGTCGGGCGATGGCTGGATGCCGAGATTTGACTTGAGGATCTAAATTGAGCAACAAAAGCCTCTTAAATCACCACAATAAATTGATAATTTGATGTATTTTCACGGTAAGAACAAAAATAAATCATAAGTTATTGAGAAATGCCTAAGAGAAGAAAGTAATAGTGGATAAAAAGACACCATGACTGAAACTAAATCATGCCGCCTAATTTTAAGCTGTGCCGAGCCAAATCGACTCTATACAAAGTGAACGGTGCTCTTCAAGGACCAGCTGTCATCCGAAAAGTTCTGCTAACTAAAGTAAACATGTAAAGAAAAAAACTATGCATAACCCCCAGAAGACAATACCAGTGTAGATAAACCGGAAAGGAATAGGAAAAAGAAAAAAAGAGAACAAAAAAAGTTGAGTTATAAAGATCAGGTGGCAGGTTTTACCAAAAAAAGAATGACAAAAATGAAAATAATCATAAAGAGAAGAAACACGCTGAGATAAATAAGAGCCGTTCATGGGTGGAGAGTGTTGGTGTTGGCGCGCAGGTTTCTGCCAGCACCGCCCCGGCCGCCTCTGGTGGGAGCAATCTTGTTGTCCAGCCGCTTGACGACAGCGCCGAGAACTGTCTTGAGAATGGTATCGGACGACAGCGTCAGGCCCTCTGCGGACTGGTTCCAGGTGACCGTGTCGACCATGTCGCGGATGGGCTCCGGCTCATTCTGGCCCAGCGTATCGTCCAGGTGCTTGAGGTAGGCCGCAGCCTCGGGCTCGGTGCCGACCTGGAAGAACTGTACACCGATCTGGTAGGGCGGAGCATCCATGGAGTCAAGCTTCTTGGCCGCTTTGATCAAGACGTCCTCGAGATCGTCGGTAGGCACGCCGTCGGTGATGACGATAATGTTCATCGGCTTGACCTCTTCCGGGTCGGGGTCGCCGTACTCGCCGCGGTCCTGCAACTCCTTCCACTTGGCCTCGTAGAAGCGCAAGTAGGGTTTGAGGATGCTTCCAAGGCGCAGGCCGGTCGGTGTGGACATGGTAGGACGGACGGCACGGAAGATGTTGCCGATGGCCTCGTCGTTGCGGACATTGTGGAAACCGCCGGCAGACTTGCCAGGCGGCACACGCGGCTGGCCCTGCTGGTGTGCACGGCCGAGCAGCTGCTCCTGCTGCTCTGCCGAGGCGCGATGGTTGAGAAAGTAAATGTCAACACCGTCTGCATCGCGTTTTGTGCAGATTGGTACGATGCCCGTCAGAACAGCCCACACCTCGCGCCATGGGCGGCCAGCCATGGATCCAGAGTCATCAATGACAAAGACTGTGTCGAAAGTGGACAGGAAAGCGTATGGGTCTTCGTTGCTGCGTATGCCGTCCACAGTCAGGCGAGAGTTCACAGAGCGACTGGAGGGAGCTGGCGACCCCGCGCGAAACGAGCCAAGCCCAGCCGGCGGCGCCGCTACTGGACCAGCAGCAGCAACGGCCGGAGCAGCAGCTGGTACAGCAGCCGGAATGGCGGTCGGCGGGGGTTGTTGAGCAGGGGCGCTAGCGGCAGCGGCGATGGAACGAGGTGCTGCAGAAGCTGGCGCAGTCGGTGATACTGGCGATACGACTGGCGAATCATCGACGGCAGAGTAAGGTGGCGGTGGTTCGCCTGGGAGGAAGGAGAAGTTAGCAAAGAGTGGCGGCAATACGCAGCAAGTATGTGTGTAGGATGCGACGAGGCTCGAGTTGGCTTACTGGCTTGGGGCCGGCGCGTAGCCGGTGAAGGGTTGGTGAGCGGACTGCGACCGTTGTCGCCGCTGTTGGGTCTTCTGCTGCCAAAGCGGCTTCTGATAGAGCCCATGAACGAGCGGCGCTGTCCGCCCAGGCTGCTGTCTGTGGTTGCGTCACTGGCAGTGCTTGCATTGGTGGCATGTCTGGCGCCAGGGCCGAGGTGCGCGCTGCTCTGGTTGTCGGCCATGACAGGACGGGTGGCGGGCTTGACGCAGGCCGAAGTAGAGGGGAAAGAGGCGGCAGATGCGGGTTGTGCCTCCAGAAATGACTTGCGTTGAAACTGCCGTTTATAGTATGTATGACAGTAAAGAAGCTGACAGTGATCCCAGATGGCTGCGAGTGTGAAGTGGGAGATGGAGGTAGAGTAGAGTAGAGCAGCCTTGGCAGAGGACGTAGACTTGTCTTGATTAGGTGGATGAGGAGCAGATGGTTGAGGAGGGGGGGCGTGGCGCGCGATTCTTATATATTGACCAAGACGATAGAGCGGGAAGGTAAGTTTTTTCCAGTCGAGTGCTATAGCTACTGTAGCAAAAGGCAGGAACGGCCGATCATGAAAACAAGGCGTCGAGCGACTGCATGGAGTAATGATATGTGCAATTAGGAAAGAGGGGCATCAGAGACAGAAGACGGAAAGGAGGCTCACTTCTGCGGGCTGTTCTGGTTGGCTCCTTCCGTATTACTCTGCAGTAGCCCGACGTGGCATGACAAGACCCCCCCTCAACCCTCAATAGAGAGTACTGTATCTACATATGGTATCTTGAGTGACATTTCGGAGCTGCAGTGCGCCTGGTTAGACTTTTTTTCTTGTTATTTGTGTTGAAAATGCAATGCGTCACAGGGCTGGCCGTCTTCAATGGCCGCAGTGTAGGCGATGCACATTATAGTGTCTGGCCCAGCCCGGCGGCTGTTGGTGAGACGAGCAGCGCAGCTGGGAAGGTGCAACCAACCGGCCAAGGTCAATCCACTGGCGCAGTCCCGTTGTGTCGTTCCTCGTCCCTTCATCTCTGGGCCATCGCCGGCACCACTTGTGCGGTCTGGACCCCCTTCCCTTTTCAGCCTGATCCCATGGATATTCATATTTACAAGGAAAGAACGATCGCACACGCCAATGACAATGCGCTGTAGCGTGGCCTTGCAGTACCTTGGCTAGCTTCTCGGGAAGCCTAGCGGGGCGCAGCGCAGGAACCAAGTCGAGAAAGACGTGCACTGTGCGACAATGATTATTAGCTGTGGGAAACAGCAAATGACGTCTATTGTGTGCAGTGAACTCGTCCGATCTAGAGAGCAGTCGGTATGGAAACTCAGCAGGAAAAATAGAAAAGCAGTACTGCCACAGCATAGGCCATTTCCCGTGCCAGAGGGTTTGCCAGTTTGATGCTTGTGCACCATAGTGACAGCAAGCAGTAAGCCTAAAGTGCAAATGTCGAAGCCTCTGAGCATATGGCCCTTACTTTAGGGTCCTCACTTTAGGCGATCGCACAGTATTCACACTGTGATACACCAGTGGGCTGTAACATCGCACTTTCCTCTTTACTAGCGTTCACAGCCACTGTTCAAGCCTCACTCAGATACGCTCATTCTCGTGTTCTGCGATCTGCCTTCTCAGGCTTTATTGCAATACTACGCCTGCACGCGACTTCATTGAGAGGGCTCCCGCTTGGTGCATCATTTTTACACTTGTGTATGTGACTGTCAATGACTGTGTATGCACCTGACGGGGTCTGGCTTTGCCTTGTAGAATTTGGTCTTCGTCTGTAAGCGCTGCAGGTGGCAGGTGCCAGACCGTCGCTCTTTCCTTCTTTGTCGAGCCGTCATATCCGTGGGAGCTCCTTCCATCTTCCATAGCGTGAGCTTGTCTCCGCCCCCCCTCTCAGATAAACCATCACCGCTACCTGCTTAACATGCCACTTTATAGCTGGGACCGCCTTTATCGCAGCTTATCATAATTTGCAAGGTATCGACATGCCGACTGCCCCCCCCCCCCTCACAGAAAGATTTAGTGTCTGCTCTCTTCCTCAAGAGCTTCTCTGCTTCTGTTGCTGTTTGGCGATGATCGTGATCAAGCCCGACAATAGACAATCGCTCCTGGCCGTTTTAGAATGCCCCTTCCACATAAAGAAGCTGCAACTCGTAGCTCTTGCCCGTTTCTCTGCTGGCCACTTCTCTTCTACATCGTAGCTTCCTCTTGTGTCTAATTCGCATATGGTGTACGCACACCCCCGGGAGCCTCTGTATGAAGTCTTCCTGTTCCGTCTTCCAGTCTTGTACTCTCACTTTCTCTCCATCTCCTCTGCATCTCCTCTGTATCTTCTCTGTATCTTCTCTGTATCTTCTCTGTATCTTCTCTGTATCTTCTCTGTATCTTCTCTCTTTGCCCTCGAATCTCACCATCACAAAACAGACCCTCGCCTTCTTTTATGCTCTATTCGCCTCGACGTGCCACGCTGATCACACACTGCACAGGCCAACGATAAACACCCGACTCTGCAGCAGTGATTTGCTTGCTAGCAGCCCACTTGGTGCAACAGGGTCCGATCATTGGCTGTCCTGAAAGACGGGTTCGCTGTGCTCTCTTCAGCGGCTGGTCTTGTTTCTTTGTGTTTGGCGCTGCATGTATGCATCCTTTCCTGGCTTGCTGCTTCACAGCCTGAGACCCACAGTCCCTGTTGTCTTTGTCCGGAGCGGCATCAAGGGTGTTTGGTCAGAAATGCGGCATCCCAAGCTGATATACGGCTTCCGAAACGCCCTTGCGTGACCTCGACTGAGGACCAAAAGACAAAAGGACCAATATATCAGAGCGAGTGAGGAACGAGACAGGAGAGCGGAAAGACGAGAAAGCATCCGCGATATTGGACAACATTGTGACGACGAGGTCCTCTCCTCCCACCAACCCACTCTCTTCGGGTCATTGGCCCCCGCCCTTTCGAGTTGACGTAAGTTCTGCCCCGTCGCTATTTTGAGTTTTGGAGGGATGAGCTATCTTCCGTTCGGAACAGAGGTAGAAAAAGGGTTGAAAAAGTGGGCAAATAGCTGGCGATAGTAGAGATAATCGACCTGAGAAAACTCAAGACGACGAGATCGAACAGATGAATAGAGAAGAGGCAAGGCTCAAAAATCAGGGAAAATAAAAAAAGAACAGGCGGAAACCGACACAGCTCACACCTCAGCCAACTGCGGTATAACACACCACCACATCCAGCAGCGAATCACAAAAATATCGCAACTCAAGCTCTCTTTGATGCAGCACCAGAGCCAAACCACAGACGCACACACCAGCCAGCCAGTCGGTCAAGCCAAACAAGCAAGCTGCATTCCTGCTTGTCCGCATCAAGCCCCCAGCTCATCCATATCCCGCTTTTGCGTATCTGCATTCTCTGACCAGGAGTCACTTCCTACCGGGGTCGCCGCTATACATACTGTACATGCAATTGCTGTGCGTTTGGACTTTCTCGATTTTGCATTTCGCATAATTCAAGGTTCCTATTGCAGACTGCAGACTGCAGACCCCGCGCGACACGACACGTCCATTTATACTTATTACTTCCCACGCCTGCCCCTCGATCCGCACCTCTGATCCCCATCGATCTCCTAAGTCTTGGCTTGCCTTGCCTTTCCCCCAACATCAACGGCTTTTCCCGCGCTGATTTTTTTTCCAATTGCCACCCAACACACCATTTCCCCAGTCAATCCGTTATCAATCCGACAAAATGCCCGAGCATTTCAACCGCAAGTTCAGCATCAACCGGAATACCGGTGTGCCCAAGCCCGGCCGCCGCTTTTCTGTTGGCGAATCGGGCGTGAACGGTAAGCAGCCCTTTTACTCTTAGATTTGCAACTTGCTGTGCAACCTGTTCCAATACCCGCATTCATATTTGCTTTTTATCTGTCCTTCCACATCCTCAACTGCCGGCCGCAGCTAACCATCACAGAGACGAGCAGTAAAATTCATCGCCAGTTCCGTGCCGCCCACGAGGGCCATTTGCCCCATGCCGGCCTTGACGCAAGCCGTGCTTCGACCGGTGTTGTGTGGTGTACAGAGCGAGCCTCCGAGTTTGGCTTCCTGGAGGAGCCCGAGAAGTGGGCCAACCTGGGCCAGGGTGCCCCCGAGGTTGAGGACGACATCGAGGGCTGCTTCCCGCGCCCCCAGACACTAGACATCACCGTGGCCAGCCGTGAATACGGCCCCACCGCCGGTATCCGCCCGCTCCGCGAGGCTGTTGCACACCTGTACAACGAGCACCATCGCAAGGGCAAGGAGAGCCAGTACACATGGGAGAACGTTGCCATTGTCCCTGGTGGCCGTGCCGGTCTGATCCGTATCGCCGCTGTTCTGAACAACGCCTACGTTGGCTTCTTCATCCCCGATTACACAGGTATGTCTGAGATGCAAGCCCATTTATGCGGTTGCCTGTTACCCCAACGAATGCCAAGCATACTGACAGGTTCCAGCTTACAACGAGATGCTGTCTCTCTTCAAGAACGTAAGTCTTGGCAACGTGTGCACGGGTGGCCCCTCTGGCCGCCTTTATACCTCTCACCTTGCATTATGGCCTGCCGCTCTTATACTTGTATAGTTGCACAACTGAAGGTCGTGTTACTGACCAGCGTGTTCTCAATAGTTTGCCGCCATTCCCGTGCCCCTGAAGGAGGAGGACGGCTACCACATCAACCCCGAGAGAATCGAGGAGGAGATTGCGCGCGGTACCGGTGTCATCCTGACCTCGAACCCTCGCAACCCTACTGGCCGTGTCGTCGCCAACCCCGAGCTGGCCGAGATCCAGGACATTTGCCGTGAGCGCGCCACGTTTATCAGCGACGAGTTCTACTCGGGCTACAACTACACCAGCGACTGTGACGGCACTACCATCAGTGCCGCCGAGAACGTCATTGACGTTGACGAGGACGATGTTCTCATCATTGACGGCCTTACCAAGCGTTTCCGTCTTCCCGGCTGGCGTGTTGCTTGGATTATCGGCCCCAAGGAGTTTATCAAGGCCATTGGCTCCTGCGGATCTTACCTCGACGGTGGTGCCAACGCGCCCTTCCAGGAGGCCGCCATCCCCATGCTGGATCCCACTCTGGTGCAGACCGAGATGAAGGCTCTGCAGCACCACTTCCGTGACAAGCGTGACTACGTTGTCAAGCGTCTGCGCGCCATGGGCTTCGTCATCAAGTATGTCCCCGACTCGACGTTTTACCTGTGGCTGAACCTGGAGGGTCTGCCTGGTGCCATTTCGGACGGCCTCAACTTCTTCCAGGCCTGTCTGGAGGAGAAGGTCATCGTCGTGCCTGGTATTTTCTTCGACCTGAACCCGGCCCGCCGTCGTGACCTGTTCGACTCCCCTTGCCACCACTTTGTGCGCTTCTCGTACGGCCCCAAGATGGAGACCCTGAAGATGGGCTGTGACGGTATTGAGCGTGTCGTCAACAAGTATGTGCTTTTCCTTATGTCCCCGCCATCCATGTAGCTGCTAACAACATACAGGCACAAGAGTGACAACTAGATCAGCACGATGTCGTCGGTCAGGATTCGATGCATGTCGAAGGATATGTTGTCAACATTGGACTTTGTCGGTATCGTTTCCGTGTTTGCATATTCTCGCCACGAGCCAGTTTACATTTGTCTATTTCCGAACACGTTAGCATGATTTGCATATACAGAGGACAATCAATAACTTGCGACTGCTGCACCTCTGAAAACTTTAGTGCTTCTTTGTGGCTGACTGGAACACAATGTATAGAATAAAGACTTATGTATCGTAGCGTGTAACGCAGCTGCGGCCGCGCTTATGTTGCTATAGAGCGAATATGCCAGAGACGGCCAGGCTGAAGTCGGCAAGGCTGTCGAGTAATATGCTTGGACGGCTCCGAGTAGAGCGAGAGATGCGGTGCGCTTTCTGGTAGCAAGGTATAGTAAGCCAGGCAGCTTACATAATAGAACGCGAGCCTACCCATGGCGAGCATCACGCCTTTGCCTCTCCGGCCATCACGCAATCCTCACCGAGAATGTCGTCGATAGTGTACGTGATTTATACTTTTGCAGTTTTAGGGGTTCTGCATCGACGGTGGCAGATGCACCGGGAGGGAATGAGTCGGGTATACTATGTAAGATGAGACAAGATGCAGTCAGGGCCTTGATGGCGGCCATCCTCGGCTTAGTCTCTGACTTCACGATACTCGAGCGTCCGTTCTCTCGACTTGGAGGGTGTATCTCCAAGACTCGTACTCAGTATGGGTGCCCATCGATTTGGGTTTCCCCTTTTGTCTGCCAGCCCAACACCAAGGGGTAGAGGTTTGAGAGGGGGCGTGTGGGCATCATGAGGCTTTGAAAACTCTGACGGTCTGGTCATCCGCTTTACCTTGTGTCGCGTTCGCCCGTGTCTTGGCCTCGTATTATTGCTTCTCTGGTTTCCGCTATTTCTCTTACATCATCACATCCCACGCGAGCCCGTAGCATCCATGGGACTGTACTTGGCTTTGTACAGCATACCAGCTACCCTAGCGATGACATACCTACTACTGTGTCTCCCGCGCCACTATATCGGCATGGACACACGGTACAGAGAGGTGGCTTAGGGCCATGTCAGGGCAAAGCCCGAGAGGGTGTATCGATTATCAGTGACTATATGGCAACGCCGCGCGAGGGTGGGCAGGTGTTATGTAACGCGAGAGAAGGCCCGTGGATGTGCGTGGGAGGATGCGAGTATACCAATTTAAGCTATAGTCCTCGGCCGGGCCTAGATGCACACAGCGCGGGAGGGTGTGGCATGCAATATCGGCGTACGACTCTAGACGGGCATAGAGGCATAGAGAATAGAGAATAGAGAGTTGATCAGAGCTGGGGTCGGACATCCTCGATGCTGCCTCTCTATCCCGTATAGAGACAGGCAACAAAGCGCAATAAAATATCACGGTAGAAAATCCAGGCAATGTATGCAGGATGCAGCCCCTTGTCGCCTTGTTTGCCACACCAGACGCCGAGCATCGCTGCTCTGTGCTATGTATATTTGGCAACATGGAGCTCACAGTTCTTGTGCACTGTGCATCATCAGGCGTGGGATTGCCGTTCTTTGCCGGTCTTTATAGTACTCGGTATGTGAACTATATGTGATAGAGACATATGCTCCGTTTTGCCAGTATTCTTTGTACCGAGTATTGCATGGCCTTGATGCCGCGATCTAGCCGTGTCCGGGCGGCGGCAGTGGCTCGGCCGCGGCCAGACCAAACATTATCGCCGGGATTATTATCTTATATCTGTTTAGACGGGCGTGTTGATAGGCCATTATGTGAGGACAAGCAGCAGGGGCGACGATGTAAGCAGCAGAGACAGGTTCCATTATGGCCGCGAATGTTGCTCGATCACTTGTGAGATGCGAGTCAGAATAGTCAGATTTGGGTGACATCACGTTTTCGAATCAATAAAGTGAAGTGTCTAGTTCATCAGACAGTGTCTCGCTACGTAAAGGTGCAGAATTGATCCTGCATCGAATGGTCTCGTCGACGGAGTGGACGCTGGTTTGTAGACTTGGTGCCTCGGGGGTCAGTTGCAACTTCTAACAGGGCATCAACCTATGCTTTCTCATATGCTTTCTTGAACTTGATAGTTTCCTTTTTGCAACCGCTGTGCTTGTGTAATGCATGTCGCCTGGATATTGCAATCCATTGTCGCGTGATTCTTATACTTAGTAGACGCCCAGCTCCTGCAGCTGCGAGGCAATTCGGCAGCACTATTCAAGTCATGGCTCTATGTTAAACAGCATATCGCAGCTTCTTTAATACTCGACGATGCATAATCTGTGCAAATATGTGCATAAAGCTTGAAGACCTGAGGAGACATTGTGTGATAGGTGAAGTCTTCCAGTCGCATTACTAGTCATCGAGTATATAAGCTATTTATATATAGCTTCACGCAAATGAGCACCGAACTGCTATGTCCAGAGCCTTACTATACAACTACTATGTAGTATGTACTCAGAACAACCATCATGACTGCGTACAGTATTACCGCGAAATGGGTCTTCACTGCATGAATTCATGTGCAAGCCTGCCACCGACGGGATTACGCATCGGTGCTTTACTATTCGCTTTCGGCTCCGAACGAAGATCTGCGTGATAGAAATAGTGAAATTGCAGATGGCATTGTAGAAGATCAAAGCGAGATCCCCACAACCATGCGGCATTTGCCTCATTTCCCACGGAGCCACAAGCAGCTGCACGAAGCAAGACATGCTGTAAGAAGAAGAAGAAGAAGAAGAAAGCAGTATCAAAAGAAAACGGCCGAGGCGTGCATCTCCTCGGGCAATGCATGATCCACTGGTGACAAACGAAAACACCAGAAAGGAAGGCCAACGGTCGACAGGCAGAAGCCGAAATGAGAGCCTGAGGCAAGGTGAAGGGTCTCCCAGTGGATCTCGATCGTACTCTGTATGGAAGAGTGACAATCAAGTCTGCACGTCCGCAAATCAACGCATCGCAGCGGAAAGAAAGTGAGTCGAGAAAGTCTGCGGCGGCGGAGAAACGCAGGGCCATGGCGAAGATCCGAAAGGGAGATTTGCAGAGCAATACTACTACGTAAAGTAAGCACGGAGCTGGCATACAACTGCCGTCCTTTTCAGTTCATATTCATAAACTCATCCGCATTGACATGTGGCAGACTCGCTCGATACGGGATCGTGGCCTTGGTCAGGAGAAAAGGGTTCGTCGCGGAAAACTCTGCAAGGCGAGCAGCACTATTTCGCTAGTATTTCTTACTGCACATCAACTGCCACAGCAATCGAGGCTGGCGACCCTCTTCTGCGATGTCGACATTGCTTCGCGTCGAGCACGCCATCGGAGCTTGGAGTGGTGCTGCTTGGTCTTGCATGCGCAGTAGGTGTTTTTGTGTGGGCGCTGGTTGGCAATGTATATAGACGGATTAAAGGGGGAGTGGGGCAGCACCGCATCGAATAGAATAAGTCGTCTGCGAAAAGAGGTACATGCGGATAGGCGGGGAAGACAGGCAAAGACAAGTATAATCCGACCCACTCTTTCTGACGACGTGATTTCACACACACATAGTCGAACATGGAAAATCCAAGCTGTTCGGGTTTTGCACTCGTTGGAATAGCAGGTCAACAAGACGACTGGATAGTCGATGTCCAAGTACAATGTACGTTTGATGTTCAAGCCGTTCACCGCGATGCTGAATTGCGTGCATCAAAAGTATTGGCCGTATGCTGCTCATCGTCGCGGGCAACGTCGATGACTTGCCAGGCACTGGCCGTTATAGCTGTCGATAAGCACAAAGCACAAAGCACAAAAGGAGTGGCTATCCAATAGCTATAGTGGCTACAATTTCTGCGCAGCCCTCACTTGGTGCATTGGCTATTGAATGCCCAGTGCTGGGCCCTGGCGGTGATGCTTCTCCGCGACATACTAGGTACTCCGTGGCCATGTGTCCGAATCAGTGCAGCCGGCTGCGTATTCTACAGTCAGTGGTCAATCATGTCTGCCGTGTTGTAACGTGCTTGCTTTGTTCGCTCGGCTGCTCTGGTATGGCATATCACAATGTATCCATTTGTGAGTATATCGGCGAGCCTCTTCGCCCGCCATCGATGTCATCGATATCCACGACATCGACGACGTTGGATCAAAATACCCTGATCTGCACTGCAACAACATGCATCATCACGTTTTTAACCCGTTTTGAGAGATGCTATGTAGTCTACAGAGTAGATCCCGGATGGCACCTCGCAGCTCGAGTCCCAAGGGCAGCCACTCACAGGCCGGCAGGGATATGATGTGCTCGCATGCTGCAGAGAAGGCATCTTTTCGCAGCCAAAAGACGCAAGTGTTCACTCTGTAGTCTTACATGTACATACTATGTACAGCCTTCTACACAGTACCCAAGCCTCTGCATCGTCCTGAATAACGGTGTAGATCAGGATTAGGCGATATCCCCGGAAAATGGCACAAGCCGTGCAGTCTGTCTGTCTGTTGGTCTGTCCCAGGCGATCTCAGCGTGGCGTCCAGATTTGTAGGCGGCCAGCGTGTAAGCGACAGTGACGAGAGACGCGAAATAATCCGCAATGCGGCTGTTCCGCGGTACACTCCATGTGATGTTCTGATGCAGTTTGATATAGGCTGATATTAATATATATTCCGCTGTACAAGGCCAGTGTGCCATGTCGAAAGAGGAAGGCGCTGCAGCCACAGCCACTTTGCATGCAGTACATAGTAAATGAATTAAAGTAGTACAAATATAGAGAGGCTATTACCAAGACAGATGGCTGGAGAAACTAAAAAATACACTGGCGTATTGCCCGAGCCTGAACTCCGAGTCGTACACCTTCCAGTGGAAGAGATACCAAACCAAAAACGACGTAGACACATGATTTAACATATAATAGTGTAGAATATTGTGTTAACAAAATACAAAACAAAATCGCGGCCTGCGTAGAGTCCGCTGCCGCTGCACCACCTATATTCATCTGCCCAGCCCGAGAGTATCCGGCCCAATAAACCCCCCCGTGAATCATTCGTAAATCAAAAACCCAGTGCTCGCAATAGAGAATCAAAATAACAGCAAAGCAGCAAAAAGATCAAGACATCATGATCTAAAACAGAAATCCGCCCATCCGGCATGGATATAGATAGGTGTCGGTATATAAGGAAATTGGCGTGACAAGAGAGTAAACTTTTTTCGGCTATGTTTTGTGGTGTTTGTTTTGAGGTTTTGAGGGTTTTTTTTTTTTTTTGGTTCTTCAGCCAGAAGAGTCTCTTGTCTCGTTCTCCTCGTCCGAAACGGTCTCGATCTTTGCCTCGATCTCAGGCTCGACGCCGTTGCGGTTTGCTGTGTTGGGGTGCTTGGACTTGAAATCCTCCAGCAGCTTGCCCAGGAACTCCTCGTTGCCTGCATTCTTCTCCAGAACAATGCCCTTCAGCCACTTGTTCTCCGTCTCGAGCTGTGAGATGCGGCCCTCCAGAGCAGTCACCTTGTCCGTCATGTCCTTGGCGGATCTCTCGAGAGCCTGCTCGCGCTGCTTCTTCTTGATCCGGAAACGGGCACTGGCGGCTGTGTTGCGCCGGCGCTTATCCTCCTCCGCGGCCACGCGCGTGTGGTCCTCAAAGTTGCCGCTGTGAGGTGCAGGCGTGAGAACATCAGCCTTGCGCTTCTCGGCAGCCGCTATCCGCGGCGGTGCCTGGCCCTGGTGGACATAGGTGGATGTGTGGCGGGAGTGAGGGTGGCCAGGAGCGACCGAGTTGGCGGGGGAGTAGGCCGGCTGCGGACCGGGCTGGATGGGCTGGTGCAGGTTGCCCAGGTTGTCCTGGTAAGGCTGGATCTGAGGCGACGCATAAGTAGCACCGAAATCCGGGAAGTTGAAGTCGCCTGAGGACATTATGCCATATTAGCCAGAGTTCGCGTTCGAGAGTGTCTTTCGACCAGAAGCATGGCTGACACAGCCGTGCGCAAGAGTAAACGGGCCAATTGGCGCAGTTGGAAAAGCAGAGATAAAGAACCAAGATAAAGAGAGCAGCGGCAAGGTGGAGGACGGACGATAGGACAATTGTAGGAGAAGGGAGCGAGACTGGGGGGGATCGAACGAAGGGCTGCCCCGGAATGGGTTGACTATAAACCAGTGTGTGTAGGGAAGGAGTATAGGCAGGAGAACGGCATAGGATATTATAAATGTCGACGTCGAGGCGCCGGGACTGGGGAAAACAGAGTGGATGTGAGGTTGAAGCGGGAGCAACAAGAGTCAACTGTAAGCCAGCTGCTATCAATCTAGCACCTAGACTAGAGACAAGAGGGACTGGGGATCAAAGAGGAACCAAGCGTCGGAGTCGATGAGTGCAAGTCACGGGGTATTGCGCCATCATAGCCCGCAATTTGCACCACCCTGGGACTCCGCCCTCCCACGACACCCTTGGGCGGCCATATGCATTGCGTGCCACAGCCTCTCCAATCAGAAGCGACTATCTCCTGCTGGAAGGTGACCCTTGGGAACGCGTGAACCAGATAAAAGGCAAAGGCAAGACGCAAGTCGAAAGAAGGCTGGGTGGAGAACCTGCAGGCGATCCCATTGCTCAATGCTGCTCAGTGCTGCGCAATGAGGGCAGGAATCGACTCTGATGCAGAGTTCAAGGTGAGTGCAAGTGAAGGGGGGACTGGAAATATTGGGAAATGTTGTGAGAGTGCGAGAGTGCGAGGTGAACTGGGCTGCGTGAATGGATGAGATGTGAAATGTGAGATGAGTGCAGGTCGAATGACTGCGATTCGGATGACTGCCACATGGCCATAACCCGGCTGGAATATAGTCCCTGCCTCGTGGTATACTGCGACACCAATTTGCTGACTTATCCGAATCTCGTTTATTCGTACGTCTCACCACTGCTCGCCACCGCTCACCACTGCTCATACATCACACATCTGCTGATACTGCCCGCCGTCGATGGCATGTCTCATGACACACAACCACCGGCAGACACCAACAGACGCGTAGATGTAGACATAGAACCGCACCAAATAGCAAAAGCAAAAGCAATCAACGCATCGGTACTAACCTGCTGTGGTCATAAAGTCAATGTTGGCAAAGTCGGCCATGGTGGTCATCGTGTCCTCGCTCAGCGGCGAGACAGCCGAGGAGGTAGAGGCGCTCTCGGACACAGGCTTCGCCGGGGCCTGGGGCTGGGGCTGGAAGTCGGTGTTCTGGCCCGTCTCGAGATCAAAGAACTCGGTGTTGGTGAACATGGACAAGTCCTGGTCGTCCATGCTGAAAGCCGGGTCGTTCTCGACGAGAGTCGGGTTCTCGTGCAGCTCCCGCAGGAACTGCGAGATGTTGGGACCGCGCCGTCCGTTGTACGTCATGGTGAAGGTGTTGTTTGTTGTTTGTTGTTTTGTTGTTGGATGTTTGTTGTGTCGATATGTATGGTGGTGGTCAGAGGAGTGGCGACGAGGGGATGCCGAGGAAGACGTTCTAATCAAAGACTCTTTTGGGCTTCTGGCTTCTGTCGGTCGTGCTTTCCAAAGTTGTCGTCGTTCTTTCCGTGTTTGTGCCGGACCTTCCTTGTTCAATCGGTGCGGAGCGGGGGAGGGCGAGCTGACAAATGCGAGATCTGGAAGATATGGGAGTTTGAAATTCTCAACAAAATTCGAGTGTCGGTGGTGGTCGTATGGCTGTATGATCCGGATGCCAAAACAAGAAGGGGTAGTATGTCAATTTGTCGATGTGTATAAGCTGTGGATAGTGGAAGGATAGAAAGAGAGAGCGAGAGCAAGAGGGCAGGAGGAAGAGGAAGAAGTGACAAGACGAGAAAGAGTGGTCTGGGAGGTGACTGCCTCTTTCTACACAGTATTACGGCAGTGGAGCGAAAATTTTACCGCGGAGGGGGGGTGCAGCGACCGGCTGTAGCGTACTGTACTATGTACATAGCACAGGCTGGCAGTGGGAAGGAGCCACCCAAGAGCAGCCGAGATTCAAGCAGGTCAGGACTGGGCAAGAGCGACCCGGGTCCTCTTCGTCTGGGTGGGAAATGGAGAATATTAGGGAAATAGCGCCGAATAGTGTCTGAAAATAGCGTGGTAATAGTGACTCTTTCGTCTGTTTTGGCTGTTGGCGGCTTGTTGGACGTTCCCTGTCTTTTTGAGGAGTTTTTTTGGTGTTTTTCGTCTCTGGGGGCGTGGATTCCTGTTAGCGCGGTTTGTCGTCACAAAGGGTAAGCACTTTGTCGCTTTAGGTCGCTTCTGTCGATTTAGTCGCTAAAAGCTCGCCGCTCGCCGGAGTGAGAAGGAACGACCGCTTTGTACTTTTCAGAAAAAGGTACAATGTACGGTGTACTTGCTAAATATGGCACTTTGCGTACAGTGCGAGATTGATCAAACAAACGACATCGGCACAACTTGTAATAGAATCAGTCAACGACTAGGAACGAGCCAACGACAGCCCACAGAGCAGGAGACTGGATGAGGCAGACAGACGAGAGTGAAGTCTCACGATCGCTGCTTGGAGGGGACCCCACGCCACCCACCCCACTGCCACACTCTCTACTATGTATTGTAAGATATGTAAGATACATTTATCGACAGTGGGAGTGCGCCTCGGGGAATAAGAGGGACAGCGGAGAAGCCAAAGACGCTCCGCTTTCGCACAGTGCCACACCCTCTCCTACACTGGCCTGTGCTTCGTGGTTCGTGGTTCTCGCCGGGCTTTGCCCCCCCACATGGGATGATGAAAAACTGCATACTAAATCTCATTTTCCTCCTCCGCAACACCACCAGGCCACTGCAACACCCTATAGCGTTGGATGCCGCTCACTGCGACACACACTGCACACCAACGTCTGTCATGACAAACCGAAAAAGGCAGGGAACCTGGGTGGGCGCTGAGCATCGGTGCTTGATGTTGTTGCTGTGGTCAAGATTGCCCCGCGGATAGCGCGCACACCTCGCGTAGAGAACATGTGCTATATTGGGTAGAGTATTTGTGACTGCTCGCATGCTTTGTGGATTTTTGATTTCCGTCCTCCCCGCGCTGTAGACTGTATGGAGGAGGGCGAGAAGCGAAACGCACCACGGAATGAAGAGCCAGCACCACGTGTTGGAGAGTCGGCAGTGCTGGACTCGCTGATGTGCACTCAAAGACTCACTGCTAATCAACAAAGAGGGCCACCGGGTGTAGGCCACAATAGGGTCTGTCTAAGCCGGCGGTGGCCAGCCTGCGCCGTACATAGGAAGATATAGGGTCCAGCAGCGGTAACCCTAAGGGGCGGCAGACAAATGACGAGTGTTTGCCCAGCTTTGGCCATCTTTGGGCGTCTTTGGAATGTTCCCAGAAGATACTTGCGCTGTAATTAGATGTACTAAAACCAGCGCTAAAGTGATATTCCAACTGAGCTGTCGATGCAGTATGCAGGCTTGATCCGAGGGACAAACGTGCCGGTAGAGACTGCACATCATTCTTGATTTGTAAGTCTCGACTCCCACAAATACTGTGTACTAATGTACACAAGTACACCCAACTGCATCCACCTCATGCAAGTCGAACAAAGAACGCGCAGTCTGACGCATGCTATCTGATATTGAAAGAAGGTCTGTTTCAACTGGCGGCAAGCCTCTTAAAATCAACAAAAATGAAAATGGCTCTTAATGGCTCTGCTTCGGAAGTATTGTGGCAGGCTGTTAGCATAATACACTTGCAGTTTAACCTTCACCTCCTTTCCTGCAATGTATAATTACTCCGTGTAAGCAGTTCACTCTGTACGTATATGCTTGGTAGCAAGCATCGTCGTCTTTGATTGTTTGGCGCCATTGCCCGATTGGGAAATTCTGCCCTGAACGTGGCTCCACGCTGTGTTGGTGTCTGGGCATGGTTGGCTACAGTGTCTTTCAGCAATGACTTTGGTACCGGATCTTCTGGATTTACTTTGTAGATGGAGAGTAAAGTCTAATGCCATGTATTACTATAGAGGACAGTGTTTGGCCGGTCGTCAGCCCTTCAACTCAGCATGACGGAGATTCCAGTGACTGCGCTTATGTGGGTCTCAGCGACCTGCACATCTACATCGGGTGCTCTTTCCTATTCGGTCAGCGTGCACTTCTTCTATTTGGTTCCTTGGTTCGAATATTTAATTTATTTATTTTCCTAATTGATTTAAAGGCCGCCGACTTGTATTATTAATGCAAGATTCTCAAGAGCCGGCAGATGAGATGCTGTTCGAGTGCAAGCCAACGTCGGAACATGAGTGTATGCAAAAAGGTATGAAAACATAAAGCGAATAATTGCTGTCAAAAAGCAAATACCACACCGAGGCAGGGCCAAGCACGTGGTGATCTCGGGCTTCAGCCACTCGCAATTGCCGATGACGTCTTGCTGAATAATTGACTCTGATCTTCGACGGAGATACGGGGCATTCTCGGTAAGTGCGGGTCCGGCTAGCGGCCATCTGCAAGATCACGTGAGCACGGTCGTGACCGAATGTCCAGGCGGCATTCAAGATATAAGGAACGACGAGGAACAAGATCACGAAAGAAAACATTTATGAACGGTCTTCGATATCGGAAAGGGAGAGGCTATCGTGATAATACATTAGTTGCAGAAAACTTCCATGCTTTTGATGTATAGGTAGTCTCTCATGTAGTCGCGAATGGATCATCTTTCTTTCTATTTTAAAAATAAATAATGAATAGAAAACAAAATCAAGAAAATAAAATAGAAACCCTTTAAAATAACCACGACTGCAGCTACGCAGCTGTAATTCAATAACCAATATAAAAATATACGACAAACACAAGTCGCTAAAATTGCTAAATAATGTCAGCTATACATATGCCACGGGATGGTCACAAAGTATCTACTTTTATTTCGCAGCCTTGCTACTTCTGCATCAATAGTAGCAGACCCTACCTTCTATGGCCTATATATCACCATGTATGGCCAAGTCTTCCACGTACGGCCATAGATACTGGAAAGCACGGGATCCCGTCCGCTCTCCCCTAGTTAAACCAGTAATCGGCGGATTAGTAGTTGGGTCGGTGACGACCAGCGAATACCCTCTGCTGTACGTTTTTTTTGCCGTTTGATTGCCGTTTGTTTTTGGCTCTTCTTGTATAGCATTTGCTTAATTGGTGGTTTGCTTCAGCTCTACAGTGCTATAGATGATGTCAGTTTTTATATTCGTTGACGCATTGCTAGTATCTGGTGCATCCAAAGTACATGTTTTCGGAACGGAGTTATAGACACGTCTATAATGCAGTTTATAAAAGTCGTCTATATCATGTGCTTGGCATTCTTTTCTGTCCACTTATCATCCATGGCTCATTCACAAATTCATTGGCAAGTTTAAAATCATGTTTGCTTCGGCCATCTATCCTTTCTCTACTAATAGCCGAGCTTCAAGCAACCGCCACGCCACCGCAGACATCTTCAATCATCTTCCAACTACCCTCAGCTATACCTTGAGCAGCTTCCATCAACCTGCATACCAGACAGCAGCTGGCAATACTCTCCCGATCACATTTAGACGGCGCCAGCTGGGCCATCCTCCCAGTAGTTCTCGCCCTGAGTGCGGCAAGTGCCAACGACGCAGTAGTAGCCACCCTTGGCGCCGTTGAGGCCCTTGTTGTCTTTGTTCGGGGACGAAATGACGACGTAGTCCTTCTTGACGCGGTCGGCGCCGCAGTCCCATTGTTCGAACTCGACAGTGTCTGTTGATGATTAGTATGGAAAGTCTATCATGTGTGTCTACTGTTGAGGCGTTCACATATCATATATTCGGGGAAAAACTCACAGGCAGTGTGCATGGTGTTGTACCAAATGCAGACCTCTTGGTTTGATCCAGCTGTGCAGGTGTACGAGTTGCCCGTCGACCACGTTTTCGCGACCCCAAAACCACCCGATAGCCAACTGAGCCCCGGAAACTCGGATGACACGGACCAGTCAATAGTGTAGGACTTGCTCTCGCTCTGGGTGGCACTGCAGCTTACGGCATTGTTGCACGAAATGGGGTCCGACAGCTGCTTGTAGAGATATCTCTGGTGCGGGGCACTGTCGTCGGCCTCTCTCGTATACGTCTGCGACTGGCAGGTGCCGGTGCCCTGGCGCTTGGCCCACTTGGGCGAGTTGGGGACCGACACGGACCGCTCTGCAGGCGCATCCCGCGGGGTGGCGCGACCTTCCATGCGGCGGAAGTGGTGGTTCATGACCACGTCGGAGAAGCACTCCTTTTCCGTGGCCAGAGACTCGGGGATGCTGGCCGGGGTCCAGTCGATGCCGGTGCACTCGATAAGGATAAAGTCGGGGTTGAACTTTTGGGTGCAGGCCGGGCCGGACTCTGGTCTGCTGTGGACAATGTACGACTCATTGCCAACAGACCAGTATCCCGAGGTGCCGTTTGCGTGAACGTGGGAGAAGTCGATGGGGACGTCCGCCTCGACAATGTCGCCGCAGGCGTCTGCCAGGAGAGCCTTTGTCGAGGCATCAAAGACGCCAACAGACGACTCGTCCGAGTTGCGGTCCTGGCGCCAGGCAATCTTGACGTCGACAGCCGAAGCCACGGCCGCAAGGGCGAGAGACGAAGCGAGGTACTTCATTGCGAAGGCTGGAGATTCTCAAAGATATGAGGTGAATAACAGATGGAGAGTATGGAGGAAGGCGTGTGGGAGAGGGGAAGAGCTGGAGAAGGTTGGTGATGATGGATAAGATTGTTGTGATCAAAGGTGGAAGACCGTTCTCTTTATATATTGCGAATTGTCGGCATACTCGACCTTTCCCGCAACATATCTTGTCTTGAAAGTGCGCGCGCCCATCACGGATATTCCTTGTCTGTCCTGGGGGTATCTTTTCTATCCGTCTTTGAGCGATGCTCTGCCGTAGTGTCTTTGCCCTGCCCCCTTCATGATGACGGCTAGTCTATCGTAGTATTTGTAGAATGCTCATGAGCCTGGATGAATGCTTCGGTAGAGGCCCCATGTGAAGGATTCGGGCCAAGACTTGACAGCTAGCAATGAGGGGATCATCATGTTCCATCCCGACCCCGACTTTCGGTGATACAACATAGTGCGTGAAGAAGAAGCTTCCCTAGTGAAGATAGACGGCTTCTACAGACGCCGTTGAGTAAACTTGGAGAAGCACAACGACCGCCAGCGCAGCCCGTTTGCCTGTTGTGTCGAAGGATCTATCTATCAAGGGTAGAGTGGTATGCAAGCCTGTTTCGGACTCGGTCGAGCTGGTCGGTCGACTGCTCGTGCTATCTGACTTTACAGCAGGCATGCCCTGCACACTATGCAGAGGGCAGGGATACGCAAAGCTCGAGCCGTGGCTCGACAGATGACTGCGCTCCGATGCGACAAAGTGGCCGTACATCGGCAGGGAAAACTTGATGCTGCCAGCTTGGCATTGTCATGAAGGATTCTGCGGTAGGCAGTTTCAGTATAGCGGTTTGAATCGCACATTTGGGATGGCGGCAGAAGCTTAGTTTGTTTATCTAAAAGTCTAAAAACAAACACGCGCGCGGCAACAAAGGCAATGCCATCGGCCAAGACCTCTGCCCCTAGACTCGGTAGGGCAGTTGCGTAGATCAACATCCTGTATTACAGAGTACGTACATAGTAGATATGGATATGGAGGTCGCCTGAAATGGAGTAGCCCGATGTAGTATATGAACGACAAAGGGCTTGCCATGAAACTTGAAAGTCAACGCATGGCGAATCCTTTAAATCCTCCCCTAGATCCTCCCCATGCGCCTCTCCAGATCCTACGCAGATCCTACGCAGATCCTTTTGCAAGGTCGTGGACAACAAGTCGGGGAAGACTGACAGTGTATGTTATTTCGGACTCCATACCGCCCAAAATCATGGTTGGTGATGGCACTGGATCATTAGCCTTAATTCTGCTATCGGCTACCCTGGCAGAGCAAACCAGCCATTCCTGATTTACGTGATGCAGATCACTTGGCTGCGAATGCTAGAGCAAGACGCCTCAAAAGTTGGCATTTGGCAGCATCCTCCAAATCCTTTGATTATCCCAAGTCCTGCGCAGGCTGCAGAAATCGCATCAAAGGGGGCCGCCTCGTGGGAGGAGAAGCCGAGACCCAGACTCCATGTCGTCTGGGGCATTGGATCTGGGAAATCCAGATTTGATCGACATCGCCAACCCCGCCCTGGCGATTGTCGCTGGCTGCCATGGGCACTGCATCATATCGCGCGCCGCTACCGACAACCAGAAAGCTATGAAACGGGCATGATAACGGTTGGCGAGACTCGGTGCCAAAGCTCAATATAGTTCTAAGTCGAATGTAACGATACACCGGACCGTGGTATCATTCGGTGGCCCCCATGCACAGCCACGATTCGCGCAGTTGTAGATGGTTGTCATCCTTGTAGTTTTTTCGTCTCTATATATCAACCCAATATACCACCTGAAAACCCTCACACAAGATATCCTTCTTTGGACGTACTCCTGTGCCGTCCCTGCTCTAACCTGCTTAGTGCATGTGCTCCCCGTGCGCACAAACAAGATGTCAAACAATACACAATACATTCGCCAACGATCGACTGTTCCGTCTTTCTTTCTGGCGTCACTCACTAAACAGTCCACAAAAATAGAACATATCACCTGTGGAGGTCACAGTAGGCCGTCGGGCCGTCTTGGTGTAAAAGCCCGTTGCTGGCCCACTGAAGCTTGCCTGCCCAGCCGTTACGGCCCCCGGGCCCTTGCATCCATGCATGCTTAATGCACCGCACCTCCACATTGCTAGACGTAATCGGGTTGGTATGGCGTGCCGACATTATTTGGGTAAGGTATCTTACTTTCAGTGTATCACGATGCTCGATCAAAAGTAAACAGTGTTTGTAGAAAGACTGCGCAAAGCGGCCGTATGCTCCCACCGCAAAAAACCACACTGTGCAAAGCAACCGAAATCTATGCCCTTACGTCATGTCATGGGAAACGCTTGTGATGCTTATGTCACCGCACTGAATTAAACAGTTGGTGCCTTTTAAATAAAACTGTATCACGTGGTGGCGAAGCGCACTTCTATGAAATTTAATATTAGCAGATTCTTGTACGTCGTACTGCTGCTGCCTGCCACTACACCTGCCACACCTCTCACTTAACGCCCCCATCCCCTTTCTCTCTTCCTGTACCGCTGCTCTTTGCCCCTACGAAGCCTTTACTTACGACATCAAGATGGCGTTCTTCGTTGAAGCGAATGCATTCTTGGGTCAGCTCCATGACAGAGATCCGTCCGATCATGGCACGGCGCGATTTTTAAGAATACTGCGAGCTTTGAACTATAGCTGGCCTCCAGCACACGCACCCGCGCACGATTTCTTTCACGACATTGACGAACGGCAAGGCCTGTTTGCTCGCTGGACGACAGTCTGTGACCAAGCAGGATATGAAAGGCCCAATTCCCTTGCCGCCGCCGTCTTCTTGGCGCTCCCGATCGCCAATCTGCGCCAGCATATGGAGCAGGCCGCAGAACAGAAGTTTTACTCTCGTGGAATTCACGGCGTAGTCCAAAGAGTGGCTTATGATGCCATCTATGCGTGTACGTATCATTTTCTTCGTCTTGCCAGTGCATACGATTCGATGATATTGTGATATGATATTGCATTTTTGATGATAGTGTACCTACAGGCGGACATAGTTCTTAGCAAAAGTGGCAAGAAAAAGTCGACAACACTCCCGTCAACTCTTTTACCAGCAGCTGCTTCCGAGACCGGGATCACACCGGAAAAGCCAGGAGGTCAACCCTCACCCCTTTCACAATTCGTCGCTGCTGCGAGTGCTGCACCCTTTGAGGTGACGTCTGCGTCCAAGGGGAAGAGAAAGGCCACCAGTCCTTTAGCAAGAGGCCAAGACGATGAAGAAGAGCAGGGGATGCCAAAGAGACACAGGCAAATAGCGAGCGATCCCTCTCCGTCAGGACCGACCGTAGGGCACTCTCCAGGACAACGATCGCCTGCATTCTCCACCACCTCCGCGGCGCCATCTTTTAACCGCAATTGACGTGCCGCCACTGCAGCCACAACGCGGGACAAGAACATCTGCATTCTCACTGGTCAGAGTTTCCCCGAGGCTGCGCACATATTCCCCTACTCAGCGACCAAGTCACCCGAAACAGCCCTGCGGAATATCTCTGAACTGGTGGATCTTTGGGACAAGAAGCTCTCCGACAAGTGGAAATCGGTCATGTACGACGTTAGCGTGACCGAATCTGCCCGCAACCTTGTCTGCCTTAATCGTCATTTGCATTTCCTTTGGGGGATGGCCTGCTTTGGCTTGAAGCCGCTCTGCACGGCCGAAGAAGCAGCCGTGACCAAGACTGTGCGAGTGCAATTTCACTGGCTACCCCGCGGCCGTTTCAAGCCGCTCCAACTTTTGGACGACGAGGCCAAGAGCCTTTCGGACGTAACGCTACGAGACCATGTCCGAGAGAGTGACTTTGTTGTTCATAGGTCCAATGGCATACCAATTGAGACCGGGGACGTCTTCACAATATGTGCCGACGATGCCGGCGATCTTCCTTGCGTCGACCTGCTCTGGTTACAGTGGCACCTCGTTCAACTGGCATCCATGGCTGGCTTTGGAGAGGTGATGAGCCTTGTGAATGACGAGGATGAAGACGATGAACAGCAGGGCCCGGCTGAATCTGAGGATTGGCTCGACGACGACTATCCCTATCTATGGCGAGCCCGGGATGGCCGCTACGACGAGGTCTGGGCCTGCCCCAGACCTGGCGAAGAGGATAGTGAGAATGAGTAGGATATTGAGTCCAGCTAGAGGCCGGCTTTGATCGATGACCTCTAAGAGATGGCAACCCCAGACTGTTTTCCTCTTCTTCTGTTTAGTGTCTTAACACCTTTATGTTATGTTTAATGATTAATGTTTGATTTTTCGGTTACGTTTGTTGCGCTTGTTGGAGACAGGGACGGCACAGGTTGACGTCAAAAGAAGGAAATTCTAAGCGAGCCTTTTCGGGTTGTCTTTTATTATACCCAGTTTATCATCCAATTAATTATCCACAAGTACAAGATGTTGCACAACTTGAGGGATCTGTGACGTTTCTACTCCGCATTTGTATATGATTGGAGTCAGGAAGCTAAGACGCCGAACAAGTTCAATCTCATTGATTTTGAGAATTCTGAGACCTCTTTTACTGTGATATTATGATCTTCTCGCTGCTACTGGCTGTTCTGGAGACAGCTACAACTTTCCCTGCTGCCGTGGCGGCCATTGAGACCGAGACAATACAAGTCCCGTTGACTGTCGACGTTGGCTACGCCTCGTATAACGGGCGTTCGCAATGCGTCCACCGGTCTGACCGTCTGGAAAGGTATCCGCTACGCCCAGCCTCCTGTCGGGCCTCTCCGGTGGCAGGCTCCTCAACCTCCTCAACTTCTTCAGCCTCTGTCGGGCAACTTTGTCGGGCAACTCCACCGCGTCGTCCACACCCATTATCATTCTGGCAGACACGTTCGGCCCGGCCTGTCCGCAATCGCTCCCGCACGTCCCCGGCGCATCCTCCCTCTTTATCCCGGGGAATGAAGACTGTCTTTTTCTGAACGTCTATGCGCCCACAAACATCACTACCAACACATCCCTGCCCGCCCTTCCTTGTTTGGATCCATGGCGGCGGCTATGGCGAGGGCGATGCCCCCCAGGACCTGTCGGCCTTGCTGTCTGTCACTAGATCTACCACCGCACGGTGCCACCCCACCGTCGCCGTCTCCATTCAGTACCGCCTCGGCGCCTTTGGCTGGCTGGCATCGCCCGACGTCCAGAGGCACGGAAAATCATATGCCGGCCTGCTGGACCAGCGCGCCACCTTGGACTGGGTGCAGCGCCACATCCGCTCGTTTGGCGGGGATCCCGCACGGGTCACGCTGGCCGGCGAGTCGGCCGGCGCCGGGTCGGTCCTTTTGCACGCCGTCTCCACGGATTCTCCTGTATTTCAAAATGTACGTTTAATTCCTCGCTTCGCTCGTTTGTTTTTGCTCGCTCTCGCTTCTCGCTTCCCACTGCTCACTCCGTTCGCACTCACAGATCTGGGCCGCGGATCCCGACCCAGCCACGCTTCGACAGTGCCGCCGTCCAGCAGCACTACACCGACATTGTCGCGGCGGCGGGCTGTGCAAATGCCAGCTCCAACACCAACACCAACACCAACTTGTCAGACGCTTTTGCCTGCCTCTTGACAAAAGACACACTTGTCCTCCAGTGGGCCAGCAACTGGGTCTCAACCAACGCGCCCACGCCCTATGGCAACTGGGCGTTTGTCCCGGTGACGGACGATGTGTTGATAACAGGGCCGCCGAGCGGGCTGCTCTCAGAAAAAAAAACAGATGATGACCGGAAAAGCACTGGTCGGCAACAATGCAGACGATGGGGGTGCTGCTCGTGCCGGCGACGATTTCCAGTCAAGGGGACCTGCGGGCATGGGTCAGGGCGTACTTTTCTGAACTGTCCAAAGAGGACGTGGACAGCATTCTGGCCACCTACCCACCAACGGTCAACACGACACGTGGTGTGGCTGCCGACGTCCAACAGCGGGCATATGTAGGTTGCAGTCTCTCTCCCATAAAGATTTGATGCTCCTTATTGACCACCGACGACTGCCAGAACATCTATGCAGAGGCGTCCGTCATGTGCCCGAGCTACTGGCTATCGAGTGCCTTTTGTGGGGACAACAGCAACACCAAAAGAACTGCCTACCACTACCAGTACTCGGTTCCTTTTGCGGCTCATGGTGCCGACCTGACGGCCTATTAGTTGCTGTGTGTTGATGAATGAGCCCTTGAACATTGTGTGCTTTGAACAGCTGGCCAGAATCAACTGGAAAGGAGGGTTGGGTTGCATTTTACACCAAAAGTTTCGGAGTACGAGGTATCACTGGACACAGATAGGGACTGTTGAGACGGAAGATGCATCCTGAGCTTCCAGAGGCCGACACGTGACTTCGTGTGGTAAAAGACGCGGGCTGCTAAGTTGGTATAAGCCACGCGCTGTTACCACGGAGTCATGTTTCGGCCTCTGTGATGGTCGACTTTCGGCCCCATCAGCTCAAGATGTATATTATGTCTACGTCGTACCTATCTGTGTTCATTGTCTGCAGGACGGCAAGCATTGCCCCGCACGTCGCTGGCTATCGATCTGGTCACATACTGACGAAGGAGTACTCACCATGACTCGACCTGGTTCTAGCTTCACGATCCTTGTCTCTACATGTGACTAGTCACGTGCGCTACCTTTTGCCGCCTAAGCGTGTACAATTGACTTGATTAGGTAATATCCGTCTTTCGATGCGTCGGAGTCTTGGCTGGGCCACGCCGAAGTATGATGCGAGCCTTCGCATGTTTGATATCCGTCCGGCTTGCCACCTGGAGTTGGCGGTAGAAGGCAAGAGAACGAGAGCGAGGGCACACCACAAGGCCGTCCGACCGCCCAGACGCTGCTGCTCCAGCGAGGGGCGCAACTCTCTTGTGACTACTATGTATATGATTACGCGGCGCGGCGGGTAAGGCCAGGGCTTGGCTGCGTCGGGCGGCCTCTAGTTGCTCAGTCTTAATACAGTGGCTGCCAATACTCTGTGCTCTTTCCTGTCCTGGCCATTGGTCTGTCGAGGATAGACACAGCCTACAGCGTAGTTGAAGCAAAGAAAGTGTGCTGTTCCTTCCGCGAATAGCAGCGATTGTTCCTTCCTTTTCCTTTCCTTCCTTTTTTTTCCTTCTTTCTTTCCTTCTTTCTTTCCTTCTTTCTTTCCTTCCGTCTTTCCTTCAGTCATCTGCAACCGCCGACCGTTGTAGTCACTGTGGAACAAGAGGGGAGGCCTATGGTTCCAGCCAAGACTCAATTCCATGTCGGGCAAAACCAGTCATTCACATTTACCGGTAGAATAGTACAAAAGCGGTGCAGACGTAAGACGGTTTTAGGGGCGGTGCTGTTAGTAATGCACGTAATAGCGGAACAGTGCTGCCTGTAAGCCTAGCCTACATAGTACTACTGAATGACGAGGCAGGTGCGAGGGGGCTAGTGATGAAGTACAAATATACGGTGTATTGCCGGGTATATTACAGTGGCACCTGCCGAGTCGCATACCAAGCAGTTCCTTCCCAATCCGAACAGTCTGACCTTGTGCCAATTTCCTTTTTCTCTCTCGTCGTCTGCCCATCCTCCTTTCCTCCTGTTTACCTACAATCTCTCGCCTCGCTCCAACTGCATCTTGTCTGCGCACACGCTATACATCTATTCCGTATCAACTCCACCGCCTCATAGTGTTTTCGGCATCATTTTATCCTCTGTCCATCTAGCAAGTAATCGCGACGTACCTGCATCTGGACCCCTGCGCGCGCGCATATTCGCCTCCTACGCTACGACCCCTAGAAATCGGAAATCGAGAAATCGAGAAAGCAAAACAGCAAAACAACAATCCAACCACCAACAGACCAACATCCACCCTATCAATAGCCCGTCATGTCTGGCAAGCAAGATCACCCTCCCGCGTACTCTGGCGCTCCCCAGGAGCCCCCCGCTGCACACTACGGCCAGCCCAGCGGCTACAACAACGGCCCCGGCCCGTACCAGCAGGGCCCCCCGATGGGCTACCAGCAGCAGCAGCCATACGGCCAGCCCCAGTACGGCGGCCCGCAGCAGTACGGCCAGCAGCCCCCGGCTGGCTACTACCAGCAGCAGCCTCCCCAGGGCTACCCGCAGCAGCAGCAGCAGAGCCAAGCCCGTTCGGGCTCTGACGGCTGCTTGACTGCGCTGCTGGGTGCCGCCGCCTGCTGCTGCTGTCTCGACTGCCTCTTCTAAGCCTGTTTGAAGCATCTGCTAGGCTAGGCTGGTGTACTGGCGTTTTTTACTTCTTCATTTCTGGGTTACCTCTGATTATTAATTTGCAGCCGATTCAGTGGCTGTATATAGTTATAATTTGATCGTCATCATCTTCGTCGTCATCTTCACTTCACGTTCTACACGTATCCTTTCCTTTGTCCTTTTTTGTTCTCTTTTGCCTGTTATTCGTTTTCACATAGCTGTTTTAATACAAAGCCAACGCTTGACACAACACTGCGCTATATAAAGTCTGCAAAAGATGCATCGTGAACCCGCGTAGCCTAGACCGTCTACTCGACCGTCGCGTAGAGCTGGTCAAACTCGGCCGTGGCTTCGGCCACGCAGTCGTACGAGTAGATCATCTTTTGCACGTCCGGCGACGCCCACTTGTCCGGGATGGCTTTCTTGCCGTCGGCCAGGTGCTCTGCAAACTGGCGGTCGCGCTCCTCGCGCGCCGCGCCCTCGCCCAGGTGCAGCATGCGGCCCGAGTGGAAGGCCATGTTCACAAGCATCGATGTGCGCTCCTTTCGCAGCAGCTCGTACGTCTTGAGGCAGCGGCGCACGCTCGTGGCCTGGTCGCTGGCAGACGACGACGGCGATGCCATCTGCACGCGGCTGAGCACCTCGGCAATGACGGCACCGTCCTCAATGGCCATGGCTGCACCCTGGCTGAGGTGGGGCAGCGTGGGGTGGCACGCATCGCCGAGCAGGCCGACGGAGCCGTGCACCCATGTCGGCAGCTCGAGGTGCTGGCGCAGGCGCCACTCGCACACCTCACCCTCGGGCACCATGTTGAGCATGCGCTGGACGAGCGGGCAAAAGTCCCGGAACACCTCGAGCATCGCCGACTTGGAGGCGCGCGTGGTGTATGTGGCCGACGGCGCCTCGGCAAAGTGCACGTCGGGCTGGGCGCTGGACAGGTTGTAGATCGTCTTGTTGGCGACCGGGTAGGCGATGATGTGGCGCTGCTCGCCGATCCAGCGGACGACGAGGTCGTTGTCGATGAGGCGCAGCATCTCCGGGTCGTGCGCCATTTGCTCGCGCGTCAGCATGATGCGGTATGCGGCCTGGCCCGTGTCGGCCTCGCCCGTCGTCAGGCCCAGGCCGCCGAGCATGGCTCCACGGGTGGCCGACTTGATACCGTCGGCACCGAGGAGCACGTCCACCTCGAGGGTCTGGCTGGCGGTGTTGGGGTCCTCCTTCTCCTCGACCTTGTCGGCCGGCGCCGGCGCCGGCGTCGGAGCCTCACTTGCGCCAGCGGTTCCATCGACGCCGCTGATGGCATCGGCGGGCGACCTGGGCTTTCTGGCGGCTCGTTTTTGCAGGCGCAGGACCGGGCGCGGGCCAAACTGGTCGACTCCAACGAGCGCGGTCGAGAAGTGGAACGTGACGGCCGGCTCCTTGAGGCACGCCTTGTACATCTCTCCGGCGAGCGAGGCGCGGTGGCCCGTGCAGTGGGCGTAGCCGTACAGCGCGCGGATGCCGCTCATGTCGACGTGGGCGAGCTCAGTGTCGGAGCTGCCCTGGCGGATGCTCGTCTCCTGGACGTTGGTGGCCTCCTTCTCGATGTCGGCCCAGCACCCGAGGCGGTCGAGAATGCGCGCCATGTTTGGCGCCAGCTGGATGCCGGCACCCACAAAGCCAAGGTCGGCTGCCGACTCGTAGACGTCAATGCGCTTGAACCCCTTCTTGGCGAGGGACAGGGCGCACCCCAGGCCGCCCATGCCGGCGCCAATGATGGCTATGCGCAAGTCGAATGGTGACGCCATCGCTGTCGATGCTGTGTAATGTGTCTTGTTTTGAATATTTTCCGAGTCGTCTTTTGAATATTGCAATCACGAATGCCGTGGTCTGAGTGTCTTGTCTGTCTCTCGTGTTCTCCCCTTTCTCCAGCTTATTTTCCCTCGTGTGTTTTTCTATTTCTGTTCCGTACTTCTATATCCGCAGCACCAGCAGTGTTTGCAATATATAGGCCGCTAGCCGCGCGAATGTTCCGATGAATATGGCTGGCTCTCTCTGCTGGCTTTCCTGGTGATTCACTGTGAAAACTCACTTTAAAAGTCACTGGGGCTTCAGTTTGTCAGTCTTTTCAGTCTTTTCAGTCTTTTCAGTCCGACTCCATGAATACTGTAGCTACTTTGTACACATGCGCTCGCAAGCCCACCGGCGGCGCCAGAGAGCCTCCGCCAGGGCTACTCTGGGCAGGCAAAGCGTCGCAAAGATAGGTCCCGAAAGCCACGCTTAGGACTTGGATTCAGCCGACACAAAGGCCCGTCTACTGAGAACTACTACTGCGCACTCTAGCTCTTTTTGCAACAGCCGAGCACGCAGTGTCGGAGAAGAAAAGCCGGCGCAAACGACAGGCCTGCCATGGACAAAGAACGCCCCCATTCTGAGGCAAGCCATTGGCAGAGGGAGAGGAGAGGGGGAACGGGGGGGGGCGCGTCTTTGCCGTGGCGCGGGCCCTTGCTAATCGTGGGAGAACCCTCGCGGACGGTAGTATTGCAATTTTGCAAGAAGATCCCCGCACATGGGTGCAAGATTGATATGAGGACTACTCTATGTGCAGAGTGATAGTACGGGCAAAGATTGAATGCTTGTTTCGAGGAACAGACCTGAACAGTCTGTCTAGCTCCAGCACGTGACGTAGCAACTGGGATAAGTCACTGGGATCCAGCGGGGAAAGTACGGCATCGTGCCGACACTTTTATGGATGGATTATGTAAGCCGAACAACACATCGTCGTGCAAAGTCTAGGCATTGCCGAGTCGACATCGATGACTGCACAATAGGAGGCATTGGCTCTAGATACCAGAGGCCAGGCCGCGGAAGTCACGTCAGGCCGGACCAGACCGACCATGTTGCACGCCACTCGCAAGAATGCAACAAGGCTGTAATCTAAGTGTGCGATGCAGTGATATTCAAGGGATGATCAGCACTGTCTATCTTCCAGAAGAGGGCTGCGTAATAAGTCAGTTAATAAAGGAAAGGGCGCCAAGGGACGTTGTCTCACGGAGATACCGCTGTGTAGTAGATGGATAGGGAAACGCAAGAGAAGTAAAGGAAAATACAAGATAAGGAAAATGAATGGAAAATATATAGAAAATGAAAAGACAAGAGAAGTAGAAGGAAGGAAAAAGAAGGGAAAAAAGAAGGCAAAAGAGAAGGAAAGCGACAAAACGAAGGGAAATGAATAGAAAAGAGAAGGAAAAGAGAAACAAAAAAAGAAAGAAAAGCGCGGGCCTGATTCATGCGCATGCTCATGCGTCTGATTTCAGCCGTCTTCATTATCCATCATGTGGTCGGTTATTGAGTATTCGATATTTCAGGTTAACTCCAGAACGTACAACACAACCAGAGAAACAGAGGGCTAGACGTCGAAATTAACGTTGAGACTGCATGAGACTACTGATGCTGATATCGGCGACATGCATGGTCTTTTTAGAGTTCTTTGGAAGTACCGCGCGGGCATGCAAGCGATTTGAATTATTCGAGCGTACATGATGTATTAAATTGTATAAATATTGATGAAATGTGCGGCCCCGAATCCGTGCCAAGAGCGAATACGTAACCGCCAGCCTCCAGGAGATGGTGATACCGCATGTAGGTGCCTTGCGTTGTGAGTAGGGTGCATCGTGAGGGCCAGAGATGGGCAGATGGAGAGATGGTCGAGGTGACGATCGGCGACAAGACACATGTAAACACACATTCAACCATACAGAGAGACAGACAGAGAGACAGACAGAGACAGACATATCATGGCAGTGTGCAGTGCACACGTGTAGGCTGGATCGGCAGAGCTGACGACGTCTGCATCGCGGCTGTCGTCTTGTTCCAGGTCCGGATATCCCCACGAGAGAGCACGACAGCCGACGACGGGCTACCCTTGGCACAGTGTAGCAGTGCAGCTGGCAGATGTACTAGACAGCAAGACTGGTTACTCTGCATATGGTGCATTCGTGTGCAAGTGTATTGCGTGGGCATGTGTAGATTCGGACTGCACCGCGCACACGGCCAGCATTTCACTTGCAGTGTCGATGCTGGAGAAGATTGACCGGGAGTATGATTGAAAGCCTGGCAAAGCCTGGCAAAGCCTCGCAACGCAGATGGCGTTTGGAACGGCCTTGGCATACACAGCTGCGCGTCTGCGTGTGTACGGAACAAGAGCTACGGCAGCCTGTAGACACGCAATGCGTAGAGCATTCTCGGCTGCATTGTGTTGCGAGGCGTGAGGCGTTGTGTGTCACAGACAGTGCCAACTTTGCGTCTGCGGTAAGCCATGCCGTGAAGCGAGGAGATGGACACAACGCCATGAGATAGACGTCTGGAATGGTCAAGTCCAGCGCCGTTGACTCTCATGTGAGACTGCAGCGACGCCAAAGCACAGCACATTCCCAAACGGCGGCGGCGTCTGCGGACGTTTCGACAGCCTCAAGAGCGCCTGGCCGAGCCGCTTGTGCGCACTTCAGGACGAGTGGCAATCATCAGAGAAGATGAAATAAAGGAAGCACGCTCTGACTTGCTTTGACAGTGCTTCGCCCTAGCTTCTTGATTCTCCCGATTCTTGATTCCTGCTTTGAATTCGGCCTCACGCGCGCCCGATATCAAGCCCCAAGTCCTTCATCGCCACTCTCGTCGTCGTCCTACCACACACCCCGTACGCGTAATGCCCGATCCTCTCCACATTGTATATCGTGTTCCTATTCCCCATACTGGGCACTGAGTATAGGGCATGCCATACGTATGACCGAGACACCGAGACAATGCAAAACGACTCCTTTGTACCTCCAGATCTTGATTGTATTCAACTCTGCTGAATCCGATTTGATCTGCTCGAACCAACTGAACCATGGAATCACTAAACCAAAATCCTCCGTATTGCATCGTGTGTGCCGGCGTTGTCGTGTTCCCTCACTTGGGTGAGTGTGAATACGAAGCTCTACAGAGTCACGGAGTAATACGTCACTCTGTCAGCAGCGACCGGTATACGAGCTACATAGTAGTTGAATTTGCTTTGTTACTGTTTCTGTTACTGGTTGTGGTTTGTGCGTGGTGTCTTGTTTCTGGTAGCTATAGTCTCGTTTCTCCTCTGCCTGGAGAGGTATGTAAACAAGGTAAGAACAGCAGCGGAGCGAAGCCGTAAAGTACATACAGTAGATTTGATTAATGATGTCGTTGGGCCCATACTAGCGGGTCTGCCCCTATTGGCATTGACCTCTTGAAGTGTGTCGCGCTCTGCAAACCACAATGTTCCTATGTGCTGCTCCAAGATTCATACTCTGTGCTCCGAACATACCGTGAAAGGTAGAATCCTCAGTTAATACTATGTAGGCGGAATACTCTGTAGGCAGCCGAAAGGGTATCTGCTTGTATCTTAGTCAAGGGTAGGAGATCTCATTCTTCAGCAGTTGTGATCATGCACATGTAAGATGGTGCAATTTCTTTCTTTCTTTTTCTTTTTCTTCTTTTTTTTTCTTTTTTTTCTTTTCTTTCTTTTTTTCTTCTAATTCTTCTTTCTTTCCTTCCTCCTCTTCTTCCATTCCTTCTTTCATCTTTCATCTTTCATCTTTCACCGTTCTTTCGCCTATGTTTTTATTTGTATTGCGTTTTAAAAAAGTACGAAAAAAGACTGAGACTCTGCCTCACATGATAAGATACTCCTCCTACGACTAGGTCCCGAAGCCTCCGCAGCCTGCCCACCCATCCAGCCATTTACTAGGCAGAGACCCGTTTTGCTACGTCTTCTCTGCATCTTTTCTGCATCTTTTCTGCATTTTACTGCATTTTGCTGCGTCTGCTCCTGTGGCAGGGGTCGTCTGGTCGACGCTATTTTTCAGCTCTCCAGGCTCTGATAAAAGTAAAACCAGTTATCGTACATATTGCGACTTTAAGCGAAACGATCCAGCGAAGCCAGGTTCATCTATTTATTTATCTATTTATCTATTTGATCTATTATTCTCTCGTCTACGTACTCCGTCTATCCAATTACTCATGTACCATGCAAATCATCGAGGAATATGAACGTACAGAGTAATCTGTGCGGCAGTGAGACGAGCCAAGACTGTTTGAGCCTGAGCATACAGAGTAAGCCTGAGTCTGAGCATGAGCCTCTTGGTCTCTGGAAAATGCCTACATACCTGAGTGAAAACCTGTTGGCACTAATCTAGCAGACTGTGCCACTCTGCCCATCACTCTCTTCTGTCCTCAGGGTCTTCGTCTCCATTATTGTGCTGTCATAGGCAGTGTTTTTATGCAGGGTCTTGCGGGTTCACTGGCACTGGCCATATATACAGCTTGCCGTCTCACACCCTTTTCTCCTTCTTTTTATTTATTCTTCCTGGCCCACGGCTTAGCTTGACCACACCAATACACCCCGTATTGTAAACACGTCGGTCGCAATCAGGCTATGATTTGCACGCTTGAGCCAGGGTGTCTTTCTGGGCTGCTCAGGTTTACTGCATCGATAGCGTTTTGGTGCTATGTAGAGGACACGGGACTACGGAGTGTCAATACTACCGAGTGGCAGAGTGGCATGGACCAGATACGGCATATCTACATAGTAATTACGTCGTATGAATATCAATGCCGGATCTTCAGTCCATCGCGAACTGTGCGAACAATACTCCGTACTACGACCACATGCAAGGCCGATCCAGACTGACTTCCTCCTGGTAGTCGTCGTCCGAAAGGAGATATAGAGTCGACTTATTGTCTTGGAAGCATATTGATAAGAACGTACATACTATGTACTACATAGTAATAGTAGAGACGACAGAGAGAAAGAGAGTAGCGGTGACTGAAGACTGCTGGACACCTTGATCGCCGCCCTCGACTCTCCCTGCCCGCCTCGTCTCGTCATGATCACCGCTTCGCCGTTTATCGTCACCGGAGCTGATGCGCATGTCTCGCCGCCAGCCTCTCGAAGGATATCAGTGCCATTTGGCCTTATCATTTGTCGTGCAATGCATAGTAGGCGCTCATTGTCAGTTGTTGCCACGGCTTCTTTGCTCCGCGAAGTCAGTTAATGTCTACTATGTATAGTCCGAATGTCTTGAACATCGTGAGCATCGCGAACATCCCAAGTTGCGATCGCAATAGCAAGGCGCCCTTTTCATTTCGTCTTCATTTTGTTCTACATCGATTGGTCCTGATTACTTATCAGTCCATCGTCCAGCTTATTTCAATAAGGGCCATCCTGTGTATTGGTGTTCTGTCTCACTCGGATAGGCCCCATGCCGACATTTGCGCCGGATAATGAGTTCATGTTAGCACCCTCGGCGGCAGTAAGGGGTCTGACACAACGTGCCTCTACTTCAGAGGGAGACACCGGCTGCGCAAATTAGAGCACAGCACCCTCCATTGTCGCAGCACCGTCGTCAGACCCTGGTCCTTGTCTGATCGGACTCATGTCACTTTTTCTATTTGCAGCCGACGTTTGCGAATGACTTTTTCACCTGCAAGTAATGTTTCGCATATTACGGTGTAATTGCATACTACTATGTAAGAATGTATTACTGTATCGTCAGAGTTTATTCTATTTCCATGTTCAAGTCTATTTCTATTTCTACTACGATGTAAGATATGTATTTCTACTCCTACGCCTCTTGTTTGCCTTTGACTTTGATTTGTCTCTCTTTTTCTATATACTTAGTACGGAGTATTGCAGACTGCAGCCACCATACACACATAGTACTACAGAGTAGCAGCCTCTACATGACACTGCCTCTACTGCATACTTCCACTTGCCTGGGCGTCCTCACCACATTTAATTTGGCACTCTTCCGTCTTGAGCCTCAGCTGAGGGTTGACGTAGCATCGGCGACCGCCCAACCGCCATGCCAAGCTCTTTACAGCATGTTCTGCCTGTGCGCTGTCTCTCTTTGCGCATTCTGATTGCTCTGTAAAAGCGACCATACGATTTACATACGATATACGATGTATTATGGATGCACCATTGCCGGATCGCTATGCCTCTTCAATGTCGATGCCGATTGCAGCACTTTACGGCACTCTGCCTATAATACTACTCTTATTGCCCTTTTCTCCGATCAGTAATTCGATTTCTGCTCTACTATGGTCCATGAGTATGCATGTGCATGTGCATTGCACTGTAAATAGTACATAAAAAGGCAATACGGCAAATGTGCCACAACATACTCATAGCTGCATCGTATATTATATAAGCAAATGTATAAACCCAGTTCATCTAAGCTGTACGCTGGCAGTCTCGTATATGTGCATGCATGCACGCTTTCGGAAGGCATATTAGGCATATTGTATCTGCATGTGCTGTACATGGTATATTGGGCAATGGCGGCTGTTGACATGGCCTAAGCCAGTCGCTCTTTCCAGTTTGTGCCTCCAGCAAGACATTCTCCTTCTTGTCTTTCCTTTTTTTTTGTCACCCCTCCTTCTCCTTTTGTCTCGTTTGAGCCGCTCCTCAGTGTCATTTGCTCTTTCTTCTTTCTTTGGTTCCTTTCTTGCTTCAATTACTCTCTTGCCGCCAGGCACTGTACATAGTACTCTCTCTCAGACGCCGTGATACACCATCATCCGTGATCCGTAATACGCCTGGAAGACACCTCTCCAGACGCTAACACATTGCCTTTGACCCCAATCCACCACCCCGTCGCGCCATAGACCCGCCCACACCCGTAGTCAGCGGTAAATTGAGTAAATCGGGGCTGTAAATTGACAAATCTGACAAACTCGGCAGAAAAAGTGAAGCAGCTAAAGTAGCTAAAAATTGGCAGGAGCGAGCCTCAGCTCTTGCCTTTCTTGCCTTTCTTGCCTTTCTTGCCGGGTCTTCTCGCATCTCTTTCTTCTTTGACTGCATTTATCTAGTTAATATCCATCGCTCCTTCTTCTTGTGTCCCCTTACCTTCCCAACGTAAACGCAAACGTAAGCAAGTATATTCACCCCGTAGAACTCTCCCGAAAATCCGAATAGCTTCACTTTCCACTTCCCACCTGTACCGTCTGCGTGTCTGATAGTCTGCTACGCTGCACATCCCTTACAGCCCTTCACGTCGAACCAGCCCTCTTGTTCTCTGCCGTCATCACAATCGATCGGCCTCCATTGTTAATCATCAACGTCTGTCCTGTCTCGCCATCCTAGCCGCCGTCACTCGATTCTTTTTTCCCTAGGCTCTTTCTCTCTCCTTGCCACGGCGTTTCGGGTTGCTGCTTGGGCTCTTTTCAGGAGCCTTTAAGCTTGAACTAATCTCATTGTTCGGACTGGCTCCTTTTATCTCACTATTTTATCTATATTTCCTTTTGCCTGTTTCCCCACGCTGCAGCAATTCTCTATTCCCGTATCCCCTTTCTTTGTTTTTGTCTTTCGTCTTTTTGTCTTTTTTTCCGGTCCATTATTCCATTACTTGATTATTCCCTACTATTATCAATAAGATATGATATTCTTCCTCAGTACATACAGCTATCTCTCGCTCGCTATCCCGCTCCATCTCGCTCCACCGCCAGCGTCAACCGACTGTCATTTCTGGCCGTCGATCCCCGTCTCCTTACGCAACCTTGGCTGGCCCCCTTTTCAACGAGCATTCTGTTGATTGCGCTGTGGATTGCTGTTCGCTTCTGAAAACAAGCTGTAGGTGATCTCCTTTCTAGGGTCTACAGAAGACAAAGCATGCTTATTGCGTCTCTGGTCCTATCGTGCTTCTGCATCTTTTCGGATCTCTCCTCCCCTTGCTTTATCTCCTCCCTCTTCTCTGCCATCTGCATACATACAATCCCACTCTCTGCTGCAGTCTCGTGTTCTCGCTCTGCTACTCTGTTCTCTGATATCCCGTTCCTTGATCTGCCCTGCCCTGTTCTCTCTTCTTGAAACACTGCATATCTCAACAAGGAATGCCGGATGTCGTATTCACAGCGTCGCCCTCCCACAGCTACTGAGTAAAGTGCTAAAGTGCCAGCCAGACATCAACCAATACAGCAGCCAGCCGTGCTCCCTTTCACACATCTTCTACATCGCCCACATCCACGGCTACACACAATACGACGCCGCCACACCACCCTGCTTCATCCACTGCCGTCTCAACACAACACAACACAACACAACACAACACAACACAACACAACACAACACAACAAAACAACACGAGAAAGAAAACAACAGCCAATCTCGTTGCTCATTGTCCCGTCCTTTCTCTCTCTTCTCTTCTTTTTTTGCTTGCTTACTGCCGGTCTGCCGCCAAGCCAACGTCATTAGCCACTACCGCCGCCACCCTCTGGCAAAATTAGCACAATCAGCAAGCAGCAAGAAGAGCTCTCATCCTGCAACTCGGATACTCCCTTACTATCACACTTTGGCATGCTGCATTTGCATACTGAGTGCCTCCCTCTGTTAAGATATATCGCCGTCCTGTCTTGCACCTGAGACACACAAGCACAGCTGAGAGGCCTAGGAACGACTATTCGGGATCGTTAATATCGAGAGGCATGCAGTGAGACTGGACAAACACGCCCGCATCTCTTGGGCTGTACTGCACCGTCCCTTATTGCTCTACCCTGATTGCTTCATCCTTACTGCTCTGCTTGACAAGGTTGCTCTGCTCCTGGATCTCGATCTCTCGCTACCTCTTTTTCTATCATTTTTCCCACCTCTTCCAGCATCACCGAGTCTCGTCCCATCGTCCCATCGTCTCAGTGCTGTATTCTCTGTCTCTTTTTCCCTCTCTTTGTCTTGCTTCTGCTTCTGCTCCTAGACAATCCGCCTTACCTGCATCAAGCCGCCGCTCAGCCCGCCTTGCCCTGCGTCTCTAGCTGCGTAGGCTTGCCTGCTGTATCCACTGGTTGTCTCTTGTACCCCCTCCACAGGTCAAGTATCTTACAAGCTTGGTTTGCCTATCTGTCTGACACACCACAACTCAACTCAACTCGCAACATCCCTACGATTCATCCATCATTCTACTACCTCTTCCTTGCTCCGGCACTACCAGCCAGCAAGGCCCCCAAACAACGGCTTGCACATACGACGTACTCGGACGCATTGCATTGCACTCGCACACGCTACACACCCACACCACAGGCACACACACTACTCTGTACACACCGCAGCCTCTTCAACCTCCCACACTCCCCCCCCCCCCCCCAACCGCCCATACCCTGGTTCTCGCTCAGATCTCCCATACCGGCCATGAGATGAGCGGCCCTACAGTGTCGATGGCCCCGGCCGTCGAATCAACAGACACCGACATGTTCCACCGGTCTCACTCCTCGCCGGACCTAATAACGCTGGGTTCCCTGCCTAATGGCACCCACTGTCTGAACACCACTGATAAACAGCCTTCCACCCGCTCGACTCATATCTTTGACAACGTCCGTCACACGGTGGGCTCCAAGGGCTCCCACATTACTTCTTTATCTCCCCTGCCTTCCCCTTCCTCAGCCTCTTCCCCTTCTTCGATCCTTTCCTCTCAGTCTTCTCCTTCTTTTTCTTCATCAAAGGCAGCAGCAGCATTCGGAGCAGCAGGCCCTGCTACACTTGTTTCTGCCTCTTCCACTCCCAACATCACCGCTTCGGCCTCCTCAACCTCGCTCAGTTCGCCTACTTCGCCGTCCTTGTCTAAAGACCTACCGAGCCTTCCCGCCTTTGATGTGCCTTCATTCGACTTTGACAGCAACTTCGACTCTGGACTCGAATTCTCCCTCCTCAAGAAACGAAAAGAACCAAAGCCCGCAGACCCGCCAGACACAACCCCACGCCGAGTCTGGGAAGAGTTCATCAAAAAGGACGACTCCAACTCAGCCAACAAGCAAAACACAACTAGCCCCGTTGCTAGCGATTTTGGCGCCGAACTCGAGGCTCGCTTTGGTCCTCCTGCGACGGCATCCGGCAGTAGCGGCGACGTCAACCCGACCCGCAGTCTATTCGACTTCGCCTCCGCTAACGACACCAGCTTCGTCACAACCGATCTCTGCATGCAACAACGCCCTTCTACTGCCGTTGCTCCCTCCACAAAGCAACTGGCACTCGACAAAGAAAAGGAGCTTGCCAGCCCCGAGAAGCTCGCTCGCCGCAGAACCATTGTCGAACGTCCACTCTCCTGGATCCCCAGCTCCCGCTCTGCTCCCGACTTCCATGATCTACTAGTTAAGGAACGCGAAAAGGAGGCTCGCAAAGCCAAGCAAGGCGGAAACGGCCCACAGTCTAGATCCTCAAAAGCCAGCTCCCTATTTCTGAGATCCTCCAAAGATGAGAAGGTAGCCAACTCTGCCGGGTCAGCGTCTGCCACCTTGTCAGATCCCTCACTGCTCCAGGCCGACGGTGACAGGATGGGTCAAAAGACAGTATCTGCATCGTTTGTCGACTTTGCAAAACGTTCCTGGATCTCTCGCTCACCCTCACCTTCGCCCTCGTCGTCTCCCTCGCGCAAGTCGCTGTCCAAGAAGGAACGGGACGAGGAGAAGAAGAAGGATAAGGAAAGAGCCAAAGAGAGAGAGAAGGAGGAGAAGAAGGAGCGCGAGCGCGGCCGTGAAGGAAATCGACTTTCCCGGAAACGCACAGTCTCTACCATTTTTGGCGGCAATAACAGCAGCACCGGCAGCAACGACGACATCTCCACCCCACCCGCAGCCGCCGATGGTGTTGTTGACCGGCCATCTGCAGGCACTTCAGCCAGTATCACAAGAAGTGTCTCTGACGTGGACGTCAGAACTGCCTCTGCCGCTGCGCATGGTGCTGATAGTGCCGATAACGGGACGGATGCTGTAAGCACCAGTGTTACAGGCGCCCCGGCTGCAGAGCCCATCTCAATCGTCGTTGTGCCCCCCACATCCAGCTCTAGGACCTTTGGTCGTGCCAGCGTGTACCTCAGCCGCATGAAACAGCGCCCCCAAAGCATGTTTGTAAAGGCTGTGGCCAACTCCACTTCTACCAAACTCACAGGTTCCGACGAAGACCTCAGTGACGAACTGTCTGCTTTTGACGATGCGAGCAACGGGCGCAGCTCTACGTCTTCACCGTTGTCCCTGTCGCTCGAACTACTGTCCGACAAATCACTCAAGTCACTCAAGCCCTCAAACAGCGGCGGCCGGAAACTCGGCGAGCTCTCTGGTAACAGCAGCAGTGCCAATAGCGACGACGGGAGCTCTGATGGCAGCGCCAACGGCAGTGCTCTTCTTCCTGCATCTGAGGCAGAATCTCTCACCACAGCCGACACAAGCAACAACAGCCCCATGGCACATCCAAACTCGCGCGATCCCCATTGGATCGCCTTCAAGGACCTCGAGACCAACTTTTTCAAATTCCTTTCCAAGACGACCACCGCCCAGCGCATGATTATTGTTCGGGCTACTCTGACACCGTTTCTGCGTCGCTATGCCGGCGACGTTGCGGGCAAAAACAACACGTCACTGTCTTCTGAAGATGTTGAGCGCCGTGCCTCGATCCTCAACCGGTGGTGGACTGGCTTGCTGGAGATGCTCGACGCCCCATCGCAGTATCAGGGCAACACCAGTGCCAGCCAGAGCGGTGGTCTCTTTGGCACCGGCACATTTTTCGGAACATCGACGACAGCCAACGGCACCTTTACACCCGTGTCCGGCATCGATCGCCCGGTGGTCCTCGAGTCCGTCTCCATGATCATGTCTCGTCCCGAGTGGCGCCTTCTCACCGAAGTCTTCCGGCCCTACGATGACCGGGCTGCAGGCAGAGATGGCCGTTCGGGAGCCAACGTGTCCGACGCTTCTCCTGTGGACGAGTCTTCCATATTCGTAGAGGAGGAGGCCGAGCACAATGTTCGCACCATGTTTGTCAACAACTTGCTAGCTCAGCTGATACTCGTTGTGGACAAGATGAGCATGCGGCAGGCGCCTTTGTCTATTATTAACTTCAGTGGCAAAGCGTGTGCGTATGCCTTCTTCTTCGTCCCCGGCGTTGCGGATATACTCGTGCGGCTTTGGGGCCTGGAGAAGAACATCGAGCTTATCCGCCGTGCCGCCGACGCGTTCGGCTTGCCTCGCCGTAGCCGCACCCGTGGTGCTAGTGACGAGCTGGCAGCCAATTTTCCGCCGTGCATCGGCCCCCTCGGCTGGTCTTCCGTGATTTCTACACAAGCCAACTTGCGCAAGCCTCCCAAGATGAGTCAGCTTCCGCCTGCCTACGTCTCGGCTTGCAGCCGCGTCTCGTGGTTTGCGCCGTGCTGGCTGTCGCGCTGGCGAGGATCAGACACGGACTTGCTGTTTATCTTTGCCAAGTACTACCATGTTCTTGCTAGCGAATTCATGCCATCCAGCATGAATATGTCTCTGACCGACAAGGCGCGTGCGCCCGGCTTTGTACTTTTGCATGCTCAGCTGCTTCAAATTTTCGATAACACCATCCACCGGCAAGCCGCCGTGGAAGCGGCCATGCTCATTGCTGGCGCGCCTGTGGGCGATGGCACGCCGTCTCTGTGGACGCAGCAGCAGCTTCAGAAGAAGCAGCCTTACATGATGACAACACCCAACGACACACCTGGTGCTTCCATGGCCATCCAGCCCAGCTACAACCTGTTCCGCGATATGGACGAGAACCGGATCATTGCTCTGCTGCGCGACTTCTTGGAGTCGGACGAGCCAGTCTATGACGCACGGGATACTTTTGCGGAGACGTCCATGGTGCTACTCAAGGCGGCGACGTTCCGCACCTCGCAGTACGACCACAACGCGTGCTACATTCTGTGCGATTTCCTGCAAGAGATTCTCCTGACGTTTGACAACTACTACGGGTACAAGGATGCCAGGGAGCCTGAGGACACTGACGACACAACACAGCGCAAGCTGATCGACTTTATTGACTGGACGTTCTGGCTTGATGTCTGCAAGATGATGTTGAATTCGAACAACACCATGTCTGAGATCCGCGTGCTGTCGTTTATCTTCTCTACCTGGGACATTGTTACCGCCGATCCCCAGCGCAAAGAGGAACTGTGCGTTCGCTGGCTGCTCTCCGAAGAGGTGTTTGACAAGTTTTTCAACAACTGGTGCCCCATGGTCCGTGCCTACTTTATGCGGCTCCTGTGCTGGCGCGTATGCCGCGACTCTGGCACTCCCAACGAATTCGACGCCAAAATCTTCCTTCTGGTGTCACAGCGTCTCAAGAACGTGTGGTCCCACTACCTGTGGCTAAAGCAAAAGTCGGACAAGGAAGGCATCATGCAGCCCTCGACGGCGCCGTCCCTGCCGCAGCCCGGCAAGCGCTTTATGATTGTGCGGACAGAGGTGAACAGCAACTCGCAGGCCGGTCTTCTCGCTCATAACAGTAACGGCGGCGGCAATGGGAATATCAACTCGCCCAGCTTTGGCAACCGCACTGCCACGACGTTCGATGCTCTTGCCAACACAGTCGGTGGCATCAGTCCGATCAACACCAGCATCGGCTCATCCGGCAGCGACACGGGCAGTATCGCCTCTCTCTCGCCTGTTGGCGACGACATGAAAGATTCCAGCTCCAAGAAGAAGTGGTCTCTGTTCGGCAAAGTGCTGAACCTGGCCAACAAGCCACCGACCGATGAGGAGTTTGAGCAGATGCGCCGCGACACCGCCATGGCAAGAACTGCCTCCTCTGGCAAGACTGGTAGTGGTGGCAGTATGTCGGGAGTCAAGCCAATGCGCTTGGGTTCGCCATCATCCGACTCTGGCTCTTCTACAGGATCTGCGCCCGTCTTTGATGCCTCCCAGTTCGTCTTCAAGTTTATGCTGCATAATATCCCCTGGCAAGGCGCTGGCGGGCAGGGAGACATTGTGCTTCCTCCGGCCTACCGCGAGCGCGTCTTGACACGGCCGCGTCTGCCGGCACCCGCGCAGTCCTGCGTCGCAGCCCGCCTGTCTGCTACCGGAAAACGGACCGAGAGCCCGCCTCCTGCAGCCGGTCTGCCCCCCGTGACCCGTCGTGTGTCTGGCCTGGCCGCAGGTGGCCTGGTCAGCGAAGCCCGCAACGCGAGCCCGTCGGGGCTGTCTCCCTACGACGACGCCAGCAGCAGCAGCAGCAAATCGCGGTCCAACTCCGAGTCCAGCATCCGCCACAGTCTGGGCTACCCACGCGGCGGCTCGCCGTTTGATATCAACGCGGACTGCAGCGAGTGGGGCCGTGGCAATGCCACCAACGATTTCGATCCCGAGCGCGAGCGCGAGCGCGAACGTACCATTGTGCAGCCTGCCGAGCCCGAGGACGGCGATGCAAAGCTGCGGGCCAAGTATGCCGGACGGGCTCTTGCCGAGTGGAGTCTTGTGGTCAACGAGTGCAACTCATTTGTGGACCGGCGCCGTGACGAGGGTGTCTATGGCCTTCGGGATGTCGAAGTCCCAACACTTAGTGTCGAAGGCATGCGCCGTCTCAGCTAGACGTCTTCTCTTCTCGTCTTTTTCCTCTCACATCTTCTCATCTTTTCTTTATACCTTCTTTCTCTCATTATTTCTGTGTACTACTGGATCCTATAATGCTCCTCCTGTTTTCGCATTTTGCATGCCTCTACATTATGATATCCCAAAGGCTTTCCTGTTTAATTTTACTGCTAACTAGTTTTTATTCTTTTATTCTTTGCTTCTTTGCATGCTCTTTTTCTACATAATATTCATAGGCTTAGATCTTTGCTTCACATTGCATTAGCGCTGCCTCTCCTGTTGTCTTCGACTGGCATAGGCATGCGACGTCGGCGTTTTTGAGGTTACATACATTTTATTAAGACTCTATTTCATATGATCCATGTCTATTGTCGCTATTGTCTCGTGTTTGTTATTTTACTAATGTCCAGCTTTGGAATGGTGAAGCAGTGCTTTCGATAATGTGATGGCGAGTAGTGCGTCCATCACCGGCGTCATTTTATCGTCGCCGCAGTATCCGAGAGTGCCATGAAGAACGAGCTTTGATAACAGTAGATGTAGATATAGCTAGATAGTTTATGGCATTCGCTAGAGATTGAATGTAAATACAAAGTACCAGGACAGAAACAAGATCTAATAAGGGTACGGTCGCAAAGACCCGTAACAAAACGACAAAAGGACGAAACGACGGACACGACGGACGAACATCAGAAGCTTTCCCAGATGCCGGATATGATGAAAGGGGAGGGGAGAAGAAAGCAGCGAAAGGCCGCACAGGTAGAAGAAAAGACTCGGGTGGTCTTCCTTTGGATCGCCCAGGATCAAGATGCGAACTCCGTCTTCTTATCCTGGTCTTTCTAGCTCTTTCTAATTCGTGGCCTCATGATCATAAAGGTGTGCAAAATGTAAATTATGGACACGTCTAGTTGGCACCGTTGGCGGTCTCGGCCGATGCACGCTCCAGCGCCTGCAGAGCATCCTGCAGCAGGTCCTCGGGCTCCTCAATGCCGCAGCTCACACGGACCAGGTCGTCAAAGACACCGACCGCCTCGCGCTGGTCGCGCGGGATGCCGGCATGGGTCATGCTGCTGGGCACCTCGACTAGCGACTCGATGCCGCCCAGGGACTCGGCCAGCGTGAACAGGTTGGTGTACTGACAGAACCGCTCCGCAGCAGCGTGGCCGGCACGCACACGGAACGACAGCATGCCGCCGCCCAGGCCGTCGCGGTGCTGCTTCTTTGCCACGGCGCGCTGCGGGTGCGACTCGAGGCCGGGGTAGTTGACAAGCGTGACGAGGTCGGTGCGGCTCTGGAGCAGCTCGGCCAGCTTCTGCGCGTTGCCGGATGCAGCGCGCGAGCGCAGGTGCAGTGTCTTGAGGCCGCGGTGGGCGAGCCAGCTGTCAAACGCCGAGGGCACGGCGCCGCCCGCATTCTGCAAAAAGGCAAGGCGTCTCTGCAGATCGTCGCGGTTGCAGGCCGCCACACCCATGACGACGTCGCTGTGGCCGTTGATGTACTTGGTGACACTGTGGACGACAATGTCGGCGCCGTGGTCCAGCGGGTTCTGCAGGTAGGGGCTCAAAAAGGTGTTGTCGACAACGACGATGACGCCGTGGGCATGGGCGACGCGGGCGACCGCCTCGATGTCGACCAGGCTGAGCGTCGGGTTGGAGGGCGACTCGATCCACACGAGGCGCGTGTCGGGGGTAATGTGTGCGGCAATGTCCGTCTCGATGGCGGGCGTGAAGGTGACGCGCACGCCGTGGGCCTGGGCGACCTGTGTAAAGTAGCGGTGGGTGCCGCCGTAGACGTCAGAGACGGAGATGACGTGCGAGCCCTTGGTGTTGAACTCGGCAAGCGACGCGCGGTCCTCGCCGTCGAGCGGCGGGCCGACCGAGGTAGAGGCAGCGAGAGCCTGCAGGATGGTGGCCGTGGCAGCGCTGCCGGAGCTGAAAGCGAGGGCGTGGCGTGCATTCTCGAGCGCAGCGACGGCGCGCTCAAAGTTGGTGCGGTTGGGGTTGCTGCTGCGGCTGTACTCGTACTCGCCAATGGGAACACCCAGGGCGGACTGCGCAAACGTAGTGGACAGGCTGATGGGCTCGATGACGGCGCCGGTGGTGGGATCGTGAGGGCTGCCGGCGTGGACAGCGCGAGTGCCGAATCCGGTCTGCGCCAGCGTGAAGTGCTGCTCCGGCGCGCCGTTTGAGGCGCCGGCGTCCTTGATGATTGTAGCGTCGCCCATTTTGAACAGTTAGACGATGTAGATGATTTCAATATTCGATGCGATCTCGCGATGTGGTGACGAGGCTGATGTCGGAGATGGACGTGGGGTAGGCGGGGTTGATAAGAGCAAGAAGAGATTGAAAACAGGCAGACTGTCTATTATATCCAAGAACAAAAATCCATGTGCACGCTGGTAAAAGAGAAACAAAAAAGGTTGGAGGTAGCGATAATGGTGATGTCGATAGTTGTAAATCGCAAAGTCGCCGTCGCGATTGCGCAATTCTGGTGTGACGTGTGGGGTGGTAGTTCTTGCCTCTTGAAAAGATTTATCAGATACTTCTTTCTTCTTCCGTCGTACTTTTGTCTTAGTCAATGAAAGGCTGTTTCCCTTTTTATTTCTATGCTGTTCTTTGTATCTAATGTATGTATCTTGCTGCTTCCTGTGCCGCGCTGATGCACACCCGCACCTTCCCTAAATCGTTTTTTAGCTACCTTCCTTGTCGGGAAATACTTGTATGTAATTGTGTGTAATAGCTGGGCCTGGGGATCTTGTCTATTATGTATGTATATCAATCTGATCTGGTCCATCTGTCTAACCAAATTTTTATCTTTTATATTAGTTCTCGATTGTAAACTAATAGGCAAGAGCGACGGTGGTTCTTTCCTTGCCAGCTGGATCTGAAGAGATATCGGCGAGCATTATCTGTGACGAAGTCGGTGGCCGCTACTTCCTGTTTGGGCATTTCTTTATTAGTCCTGCCATGGGTTCTAATTTCTAATCAACATTGTGTTCCCCAACTTCTCCAACTATTACCGATCGCCCTGCCTCACTTTGTGTTCACTGCAAACGTTCTTTCCCTTATTAACTGACAAACCCTTACGCCGGTGGTTACCGCTGCAACTGTTTTGCCGACTTGAAAAAATTTGATTTTTTTTGAGCCGCTTACATCGCACCTTCTGTTTTGGTCATTTTCGTCACTTTGGACACTTGGCAGCCAAGATATCCACATGGACTTGAAGTTTTGAACTAACATGATTACATAAGCACTCACGTCTCTGTTTGTTTTTTTTCGCCGAGTCGTGATAGTTTGCTTAGACTATTGACCTGCATGATTCATACTGGACCGCCCGGTTGCTACCGACATGCAAACAACAGGCTCTGCCGAATGCCGGAAGTCACGGTCATCTGCCGCCATGTTCGTGCGGCGACCCCAGGATATGACCTTTAAGTGTTGGCACTCTTCATGTGGCCTGCGTGTACATCAAACAGGTATTATAGCGAGTGGCACGCAGGTTCGTATACTGTCCTGTAAGTTGCTTGCAGATTGTTGTGCAGCTGCCGTGTTGTGTTCTGCGCATGTCGTGCAGCACCTGCTCACCCTCTTCTGTATACTGCACCATCTCGTGAGAGCTTGGCCAAGCCGTGCTCTGTGTGCTACCTTGATTTGAAGATCAGTTATTATTCTTCAATGCTGTTCCTGACTATCTATTTCTCCGGGCGCGAGACAGCCGTTAGATCTCGTTGGCAGCAACGCAAATCTCGATCATACCATGCAAATCGACGAGTACGTAAGCCTTCCAGCCGTGGCGACTAGCCCGCGCTGCAAGCCTCGGCTGGCTCAATTTTGCTCTATCCTCCCCTGTGCTCTATTGTCCGCATCCTATATACTTTGAAGGAATAGGGAGCATTAAGGGGCTTCCACCGTTGATCCGGCCGCTCCACAAGGTGCATTACTGCAACATCATACTGCGGCTACGGGCAATCGGTGTCTCCTGGACGCCTTAAGTCCCATTCCGTTTTGAATTAAGGTTTAGTCCAATGGACTTGCGGTTTCCTGGTAAGATACCATATGGTGATTGATCAGAAAACGAAAGAAAAGAAAACCAAAGAAAACAAAGCGGACTTGGTTGCAAACGTTATCAAGAGATCCAATCAGCAGATGTACGGACCTCGGATATTTAGTTTAAGACGAGCTGCAAATAGATCAGCACTGCCACCTCCCAACTGGCACCAGAAAACAGCAATAAACAAGATTTTATCGCCATTGCATATCCAGACCTGCTTGAATCGAAAGAACCCGACCGGGCTGTTCACATCACAGAATCCCGGATTACATAATACGCGCATGTGATTCACGCTCGAAGCCGCACGGAGTGTAAGTGAACCCCGATGTGTCAAGTGCCTTGCTTGGTAACGCCGTATTGCCGGACGGCGCCTTCCTGTCACGTCTTCACGTCGAGCACGCGACTCGCCCCAGTTCAGGAAAGAGCCGTACAAATAGTTATATAATACAGCACAGACCGCTTCAACACTGCCAGCCTGTAAATTAATTGAAAGGGATTTTTGTAAATCCAATGAAACTAAAAGCCGTATCTTGTACTGAGCCTCCTACTCGGCGCGCTAGAATTTGCTTGTCTGTGCCGGGGTTCTTAAAACCCCGATGTGCTGGTGGCCTTTGCCGTCTGCCTGGCGTGGCCTGCTATTGCACCCACAGGCGCTGTAATGCTGTTAGTGGAATGCTGTTCCTAGCTGAGTCGCTCCTGCCTTTTTTTCTTTTCTCTTCTCTTCTTCTCAACTTTCAGTTCTTTCCCGTTTTGTACTCTGGGGTGGGCCCGTCAGCACCCTTAGAGAGCGTTTAGCTTTCAACAGACAGAAGCGACCGAAGATCCCGCCGGAAGGTGCGACTCTCGAAGTACTGCTCTTTCTGGGTTCTCATCCCATCATGCCATACACTCCCCCAACAAGTATGAATTAATGCTGCAGCCTAATCAAACCTGGAAACCACGTATTTGCGTATTTGCGTATTTGTGTATTATTCAGCGCTTTCCCTAACGGGCTACAATCCAAGACGAGTGCTCGCCAGCCCCTTATCACTATCGCTCCCTGACTACTGTCTCTCCCTCTGTCTCCCAGTCCTCCAGTCCTCAGACTCCGTACCATCCCCATACACAACCTCTAGACCCCACCGCAACCACCACTCGGGCTCTCGGATTTCAATCTTCCCGCTGAAAAGGAATAGCCTAGTAAGCTTTCTCGCTTCCGAGAACCAGAGTCCTGTCTGTCCCTCGCACTGCACAGCGCGCCCTAGTGCGTCCACAGCCCCGTCGACGTCGCGCGCATCAGCAAGTGCCGTCACTCAGTGTGTGTATGGCCACACGCCAACTCTACGACGCCGTCAAGCACGCTCCCGTACCATCCAGGACGCTTCACTCTTACATCACACACCACCTACCCTTCCCACAATCGGCCCTCGCGGCAAATTCCGTATCCCTCCCGCCTGGCCCAATCTCCGGCTTCTGTGCCCATTCCAGCTCCCACCGCCTCGAACGATCCAGTCCAGCGTGGCCAACACCGCCTTGTCGACCATCGTCCGAGTGTCTACCTGTGCCTGCTTCCTGCTTCCTGCTTCTAGACAGACCCTTGCAGACGCAGACTACAGACTAGAATAGAGCACAGACGCGGACTCCTGCCACGCAGCCCTATCATGATCTGGCAGCCCTGCTGTCCAATGGCTCGGCCGACGGCGATCACCAGTGCACTTGTCCTCAGCCCCGGCTCTTCCGTCTTCTAGGAGACTTTTCACAGCAGGCTTGCTGGCCTTGTTTTACTTATACTTTATATCCTCCTTTTTATTCCTCACTCTGGATCTCGCTCTGGGTCGTTGGTGTCCTCCACTTGCTCGCTGATTCACCCTCGCGGCTTCTCGCCATCTTTGCCATCTCTGCCATCTTTGCCATCCTCGTCATCCTCCTCCTTGTCACCAAGCTATTCGGTCTCACCCACCTTACTCCAGCCGGGCACTTCGCCTTCGCTCTCGCTTCGTCCTCGTCGAAACCTACTCCTCTATCCACCTTCTCGCATCCTCGCATCCTCGCATCCTCGCCTTTTCGCCTTGTCCCTTGTCATACCCCTCACTCCTCATTCTCCTATTTACATAGTATCCTCGCATTATGCCTCCTCGAAGGTCTCATAAAAAGTCTCGAGCAGGCTGCAGACGTTGCAAGTCGCGCAAGATCAAGGTAAGCAAGCTCCCTAAGCTGCCAAGCTGCCATCGTGACTCGTATTCTGTTCTGTATTTTGTTCTGTGTTCTGTCTTGTTCTGTTTTGTTCTGTCTTGTTCTGTTTTGTTCTGTTTTGTTCTGTTTTGTTCTGTTTTGTTCTGTTTTGTTCTGTTTTGTTCTGTTTTGTTCTGTTTTGTTCTGTTTTGTTCTGTTTTGTTCTGTTTGCTGTTTCTTCCTGTTTATATTATATTGCCTCACTTATACTACCCGTATCTCTCTAACACTAACGCCTGTAGTGTGATGAGATCCGGCCGCGTTGCCACAACTGCGAAAAACACGGCGTGGCATGTGACTTTGAATATCCCGAGATCGCCAACGAATTCGCCGCCCAGACCCCTCGCACTTCATACGCCGCAACCCCCGGGGCCACCCCGCTCCCATCTGCAGACACTCCCATCACACCCATCCTGTCGAATGCTTTTCCCAGCAGTGACACCCTGACCCGGCTTGGCCGTCCACCAGGAGCCTCGGTGCCTTCGTCAATACCACCGTCCCTGGCCCTAACCGCACCAGGCACATCCTCTGCAGCCTCGCGCCTTCTCGAGCTGCGGCTCCTCCACCACTACTCTACCTCCACATTCAAGACGCTGTCTTGCGACGACCCGTCCGCCGAAAAGGTCTGGCGCGACACCGTCCCGCGTGTAGCCTTTGAGGCCGCTAGTGGCTCAAACCATCTCACCGATGCCGTCTTGGCCGTTGCTGCACTGCATCTCCGCAGTGAGTTCCCGCAAGACCGGGAGCTGATACGGGCATCACATGCCTACATGGCGTCGTCTCTGAGCGAGTACAACCGCCTGCTGCAACAGGGCATCAACGCCCACAACGCCGAGGCGCTCTTTCTCAACTCTACGCTCATCGCCTTCCAGTCCACAGCAACGCGAATCTTCAGCAAGGATGAGCCGTCGTCTCGAAACGGCGGTATCGGCCTGTATCCTGACCCGTATACCTTCTCGCACATGTCCATCGGGACAAGCGGCGGAAGCTACGGCCTGCCCATGTCGTGGTTCCATGCCTTCCAGGGCGTCAAGGCCATCACCGCCGCTTCCTGGCCGTGGCTGCGCCGGAGCGATATTGTGCTTCCTATAATAAATGCCCAGCCCGCCCTGCACCTCGACATTGCATCGGCAAAGGATGGGTTTTTCGGGCATCTTTTAGATGGCCTCGACGATGAACTAGCCACCCTGCATAAACCTGCGGGTGAATCAACATGCAATTTCAATAGCAACAACAGGCACCATAGCCACAGCCCGGGATGCGTGTGTACACTGGGCAGCGAACGTGCGGAAGAGCTGCGGAGGATACGGGAGTCCAATATCCTGCCCAGCCAGCAACTGTCTGATGTACTGCAGGATAGCTTCCACGCAGCTGAAGACCCGGACGAGGGTGCCCGCAACAGACACGCCTATCAACACGCCGTCGCCGTGCTCAACTGGGCACATGGTATACGGCATAGCGGCGCCTTTTTAGCTTTCCCTGCCACCGTGTCCCGGCGCTTTGTCGAGCTACTCAACCAACGCACGCCGCGTGCTCTGACCATACTTGCCTGCTTCTTTGCAATGCTAAAGACAGTCGATAACATCTGGTGGCTGCACGGCATGGCACGGCGTGAGGTCCTTGGCGTTGTCTCCATGTTCAATCTGGACAACGTCCCCGTGGATGTGGAGCGGCACTGGTGGCCGCACATGCAATGGGCTGTGCGCGTAGCTCTCTACCACGACGACAACCACCCGTCCGATTATGTGCCTCCTGAGATCTGGGGCGCGCCCTGGGTTGACCCGTCCGAGGCGACCACCAGATCGCCCGGGCCTGAAAGCTATGTGAGCCACATCGACATGATCACAGATGCTATCAACAGCGGCGGCAGCGTCCCCGAATTTGGCGACTTTGACTTTGCCCGTACGGCATTGTAAAGGCCGCCATTCATATATTCTGCTTCTTTGCGTGATTTCCATTGCTATTTGATATACGTTTTTGGTTGGGAGTATTGGGGGCACTGTCTGGGTAGGGGTAACTGTCAAGATATCCTGGCTGCCATTTCCATTAGTCATGTTTGTTTTCTTTTATTGCGTCTGCTTTTGAATCGTTTCGGCTCTGGAGCATGGGATATGTGCAACAGCCCGGGAGGAACATATGGTGCGAGCACATGGCGTTACATCTATGCGACTTGTTTGCATGCGAGTTTGATCTGGACATCATTTAGACACGGCACTTTTGCATATCACTTATGAACAATAAACAATCACCAATCATCAATAATCAATGAGGGACGAAGAATGACTATTAATCAATGATGAATAATGAATAACTGTTTGAATGATGAATCAGTCTGTCCAATTAAAACCAATGCGAGACGCCGTGCTCCGAGAAAATAGAAAACTATCTAAACAAAACTGAAAAAACTGTTGAACAAAACAAAACGACAATATGAATATGCTTTTTAAGTATACATCAAACAGACAGCCTATGACCGTCTTGCCTTCTTGGAGAAGTCGTTCTTGATCTCAACAGTGCCCGTGATGTTGTCAAACTCGCCGGCAGGAGTGGTCTCGGCAGCACCCGCCTCATCCGCCGCAGCACCCGCGGCCTCGTCCTCGCCGCGGCCGCGCTTCAGACCCTTCATCTTGCGTGTCTGCAGCTCGCCCATGTCCTGTCTGCCGTGGTGCACGCGGCCAATCTTGTCACCCATGGCATCGACCTCGATGTTCTTCTTGGTGCGCATCTCGCTGGTCTTGGCCTTGCGCATCGCCTCCTTGAGCATCGTGCTGTCGGGCTCCTTCATGCGGCCCAGGCGCACGTCCAGGCGCGGTCCGATCTCGTCCAGCTCGATGCGCGGCAGGCGCTGGCCGCTGCGCTTGGTGCGGATGGCGTACGTGCGCAGGTGCAGCAGCGGCAGCGCCGTAGCAGAGTCCTCGCCGCCGCCGGCGCCGGCAGCACCCTCGGCGGCCGTGGGCTCGACGGCGGTGGCCACGATAATGTGCGACAGGCCCTCGACGTCGATCTTGTCGGGCGAGCTGTCGCCGCGGAAGAAGTCGGTCAGCAGGCTCTTGGCCAGCGCGTACTTGCGGCCGGTCTCAGACGACGAGGCGGCGATGTAGCCGTAGCTGTTGTCGCCGCCCTCGTAAAAGGGGGTGCCCGAGAACAGGAGCATGGGCCGCGCGCCGACGGGGAACGTGCGCTTCTTGCCGTCCTCGCCGGTGAACTGGCCGATGCGCGTAAAGGACGTCTCGTCGACGTACATCTCGAGCATGTCCAGCATGGCGTGGTCAAAGGTGCGGCACAGCGTCAGGCAGTGCTTGCGCTTCTTGCTGCTGCTGCCAAACAGGAGCATGCTGCAGTCGTTTTTGCGCGAGAAGAACTCGAGGCTGGCCGGGTCCTCAAAGGGATGGATGTCGTTCTTCTTGGTGAACTTCTTGGCGAGCGGCGCGCGCATGGCGTGCAGGTCCGTCAGGCAGTCCTGGACAATCTGCGAAGCCGACGTGCCGCGCAGGAACAGGCACGTCTTGGGGTTCTCCTCGGCCTTGGGGGCACGCTTGTCGAGCGCCCGCTTGGAGCGCGCATTTTTGGGGGTGATTTGTCTGAGCATCTTGAATGCTTTTGAAGTTGTCTCGATTTCAAATGGTGTATCGTGACGTTTCTTGCTTTGTGGTGCTGGTCGTCCGTGGGTTGACGTTCGATGCTGACCTTGGTGCGAGGCTGGATCTTTTGCCCTCCTTTAGTCCTCTTACCCGGATTTCTGGTTTTTTTTTCAGGCTGGGGATGGATCGGTTTTTTCTGCCGCTCTTTCCTGGCGAAAGCTCTACAAATTTTAGGCGGTCAAGCCGGAGTCCAATCGTTATCGATAACGAATTAGTGGGGCTTCTGAAATATGCAGCTATCACGGTGGGTATCCCGATAGATGCATGCCATGTTGTAAGTGGCAGCCTCGCGAGATCATTTTGTTTTTGGACTTTCCTGGGTCGTAAATTACTATGCTTTCCGCCAGCCGCACCTTATTGCCGTATAGCACAGTGCAACTGCCCGCTCATGTCATCAAAACATCACTGCTAGCCGCGCATCCCTCCAATGTAATCCAAGACGGACTTGCTCTCCATTCTGCATCTATGGGTATCCAGTGTATTTGTGACTATTTTCTTTATGCTTTCTTATATCTTACATGCGGGAGCTCACGCAGGCGACTTGATGCTGCCTTGCGGGTTCTCCGGCTCGGGCTCGTACTGCCGCGGGATGAGGCCCTCGGCCATGTTGATGGCGCCCTCCATGTCATTCTTGTTAAAGAGGAAGAGGCCCTGGATCGCTGCAGTGCTCGTATGCCGCCTGGTCACCACCGTGCTTGCATCGGCCTCTACCTCGAGCAGGCCCAGCTCCTGCAGCCGCTGCAGGAACCGCTTGCGGCCGGCACCGTCTTTGTCAATGTCTCCGTAGAATCTGTCCCACATCTGTGCTGCTTGGTACGCCGTGGCCTCGCCAATGCGTACCATCATGTCGACACGGCCAGGCCGGATCAGTGCCGGGTCGAGCCGGTCAATGTGGTTTGTCGTCAGAAAGGCAATGCGCTCTTCACCCGCTGCCACGCCGTCGAGAGCGTTCAGCAGGCCCGAGAACGTCACAGTCGGGCCGCTGTAGCCGTCCGAGTCACGCGCGGTGCGCCGGTTCACAAAGGCGGCGTCGGCATCCTCGAGCAGCAGGATGCTCCGGCGCGGCAACTTCATCAGCAGCATGGCCAGCTTGTCGTCGGTCATGCCCATCTCGCTGAGGTTCACCACGGCCAGGCCAAAGTCGAGCTCGCCGGCCAGTGCCTGGATAAACGACGTCTTGCCGCTGCCGGGCGGGCCGTACAGCAGGTAGCCGCGGCGGTACGGGATACCGCGGTCGACATACCAGGGCTGGCGCTGCAGAAAGTCGCGGACGTCGGCAACAATGTGCTCCTTGACGTCCTCGTCCAGCACCACCGACGCCAGGGGCCGCTTTGTACGCGGCTCGCCCAGGCTGCCCCAGCCCATGCCCTGCACACTGTAGACGGGCGTCTTGCCCTCGGCCGCCTCGGCCGCCAGGGCATGGGCCTGCGAGAAGACTTCCTCAAAGACGTGGCGGTGGGCATAGAGGGCCGTGAGCGTGACTGTCTCGTGCGGCTCGCCCGTGGCCATGTTGGCTGTGCTGTGCTTCTCGCGGTTGACGGCGATGAATACGCCGGGGCGGTGCTGTATGATATGGCGGCCGTAGCCAGGTTGCAGGAAAAAGGATGCCTGTACGGGGCCCTCAGCAGACGAGTCGCCTCCTCCATTGCCTGCCGGGTTGACGCTCTTGGTGGCTGTGGCGACTGACAGGTTGTGGATGCGCGTGATGCGCGATGCCAGGAAGCCACTGGGCGGCCGGGGCTCCGACAGCCAAGCGAGCACCCAGGGATACGACGGGTCGCGCCGGCCGATCTCGACGTTTACAAGCATGCGGCGGCGCAGCATCTGGGCACCGGCCATGACACCGCGCCGGCCCGCAGCTGCGGCCGCACCGAGGCCAGCGAGGCCGATACCGCCCGCAAAGACGGGGTTGTCGAAGAGCGCATCGAGGCTGAAAATCGACGTCGAGGGTGGCGTGGCCGAAGGCAGTGTAGTGCCGGGCGGCGGCGGTGGTATTGGGTCTGGTGTTGCCATGGTCATGGTCACCGTGCAGGGTGTGATGCCATGAGAGAGTGCGTGCTGGAATCGAGTCAGCGCAGGCGAGAAGCTCAAAATACTTACAAGGGTTTACAGTGGGTTTGGCCGTCGCGTGCCACTGTAGCCGCAGACCCCGCTATAATTGCGCCAAAACTCGCAGACTCAAAGAACTCAAAGAACTCATACAAGTCATCAATATACGCAATTTTAAGTGAGATGCGATCATTGAATCTATTGACTTTTATTTTAGTTTCCCAGAGCCGCGTATCGTTACAAGTACATGATGTAGTGAATATATGCGAATAGTATAAGTATAAACATGAAAGAAGCAGGCATAAAGCAGCCGGCAGCAAGTGGTTCCCTGGTTTCCCTGCTGCCGCAGAGCACGCAGAGCACTCAGAGCAGCACTCAGACCGATAAGACAGCCTTGCACCTGCCTAACCCAGACGACGCGGGTTGGGCGACCGTGTGCCACCAAACTTGAGCCGCGTGCTGTCCGACACCTTGGTGATCGTCGGCCGCAGCGCACGGCCCTCCATGCCCAGCAGGATCTTGGTAACAGCTTCGCGGCCGGGGCCAAAGCCGCGCAGGCTCACGCGCATGCGCTGGATGGTCTTGTGCCAGTTGTTCTGGTACAGCTTGTCGCACACATAGGCGCCCAGCTGGTATGCTGCGTCGTAGGAGCTACGCTGGGCACCGCGGAAGCCCAGGTGGCCGCACGAGATGGACAGGATCACGTCGTCGTTGGGCTTCGTCACGCAGATGTGCGTGTTGTGCTTGTGTGCCCACACGGCAAAGTGGTACTCGCCGCTGGACTGGTCCACCTGCTTCTTCATCACATCGAGGTCGTCGAGGCCCGTCAGTGTGCTGGCCGATGGCGACGCTGCGCCGGACTTGCCGCCAGCTCCACCATACACTGGTGAGCCGCTCGCGTCGCCAGAGCGCGGGGCCGTCGGCAAGAGGTCGGCGAGGCCGTCCATCAGGCTGCTGCTGCTGGGCTTTGCTGGGCTCGGGGCCGTGGCGGACTGTTTTTGGTTCTGGTTCTGGTCATTGGGCGGTGACACGTCGGCCTTGCGGAACGCCGATGAGCTGAAACACCGTGCTGTTGAGCATTGTTGCCGTGCTGCAGCAGCAGCTAATGTGAAGGAGGGAGACGCAGAGGAGGGCGAGGTAAAGAAACGAGACGAAGCCGGGCGCGGACCAATTGACTGCACCAGAGCCCGTGCCAGGCGCAGCGAGCTGGCGGACGCCTTATCCATGGTTGTGTGTAGTCGTCGAGAGAGTGTGTCAAGGTCGTGGGGTCGCAGTGTCGGCGGCAGCGGCGTCGTTCGGGGTCACTGGTCGTCACCTTTTGACGTCTTTTCCTCGATTTGTCGATATCTAAATTTTGGCGTTCGGCAGCCGTGGGCCCGCTTGTGGTGGCATTCGGCCAATCAGCGTCTACTGAAGTAACAGCAGCAATTGGCAGTAAGTCAGTAAAACTTATTTCAAGTTTAATTGGTAAAATGGCACGGTACGGCTGCGGCACAAAATGCACCAAAACTACTCTGTACCGAGTCAGGTCGGCCGCCTGTCCGACCACCGGTCGCGCCTTCCTCAGCGGTCCCACAGCACCACCCTACACTGAGAAAAAAGAAAAAATCGTCATAAGACCGCTAGAGGCCCGCTGCCCGAGGAAGGTGAAAGAAGGCCGCGACAGGTAAACTTTAATCGAAATAAAAATTGTAAAATAGCAAATTTAAATAAAATAAAATAATCCCGAGAAAATTCAGAATTGCTCGACTTCGTTCCTGTCCCGATCGCACCTCCCCCCACACCACGCAACGCCGCTCCTTCCCTTGCTGTCGAATTCTCAAGCTCGAATCTCCTCAAGCTCCGGAAGGCACCAAGGCCGTGCCGACTACTCTTTCCTCTTTTATTCTCAGCTCATCCCGCTTTGCTTACCCATTCCCCGCCGCTCCTTCCTCACATAACCGCCACCATGAACGCCTCAAGACGGGCTCAGTCCGCCGCCCTCTCGCGGGTGTCTCCCTCTACTCTCTTCGCCAGCACACATAGCCGCACACCCGCCTACCGCCGGTTATTGACAACACCGACTCTGCGCTCTCCTCTTTCTGCATCGTCATCGTCATCGTCATCTCCATCCCCCGCCACCGCCGCCATTTTCTCCTCCTCTACTACCTCCACAGCTTCGATCCGTCTGACCTCCTCCCTCCAGTCACGAGCATTCCACGCAACCGTCCTGCGGTCACAACAGCAGCCGCAGCAGCCAACACCACCACCCTCAGAAGGAAAGGCCAAGGCCGCAGACGCGGAGGCCAAGGAAGACGCTGAGAAGGCTGAGAAGACTGAGAAGACTGAGCAGGAGAGTGCCGGCAAGGAGGGCCAGGAGGGCGAGGAGGCCAAGGACAAGGACGGCAAGGAGGAGAAGAAGGAGGAGGATGCCCCGCCGCCACCACCGCACGGCGACAAGACGCCATGGCAGGTGTTTGTGGACACGATGCAGTCCGAGTTCAAGCAGTCCAAGGAGTGGAACGACTCGACCAAGGCGCTCGCCGAGGGCGCTACCCAGATCAGCGAGAGCGAGTCTGTGCAGCGTGCGCGAAAGGCATACGAGGCCACGTCGGGTGCTGTTTCGTCGACCGCCACCACTGTGCTCAAGTCCACTGCCACCACGATCGGCAAGGGTGCTTCGTGGACCTGGGAGACGCCCGTCATGAAGGGCGTGCGCAAGGGTGCCAATGCCACTGGCGAAGTGCTTGACAAGGCCACGCGCCCTATCCGCGAGACCGAGGCATACAAGAACGTCAAGGATGTGATTGACGACGGCAGCAGCTCGCGCTACGGCGGCTGGGTCGACAAGGAGGAGCGCCGCAAGCGCCGCGAGAAGTGGATCAAGACCGAGGGCAACCACGTCCCTGAGTTCTTTGAGGAGAACCCCGAGTAGGTTTTCTTTTCTATATTCACCATCGTATATAGTAGAGAGTACTAACAGTGTTATAGGGCCGGCACAAACGTCACGTTGCACAAGGATGCCGCCTGGAAGGAGGCGTGGCGGGACTTCAAGGACCAGAACAAGGTCATGCAGGGCCTGTTCAGCATGAAGGAGACGTACAACGAGTCGGAGAACCCGCTTATCTCGACAGCGCGCAGCATTACCGACCGCGTTGCCGGCTTTTTTGCGGAGAACGAGACGGCCATGGTGATCAAGAAGCTGCGCCAGATGGACCCTGCGTTCCAGATGGAGCCGTTCCTGCGCGAGCTACGCGAGTACATCCTGCCCGAGGTCCTGGACGCCTACGTCAAGGGCGACGTCGAGACTCTGAAGCTGTGGCTGTCCGAGGCCCAGTACTCTGTGTATGAGGCCCTGACGAAGCAGTACCTGCAGGCCGGGCTCAAGTCGGACGGCCGGATCCTGGATATCCGCCACGTCGACATTCTCAAGGCGCGCATGCTGGAGCCCGGCGAGATCCCCGTGTTCATCATCACCTGCCGCACACAGGAGGTGCACGTGTACCGCAAGGTCAAGTCGGAGGAGCTGGCTGCGGGTATGGAGGACAAGGTGCAGCTGGTAACCTACGCCATTGGCATTACGCGGATCCCCGAGGATGTCAACAACGCCGAGACGCGCGGCTGGCGGCTGATTGAGATGCAGAAGAGCGGCCGCGACTACATCTAAACTGTAGGTCAGTTGCTCTTCGTGTCTCTCTTTTTCCTCGTCCGTCTCTATATACCAGCATTAGCCAGCATTGCTGCATGGCATATCAGCATTGCCAAAGGCATTACCATATTTCTATACACTCCTCCTCTCCCGAATACACGTTCGCATCCGCATTCCTCTACTTCTCATATTGTCTATTTTGTTTGATTTTGGTTTTCATGTTTCTGCATGTACTTGTATGATAGGCTTTCTGGAGGGGGTGAAGACATATGGCCGGAGTGGCCAGGAAGAAAATATGGAGATGTCAAGAAAAGGAAAAAGAGCTAAGCAAAACACAATCAAGAAACCAAAATGACGAACCCGCAACTCAAACCGCTCATCATCACCTTCTTTTTTCTGCAGTGGATCAGCGGCAGGCGTCTTGTTTATATTTTTCATTTGCATGTCTTCATGGTCTCTCGATTTCTATGGTGTCCCTCTGTATTCTGTTGTCCTGGTGTTCTATTTTTCATGTTTTTCACAAATGTATATTCTGGATTCTGGAGTTTGGAGGAGAAAAGTATGTTCTGGGGCAGACGTGTCTGTTTGGATAGAAGCCAGTCAGTTGATCCGCCTATCTACGCCACTCAAATTATTATAATAAAATGGTAAACTATTAAAAAATGACAACAACAATATAAAAGTAGGTGACAGCTGAAGGTAACTGGCAGCGGATGATGGTGATAGATGACTTTGTATACTGGCGCATACTGGTAAAATAGAGGCAAAGACGGCATGCCACAAGACCAAGATCCCATATACTTACAGGCATTCATATAGTAAAAATGATGATAGTAACAGGTTTATCGAGCACAAGCAATCTGCCCAGAATAGTTTATGAACGGTGAAGCAAAAGGCCAAAAAGTAAAATAAAAGGCCAAAAATTATATTAATTGATTAGACGAAATTCTGGAGCAGTAGGGGATCGAACCCTAGGCTTCTCGCATGCAAAGCGAGCACTCTACCACTGAGTTACAGCCCCTTCTTTTCTTATTGGTATCTGTGCTTCTAGTAGTGTATATATGGTCAATCAAAGTGGGTCTTGGAATAATGTATTGCCAATATCACCAAATAATACTGACTCATTATACGAATATATGTTTTATTGGCAAAAGGTTGTTGTTTAATTATTTCGTAGTTTTGCATAGCGAGATTATAATGCCTCTTATGGTATGTGAATTTTTTCGAGTTTGTATATATTTACCAAATAAATTTAAAAATAAATTTGATGTTTATGGTTTAGATAAAATTAACCAGCAATCAAACCCGTAGATGTAAACGAATAACAGCATCCCAGAACTCTAGTGGCAATACACTGATACAGTTCTATATTATAAAACAGTTATTACTACCCATAGTATAGACCCCATGACTGTGCTTTGTGTGTTCTACTTTCATCATTGAGCATCACGGAGTGTCATGCAGGCAAAATTAATATGATTAATAGGCCATGTTAATCATATCTATGACTGCATCTGCTCATCCCGAATACGACTGTGTGGCTGCCCAATTTCGGGAAGACGCAGAGTACGGCACCTGATATGCGGCCCAGATGCAGGCCTGTAGCATTGCAGCAGTGCAGCATATCCGGGGCGGAGACGTGGGCAGGTCAGGCTGCGGACGGCGTAGATGATCAGACTCTTGGGAAGTCAGGTCACGTTATATATTGTACATCTGGACTGTACTCATCGACGCGGACTTGCTGAGGATACAGACGTTCTCTCCCACGTAAAGAGCATTGCCCGTCTGAAACGCTGCAGCGAGGGCGGCTCTGTGTAGAATCCGAGAAAGAACACATCATATATCATCTGCAGCGCTCATATAGTCGATGTAAGATATCTTGAGAAGCGTATCTGGATCTCCGAATGTCTGCTCTCTAGTTTATATTATAGTATATACAGAGGCAGCCTGCATCTCGGCAATACTATGTACTGCATCACTGCATCGTTTTCGTCCACAGCCACGACGACCGCTGACTGCATTGACCACGATACACGACAACAGAAGCATGCTGCTCGGCGCGTGCTACATCGATACATCGTATATGAACCTGTCGATTTCGTCCATTGCCTCCCTCGAGGGGGCGACTCGGTACTCATTACATAGTACATAGTACACATCATGTGAGGTTGCTTTGGATCGACAGAGGATCCTCGAGAGGATCCCGACTGCGCTTTCACTTATCTTGTTGTTGAACGGTCCCGAACTCCAAGGCGACGGCTGCTGGTCCCTCGCCGTCGGCTAGCAGCACCGCAACATCTTCCTTTGCGTACTCTGTACTCTGTACCGAGCTGTATTTTGGATTTTGTAGTTTGTACATTGTATTTTTCTCTGTACATAGTATTTGTCGGAGTGGGTGTGAAGCGGGTTTGCTCATTACAACGTCTCCGCGCGATGTAGAATATCAGGGACTGGGACAAGAAAGTCGAAATGATGGAAGAAGACAAGGAGAAAAAGGAGAAAGAGGAGAAACAGAAGAAAAGAAGAAAATAAGGCAAAGACGAAGAGGAAAAACAAATGGATGACTGTGGATTGCCACGAGGAAACTTGACGATGCAGAACATGTTTGTGGATATAATCGACCCCGTCGGTTAGGTCGGTGATGTCAGTCTGTCAGTCTGTCAGTCTGTCAGTCTGTCAGTCTGTCAGTCTGTCAGTCTGTCAGTCTTGTCAGGTTTATCAGTCTTGCCAGTCATGCCAGTCTGTCAGTCTTGTCGAGTCTGTCAGTCTTGTCGAGTCTCACGGGCCCAAGTCTCTTTCACCACAGAGGATTTCGACGCCTCGCGGTTGTTTCCTAATAGGGAACCGATACACGGGACCAACACGGTATATTACAGAGCACATCGATATACAGTCACGAGCACGACCTCCAGCTCTACGCTGATACAGAGTATATCTGCAGACAACAAATGGACGCGCTGCAGCGGTCACACAAAGTCAGCTGCAAGACATCTGCTGACAATGTGATATTGATATACCCTGTATATTGATGAAGGCGACTCCGACGTTCAACGAAAACATCGACATGCCAATACTTGTAGCCATTTATCGCCTCTGACATTGCCTCTGTCCTCAGCCCTGCCTCCCGTGTGGGCATATATGACAAACACATGATTGCCTGCAGTACAGTATTTACGTGCTGTAAAGAACCAAGAAGGAGGCATCGTATGTGAGAATGAATAAAATAGATAAAGGAGAGCACGATCACGTAATCATCCCACGGCTTACTTGCATTTTGTACAGAGTCAGTGAGCTGCCGGGCAAAGTTCATCTTGACGTGCTATGCGATCTTTAATTCTCCGCACAGAGCCTGACTTCAGGGCACTGCCCATCGTTCCAGGCCGATTATGTACGAAATGGACAATGCAGCAAAGCATTGCAAAGACTGAGCAGATGCAGTCGCACATGGTGTCACCTGGCCGGAGAGTTGTATTTGTATGAGAGAGAAAGACAGACAGAAAGAGAGAGAGAGGGAGAGAGGCAAAGCGAGGGTAGGGGCGAGGCAGGAGGACGAGAGATACCAAGAGCCAGCATCACAAAAGCAGCTGCCTCTGCAGATGCACTCGCAGCTGTATGTGCAGCCAATGCAGCCGGAAAGACGGTGTACAACAAGGACCGTGCATCCCTGCATCGTGCACGACAGCCCTCGCTTTCTCGGTGTAGCCTGTGTAGTGTCTGAATATGGCAGCCATCAACAACTGCGTGTATATACACTCACCGTCCTCGTTACGGTGTGCTGCACAAGATGAGATGGCGATATGCCTGTATCTTGCAGATGAGCAGATAGTACATAGTAGATGCGCGGTTTGAACCGGCAAGTACGCTGCGTGAGACGCAGACCGAGAGTTATATAGAGTGCGATGAATGTAACGAGTGCCGTGTATCCTGACCGACCCAGCTTGGAGGAAAATGCGGTAAGTCTGTGTGTGATGTTACACAAGAGAGATGGGAAAGTACACCTTTAGGAGGGTGGCGTAGTAAAGCTGGTTAGTTATCAATGCATATGATAGGAGAAGAACAAGAAGTAGGAAAGGAGAAAAGAAAGAAAAAAAAGAAGAAGAAGAAAAAGAAGAAAAAGAAGAAAAAGAAGAAAAAGAAGAAAAAGAAGAAAGAAGGAAAAAAGAAAAAAGAACAGCCTTGGTTTGCCTTTTGTTGAGTATGCTTGTCTCAGCCGAGTCTCAACAAGTGCCTCCTCCATGATCGATCACAATGTCACCGACATCATCTGATACCCGTGTCTCTGAAAGCCATTTCTGATTTTCTGATTTCTGATTTTCTGATTTTTGAAATTTCCCAACCGCCCTTCAGAGCCTCACTCACCTCTGCTCCAACGGCCGTGTCTTATCCAGAAACCCGCCATGGCTAGGAAGGCAAGGTGCCTTGCTCTCTCTCCGCCTGTTCGTTGACAGCCGAGAAACCACTCAATCGAGGCTTGCCCGGCATCGACTGCAACATAAATACTAGCACAATCCCGACCAACTGTCCACGAGACCAGCAGACTTCTACCCTCAACAAGGCTGGGGCACACCGGCAGCCCTTCACTGCATGCTGCATGCCGCATACATAGTACCCTGTACACACGGTGTGCTTGTACTGAGTAGTCGATGGTCGAGAGCCGGGTCTGGGATAATACCAGACTTCAAGAGTGGAGCATCGAGGGGACTGAAGGAAGAGGGTGATGAGCTGCAGCAGGTGTGGTGCTGTGATAAGCAGCTGCCTGACCTAATCAGAACTGACGGCCGACCCGTCCCGCAGCCCCTTTCTTCTGTTTTCTGTATTTCTGATGCTTTCTCTGTGCCAACCCTTTCCATCGTACATCGTACTTTGTCGCCATAAGAGCCACCATCCAGTCTCCGCAGAACAAGGCGGTGCGCCCTACCTTTCTGTGCAGTAGTGTTCCAGAAGGTGTGGAAGGATGACCGGTGCTGGAGACAAGACTGGAGACTGCGGTGCTCCGTTGTAGACAACATGTGGACATTTGTAGACGATAATTGTAGACAATTGTAGACACAAATGTGGAAAAAGGGCCAGGATGAAAGCAGGCAAACCGGGCAAAACAGCAAAAAAGGAAACAACAGAGAAGAATAGGAAATAGCAGAGAAGGCATGGAAATGGAAATACATAGAAATAAGAGGAACATTGAAAATGGAACAACTTATATAGTACGGAGTAGGGAAACCCCTGTACCATGTAGGGTAGACTCAAGCAAGACAGCAGCGAAAGATAGCGAGGGAATGACAGACCCCGGAGGACTTGACTCGGCCAGGCCGCGAGCAAGACCAGCCCCTGTAGATGGAGTATTGAGTTGTAATATTGAGAATGAGAAAAAGACCCAGAAAAAGAGGCGTCTCTGAGGAGGCTTACCTCTGCTTCTTTCACCCACAGCCCCTCGCTTTGGCTCCCTGACCCCCTGCCTTGCCGGTTTATATGCAAGTACTATGTAAGAGCAATTAATGCTCAGGCCGGTTGGCGGTGAAGATAACCCACTCCTTTATATGCTGCACAATGTAGATGAATCTCAATTCGGTAGACATTGGTGCAGGCGGCCCGAAAACGAACACCGCAATGACTCTGCGGTCCCTTTCCAACAGAGTTACATAAGACGACGCCTTTGCGGCTATAGTGGAAGAGTGTCCGGGTGGCTCCCTCTTGTCGGGTCCCTGTTTCTGTTAGTGGCCGTTTCACCTTTTTAGTCGGAGGTAACAGTGATAGACAGAGAGGCCGGTCCGGGCAGAATGCTCACCGGACTGGTACCTTCTCTGTGCAGAGACATCATGCAAGTCTTGGTTTATTCGATGGGTCTGAGGGCCGTAGGGCAAGCCACTCCGGCGAGGTGTGTGCTATGTAAGGAAACTCATTCGATGCAAGGTATGGTTCTGGGCTCTGGGCTCGGGGCTCGGGGCTGTCGGTCCTAGACCGGGGGGAGGTTGGATATCTGTGTCTGATATACCGCCTTTCTTTGAAAACACCGTAGATACTATGTACCTTGTAATAATCAATCGGCTGTCTCTGAATGAGCTTGTCGACTTTCCCATTATTCTTGTTCTGTTCCTGCCATCCTTCTCCTCATCTTAGCGTAGCTTTGTCAACGGTATCCGACTGTAGCTTGACTGCCATTGACAACTGCCATTGACATCTGCCATTGACATCTGCCATCACTATGCAAACGCCATTGTCCTTTTGAGAAGTATTGCCAAGCAAATTGTCGCTCTCCGTTTGATTTCTCGTGGGTTTCCATCTTAACGCCACACCCCTTCTTGCACTTGCAATTTGCCCTCCTCGTGCCCTTTCCACACTTGCACTTACCCATTCACTCGTGCTTCTTACCTCTTCACTCGTTGTGGTGAACAGAATTGGTTCTGTGTATGCGTGTGTGCTTCCATCGTTGGTCGATCGTCATCTCTAAGCTCGACACGCCTCTTGTCTGCTCGCCGTCCTCACCTTGCGGTTGCACAAGAAGATAGCAAGCAACGAGCGTCCAGGTTTCCGTTTCATCTTGCATCTTGCACTCCTCCATTGTCGGTTGTGCCAGCCAGCCCTCTTGATCTCGCGAGCTGGACACTACCCAGTGGAACCCTCCCCCAAAAGAAACCAAAGAATTGGCTTGTGCACACCAACATTGTACACTGCATACTGCACACTGAACACTGCCCGCAAATCACACCTTGCACACCACTTCTCACCTTGCACTGGCATTGCACTTGCTTTGCGCCCCCGTTTCTCGCACGCACCCTTCGCAGATAGCGTCCCGCCGGCACTAGACCGACTGACTGCAGACTGTCCACACCCGGCAGCCTGATTGCCCCGATCATTGTCGACGCCGGACCCGCGCCGAATCTCGTTGGGCCTCGCCGACACGCCCAGCTGCCGAGCTCTTGTTATATCGGGCCTTGCTGCATGAGAGCAAAGGCAAATACCGCAGGCCTTCAAACTCCAGCCCCAAAGACACAGCAGCGGCCTGCACGATCGAGAGACACAGTCAGTCGTGCCATCAATCCTGGACCAAAGTAAAGCTCGCCTCGCTTTCTGCAACGTGCACTACCGTAGTTATCTTTGCGAGTCGGTGCTGTACTCCTCTGCTTTTCTGCTCCTCTGCTTCTTTGCCCCTTGTCGTTTGTTGTTTGGTACTCGTTGTTGGTTGTCTCTGTTTTCTTGGTACACATTACCTCTTAAGAAAGGGCTTCCCCTCTTTGCACTTCTTGCACCTTCCTTCATCTCCTGCACTTTTCATCTATCGGTCGCGCCTTCTCTTTTCTTTACTTCTCCTTTTCTTGTTTCCTGCTTCACATCTTGAAGAAAGTCTAGAGTCTGGATTACATCCGGAAACACAATACCCGCTTCGGAAGGAACTGCCAGCATTTCCTCCTTCTCTATTTGGTGTATTCCGCACATCGACCCAACATCATCATTCGTGCTTTCCCAGCACGGTATTGATTGTTTAGGCCGCTCTTTCCCTTCCCATCTCCAGCGTCACACCCTGCTGTTGCCTGTTCCGGGCAATTATTCTCGCCGATTGCCCCCCCCCCCCCCCCCCCCTGGTGACGTTTAAACTCGGCCATTTTCCATCTAAGTAAGCACCGGCCGCCGTGTTGCCGCGCCAGGACGTCCATTCGACGTCTCCTTCCCTTTCCAGCCATCCAGCCCTCTGTCGCCCTGCTCGGCTCTTTTCCACCATCTCGACACTTCTTCTATTTTAAAGCTTCATCACCCCCCCTGCAAACTCTTCACAACACCCTCTTCAACACTGTGCCCATTTGCTTACCACCACCCCGGGCGTCTTCCTCTCACACTCTCACACCCTTTGTCGCCTCAGCCTCCCCCAGCTTTAGTCTCTCTCACACATCTCACTTCTCACAGCCTCGCGCTGCTTTCTGCCTCCGTGCCGTCATCGACTTCTCACCCCCTGCGTGTCAATAGTTGAGAGTCGCCACCATCAACTCTGCAGTCACGCGTCTCTCCATTTGCGACTACTCACTGCCTGCGAACCATACATAGCTTTCGACTGCTGTGACATTTCTGCAGCTGATGATATACGGCTTACACTCCGCATCACACCACAGCGCCACTTTGCTTGCACACCGTTTTTTCTTCCGCTACTTTGCCGCTGGCCTCTGTTTCCAACACCAGACAGCTTTGAATTGATTTTTAAAGACCAACAAATAGACGTGTCGATATTCTTTATACAGCCTCGCTCGCAAACACTGTCTCAACCGGCCATTGCATCGACGGCTTCTTGGCAGTGATAACAAGGCCCAGACTCCTTTCCTCCTTGCTTCTTTTTTTATTTTTTCTCTCTCTGTTGCCTATTGTTTAAGACTGCACTTCGTTTCGGAGCTCACTGCTCAGCCATCCACAGAATGCTGGAACTGGCTCATACACCGGGCCTGGCCAATCATGGCCTAATGGCCCCGTCATCTCAACCGGCCCAGCCTTCTTTTTCAGTACAGACCAAGCCCGTGGACACGGCTCTCATAGGGCTGCACTACGTATATCCGGCTGTTGTCTTTGGATACTTTGTCGTCTCGTCGGGTGTCTCCATATGCACACTGTCGGACAAGCGAGAACACCCGCGCCGTCGCACGCTGCTCGCGCTGATGCTCTTTGCCGTCCTCAGCTATCTCGGACAGATTGCTGCTGTCCTCATCCCCTCCATATTGGACAGCGAGTGGCTGGGCCAGCAGGATGCTATGATCAGCCTGTTGTCATGCATCCTAGTCTTTGGCCTGCAACTTGCCATGTTGTCGGACAGCCAAGAGGTGACCTGGTATCCCTTCATTGGCCCGTACCTCCTTGCTCTTGTGTTTGAACCGGCACTGGATATCATCACACTGTCCACCCGTGCAGCTGGCCCCCTCTCGGGGTCTGAGATGGCACAAATCTCTATTGTTGGCTCTCGCTACCTTGCTATCGGATTGACGGTTGCAACGTACTACACGTGGCGAAAGGTGCCCAGCGAGGTTGCTTCCACAGACGCGGAACAGCAGTTCCTCATCCCAAAGAACAGCGATGGCACACCAATCGACCCGGAACAAGAACAAGGTGCACAATCGACTCCAAACTATGGCTCGACATCGACCACTGTCACAAACAGCCTCGATTCATCCTCTACTGAGGGCTCGGACAGCTCTGGCTCGGAGAGTGAAGGTGGCGCTAGCGATTCGAGTAGCACGAAGAAGACGAAGAAAGCCAAGAAGACCAAGAAGACCAAGAAGACGCCTGAAAGCTCTGGCACCAGCAGCAGTCACACAAACGAGCTGCCTTGGGAACGGCAGGACCGCAAGCGCAGAGAGGATATGGAGAGGCGGCTCAAAGAAAACGGCAACTGGTTTGACTACGCTAAACGCTTTCTTGTAAGTCGTGTAATGCCATTCGTTCTGTGCCATTGTGCAAACACGGACCAAATACAAAAGCACAAAATACTAACTCTCAAAGATCTTCTTCCCATACATTTGGCCTGTAAACAACCGCCCGCTGCAAATCCGTGCAATTCTGGTTGGTATTTGTTTGCTTGCAAACAACGCCCTCAATGTGCTCATCCCGCGCCAGCTCGGTATCATTATGGATAGCTTGAGCCACGTCAACGACAAGAACCCCTGGACCCAGGTCATCATTTTTGCTGGCCTAAAGTTCGCTGCTTCCCAAGCCGGCATCTCGCTGCTGCGTCAGTGGCTATGGATTCCTGTCGAGTACTACTCGTTTGGCGCGATGAGCATAGCTGCATACTCGCACGTCCTCAACCTCTCCTCAGACTTCCACGACTCGAAGAGTTCCTCGGATATTATGATGGCCATTAACTCGGGCCAAAGCATTGCCAACCTTCTCGAGTCGATCTGCTTCTCGGCACTGCCCATGGTCATCGACCTGACAATTGCGTTTGTCTACCTTTCTGCCACTTTTGGCCCATACGAAGGATTTATTACTTTTGCAACTGCAGTCATCTTTCTCTACATTGCTGGCCGTATGATTTCTGGCCTTAAGACTGCACGTCGCAGCGAAGTCAGAGCCTGGTTTGAGGAGCACTTTGTGCGCCAGGCCGGCATCCAGGGCTGGGCGACCGTAGCCTCCTTCAATCAAGTGAGCCACGAAGAGGAGCGCTACTCGACTGCTGTCAAGAACCGGGTCGAGAAGTCGCAAGACGTCTTTATTGGGTACTTGTTTGCATATGCTTTCCAATATCTCGTTCTCCTGGCTGGCCTGTTGGCGGGTGCATTCCTTGCTGTCTGGCAAGTCACCTCTGGACAGTCCACACCAGGCCAGTTCGTGATGCTTTTGACCTATTGGACGCAGCTTGTTGCTCCCCTGACCTTCTTTGCTGGTCTTGGCAAGAGTATTTCCAGGAATTTCATCCACGCTGAGCAGCTTCTGGAGATCATGAACACGAAGCCGACTGTCACCAACTCGGAAAATGCTCGTCCTCTTGAGTATTTTGGCGGAGGAGTGCAGTTTGAAAATGTGACATTCTCCTACAATGACAAGAAGGACATTCTCAAGGATATTTCTTTCAAAATTGAGCCTGGCACTACTGTTGCCTTTGTGGGCGCTACGGGCGCCGGAAAGTCGACGATTTTGAAGCTGCTCGACCGGTTTTACGATGTTACCGAGGGATCCATCAAGATCGATGACCAGGATGTTCGCGATGTCGATCTCAAAAGGTATGCTACAACAACCGCCCCAAGAATTGTTTTTAAAACTGTTCGATCAGCATCTAATTCATAACCAGTCTCCGTTCTCGCATTGGCATCGTCCCTCAAGCCCCGATTATGTTCAACGACACCATCATGAACAATGTCAGATACGCCAGGCTTGATGCTGCAGACGAGGAAGTATATGCTGCGTGCCGCGCAGCTGCAGTCCATGACCAGATACTTGGCTTCTCTGAAGGTATGTAGAGAAAATGCCACTGGATGGCAGTCAGTATATCTAATAAATGTATAGGCTATGACTCAAGGGTTGGCGAAAGAGGCATCAAACTGTCCGGAGGCGAGCTGCAGAGAGTCGCCATTGCCCGCGCCATTCTTAAGAACCCGTCCATTGTACTGCTCGACGAAGCCACCAGCTCTGTGGATACCGAGACAGAGCAAAAGATCCAAGAAGCCCTGCAAGCTCTGTGCATTGGTCGCACGACATTTGTTGTAGCGTGAGTCGTTTTCTTTCTCATTGTGCCATGTTGAGCACGAGTTCCTGCGAGTATGTACTAATATCTATGTGACCACTAGCCACCGTCTTTCCACTGTCATGAATGCGGACCGTATCGTTGTGATCTCTGATGGACAAATTGTTGAGTCAGGCAGCCATGATGAGCTGATCCAGAAGGACGGAAAATATGCAAACCTTTGGTCAAAGCAAATCTTTACTAGCACAAAGGACAAGTCCAAGTCGGGAGACGATGCAACCAAGATCACCGATCTTGTCAACGACCTCAACTTGGAGACAACAAACGGCGAGGTGGCCAAGGCGAACAAAGCATCGGGAGCAGCTTTGGCGACCTCGACGACGAAGCTGGCGGCCTCGACAGGCCACAACAACACCACCACTGGAACCGACGAAGCCCTGGATGCCAACGGAGGAGGAACGGACGACCCGAACGAAGACGATTCTGGATCCGAAACGGCGACCGAGGCAAGCAAGCCAACAGGTGGAGAGAGTGAGGTAATATAGGCACAGTCAAAGACCGAACTAGTTGTTTATCTTTGACAGTTTCTAATAACCTTGTGATTTTCACAGCAGGAGCCCCGACTGAACCCCATCGCGATGCCGTTTACCCCCCGATCGGCCAAAGCAGCCATGGCTTCCACAGTCGATGCCCCCGCAATTGCTGCCGAATTAATGGACCCTGTACACCAGACCCAGGCCACGGCTGTTGGACAGTACGCACCTCACGCACCTCCCCCGTCGCCCACCCGCCAGCCCGTGAGCACGGCGGTCCTCCGGAATGGCCACGAATGCACCACTGCAAATGCTGCAGAAACTACAGGAACTACCGACCCCACCAGACTATCTACAGCAAGCACTGCCCGTTCATCGTCGCCGAGCACAGTCGACCGCTCCCGGGCCGACCGTAGCCAGCGCAGCACAGATGCAACGGATCTTGACGGATCTTCGGAGCCGTTTGTACCACGAAATTCACACAGAGGTGCTGGATACTCCCAAAAGAGCCTCCGGGGAAGCACTCGGCAGAGAGGGCGGTATAACAAAGGCAGATGGTCTCGTCCACACCCCAACCGCCGTGCGCAGTCCAAGAGCGAGCCGACCGGCGATCCTCATGGCGATAACTAGCACCAGCACCAGCACCAGCACCAGCACCAGCACCAGCACCAGCACCAGCACCAGCATCAGCTCACAGCACACTCACGTGCATCTTTATTCTTCTATTCATTTAATACTCTGTTTAATTATCCTTTGCTTTTGTCGCGTACTTGCTTTTTCTCTGGCTCTTCTCTACTGCTCCTTTCCTCTACTGTTTCACGGCTCTTGAGTTTTGATGCCTTTCTTCCGGATTGTTCTAATATTTCGGCGTCTTGTTTTATCAAGGTTACAATACAACACACGGCAGCACTGATCATTTTTTCCGTTCTTTATGTTTTTATGTACAACTCGAGCTCACTGTGGCAATGGCGTTATTAGTTTTTCTTTTGCTTCATTAAAAGCGTTGCTATTTAACAGTCAAAGTGTCTCACAATGTCGGAAGTCTTATATTTGCCAGTGATACGGTTCGTTCCAGCGCAGTGTGAAGTAATTGACCATGTGCTCCCTGCATACTTGTGGTGCATGTTTGAATAAAGGGGTATTGAATTCAAGTCTGGGCTGTACTAATACAGCATGGAAACTAAAAGGAGTATACAAGAAGAAGAGAAAAAAGAGAAAGACAAGAAAGAGGACAAGAGAAAATGAAATAAAAACATGAAGGAAAAGAAAAAGAAAAAGAAAAAAGGGAAGAAAAGAAGAAAAGATATGGAAGAAATGGCAGCTTAGATAAACGATATACAAACAGATAATGGCACCCACAGCCTTGACCCCAACACCGACTGTAAATGCCTGCAAGTCATGGCTTTCGTTATGAGTTGGAATTAAAAATAGGAAATCAAAGAATCGGCGAATCGGCGAATCAGCGAATCAGAGGAAAGACTAGAGGGTGTCAAGACCCTCGAGGATGCGGCGTGCAGCGTCGATGCGGCGGCGGTAGATGCGGCTCTCGGTGCTTGCACGGCCGCTCTCGGAGAGACCCAAGACGCAGCGCCCGAGGTTGGCCACGAGGCGCTCGACAAGGTACTGGTCGTCCTTGAGCAGCGCCTGCAGAGTCTGCGTCTGCACCGGGCCGCCCTCGCCGCCGGTGTCCTGCTCGAGCTGCTGCTGCTCGCAGACACTGGCTGTCTCGTTCATGAGCGTCTCGGAAATGCTGCGCAGCTCGGCATCGTCGTCGGAGGCTTGGTTTTGATTTTGGCTTGGGGTTTGGCTTTGCGGCTGCGACGTGGGCTGAAAGTGCGTCTGCGTCAGAGGCGGCGACTGCAGTGCCGACGAGGCAAACGATGAGGCAGAGGCCGACAGCGTTGCGCGGTGGCCCTGGGTGGGCGTCGGGGTGGGGCCGGTAGTGCTGCTGGGACTGTTGCTGCCATTGTTGCTGCTGGCCGAGCGGTACGCTGGGTAGCCGGCGGCGCCGCTGATAGCGTTGAGACTGCCGACGCGGTTGCGGTTGACGAGGGGGAAGCTGCGCGTGGTGCCGGTGGACTCAAAGGACGAGACCGACGGGCGGTGGCTGGGCATGGCGGCACTGCTGGCGGGACGGCGGGCGATGTACGGCTTCTGGGTCTGGTGGAGCTCTTCCGTGCTGTTTCTCTTGCCGACCGTTGCGAACGAGGCAAGCGAGTCTGTCGAAGCAGAGGCCGAAGCAGAGGCCGATCCTGATCCTGATCCCGAACCTGATCCAGGTCCAGATCCGGAGCCTGATCCTGACTCATGGGAGGCGGCAGCAGCGCGCGCGAGAACCACACTATCTGGCCGGTCTTTCGCCGCAGCGACAGACGACGAGCTGGCCGACTGGGCCGACTGGGCCGATTGGTGGGCAATGAGCGCGGCGGCGGCAGCGGCAGCGGCGCCCGTACTCGGAATGGGCGGGTAGTTCTGGCTGGCGACCATGGAGTTTCTGTTGCTGTAGCTGGTGTAGTTGCTGCTGGCGCCCTCGGCATCCTCAAAGGAGTCTTCGGCAACGTCTTCAAAGCTGGACTCGTGGGGGCCCATGAGGTTGATGCGGCTGTTGCGGCTCATCCGGCTGACGCGGCTCGAGCGGCCTTCGGTGGCAGTGGCAAAGGACTCCATGGAATCGACTGACTCGATGGTGGCAATGGAGATCATGCTTGTGCGACGTGACGGGCTCTTGGTGGGGTATGCGCCGCGACCCTTGGCGTAGCTGTCGGTGGCATTTGATACAGAGGCCGAGGCCGATGCAGACGCAGACGAAGACGCAGCCGGTGCAGTCGAGGGCCCGCGCGTGGTCTCGACCGAGTCCTCGGAGCTGAAGCTGCCGCTGCGGCCGCGCGCAAGACGCTGCTGGCTGATGGTTCCGAGCGCGCTATGCAGGATAAAGTGCTCATAGTCAAAGGCGTCCTCGCGGTCTTCGTGGGAGATGGGATGCTGCAGCGTGTCGTGGTACATGGACTCGCCGCTCTCGCTCTCGTAGCCGTCGTTGACATCGTTGGCGTCATTGACGTCGTTGGCGTACTGGTTGTAATCGCGGTTCGAAAACTGCTCCTCGCCGTCTTGGCCCGGCTCGTACATATCGTCCACATCAATGGCATCGACAAACACGTCCTCGAGGGACGGCTGTGTCTGCAGCTGGTAGTTGTGCCGCTCGCCATCGTCGACGGCATCGTCGTAATCGCCGTTCTCGGTGCGCACTTCGTTGTCGTCGTCGTCGTTGTCAACATCGCCGCCTCTGAACCTGGAAGAGAATGTAGCCGCCGTAGGTGTGGCATCGTTGGACGTGGCGCCGCGCTGCTGGGCGTCTCTCAGGACGGGCGACTCGGAAAGCCGGCCGGCACCGGCCTGCGCCATTGCGTGTGATGGGTAGGACAGGCCTGCTGCGTTCTCTGCGGGCTCCTCGTATCTGCTCATAAACGAGTCCTGGTCCGCCTTGTCGGCAGACAGCTGTGTCGGCGTTGTCCGCTGGCTCTGGCCAGAATAGCGGCTGCCGCTGCCACTGCCGTTGGAACCGAAACGGGCGGCCTGGGCATCTGCCGTCTGGGCCGGCGGCGTCACCACCTCTCTGTTTGCATTGCCGTTGCCGTTGCCGTTGCCATTGCCATCCACGCTCTCCAGCTCGCCGCTCCATGGTTTGCGGCCATCTGCCTCGGCTGTAAGCTGTTCCTGCTGCTCTTGGGAAACAGCTGGCTGGGGGGTGGATGTGCCGCTCTGATTTTGCTGCGGCTGGGAATCGGCATACCACTGGTCGACTTGCGAGTGTGTAAACGGGCTGGGCGTGCGCAGGCTCTGCATGCTGCGGCGTTTGAGACTGTCCGCGCGGGCCTGCTCCCGGAGCGACGAGATCTTGCCCTTGAGGTCCTTGACCTGGTCCTTGAGATCACGCATCTGCACCACGGATCCGGAGCGGCTGAGACCCTTGTCGCTCGCACCACTGCCGGCGGTTCCGTTGCTGTACGAGCTGTACGTCGGGCTCAGGTACGAGTCGAGCTGGGTTTCAGAGCGCGCTGCCGGGCTCACGACATCGTCTCCCAGAGGCTCGTGGCGAATGGCAGTGTGAGGTGCCGAGCTGGGCTCGTCTAGCCGCTCGAGGACAATATCCACAGGCCGGTTCAGGCCGGCGCGGTGGTAGCCCCCCGTCAGGCTGTCTTGGATATCTTCGAGGCGCCGCTGGTCCGGGTACGAGTCGGCGAGAGCGACCCCTGCTGCAGGTTGACGGTAGCCACCGGCAGCTCCCAGGGCGCTGGCTGAGCGCTGGGGGATTCCGCTGTGGCTGTTGATGATGGAAGAGCCAGCATTGCCAGCGCCATTGACTACAGCAGTGCCGTTGCCGTTGACACCATTGACACCATTGACACCGTTGACACCGTTGACACCGTTGGCGGGCATGGAGCCGTCGCTGGCCATGCGCGTGTGCATCGGCGAGCCGGGCGTCGTCGGGTCGTGGTAGCGGCTGCTGGCCGTGGCTGCGCGGACAGGCGTTAGGGGAGGTGTCGAGCCGTCGGACGGCAGCGAGCCAAACGAGGGCGAGGTTACGTAGAGAGAGCTGCGGGCGCGGTTCAGGTTGCCCTCCATTGTGGTGAGGCGTTTCTTGGCATTGGCCAGGATCTGCTCGGCACGGAGACTCAGCGACGCGGCCGACAGCCGACGGTCGCCTTCGTCGCTTGTGTTGCTGCCGCTGCCCGGAGCGCCAGGTCCGGTGTAATCGGGCACGGCGAGATAAGATGAGGTGGCAGGCGCTGCTGCTGGTGCTGCCGCTGCTGCTGGTGCTGCTTGCATCATGGACGCGGTTGCAGCGCTGGCGATGGGCACCTGGCGTGCAAGGTAGGTTTCGTCGGGCACGTACGCCGAGGCATTGCTCTCTTCGTCGTCGCCCTGGAACACGCTGTCGCCGCCGACACTGACGGCATCGTCAAAGTCGGCAAAGAGGCCGGCCTGGTCTTCGGTGGTGATGGTGCTGTTGCTCTCGATGGAGTCGCGACGCATCGTGGTGCGGTCCTGCTGTTGGCGCGCACGCTCCTTGATACCGACTATGCGGTCGCCGCTTCTCTCGCCGCCGCTGCTGCCGTTGCCGCCGAGGCTGTCGTCGGGCGCCATTGTAGGCGACGAGCGACGGGGTGTGCTGCCGAGGCTTTCTCTGCTGGTGATGGCGTGGTGGTGGCCGTGGTGGTTGTGACCGAACTGATGCCGCAAAGCCTGGGGCAGCGACGTAGGCGAAGGCGAGCGACTGTGCGAGTTGGGGCTGCCGATATGGCGCCCATAGGATGGCGAGGCACGGCCGGGCGTGCTCTCGGCCTCGGTGACCTCGCCAATGTCTGAGAGCATGGTGCCGTTGCCGTAGATGATGGGCGTTGTGGGTGTGATGGGCCCGGACGGAAAGGTGTGGTGGTCCTGTGCGGAAAGGGAGCTGGAGAGTGGCCCGGACAGCGGCCCTGACAGAGGCCCCGACAGCAGGCCAGAAGACATGCTTCCCGAGAGGGGACCTGAGGAATAGAGCTGCTGGAGGTCGGCACTGGACGCGGCGGCATGTGCGTTCTTCCACATCATGAGGGTGGACTGGTCGCGGAGGTCGCTGTGGACGTCATGGTCGTCGAGGCCAGGCGAGAGGTCGTCATAGTCTGGCAGGATCATGTCGGGGTTTGTGAGGGTGGGCGAGGCAGGCAGGTTGGAGTAGGGCTGGGGTGCGCTGCCTGCGCGGTTGTCTGTTGCGGCCATGGTGGCTGACTTGTCTCTGGTTGGTGGTGTGTGGATTTATGGATGTTGTCTTCTTGCGTTGTGGGTGTCTATGCAGAGATGGTTCCCGCGCAGGGGAGGCACAAGGCCCGTCGTGTTGGTTTGCTCAGTCCGGTATCGAGCAACAGGGCGTCGTTGGAGGTTGATTGGCGTGTGGAAAAAGAAGAAAGGAAAAGAAGAAGAAAAAGAAAAGACGAAGGGGAGGCGGAAAAGCTGTGCGATGCGACCGGATGCGCGTGATGCGTTTGGTTCGAGACACAGCCGCAGGACGAATATGCAGTGCACGCTCGAGGACGGGGCGAGGGTAAAGAAGGCAGAGACAACGACCCGGGGATCTGATCAGCAGCCTGAATTGTGCAGCGCTGTGTCGTCTTTGCCTGTCGTCTGTATCGTGGTGATTGTGGTTGAGGTCGTGTTTGTGGTCGAGGCCGATATTAGCCGCGAGCGATGCCGTCGCGCAGGATTGTTGATGGCACGATTGGCGAATGTAGTCGTGATGCCAGTGGTCTGCAAGCTCGCTGCTGTCGTTTGCAGCGTCGCCGTCGTCGTCGTCGTCGTCGTCGTCGATGTTGTCTGTGCCGTGTCGTCGTCGCGATCGCAAAGAATGCGGCCGTTGAAGTTGCGTGTAGAGTGTTGGATCTGCCCCTATCAGTCGAGCGCTAGAACACCAAATCACCGGAAAGAACACTGGACAATGGCCGTCCTAGTGGTGTCTCTGCTGGTTCTGTAGTGCTTCTGTAGTGCTTCTGTAGTGCTTCTGCTGTCTCCAGAGACGATCTGTGTCTCTCTCTGAAATGTCGCAGTTGTCTGATAGTTCCAATTCCAGCCAGTCTCAGTTCCAGTCTCAGTCTCAGTCTCAGTCAAACTCGTTTGACTCGTTTGCGGCCGCCTTTCTCCCCTTTGCTCTGGAGTGCTTTGTCGGCCAAATTATGTTGCGTGTGCAGAGTGCAGAATGCGCGAATCGTCTTCTCCTTTTTGGGGACGTTGTAGTCGATCGCTTTTGGGGAGGTGCCGGGTGCTGGGTCCTGTGCATAGGTGCCTTCCTGTTATGTTATGTATGCTCCAAGGCTATGCTGCGTGGGGCACACGTGAAATCGGCGAGCGCGATGGCAGCAGCTGAGCGTGAGTCTGGGTTGCAGCTTCCTTCTCTGTGCAGAGCACGATGTATACGGTGATCCGTACACTACTATGATATTATTACGCATTACAAAAGGAAGGAACTTGTGAAAAGGACCGCGGGTGACTTGCTGCTTGTCAATGGGGGCAAGTGCCGAGTACGCTGTTTCCTATTTGGTCGACGATGATGTCGGGTCCTTTTGAGTTTTTCTCTCTTTTCTTTTTTCTTTTTTTCTCGTTTCCCCGTTTTCTCTTTTACTCGTTTTTCTCGTTCATTCTGTCTCGCCCTCTCCTCTACTTTTTTTGCATAGTTTTTTTTTTTCTGTTCCATGGTTATTATCTCGACTTCCCTGCTGCATTTGCGATCCTTTGTTCTCCTTTTCCCTCGTCCTCTTCTGAGCGCATTTCCTTATTTCTTATTTCTTATTTCTTATGTCTTCATTTTAGGGGGCCACTGCCCATCGGCCCCACTCGAATCTAAGATGGACCAATAAGGCGCGTGGCACTGTCTCTGCCATCGGGATCTTTGCATGTACGGAGTAGTGCGTGGAGATGCTTTTGGTTTTTGCTTTTTATGGAAGGAACGACTGAGATGTCCTTCTATTTCTGTTCTCTATTTTCTCCCTCTTTCGCCTCCTCGTGTCCAGCACATGGATATTAGTCATATGGCCCAATCGGGCACACGACATCCTCCAATCTCACGATATGTCCTTGATAGCGTTTAACTCTGTAATGAGTAAATTTTCAGCGACTCATTGCGTAACAACACAAGTAGGCTCAACCGTTGCTGGCGTTATCAACGGTTGGAAGATGCCTGGCACAGGTACGAACTTACACACAAGGACACGGCTGTCTACGCCATGCACTGTCTTCAATTCTCGTCGCGGCTTATGGCACAGAGCACAGATGATACAGATATCCGACCTTGTGTACCTGTTCGTCGATGGAACAGTCGCACAAGCTGCGTGTTGTGCAAGAGATACGGCGCAGGTTATTGTGCACATAGTACTCTGTGCTAAGTACAACGTACGCCATGGTTCGGCGGCGAGCATCAGCATGCAGGAACAGGCATCGGAAAGGGGCGTAGGACGAGACGGGCTGGGAGCGACAGGGGTGATGTGATAGTATGTACATAGTAGAAGTGAAAGACGTCTGTGTGATAATGTGATTGTGGCAGTAGCGGCTTGCTGATACCCCTGAGTATTCTGAGTCTTCGGAGTAGATACATAAATAGTAGATACCTCTACATAGTATCTACATCTACATAGTATCTTGGCTCTCCACGCGACGTGACAACGCGGAGGCTGCGTGCAACCTCGCACTGCAAACGGGCATAGGACCCTGGAACGATCCTGGGCTGCAGCCTCTCCTGGACGTCTGCTGGGTATTCCTGAGCATTCCCGGGTATCTTGCTATCCTGACAAGCCTTCCAAAGCTGTAATTCAGGAGGGCGTCCCCGTTCTGCATACAACTGTGCGCCCGGAGAACGTCTGGTATCCATAATTTGCCAGATTAATACACATCTTATGAGTCTGCAGCCTTTGCACTGGCAGCGCGCCGCACCAGCCTGGACCCTGTCGATTAAGATTGCTTGCGAGTAGTCTAGAGAATTCTTACAGAGTGGTTCATTGTTCAGAAATACATCCTACATAGAGTAGGTCCCATATCATATCGAAGAAATGGAGCCGGGCCACTCTCTGCGAGGACACAGCCAAGGACAAGAGCACTCACTAGGCCACAACGACAAAGCTCAAGTCGGCCAGTAAACACTGCATAGTATGTCTATTTTGATCAGAATAACCAGTACGGCCTGGCCAGCCAATACACTTGCCCTCAGAGAGATCGCGACCTCCTCTGCCTCACCGCATGTCGACCGATGCTTCGTATATGCAGCCCCCCAACCTCTAGAGTGCATGCATGAGGCACCTTTCAGCTGTGCCCGGATGTCTCAGTGCTTGCTTTTCCAGGTGTTGGCTCTCGTCCAGCTCCTGCGTTGTCTTGCGTCTCCTGCAACGCCTCTCAGCTCTTGTCGCCCAGCCTCTTCCGATCCTATTTAATGCCCAAACCTGTGACATACTAAGCAGTCATGGCCATTGTGGCAACTAGAGAAACAGCCGAATAAAGACCCTCCCGCCCGTCAAGCAAGCCGTCCTTCAAGAGCCGGTGGCCTGTGCGCCGCTAGAGGTGATTATGTATCTTACATTGTGCAGAGCAGAGAAAAAGACGCTGAAGCTGCGCCGTGTTAGTGGCTGGCATGCCCCATAATTCATCCATAATGTCGGCTGCTTACTACTCGTTACCACTGTACAGAAATACAGAGTAATACATATGTAGTAGGCAAGGAAGCCCCACTGCGGGGTGCCAGTCCCGGAGCTTAATGGCCTAAATGTACTCTAAAAAGTACGTGCAGAGCAGGTGGTTACGCACTAGAAAATTTATGACATCGAATCGCGACGTCAACGGCTTCAATGTGCATGCAGTAAAGCGACGCGACAGAGCAGCACCTGGACAGCACGCACCCTTTTACAACACGCACCCCCCACACACAAACAGTCGCCGTCATGAGTAAATTCGGTGTCATGGTCATGGGCCCGGCCGGCGCCGGCAAGGTAAGCTCTTTGCCTCGTCATGAATGCAGAAGATGCCTGTCTTCTTCTTCGTCTGCATCATGCAAACATCCCCGTCTCTACACAAACTAACAGATAGTCCACGTTCTCGGCCGCCCTGATCACCCATCTGCAGCTCAACCGCCGCTCGGCCTTTTACGTCAACCTCGACCCCGCCGCCGAGAGCTTTGAGCACACCCCCGACCTCGACATCCGCGACCTCATCTCGCTCGATGATGTCATGGAGGAAATGGGCCTCGGCCCCAACGGCGGCCTCATCTACTGCTTCGAGTTCCTCATGGAGAACCTCGATTTCCTGACCGAGGCCCTCGACTCGCTGACCGAGGACTACCTCATCATCTTTGACATGCCCGGCCAGATCGAGCTCTACACGCACGTGCCCATCCTGCCGTCGCTCGTCAAGTTCCTCACCCGCACCGGCGCCCTCGACATCCGCCTGTGCGCCGCCTACCTGCTCGAGGCAACATTTGTCGTCGACCGCGCAAAGTTCTTTGCCGGCACCCTGAGCGCCATGAGCGCCATGATCATGCTCGAGGTGCCGCACCTCAACATCCTCAGCAAGATGGACCTCGTCCAGGGCCAGGTGCGGAAAAAGGACCTCAAGCGCTTTCTGACGCCCGACGTGGCGCTGCTGCAGGACGACCCGACCGCCGCCGAGACGGGCGTCGACAACGACGACGTCGCCAACGGCCTGGTGGCGGCCGACCCGCAGGACAAGGCCCAGATGATGCGCGGCACGAGTTTCCGGCGGCTCAACCTGGCCGTGGCCAACCTGATTGAGAGCTTCAGCATGGTGTCGTACCTCAAGCTGAGCGCGGGCGACGAGGACAGCGTGGGCGCCATCCTGAGCTACATTGACGACTGCATCCAGTTCAACGAGGCGCAGGAGCCCAAGGAGCTCAAGGATGACGAGTTTGAGCAAGAAGAGATGGAGTAGCCGTCATCTGTATCTTATCATGTCATCTAGGTCTGCATTTCTTTTACGTTTGGAACTACGGGGTTCTGGGGAAAAGTGGTATCATAGCGAGGCGTTTTTGTTTAGGGCATCATCATCATCATCATCATCATCATCATCATCATCATCATCATCATCATCATAAATCACATACATATCACATGTTACGCAGCCAACTGGCACACTGAAAGTATTGGAAATGTGCAAGTAGAAGGAAGCAAGCAAGCAGGGCAAAAGGGGAATACATAACTGTCATAAAGAGGTAGATGAAGTAGAAGAAGAAGAAGGTGGAAGTGAAAAGAAAGTAAAAAGGAAAAAGAAAGTAAAGAGAACGCCTTCGACAAGCAAGTGGAAAGAAAACCGTCTGCGTGAAGCAGCTCCTGGCGAGGGAATCGAAGACATATATCCAAAGAAAACACACGAGAAAAACGGAAGAAAATGAAACAAAACAACAGCACATCAACGCCAGAACGCAGGCACCCATGGTAAGAACAACAGAAGATGAAGAACACAACACAAAGAACACATCAGTCTCGCCAGCTCGCCATCATATCCTCCTCGCCACCACCACCACCACCACCACATCTACCGCGTCCATCCACCGCCTCCTGCTCGTTGCTGCTGGTACGAATATGTCGCTCCGCCATATGCGCCTCCGCCTCCGCCTCCGCTGCCGCCGTTGGCTGCCTGCGCCTGCACCTGCTGCTGCTGGTACTTGTTGTACTCGGCGCGCCAGATGTCGCCCACAAACGACGCATACCCGTACAGCCGGCCCACAATGGCCGCCGCGTCTGTTGCCGACTGCTCCAGCCCGCGCTGCCACACCGCCGACACCAGCACGGCAATGCCCGCCCAGAACAGCAGCCGGAACAGCATCCGCGTCCACCACGCCAGGATGCGGCGCACCATGGCCAGCACCTGCAGCGCGAGCACCACGAGCACGAGCACAAACAGCAGTACGACGACGTCGGGCGCGTTGTAGGCGGCGCGCGCGACGCGGTCGAGCAGGGGCGTCACGACGGACGCAACGGCGGGCGAGACCATCTGGAGCGAGGGCTGGAGATGGGACTGGACGGCGTCGGCGGCACGCTGGGCTTGGGAGGCGAAGACGCGGGACCAGGTCTGGAGGGGGGCGCCGTCACGCAGGACGTACTCGTTGAGGGCGACGAGGAGCGGCGGCGGGAGGTAGTCTGTTTGTTAGAAGTCGAGTACAAAGACGAGGGAAAAGATGAAAGTTTCAAGAAGAAAAACATACCAAGGAGTGCGCTGTCCATTGAAAGGCAGCAGGCGTTGTCGCGCGACGTGGACTTGAATGTCTTTTTTTGTCGGATTTTATCCGATTATCAGATCGAGCAGGTTATCGCTCTTTTCTCTCTTTCGTCGTGTTTTTTCTTTTCCTTTTCTGATAAGATTTTGGCTGTGATAAGGCGGTGGAGGTGGAGCTGCTCCAGTGTACAGTTGTGGGCAGGCGCGGCGTCAATACAGTAAGTAGGATAGTGGACTCAGGGTCTGATAGCGTCGAGAGCGTCAAGAGTAAAGACACTGAAGAAGAGTGCGTATATAGTCGTTTGTTCTTGTCGGTGAGCGCAATATTCGGTGTCGGTGCCTCATTCAAAGGGCTAGTGGTGGGCAGTGATGCAGACGCACGATGCACGATCCAGCCAACACACCATGTGATAACACCCTTAGCTACCCAACGCTGAATGGCCTTATCGCGACGTCGCGCATCACCACCGCGTCTGGCTCGTGACTCTATTAAAGTCACGTGCTGCTTATGTCAGCTTTTGTGTAAGTATCAATCTCGGAAATTCAATGATATATCTTTCTCCAACGTCTTATTCTAATCAGATCAACTCTACATGGTATATATAACAAAAAAGTAATCAAAAATCTCCAAAAATAACAAATCCAAATCCAAAATAAACCACACCCATCTACTGCCGCAGCTGCAGCCGCGCGTTCCATGCAACCACACACCGGATCAGGTCCCAGTCGCCGCGGTGGCCGACCCAGTCCGTCACCACGACGCCCGTCGAGCCGGCACCGACCGCGGCCTGCTGGCCCTCGCCCGCCTCGCCGTGCCGCACGCACAGGTACTCGACCACCGACGGGTTCACGCGTGCCGCCACATTCTCGGGCCAGCACCGCGCGTTGAAAAAGTTGCTGCCCGTCAGAAAGTTGATGTACATGGGGGGTGCGGGACCATCTGCATTGGCATTGGCATTGGCATTCACATCACCATTGACCTTGCAGTAGTTCTCGACCGCCGACTTGGCCAGCAGGCCGTGCACGTAGTTGATCTTGGTGTCGATCGCCGTCGTCTGCGCCACGTCGTAGTAGTCCTGCAGGCGCAGCAGGCCCGTGCCACACGTGTCGTCCTCGCAGTTGTCCGGCCACGCCGAGCCGTCCACGCCCCAGCCGCGACCGCCGTTGAGCGCCTTGAAGTTGTCCGCGTCGGGCAGGCCGAAGCGGCGCACGAGCACGATGCGGCCGCGCACCTCGTTGAGCGTCGGGATCTTGGACTCGGTGTACCAGCGCCAGCTCTCGGGCTGACCGTCGTATGCGGGCGGCGTGCTCTGCGGACGCTGTGCGCCGTCGTCCGACTTTCCCGTGTAGTGGTTGAGCAGCTGGTTCGCGAGGTCGGCGTCGGTGCCCTTGCCCGTGCCCTCTTTCTTGATGCTAATAAGAACAGTCTCGGAGGGGTTGGCGTCGAGGAAGCTGCACACGGCCTGGTACAGCTCCTGGAAGTAGTGCAGGCCAAAGATGGCGACGGGGAAGACGGAGTGCACAAGGCCCAGGCGCGGGTCCGTGTGCGGCTGCGACGGCGGGCTGACGCTCACGCGCACGTCCAGGAAGCGCACGCCATTGTCCAGCTGCGTGCGCACGTCGACAGCCTGGCAGCGCACCGACGGCAGCGCATAGTGGTAGGCCGGGCTGTTGTGCGTGCCGGGCAGCGACAGGCTCGACAGCGGCCACGAGCCGTCAATGGTCGACATCCACTTGGCCAGCGCGCTGCTGCTCAGAATGGCCAGGTGGTTGCTGCCGGGCGTGTAGACGGCTGTGAATGCAGAGTTCTTGACGGCGTCGCTCTCAGGGCCATCGATGCCGCCCTCGACCGGCTTGAGCTCGATGCTGCGGGCCGACGCGGCAGGAATGTCGGCGGTAAACGTGCGGTGGGCAGCGCCGCCGTCAAACTCGACCTTGAAGGTCAGACGCAGCAACTCGCGCCCGGCCTCGGGGGCCTTAATGTCGGTGCGGCGCGTCTCGTAGGGGCCAATGCGGACGCCCTGGACGGCGTCGGTGGCCGTAGGCGGCGAGCCGCTCTTGGCGACAATGCCGGTGCCATTGGCGTCTTTGTGGCCAGTAATAAGGTTGTAGGGAATGCGTAGTAGATCAACGAGCAGCGCGCCAATGCCCTGGTCGGCAATGGGCGCTGCCTCGCCCTCAAAGTGCTCAACCTGGAGCAGCTCGAGGGGCGTCACAGAGATGTTGCGGACTGTGACAGACATGCTGGGTATGTACGAGGTAGATGGGATAGACGATGATGACGACGGCGATGACGATGACGATGACGATGACCGAGGATAGATGAAGAAATAAGAGACACGAGAAGAAATGAAACAGACGCGGAGAGGCCAGGGGAGGCTATATTTTGTGCAGACTCTTGAGTAAATTACTATTGCAAAAGGGAGTCTATCTTCCTTCTTGGCTTTTGCTCGGTCTCACCTGTCAACCTTTCTTTCTTCGTTCTTCGTTCTTCGTTCTTCTTTCTTCTCTTTTTCCGTTTCGTGTTTCTCCTTTTTCCTCCCGAGTTCAGCTCCCAAAGCTACGGGGAAGAGCTATTGTGGAGCCCCTGGAGCCCGATAGCAGCACAGGCGCATTTAAGCGCATACAAGTGCAGCCAAGTGCAGCCAAGTGCAGCCACCAACGCCGCTAATACCACCGCGGGACCACCCAAACCAGCATCGGCAGTCTATTTTGGACTCTTTTACGGGTCTTTCACGGCGGCCGTGTCGATTAATAGGTACTTGCTCTGTATTTTTGGTATTTTGCTGCATTTTCCATCTTTGCTACTCTGATCTCATCTGTCACATATCCCTAGATCGGCAGGCGATCATAACTGGATTGTAGCTGATAGTTGGCTGACTTAGCTGGCGAGCTGACATAATTAAACAAATAAAATAAATGAATATGCAAGACGAAAGTAATTAAGCATATTTCCACGACGGTCCTTCCTTAAATAGATGGATTATCCGGCGACGTCATGGCAACTGAGTCTTGGCTGCAGGAAGGTGCACACTGGCGCACGCTGGCGCCAAACCGCGGGTGCTCCTTCCATTTTAGTTTTCAGCTTCACAGGGTTCCCTCCTTTGGCTTCCTCTGAATAGTACATACTCTGTACGGAGTAGTCACCGTACTCTGCAATGCCAAGATCGGGCTGGTCGCTCCTTCCACTGCTGACTGCCGTGCCACTTCAAGCACGTGCACGACACACTGCCCAAGAATCGAGGGTGTCCTTGTGTCAAGCAAGTCGTGTCGAGTCGCAAGTAGCCATCTGGTTATCATTCGGACGTCCTCTGTGTACGTACAAAACCCTCCACTGTGTTGGGTGTCGTGGTGAATGAGATGTATCTGCCACCGTTCAATGTGTGCAATACGGCCACCCATCCGTTGGTGCAGCAGCGCTTTTGGGCTTCGGAAGGAGGGTGTACGTGCTCCAGTCGTAGATGCAAACCCGTAAAGGCACGACTACACCTCGAGACCATGAGATTAAATCAGTGATTATTTACAAAAGAAGCAAGTCTTTATCTTCACGCAAGGAACAGCTACACAGGTTGTTTTCTATTCGAGTATTTCATAGAGTCTCAGTAATACCCAAAGAAGAAGGAGCGTCGACACGTGCGGCCCCGCTGTTTCCGCGTTGCCACGTTCTGTGCCACCTCGTCTGATCTCGATATCTCATCTCGACATCTCCATTCGAGATCTCATTTTGATATCTCTGACTGCGCGACTACCCCGTCCATGTGTAGTTGCCGCCCATGTCCAGCAGCCAGGTCAGCGAGTTGAACTCGACATTGATCTCGGAAATCTGCCACCAGCCCTTGCTCTTGGTGGTCTTGAGCACGGTGATGCCCTTGCTCGGCTTCATGGCCTCGCCAAACGTCGCGTGCCACCGCAGCGCGATCACGTCGCAGTCCACGGCGTCGACCGAGTCAACGACGAGCGGGAACGGCGGGTTGAGCGCCTGCGCCTGCATAAAGATCGTCTTGGTGGCAAACGTGGGCCCACCGAGGGGCTGGTTGAGGAACGTGTTGATGCTGTCCGAGTTGTCGACAAACGAGTCGGCGCAGTACTTGTCGCAGTCGCTGTCGGTGTAGCTGGCGATGAGGCGGCGGTAGATGTCGACCATCGCGGCGGCGTCGTCCGTGGACAGGCACGCGCGGGTTGAGTTGCCGGCGCGAGGCTGGCGCTGGACGTCGGCAACGACAGGGCGGTGCACCGGCGACGCCATGGCGAGACCCAGCAGGCCTGCCCCGACAGCAAGTATAAAACGCATTGCAGATGATAGATGAAGATGGCGATGGCGATGGAGTGGGAGGTATGTCTGCTTTGCTGCTGTGATTGACAGTTTGGTCTGTTCATTGGCCTCGTCGACATACTTATACCTCGCCGTCGGGCCTCGCCCAGCCTCAGCCGTGTCTGCCAACGATCAATGCGGTTTACCAGTAGTTCACCAGGCGACTATGCCGTATTATTTCAGGCCGCGTGTTCGAGAGCAATATAAAGATAGAGCCTTGACGATGCTCACTGCCATACAGTATACGGCTGTAGATATCCAACGAGGCCATACGAGGACCGACTGTGGAGTAGACCGGGACGGCCAGCATGACGACAAGAGGTAATCTGCAATAAACACAAAGACGCATGCTTCCATTTATCCAGACGACTCCGGTCCGTGCGGCTATATCAAAGTCATAATACAACCAGGACTAGAATTGTATAATACTCTACCAGCGGACCTCCGGGCTTGGTACATCGACATGACGACGCAGTTTGTGTTTTTTCGGGTCCTTTCATTATTTGTGTCTTTATTTGTTTTGTTTTACTATTGCATATTAAGTTTCTTGTGTTTACTTGTCTTGCTTTCAATATTTTTATGTACGCGTTGTAATTTGTCAAGTTGGAATTGGAGTTGTTTTTCTTTTCTTCTTTTTTTATTTTATTTTAAGAACAATAATAAAGGAAAAGAAACTAAAATACATCTCAACTAACAACCAGCAGCTCGACTACAAAAAGGACAACATAAACTTGTTTTGCGATCTACAACTAAAGACAGTTCACATTTTATCATATCAAGTTGCTGAATACAAAGTACATCTATAGTCTTCACCACTTGTCACAAACAAAAGCAACATATTAAATTCATGTCACGCTACCTATTGCCTATCGCTTCCCGTTTGCAAGCACCCTTCCATTCGAGACGCCATGCCTTGACCGCCGTGTTGTCCGCCATATTGCCCATCGTCATCTCATGATTGCCAGCCAAATACACACTGAAAATCAAACAAAGATTCAAACAAAGATTCCGCCAGAAGAAAATAAAACAAAAATCAAACGGGCAATAGAAAAAAACGCCCAAAAAGATACAAGATCAAAAACCAAATAGAGCCGTTGATTGGGCTTGCTCAAAAACGATCTAATGCTTCAATGCTTTATTGCTTCGGCGGCCAGCGCCACTATTGCCTGGCCGCATTCGCCTTGGGGGTCTCCTGCGACTCGGCCCCAGATGCTGCAATCGACTGCGTCGGCGTGGTGAGGTTCTTGTCGCTGTTGATGTCGGCGCTGGCGCTGGCGCTGGGTGCGCTTGGGTGGACAATGTTGCCACTAGCAGTCGCTGCCATCAAGACAGTCGGCGCGCTCACAGGCTGCACCGGGTAGAGAGGCCGGCGCTGCTGCTGGCCCACCCCGGCACTTTCCAGTTTTTCCGCACGCACCCTCTCAAAGTCAATAGACCGCTGCCGCTCTTGGCCGATGCGCGCCGTACGCTCGACAACATCCAGGCGCGCATCTTCACTCCGCTGTTCTAGCTCCTTGTTGTGTGCCACAAACCGTTGCGCCTTGATATACGCGTCATCAAGGCGTCTGCTTGTCGCCTCATCGGCTAATCTGGCCGTTGTGTTGGGGGGCCGTGGCCGGGCAGAGCCACCCCACGTGCAGCGGAACTCAAGCCCTACCCGTGGCCAATTCTCACCACCTTCAGGGACCTCGGCGCCGTTCTGGATTGGGTGCTGTACCGTGCCCGAATGGGTCCATACTGACACCACATCACCATCGTACAGCCGTACCCAGTAGCGCGCTTCACCCTGAGGATTGCCGGGCTCGTGCGAACTGAGCTGCACGTTGTTGATGCGAATGCCCGACCTGGCCTTTGTTGATATGTAAAAGTGGTACCGGCTCGCCGTCTCGCCCAGAGGACTGTACCGCCCGTACAAGTTCCGATCTTCCCACGGCTCCGATTCAGCACCGCCATCGGCACCTTCGCGCCATAGAAGAATGTTCAGGGCGTGCTTGGGCACTTTGTTTTCTAGCTTGTCTGCAAACACTTGCGTGTTCTTCGGGTGACGACCCCATGCCGTGAATGCGTCCTTGATAGGCACGCAGATGTTTTGCACGACCGAATCAGGCACAGAGTCCATCCGTGCAACACAGTCCTGTACCGACACACTCGGCACGACAGCTTGTGCATGGCCGGCATCCTGCGGTTGAGGCATGGCCGGCACGGGGGAAGACGAGGGCTGGTAGGACCCCGGCGTTGCTGTGTCAGGGACAACATTCTCTTTCTGGTCGCCATCGCTGGCAGGGGTGGCCGCGTCGCGTGCATGCGACACAGAGCGAGAACGCGAACGAGGCTCGGACGACTCACAGCGAGCTGCGAAACGTGCTGTTGACGGGAAGTACTTCTTTGCAAGCTCCCATAGTGGCGTCCGTCCAGGGCGGAACTTCTCCCCTCGAGCACTGGCAGCATCGTCAAAGGCGTTGTATTGCATTTGCGTCATCTCGGGGTAGTCTGTGTGGTAGCTTGACGGATTGCCAGGTGTCCAATACACAGACTTGGACACGGGCAAGTCTATCTGGCGGCCGCTCTTGGAGTGGCTGATGGGCTTTACTGCCCAGTACAGCTCCGCCTCTTTTGCGTCAATGTCGGCAGTTGTCTCTGCAGCAGCCGAAACAGCCGGGTTGCCGCCACCCTCTTGCCCTTCAAATGTAGAGTCCATGTGCACATCCGACTTGAGCCTCTTCATAGTCGGCTTTCCGTTGGTAGGGGTAGCCTCAAACTCGTCACTTGTGTCGGGGGCCGGCTTTCTCTTGCTGCTGGTAAAGTCGGTCACCGAGTGCTTGAATGGCGGTGCCACAGACTTCATGTTGAGGTGCTCCAGGATCGACTCGGCCCCACCAAGGCTCTGTGACGCCACATCAAAGGTCATGTTGTTCAGCCCAACCACGGATATGCTGGCGTCGAGGTTGTGCGACTGCGATAGCGGCGCTGGCACATTGGTAACAATATTTGGGTCTGCACTGGTCTGTACCGATCTGGGCTGCGACCATTGCTGGCCAGCCTGCTGCTGCTGCTGCTGCTGCTGCACCCGTTGGGTTAAAAAGGTCTCTCCGTCCTCAGAGGCTGGGCCATCTGATGATTGGCTAGAGTAAGATAGCTGGAGGTTGAGACGCTCGACGGGAATGGCACCAGAGCTTCCGATGGCACTGACATTCACCTCGCCAAAGAGTCGCGGCTGCTGTGTAGGAGGCCGCCGAATCGTGGGAGAGTCTTCCAGCGGCAGGTCGGCATCGCCATGGCCGGCGCCACCACTGTCGTCACTGTCATAAGCGACATCCTGCTCTGATATTCTTTCCGCTCCCGCCCTGGGAAGAATCTCGTTCACCTGGCTCTCAATGCCAATCATGTCCTCGATAATGTCATCCAGAATCTCATCACCACTCTCGAAACCGTCAAGTTCTGTATCCGGCACATCGTTGTCGACGAGCTTGAGTTGCGATGCGCTTTGCTCGAGATCATCCGCCGACGAAAATGCCGGGCCGGTGATCCAGGGGTGGCTTTGAAGCATCTCCACTGTCGCCCGACGCTCTGCACGATTCTGCAACATTAGTGCCAGGAAGTGAATGCAGTCATCAGACACATTGGCAGCGTGCAGAGGTTCCACGTTGAGAGGCTGTGTCATGATCCAGTTAAGAAGCTCCATGTACGTCGTGCCCTGCTTGACGGGGAACGGTGGTCGGCCAGTCAGGCAGTAGAACAGAACACCACCCAGAGACCAAATATCAACAGCATGGTCGTACCGTTGGCCTGGTGTCCGCGGCTTTTTGCGGGGTCGGTTGCTGCGAATGCCATTCTCGTCATACTCTGCGTACTCTCCGTAGACTTCTGGGGCACAATACAGCAGAGTGCCGCAGAACGTCTGGAGGAATGTCTGCTCATTGTCGACCATCTTGGAGAGGCCGAAATCAGTAAGCTTAACGACAAAGGGATTAAGCGACTCGATCAGAATGTTGTCTGGCTTGACGTCGCGATGGGTGATGTTCTTGCGGTGCAGGTAGCCTAGGGCGTCGATGAGCTGCATGGCCATCTCGCGGACCGAGGCTTCAGCCAGACACCCATTCTTTGAGACAAGAGAGCCCAAGTCGCCGCTCTGAACGTATTCCATGACGATGATGAACAGCCGGTCATCAAAATCAAAATGCTCAATGTACCGCACAATGTTTGGCTATCTTGGGTTAGCCATACAACTAAGCATAAAACATGATATAAAAAAAATAAGAAGTTGGATAGAGAGAAAACTCACATGATCAATGTTTTGCATAATCTTCATCTCATTTTCGACCTTTTGGTCGAGGATGCCGTTCTTGACAAACCGACGCTTGTCGAGCTCTTTGGCTGCGTATGGCTGGCCGTCGTACTTGGAGGTGACCAAGTGAACAGTGGCAAACGCGCCCTTGCCAATCTGCCGAACGCGGTTGTAGTTTGTCGAGCCGTTCCATTCTCGTGGCAGGCCTTCCGTTGGAAGAGCATCAAAGCGCGGAGGCGGCCGTCTTGTGGTGGGCGGTTGATTAGGTGCCGTTCCAGCAAGCCGTGGCTGCACTGGCGGAGCGGGAAACAGGTTCACTATGCCTGCCGGCCCTGCTCCAATGGTGGGCTGTGGGGTGTTTTCCCCGACGTCGGCATGCATTGCGAGGTTTTCCAGATAGGTGTGCAGATTTCTGGTATAGGCCGCTTCGTACGAGCCCTCGCGGCGAGGCACGCGGACAAGAAACATGAGGTCGTGGTCGTGGTCTTGGAGTGGGATGGATATTTTTGTACCGCTGTTAAGGGTCCGCTTATTAGACATTCCCGGACGGCTGGACTTGAGCAGAACCTCGTCGACAACAGTGCCGTTGGTGGATGTGTCTTGCAGCATGAGTACGCCGTGCTCGTTGAGGAATATCCGGAAATGCACATTGCTGAGCCTTCTCAGCGAGTCGTTGCTGAAGCAGACATCGCATCGGTTGACATTCCGGCCAAAGGTGAAGCCGCTCGAGGGATTCTTGACCAGGGCAGACAGCCTCAGAACAAAAGCCGGGCCAGATCCAGGGTCGGTGGTAGACAGGCCAAAGCGATCAGCATGGTCTTCATAGGTGTAGTCAATGTCGACATTGCGAGCCTCCTCGCGGCCGATGACGTAGGGAGAGCCTTCGCGGGCAAGGCGGGCAGCCTCGCTGCGGGCGTTGGGGGAGTATGGGATGAGAAGGCAAATGATATCGGCAATGTCTTCGTCGGTAAAGCCCGAATTTTGCTTGCCTATGCGCCGTGGGTCGATGACATTCTGGGTGGCTGTATTGTCAGTAGGGAGCAGCTGAATATAGAAGAGAGGAAAACCAGGAACTTACCAGGCTGCGTTGGTTGGGACATATCACCGTCCATTTGGCCTGCACAGCCGGCCTAGAGGACGTGGAGAGCAATTGGCCAGGGTGGAAAATAGACAAAGAAAAGGTTTGCAGTGGCAGTAGCTTGCTGCTACGTGTGGTTCGTGTCCGGGTTATATAGGGCTGGATGGCGGAGAATATGCTAAGTATCTAGGAAAACGGGCGGGCGGCGCTCGTGCCTAGAAGCGGCCGCGGGTACCGTTGGCGGGCCCACCCATGCACCAGACGACGTGATGGGCAACAAAGCTTTGTATGACCTGGAGGGCGAGCAGCTTTCGTTGGAGACCGGTTGGCTTCGTAGGGGAGGCTGCCCCAGGTCGAGGCCGGCGGCGTCGAGGAGGAGGACGGAGGTCGAGAGGAGGCGGCTCGAGCTAGGCTGGTGGAATGGGGCGGCAGAGGTTGTAAAAAGTATTTGAGAGCCGTGATGGTGTGTGGAGTTGACTCGAGGGAGGTGGCGTCGAGAGTGCGGCGAGAAGGAGTCAGAAAAGACGAGACGTCGCCGAGTCGAGTGAAGTCGAGAGATGGAGGTTGGATGCTGGCGAGCTTGAAAGTACTCGTATAGGGCAGACCGTTGGACGGGCAATCCGTTTAGGCAAGGGACAGACCGCGGGGCAACCGCCGACTAACGATTTAGCGGTCGCACCTTCCGCGAGCAAACGAAGCAGCAGATGACAGGCAAAGCCGAGCAATATAATTAAAATAATCGAATAATTAAATCGCTAATAAAACTAAACAAGTAAACAAAAGGGGAAGCTGTTGCACGGGATGTGCTACACGACCAAAACGGAAGGAACGATGTACACCAGCACGAGGAAGGCACAGGCAACACAGAAACACAGAAGATAATGGGAAGGTGCGGTGGTGATGGGGGTGTGGTCCAGTCAACTGGCACGCCCCATGTGGCAGCGGGAGTATTGAGTAGCGGGAGTTTAGGATTTCGTAGCTAAATTCTAGTGGATAGGGAAGGAGCGAATTGGCTGGCTGGCGTTGCGCGAGGGCTGAAGTTGAGTTTGCACTAGTACCAGAAAGGCTGCGGGTGTTGATAGGCGGCAGTTCCCTCCCTCCTTCCTTCCTTCGTCGTGCTATCACAGGCCTTGCTGATTAATATTTGAATTTCTTTTATTAATATTTTGTTATTCACTATTTATTGATATCTACTTCATACAAACCAAAAAAGGCAACTGCGCGCCTTTTGCGCACACGCAGCAAAATGAAGATATCAACGTTTCTCTGATGACTGTGTGAATTAAGTAACAACGTAAAGATGCTTGGCATTTCCATTTCGCCAGGGCTGCAAGGTGCCTTGCCATCCGAAGCCGTTCCCTAATTCGACCCATCATCCACTATTAGAACACCCCTGACGTCTGGAAGGCCTCCCAGTGGACGACAGGCCGGGGAACAGCTGCTCGCTTCCGGCAAGGCATCAAGAGACCAGCCAATACTGAATATTACAGAGCAGAGAAAACAAGTTCGTTGTGCTTTTATAAATGCACTATTTGCAAGTGAGCACGGGAGCCGGCCCCGTGACGCTGCAGCCTCGACCTGATCACATGCTGGGCGTCACGCTGAGGGATGGCAAGGAAGAGGAGACACAAGGACAGGTGGAAAAGGAGAAAAACAAAAAATAAATATAATGATATGCAATAGCTCGACCTGAATGAAATGACTCGCTGGTATCTCAGAAACTTTTCTAAATAATACAGAATACAGATAGAGGCACGCTGCCGCCTCTACTCCTCGGACGCCGCTGGTGCTGCCTCGTCTGCAGCCGCGCCCTCGGGCACACCCTCGCCGTCCGGACGGGCCTTGCTCTTCCGCTTCCGCTTCTTCTTGGGCTCGCCATCGTCTGGTGACGTCTCGGGTTTTGGCGCGGCGTCGCCGCTCGCGGCTGTTGACTTCTTCTTCTTCTTGATGGACAGCGGGTTGGGCCCCTTGGGGCCGTAGCTCTTCTTCTTCTTGGCGTCAGTCGCCTCGGTAGGCTTGCCGGCAGGTGTAGTTGCTGCATCGCCGCTCTCGTCGCCTGCATCGTCGCTGCCATCGTGGTCGTCGCTGCGCTTGCGCTTTTCGCCCGGCTTCTCGCCTGACTTCTCGCCCGACTTGTTGCGCAGCTCGCTCCGGAACTTGGCGCGCTCGGCGCTGACACCGACCTTGGCCGTCGCCTCCGACATGGGCTCCATGATCATAACACTCCGGTTCTGTACTGTTAGTCTTCCTCTCCAAACTTGCAATCAGTGGCTCGAGGCTCGCACGTACAATGTAGATTAGGGGCACGCCCGAGACGCCGCGCATGAAGCGGCGCACGTTCTGGTCCTGTGTTGCCACAACGTAGCGGTGCTTGTTCTCGCCGCGGTCCTTCTCGTCCACAACGTGCTTGAGGCAGTCGAGAGCCGTCAGGGCCTTGTCAAAGTCTTCGGGTCTGTGGCCGCAGCGACGGCGCTCAAAGGTCTTGGCCAGGTCGATGGCCTGGTTGAGGCCGGGCTCTTTGGGGCTTTCGTAGAGATGGCGAATGCAGCATTGTGTGATCCTGGATTGTTAGATCGTATCCGGCGGCAGAAAGTAGAAAGTAGAGACCTACATGATCTTGACCTTGCCGTGCAGGGTCCGTTCCAGACCGGCCTGGAGATCCATAGTGAAGCGCTGGGCGTCGCGCACAATCTCGCCGTCGACTAATAGGTTAGTATTGGTTCGTCCTGCGTCTTCCTTCTTGCCTCTTCCCTCTCGCCGCCTCTCTAGATCGCCGCCCTCAGCCTCGCCGTCCTCGTCGTCGCCGACTTACCCAGGACTTGGTATGGCTCGCGGAAGCCATGGTGCAGCTGGTACTGCTGGACCAGCTTCTTGTACTGCTTTGACCGCTTCGCTCTCATTGTGATGGCTGTAGTTTTGTCGAGGTTGGTTTTTAGAGGTAATAGGTAAAGGACAAGACCAGGCGCGCCCAGATTGATCGCCTTTGCCGGCTCTCACCAACTTTTTTTGCGATAAGATTTTTTCTTATCGGCGCTGCACATGCGACCCACTTTTCTAGCCTGGAGTATGGGTACTATTACGTCTGTACTATCTTACTATGTAATACGTAGAACGACGCTCTATCGCCTTGTGGGTCTGTATTACAGTGCATTTGCACCGTTAGGCACTAAAGCTGCTAGATTTAGAGGATACAGAGACATATGATTGCGATGTTGGGTGGAAGGTGCGACGGACGCTCCTACTTCTTTCTTCATCTTTTATTTAGTACGTTTACGAGACTGATTATATCAGCAGTTTGACTCGGCCCCTATTCCGATCTTGAAGCTTAGATAACGAGTATCGCGACATGAGAAGTATGCAGCAATGGCACAGCCACAGCCACAGCCGATTCAGAATCATGGCGCTGCATTTGCTATCACACCACTGCGATAGCCGCGTAGGCAAATGCACGCCCTATCCAGTAGGCAGATTGCCTTATCAACGCGCAAAGAGCATGAGGCAGCCAAGTCAGTGAGATAGAAGTCTTTTATTTTTTACTTCCCATCCAAAACTTGCTGCTCTGTATACCCGTGTCGGAGCTATCGTAATTGCTGCTGCTCTCATGAGTGCACTCTAAATTGTCAACTGCCTCCCATTTAGCGACGACTATGCCTCGCAAGACTACAGGCTGCTGGACGTGTCGGGCGCGCAAGAAGAAATGCGACGATGCGCGCCCCTCGTGTGCGGCCTGTCTCATGCGCCATATCGAGTGCTGTGGGTATGATGAGAAGCCCGCGTGGATGGACGGCGGCGAGGTGGAGCGGAGCATGCTTCGCACCATGAAGCAGCGCGCCAAGGAGAGCTACAGCCAGCGGCGACGATCACGGGCCATGAAGCCGCCGAGGTCTGCGGCGGCGGCAGCGAGGGCGGAAAGTGCACTTGCTGCGGAGGCGTCTGCGGAAAATGGCAATAGCGCACTGGGCCCGCAAGGCAGACGGCCAGCCGGGAGCACAGCAGACGAGCATGACGCCCATGTTACGCAGCGTGCCGGCCAGGCAGCTCATTTACAAGCACCTTGCCTGCCACCTCCGGCCTACGCGTCGTATTCGTCGAATTTGTCGAACTCGTTCTATCCGTCCAATCGGTCCTATCCGCCCCAGCACTATCCAGACGCTGCATCGTCTCCGGGCTATCGGCCGCCTCACCCAGACACTGCACCACACCAGCCGCCAGCAGAGCCAGAACAGCCAGCCTTGGCCGACTCGCCCCCACACAGCGAGACAGAGCTCTCCCTGCTCATGTACTACTTTGACCACGTCTTCCACCGGATATGTCCGTTCTTTGTCTACTCGGCCGGCGACAAGGGCCGCGGTTGGCTGCTGTCGCTGTTTCTGAGGACGCGGCCGCTGTGTGCCGCTGCCGTCTGCATCAGTGCCTGCGACCAGGCCCAGTTCGTGCTGGGGCCCCTGAGCGACGCGCCCGAGCCATACCACGACCTCGAGATGAAGCGCATTCAGATTGTGCGGGACCTGCGCGCTCATCTGGAGCATCTATCGCAGCAGACCGGTGTCCGCCGCATGTCGGCCGCCGTCGAGGCGCTCGCCTGCATCATGCATCTAGTCTTCTTTGAGGTGGGTTTTCACAGGTCAATATCAACTGTTATTTGACTACATAAATACTGACGAGCAGCTTTGGATCCCAAGAAACATAGGGTCGGACTGGGTTGTCCACATGGACGCAGCGGCTGCGCTGCTATCTTCCCTCGACACAACAATGGTGGATGGGCCATCGCAGATTGGCTCGCCAATGTCGCTGACCCTGTCTGCATCCCCCTCTTGTCCCGACGCTGCACCAAAGACTATACAGGACTTCTTTTCGGTCCAGTGCCTGTCGGACAGCGAGCGGTCCGCCTTTGACTTTTTCTTGACGCAGTACACCGTCTTCTTTGTCATCTCGGCCATCAGCCTCGACCTGACGCCACAGTCGGCCGAATCTGTCGAGCGCACACGGGCCATCTTCCACCGCCACCAGACCAAGATTATAGACACATTTGGTATCGAAGACTGGGTCGTGGTGACGATGCTGGACATTGCCGAGCTCAAGGCGTGGAAGCAGCGCGAACGGGCCAACGGGACGCTGAGCTTGAAAGAGCTGGCCCGCCGCGCCGACGTGATCGAAGCCGGGATCTCGCGGGGGCTGGCCGATCTGGCACAGCGCAAGCCGGGGAGCCTGCCGCCCGGGCCCTTTGGTGCGTCCGGGCCGTCCGAGCCAAATGTCTGGGTCCCGCGGCGGCAGACGCCCCCGAACCTGCCCCAGCCCACGCGCGACGAGAAGATCTACATGGTGACATCGACGCACCTCAACTCGGCCCTGCTGCTCCTGCACATTGTCGTGTCGGGCTTCTACCCGAACCTGCCCGAGATCCGGCGCGGCGTGCTGCAGACGCTCGAGGCGCTCGAGTACATGCGCGAGCACTGCGACGTGAACATCAACTCGTGGCCCATGTGTGTGGCGGGCTGCCTCGCTCTCGAGTCCGAGTACCCGCGTTTCCGCGCACTGCTGCCGCCCTTGCGGACGGGGCAGCATCCGCTCGTGCTGACAAAGTGGACGCTCAATATTGTCGAGCGGTGCTGGGAGATGCGTGCGGCGCAGCCTTCCAAGACCGAAGAGGCTGTGAGCTGGGTGGCGGCCATGAACGACCTGGGCACTCGGCTTCTTCTAATTTAGGGGTCTAGGGAGATTTAAGCATTGTATTTTTATAAACCTCTAGCTTCCGCAGACATTATTTATTACTCGTAAGCGCATCAGACAGCATCTCGACAATCGCCAGCACCTTCTCCTCCTGAAATCTGCGGCCGACAAGCTGCAGCCCGACCGGCGTTCCCTTTTGCGCTTCAGCGTCGTCTGCAGGTCAGCAATGAATAAAAAAAGCAGGAGAACAAAAAAAGAAGACAAGATTAGCGACTTACACTCGTCGTGGATGGCCCTGTCGAGGTCGGTGAATGGCACATAGTCTTCTTCTGCCTTGTCGACGGCAGGGTCGACCTTGGTGACGGGGAAGACAACGGCCGAGTAGTCGAGCGTGTTGACCCAGGGGGTGTATTCTACGTACGCCGACTTTCCGACCTCCATGGCGGCAAAGGGGCAGACTGGTGCCAGGATCGCGTCCACCGGCCGTCCCGTGCTGGTCCGCGATGCCGTGCTGTTCCAGTAGTCCATGTACTCCTTGCGGTACGCAAACAGGTCCAGGTTCATCGCAAACAGCTTGGCGGCTGGCGTCGCCGGGAACGGCTGCGTGCCGTACTGCTCAGAGACCCGGTCTAGCAGAGGCTCGCCCGAGAGCCCGATGTGGTGGTGGATGTCCTCGCCGCCGTCGGCCGTGAATGCTGCCCAGGCGAGCTCGCTGGCGCGCTGGTGGGACGGCGGCGTCCACTCAACGACCTCGTGGCCCAGCTTCTTAATGAGCGCTACTGTCAGTGCGAGCGCGCGCTTGACCGGCGGCGTCGGGCCAACTGTGCTGTCGGTGGCCCAGACGCCAAAGCTCAGCCGCTTTTGAATAGCGGGGGTGCGCCACGGCAGCTCGACGACGGCAGGGTCGCGCAGCCACGGCTCCGTGGCCAGCACGGACGTGAGCATCAGCTTGAGCGCCGATGCGCTGCTCGCCATGGGACCGCAGACGGACGGGATGCTGTTCTGCCCGGGCATGCTGTTGGCTGCGCCCGCGTACGGCAGACGGCCAAAGGAAGGGCGGATGCCGTAGATGCCATTAAAGGCCGACGGGATGCGGATGCTGCCACCAATGTCCGTGCCGAAGCCGACGGGGCTGCCTTTCATGCCGACGAGTGCGCCCTCGCCGCCCGAGCTGCCACCGGCAGTCATCAGGCGGTTGCTCGGGTTGTATGTGAAGCCGACAATGTTGTTCCACGTCTCCATGCTCATGACGGTGTGCGGCAGGCTGGTTTTGCAAAAGGGCACGCCGCCGAGCTCACGGATCTCGCGCACCAGCTCGCTCTCGACGACGCGCTCCTTGCCGGTGCCGGTGCGGCCTTCAAACGTGCCGATCCAGCCGACATAGCCCATGGTAGTCTCGGCGTCGCGGACGTGGAACTGGTCCTTGAAGCTGACGGGCAGGCCGTGCAGCGGCCCGGTTGGTTTCCCGGTGGCCGCCAGTGCGTCGTCGAGCTTCTTGGCCTCGGCAATCGCCTGGTCAAAGAGGATCTCGTGGAGGCAGTTGACCAGCTGGTGGGCGAGGGCGGCCCGGTGGCAGAATGCCGTGACGACGTCGACGGCCGTCCAGGCGCCGGTCGCGGTCTTGGCCACGATCCCCGGGGCATCGGTCTCTGTGATCTCAATCTCGCGCGGCGACAGAAACTGCTGCACATAGGCGCCCGTGACGTCCTTTTGGTCCTTTGTCGCCGGCACGGGCTGGGGCAAACGCCATTCGGGCGGGATCAGGTCGAAGACAGCCTGCCGTTTGGCCTGGGCCTTTTCCTTCCAGATCGGTATAGGTGAGCTCATGACAGTTGGGCTAGAGGCTTGTGGTGGGCGCATTGCTTTCTCAAACGCTAGTTCTATCTGGAATCTATTCACACGCACAGCAGACGGTATTTAAGTGAAGAGTCTCGTCGTGTTGTCGTCCAGCGCAGACCGGCGGGATGACGGGACTTGAGGCCAGCTATCTCCAAGGATCGAGGATTGCTATCGAGCACTCGCAGCATGATACCGGCAACTGGATACTTGGTTCCTAGTCCAAATCATCAAAAGACATGATAAGAAATGCGATGTAATCCTCGAGATGCAGCTGATAGCTAAAATGACAGCGACGTTGGTTGCCTGCTCGTGCTCAACTGCGGCAACGTATAAGAGACGGGACGCTAACCGAATTTGGTAATAAATAGCAGCCTACTTCCAGCTGCGGCTACAGCGACTGCGCTCTACCATGTCCCAGCTGCGGCTACAACCCGCGGGTACTATCAAAAGCGGGGCCATGGTCACACCGGGCTGGCATGTGCCGTGCCCCGGACCAGACAGACGCAATACAGACGCAGTAGCAGTCCCGAGCTACGGTTTAGTCCCGGTGTAGGAGTTTAAAAGTACATGTAGTCAAAGAGATATACTTTATGAAATAGATATCCGAAGCTCAAGATGATAACAGCTTATTTGCTCCTCGAGATAGGCGCACTTCGGTCTGCAGAAGAATTCGAGGACGGTGTGCAGCCAAGCTATGTCTAATTAACAAAACGTTGTGCTTAGATAGTAGCTAGAGGATAAATATAGAAGATAGAAAGTCGAAGGTAGAGGCAGGCTGTTGGAGTGGGCTATCTGGCGTCACGCTCGATTTCGTGGATGTGGGATGCAGACCTACTGCGTCCTATCGACCAAAGGATCAGCATCCGGCGATCTCCAGATAGTCTACATGGTAAAAAGTACTAGGTAGTAGTCCCGTTCAGAGTGCCATATCCTTGTCGACCAACATCCCAGAGCGAAGCCAAGCAGATCAAAGATAACAGCGTTGCTTGCTCCCCATTCCCGAGAATGCTTTCTCCTAGCTTCATGCCGTGCAACTGTTATCTTGGTCTACGCGAAGCAAGGATCGTGTTATCTTGGACGACGGTATCAATCGACGTACTCGTCAAGAAACTTGTAGATATAAAGCGGCATCACGCGACTGTAGATGGGTGTGTAGAGAGCCAAAGTCAATCCAAGTGCCGCCAAAAGAGCCAGCATCGTTCCTCCGCACCAGGTCGCTTACATAATCGCCATTTACACACCCGAATAGGAAGGATGTCTGCCGGCAACGAACTGCAGGTGCTCAGCCCGGGCATCGGCTACGGCATCCTCGTCGGCATCGGCGCCGTCTTTACGCTCGTCATGATCGCCACCACGGCTTTCCAGAACAAGTACTCGCAGTACTCGTCCAAGCAGTCGGAAGAGTTCAACACGGCCTCGCGCAGCGTCAAGCCCGGCCTCATTGTCGCCGGCATCGTGAGTTCGTGGACCTGGTCGGCGACCTTGCTGACGAGCTCGACGTTTGCCTACTCGTACGGCATCTCCGGCGCCATGTGGTATGCCGCGCTCGGCGCATCGCAGGTGCTTGTGTTCTCGCTGCTGTCGCTCATGGTCAAGCGCGACATGCCGGGTGCCCACACGTTTCCCGAGATCGTCCTGGCGCGCCACGGCCCGGTAGCCCACGGCATCTACCTCGTCTTTGGCTGGGCCACCAACATGTGTACGTAGAGAACTGATCTTTTTTACTCCCCTTGCTCCCTGAAGGCTGACCAAAAGTCGTCGGCGCCACGCTGGTTCTCGGCGGCGCCCAGGCCATTGCCGGCATCTCGGGCGTCAACGTCTACGGCGCGTGCTTCATCATCCCGCTGGCCGTCGCCGCCTATGTCATGCAGGGCGGCCTGCGCAGCACCTTTGTGGCCGACTACATCCACACCGTCATCCTCTTTGTCGCCATCTTTGTCTTTGCCTTTACCCTGTACACCACCGACGACTACGTCGGCAGTCCCGCTCGCTTCTACGAGCTGCTCACCGACGCCGCAAAGACAACGCCCCTCGTCGGCAACAAGGGCGGCTCGTGGCTCACCTTCCAGTCGCACGACGGCCTCATCTTTGCCGCCCTCATCTTCCTCAGCAGCTTCTCCAACGTCTGGCTCGACCAGGCCTACTGGCAGCGTGCCATCGCCTCCAAGCCAGAAACCTGCGTCAAAGCATACCTCCTCGGCGGGGTGAGTCCTTTTGCATCTCTTTTTGTTTCCATTCTTCTTTGCAGACGACTAACCCACAGCTCGCGTGGTATGGCATCCCGTACGGCTTTGCCACCGCCATGGGCCTCGGCTGCGTCGCCCTCACCAGCTCGCCCGCGTTCCCGACCTACCCCAACGCCCTCAGTCCCACCCAGGTCGGCGCCGGCTTCTCGGCCCCGGCCACCGCCATTGCCCTCATGGGCAAGAATGGCGCGGCCCTCATGCTGCTGCTGCTCTTCATGGCCATCACGTCCGCCACGTCTGCCGAGCTGATTGCCGTCTCGTCGCTCTGGACGTTTGACATCTACAAGCTCTACATCAACAAGAAGGCCACCTCTGCCCAGCTCGTGTCCCAGTCGCACTACAGCATCGTCGGCTTCGCGCTCATCCTCGCCGGCTTCTGCTGCGGCCTCAGCTACAGCGGCGTCGACATCACCTGGATCCTGACACAGGGCGGCTGCCTCGTCGGCGGCGGCGGCATCCCGCTGGGCCTGATTCTCCTGTGGCCCTCGCGCATCTCGACGCCGGCCGCCATTGGCGCGCCCCTGATCGGCATGTCGCTCGGCATCACGGCCTGGCTCGTCACAACGCACACGCGGTCCGGCGTCATCTCCGTGGCCACCACGGGCGAGCTCATCAACAGCCTTGCTGGCAGCTCCGCAACATGCGGCGTCGGCGCGCTTGTCTGCGTGCTCTTCTCCTTCTTGTTCCCCTACAAGTACACCTCGGACGACCCAGCCCATGTCGCTCGTGTCGAAAAGATCTGCGGCGTTGCCTCTCTCCACGGCCAGGCTGCCAATTTTGCTGCTGCAGCAGCCGATACCGAAGCGCGTGCCCATGCCGATATGCCCGCGACAGAAACGCCCGAAAAGCCAGAAAGCGGTGTTGATGCCGATGCTGCACCCGGCACGCCGGCCGAGACCACGCCCGCAGCAGCGTCCAGCGACAATGATGTCGTGGCGTTCCTCACGGCCAACCACATCGAGCCGATCGATCTTGAGCTGTACAGCAAGGTCCGCCGCGTCGCCATCGTCACTTGCACCGTCTTCTTTGTCGTGGCCATGGTGCTGTTTCCGTTTACCTTTTACGGCACCGGCTACATCTTTACCGAAGCTGCGCTCACGGGCTGGATCGCCGTCAGTCTGATCTGGGTCTTCTTCAGTGCCGGCGCCTGCATCTTCTGGCCGCTGCTCGAGAGCTACAAGGATCTCCGCATCATGGTGCAGCTGATGATGAAAGACATGTCCAAAAAGTAGCGTAGAACGTGTTAAGAAAAGGCAGAAAATAGGATATGTAAATATAGATGAACCGACCTCCCGATGCAATGCTAATCAAACGCCGCCACCTTGGTAGAGTCCCGTCTATCCCAAATAAACAGATAAATCAAATACAAAACAAAAGAAAGACAAAGAGCCAGGATATAATCGCGAGCCGAGGGTATAACACTAAACAGCCCCGGCTAATATGATAACGCCAAATAGTGCATCGCAGTGACAACGATGACATGAAACCCAAAAAGTACGTCGATAAGGGTGACTCATAAACAACGCAGAATGCTGGCTAAGAATAGGGTAGGACTTTGAGCATTGCTTGGCTTATTGAGTCGGATTAGTGCGGCGGCAGACTGCGGCAACAACGCTGATATCATCGAGTTTGCCTGAGACTTGTTAGTATGCGCCCATGACAGAATATTAAAAGATTTGAATAAATGCTGCTCACCTCCTCCGCTTGCCAGGCCCTCGTCAATGGCATGCTCCATGAAAGGACTCTCTGCAAATGGGTCCACGGCAATAACTCGTGCGGCCTCGACTAGCTCTTCGGCCACAGCAGTCATCATGCCGCGGTAGAGATCTGCTGGCGTCTTGTCCTTGGCCTGCCAGGCAGCCACGCTCTTGCTGACAGTGTCCACAATCTCGTGCGTCCACAGGTTGTCGATGACTCCGTCCGACATTGCAAGAACCACGTCACCGACACGGATGGGCACAATGTCCACCACGGCATTGTCGCGCGGAGTGTCCGGGCTGTTGGTTCCCAGCTGCCGCGGACAGTCGAACCAGTGCCACTGCTCCTTGGTCTTGAACAGGATGCGGCCTTCTGCAGGGCGCAGCACCATCACCTGCGAGTCGCCCAGATTCGTAACGTAGAGCACCGGCTCGTTCTCGTCGGTCGAGTTTGCATGGGGTGCTTCGGCAGGGCGGTACGACAGGAATGCGCCCGCTGCTGTTGTTGTGCCCTGCCAGTCGTTGGGCGAGAGTGTGGCTTCCACCGTCCGGTCGTATGCTTGCTGTAGATACTCGACGGGCTCGGGGTTGGCAATGGTGCCTTCCATGATGCTCTCGTGGACTGCGTCGGCCCAAAAGTGCACAATCAGCCGCGACCAGAGCCCGGCATGGCCCCGGTCCCGCGTCGACCAAGCGCCTACTCCGTCATTTGCTGCAACAAAGTATTTGCTGGCGTATACTGCGTCATCGCCGTTTGTGCATCCCCCAATCCGATCTCCCCGGATGATTTCCCTGCGATCGCGGCTGAGGTCGTGCGTGCTGAGAGGATCTGAGAACGAGCCAGACGCTGGCGAGTAGAACGGCGGCGGGAATGGTCGTGGTGTGCGCTTGGCGAAAAGGCCGACGCCTGTCTCGAAGTGGAAAGGGAGCTGTGGCAGGGGTGTCGCATAGGACGTAGTGTGTGAGTCGCAGCGTTTGACTGGGGTGACATTGTCGAGAGTAGAGATGGAGTAAGCGGCGGCGGATGTAGAGAATGCTGCCTTTGGCGCGCGCGCTGCAAGGCACGGGACCGTCCGTAAGTTGCGAGGACGTCCTAATGCAGAGGAAGAGGAAGATGAAAAAGATCGACCGCGTGGAAAGGTTGCAAAGTTCCGGTAGCTGCTGCTGCTACCACCGCACTGGGGGCATGACCCTGGCGCGACGGCCGCCCTCTTCCGAGGCGAGCTTGCACAAGAGACTGGACGATGGGGTTGCAGTCGCGGCGAGGGCGAGACTGGGAAGCGCAAAATTTGGCGCCTCATTCCAGCAGCAGACGATGTAGTTGGCGATAAGGCCTAGATGGAGGCAAGGCTGAGGATGATGTAGATGGAAGCCGATGGGGATTTGGGTGTTGACAAGTGTGCGAGCGGTAGTGAGAACGAAAAACAGGATGAGAGAATAAGGAAGAGAAAAGAAAGAGACAGAGAAAAAGAAGAAGGGTGGCGTAAGAAGACGAGGACAAAGATGCGCGAGTGTCGTAGGACTTCTGGTGTCAGCTCTGTTGGTGTTGCGCGAAGTCGGAGGCGGTCATTAAAGTGGAGGAGGGGTTTAGCGATAAGGCGCAGATCGAGTCCAACGGCGATGGCGAAGCGAGATGTCGACAGTTGGGATATGCGGATGGTATCGGTGCTGTTGACAAGAATGCGGAAGAAGTGAGGTCGAAAGAGAGACGGAAAGGAGAAGAAGAGAAGAAGCAAAAGGCAGGAGACGCGACAAGTTCATGCAAGGAAAATTAATCAGGCAAGAGATAATGCCACTCAGGGTCGCTCCTGCCCACCTGCTAGAAGACTTGGGTCAAGTGGCAGGCACGTCCTGGACGGGAAGTGGCGACGGGCGACGGGCGAAAAGAGCTAGAAGAAGGAAAGTACTCCAAAATAGGTAGCGTGATAAGGCTTATCGCTGTATTAATCGGCGGTTTGGCGGGCATTCTGCGATCCTTCTCTGGGTTCTAGGGCGGTTTGCCGGGTGTATTTGCCTCGACCATTAGACTAAAAAAACAGTTTGTTAAGAGTTTTAGCTTTTCCCATTTCATTTTTCTAGTTCGCGCTCCTTCTTTGTTCGGCCCTTTCGACACAAGCAGAAGGCGCGATCTTGGCTTCGATGGGAAAGGAAGGCGCGAGTGTTCTGTTCCTGTGCATGTTCCTGTTCCTGGATTACCACATGGCGGCTCATGCTTAAATACCCTCTGGCCAGTCGCTCTTTTTTTCTGAAGACGATCTGAGGAAGTTGCGGTGCATAGCCAGCAAAGGAATGGCAGCTACAAATGCCTGCCTACGTAATCACTCACAAGAAGATGACATAATTTTTCTAGAGTTCATCGACATGTGCCGGACACCTAAGTTCACAGCCGCACTCGACACGGCAAATAGTTCAAGCAGGGAGACCGCAAGAAGGCACAGATGACAAAGACTAGCCCGAGATTGGACGAGCCTTTCATTGGCCAGCCTCGCAGCTCATCCCGCATCATCCCACGGCAACGGACCGGGACCGCATCGTACGAGAGCCTTGCGGCCCTACTGCCTACGCCCTGCAACTCAACTACGAAGCACCACTCTGATGTCACAGCTAGAGTTGCACGTGTTCAAGCGCCAATGCCAACCGTCCGTCTAGATTTATATTGTACACAGATATAGTGCAAGTCGAGGCAAGGAGAGGATCAGGAATGTCGATAGGTGTTGGTGTCGGTGCTGTGCTGTATCGAAGGATAGGCATGTCGACGACAAGGCAGCGGAATAGTTCTGACGGGGCAGGCTGTGGCCATCTTGTCTGCTCATGTACTTCGTGCTTCGAGCCAGTTTGCTGTCTCGTGTCGTCTGCTGTTGTGATGCAGTAGCCGCGGGTGCCATGCCAGCGCCGTGCCGAGTCGAGTTGGCGCCGAACAGTCCGCCGAACAGCCCGCCGAACAGCCCGCCGAACAGCCCGCCGTCCGAGACTCAAACCTGCGATGCGGCTTGTGTTGTTTCGTGGTCGGTCCTCTTTAGCTTTTCGCATCGCCCAGCAGATTGACAAAGGAAAGACGAAAAGAAAGGAGAAATAAGAACAGATGCAAGGAGATTGCGCGAAACGTAGAACAGAAACAAAGTGAAGATGAAGATAACAAAGAAATAAAGATATAAAAGATGGAAAAGATACACATATACACAATGCAGCAGACACGCGGCGCAGCCATTGCCAGGCCCGTCGTCTGCCATCCTCCGCTCGCCATCGCCCTCCCCTCGGTTTATTTTCCCCTCGAATTATGCTGCGCACCGCAAGGCCATACCCCGTGCGAAATCAGGCGTCGTTCCAGTGCCGCTGCTGGTGTCGTCACTGGTGCCGTTTCTGAGGTCGCCGGGGTTGTTGTCGGTGTAGTCGTTCGTCGCCATCGCTCGTCGCCATCGTTCGTCGCCATCGCTCATCGCTCATCGATTGTTCGCTCATTCGCCCGGCATTGCCGTTCGCCGTTCGCCCGAGTGGCTCGCCATCTATGGCTTAGCCAGAGCCTCGACAAAAGCCTCAAAGTCAAAGTTGGGGTCGGTGATATCCTGGTTCACTGTGGGAAGGTTAGCGGTCTGCCGACAGGACACAATGCGCCGGGTGGCCCCTTCGGGGTCCCGACGATCGCCAAAATCAACACTCCAACTTACGGCCGCCGGAAGCTGGTGCCGGGTTCTTGAGCTTGCTGTATTCTGCCTTGGCCTTTGCGATCAGGCTCTCCTTGTGCTCATACTCGCGCTTGGCGACAGCAGCCTTCTCGGTGTTGGTGATGCTGCGCTGGTGGGTGAAGCCGTAAAAGACACCGAGGCCAAGAGCCGAGTACCGAAGAACCTAAAGGGGAGAATCATGTGAGCTTCCAGTTCGGTCAAAAGACATGCGCGACAGGGCCCAAAGCACGCCGACTAGCAGGCAACGGACCGCGGGGGACCTTGGCGCGTTTCCCCCGTCATCCGGAGCTTGTGTCGCCGTGCTCGATCCTCGCCGGCTTCTCCTCGTTCTCGTGGTTTAGGGACGCTTTGAACGCAGTGGATGCAATGGACTAACGTTGGTGATCGGGCTAGCAGACATGGTTGCGGCTGTTGAATGGACGAGAAAAGAAAATCCGTACAAAAAAAAGAATGGAATTGAGGCCGAGGGTGATGTCGCGGTCGTGGAAGATGGAGGTGTGAAATGGAGGCGTGGACTGTAGTGGAGGGTGATTGATGCTTTTAGGAATTGGCTCTGTATGGCCAATTGCGGATTTTCAGTCTTTTTTTCGCTCGCTCGTTCCTTCCTGATTTTTCTGGGGCCCGGCTGTTTCTCTTGCTGTTCGCCGCTGTGCTTGCTAGCCTCCAGCGGGAAGGTGCGCTATGGGCGCTGTAGTGGTCGCGGATCGCGTTGCAATTTCACGCACCAGCGAAGAATCCGGCTGACTTAGCAGCGCTCAGAAGCCGGGAATTCTCGCACGCATCGGCCGCAGGGGTCAAGAGCTACTCTGTATAAATCGGATCACGTGCATAACACGCTAGTCATCACGTATGCCCCACTCTGTCTGCTGGCTGTCCTTTGTTCCTGAGTCCCTGTAACTTAGCTTCACAGGGCACCGTCTTGCCGCTAACTGCGCCAGTGACCGCACTGCTGGCACTACCGCGAACGACGCGCATAAGATTGGCCGTCCAGGGGAAGCCGATGCAACCACGACTGCCGACATCGAGCCAGAACTCACGACAGTCTTCTTTGTGAACTTCAAGATCACGGGCCTTACCCTATAGCAGCTATACCTACCACCGTCGTCCCGATTCTCCGCTATACTACATCTACACCGACACCCCTAAGCTTTACCGTGCAAACAAGCTTCATCGACCCCCTGAACATCTCGACACCGAGACACCTCTAGCTCAAACAGTCACTGGATCCTGAAAAGCTGAGGCTCTGGAACTTGGCTGAGCCGGTGACGAGCTTGCACAGCAGCAAACAACACAACGCATTCCATACACTCCTCACAACACACCAGCCATGCAGCAACGACGTGACGAAATCCTGGCCAAGAAGGCCAAGCTGGCGGAGCTGAAGCGGCAGAGAGAATTGCGCACACAAGCCTCGGCGTCAAGGCAGAGCATAGGTCCAGATGTACGTCTTACTTCTCGCTTGTCTGTCACGCGTAACTGCCTGCACTTTATACTAACCCTCGTAGCAACTCATCTCGCCAATACCAGGGCGGGCCGACCGCCGGGAAATCGAGTCTCTGATCAACAGTCTTGTGGGCGAGAGCCGGCCTGGCTCGACTACCACTGCCGGCGCGGCCTCGCCAGCCCACCGCGGAAGCCGGCCAAACAGTGTTTTGAGTGCCGGCGAGCTGAGCAACGAGACCTCGGAATATGCAGCCGCCGCCGCCACCCAGATCGCCTCGGTCACCGGCCCCTCCCAGCCGCAAGTGCTGTCGACCGTGTCTCTCACAACTGTCTACGAATGTCCGCCGTCGCCCGTCAAGGAGGTCTTCTCATACAGCAAGGGCGTCCAGACAACCGACGACTTGCTACCGCTGCCGCCCAACCAGAACCGCGCCGCCTACGACTCGGACGAAGAGCCAACACCAGCAACCCCGGGCAAGAAGCTCAGCCGGCGAGAACGCGAGCGCGAGGAGGAGCTGCGCAAGAACATCCGGATAGAGGTCGAGGAGGAGCTGCAGGCGGCCAAGGAGCAGCTGGCCGCCGGCGGCGAGCTGGGCCCCGACGGCCTGCCCGTGACGGGCGCGGACCTGTCAAAAGCAAACTACCCCGCGCGCGTGCTGACCAGCGAAGAGCTCAAGGCCGTCACGTCGTCGACCGAGTTTGTCGATTTCCTGGAGAAGTCGACCAAGGTCATTGAAAAGGCGCTCGACCTCGAGTACGACATCCTGACCGACTACACGCTGCAGGCATACGACAACGAGGATGAGGACGAGCAGGGCAACGTGGGCGGTCGCGGCCGCCGGAAAGTCAAGGAAATCCGCCAGTTCTACGACGAAAAGTGGTCACGCAAGCGCATGATCACATCGATTGACTTCTCGCCCAAGTTCCCCGACCTGCTGCTGGCGTCCTACACCAAAAACCCCACGGCTCCGCACGAGCCCGACGGCGTCGTGCAGGTCTGGAGCCTGAACCTGCACGACCGGCCCGAGTTTGTCTTCCATGCGCAGTCGGACATTCTGACCGCGCGCTTCTCGCCCTTCAACCCGAATCTCATCTTTGGCGGCACCTACAGCGGCCAGGTGCTGGTCTGGGACACCCGCGCGCGGTCCGCGCCCGTGCAAAAGACGCCCCTGACCGGCTCCGGCCACACACACCCGGTGTACGCGCTCGATATCGTCGGCACGCAAAACGCCAACAACATTATCAGCTGCAGCACGGACGGCGTCGTGTGCGGCTGGGCCGAGAACATGCTGGCACAGCCCCAGGAGTTCCTGTCGCTGACCGTGCCGCCGCCGTGCAAGGTGGACGACCTCGCGCCCACGTGCCTCGCCTTCCCGCACGCCGACCCGACTTTTTTCCTCGTCGGCTCCGAGGAGGGCACTATCTACCCGTGCCACCGCTACGACCGCGCCGGTGCCAAGGCGGGCGTCGATGCGCGCGTGCGCTACAAGGGTCATGCGGCGCCTGTGTTGTCGGTCGACTTCCACCCGGCACGCGGCCCTGTGGACCTGGGCGACCTGGTGCTGTCGTCGAGTCTGGACTGGTCTGTCAAGCTGTGGAAGGTGCGGGCTCCTGCCGCGACGAGCACCATTGTTGGCGGCGGCGTTGGTACGGGCGCGGTGGGCAGCAACGGCGTGTCCGGCACGGGCACCGGCTCGTCAGCAGGCGAGGCCCGGCCGCTGCTGGACCTGGTGCGTGAAGATGTCGTGTACGATGCGGCATGGTCGCCGGTGAAGCCCGGTGTGTTCAGTCTGGTTGACGGCGCCGGCTGGCTGGAGCTGTGGGACATTACAGTCGAGACCGAAGAGCCCGTGGCGCGCATCAGCCCGTCGCACCGCAAGGACGGCCGGTCAATGCTGGCCAACAGTCTCAACAAGGTGGCGTGGGACAAGAGCGAGGGCAAGCGGCTGGCGACAGGCGGCATTGCCGGCACGGTGACTGTATTCGAGGTCGGCCCCGACCTGGGCGGCAAAGAGAATTTGCGCAGCGAGGAGTGGACCAACGTCAAGAAGCTTATCAACAAGCTCGAGGCGGACAGCCTAGACGGTGCGGCCATGTAGGAGCGTGTGAAAAAGGCGAGCGTTTCCTCTTTTATTTTGTATTTTCCATTCAATTCTCAACATGGCGATCCTACTATCTCGTATCATTTCTTGCCATCTCGTTTGCTTTTTTCTTTCCTATACTACTCTTCTGTTTTTATTTTATTTACCGATACCTTTCAGACAATCAACAATACCCTTCAGCAGGATCCTGCAGTGTGCTCATGACACTGTGGTTTGTGTGTTTCCCTCACATCCCAAAGCCAGCTTGGGATTGCAATGAAAATATATGAAGAAAGGAGCCGGCTCGCGTCGCCTGGAAGCAGTGATATACCAGGGACACAGTAGACAGGTGGTCGCAGGACGAGCCTTGAACCTCCCTGTCTAGTTGGCCAAAAATATGAAAAACCTAGCCTCGGTGAGGCTCTTTCAGGTTTTAAACTGAAAAGAACATGTACTACACTTGATCTAAGCCTGATGGCAAAGAGAGCTGAGGGAAGAGAAGATGGAAATTGAGGAGATGCGGTGGGAAGAAGCCTTCTTTTATACCCATTCCCGCTGAAGGACTACAGAGTTCTGCCTACTGCCTGCCTATTGTTTGGTCATGTGCTCCGATTAGAGCCTGCTGGTGATGGCTGTCAGCCGGTGATGAGTGAGGCCGTCCGATGCAAGAGGATATAATATATGTTATGTCATCAAGTATTATGTCATCATCAATATGTCTGCAAATCCACCGCCTAATTCTGCCGTAATGCTCAAAGTGGTGGTGGGTCGGAGCTCCCCTCCTCTACCAATCACAGCTCTACCTAGCAGCAGCCGCGTGTATATGGGGAAACGCACGCTGCAACGCCAAGCCACCTGTCCCGTTTACGTACACGCTCTCCAGCACAGTACCTGAGAAAGCGAGAAGCTCCAGCTGTCCTCTCCGCGAAACGTCTCTTCTTCTTTTTGGCCAGAACCAGATCTGGCAGGCGCACTCCATCAACGACCACCTACCTCCTTCCCTCGATTGACTGTCCTTGTGTCTTGGTCGTGCCTTCCTCTGGAGTCCAATTCTCGACGAGTTTCCGACCGTCATTCCTTCCTTTTCTTCTTATTATAATTGAGATACATCACCTCCTGCTGTTTTCGATTATATCCCCTTTCACAATCCGTCCCTAATGTCCCGCCACTGAAGCATCACCAAATCCATCGCCATCACCATCGCCATCACGCATCACGACACCACACACATCAACACCACCACCCGCCACGATGGCGTCGACAACAACGACGCCAGCTTCGGTCAATCCGATTACTGATGGCAAAAAGACAAAGAGCTTGCGTACATCGCTGCGCGTGACCATCCTGCTCCTCATCGCAGCCGCCTCCGTGGCCAGCCGTCTCTTCTCGGTCATCCGTAAGTCGGGAGCTCGACAACGGTGCAGACGGTGTCTAAGACACGTCCATCGGCTGTCCATTGGCTGCCATGTCTACTATTTGCACGCAGTTGCTAACATTCTCCTCTTCTTCCAGGTTTCGAGAGTATCATCCACGAATGTGCGTATCCCTTCCCAGTCGACCTCGAGCGGTCCAGAGCTGTCCTTCATCACCCCATCACCAGCCCATCCTCATCTGCGAGACTATAAAGTACTGACTCTCTCCCCTAGTCGATCCCTGGTTCAACTTCCGCGCGACAAAATACCTGGTCGCCAATGGCTTCTACAGCTTCTGGGACTGGTTTGACGACCGCACCTGGCACCCCCTTGGCCGTGTCACTGGTGGCACGCTCTACCCCGGCCTCATGGTCACCAGCGGTGCCATCTGGCACGCCCTCCGCACCCTGAGCATCCCCGTCGACATCCGCAACGTCTGCGTCATGCTCGCCCCTGCGTTCTCCGGCCTGACTGCCTACTCCGCCTACCTGCTCACCAACGAAATGACCACTTCCCCCTCGGCCGGTCTCCTGGCGGCTATCTTTATGGGCATCACCCCCGGCTACATCTCGCGTTCCGTTGCTGGCAGCTATGATAACGAGGCCATTGCCATTTTCCTGCTGGTCTTTACCTTTTACCTGTGGATCAAGGCCCTCAAGCTCGGCTCCATGCTCTGGGGTGCTCTGTGCGCCCTCTTCTACGGCTACATGGTCGCCTCGTGGGGTGGCTACGCCTTCATCACCTGTCTGCTGCCGCTCCACGCCCTTGTCCTCATCTGCATGGGCCGCTACAGCACGCGCCTGTACGTGGCGTACACCACCTGGTACGCCCTCGGGACTATTGCCAGCATGCAGATTCCCTTTGTTGGTTTCCTGCCCGTCCGCACCAGCGAGCACATGCCCGCGCTTGGTCTCTTCGGCTTCCTCCAGCTGCTGGCGTTCCTCGACTACGTGCGCTCCGCTGTCCCTGGTCGCCAGTTCCAGAGCTTCCTGCTGCTCTCGGCCGGCTCCCTCTTTGCCATTGGCCTCGTCGGCCTTGTCGTCGCCACCTCGGCCGGCTACATTGCCCCCTGGAACGGCCGTTTCTACTCGCTGTGGGATACCGGCTATGCCAAGATCCACATCCCCATTATCGCGTCGGTATCGGAGCACCAGCCGACCGCCTGGCCTGCCTTTTTCTTTGATCTCAACTTCCTTATCTGGCTGTTCCCCGCCGGTGTCTACCTGTGCTTCCAGGAGCTGGCCGATGAGCACGTCTTCATTGTCGTGTATGCGCTCTTTGGCAGCTACTTTGCCGGTGTCATGGTCCGTCTCATGCTGACGCTGACCCCTGTCGTCTGTGTTGCTGCGGCCATGACTGTGTCGTCGCTGCTGGACACCTACCTGGATATCAAGACACCCAATGCCGATGATGCCGCTGCTGCCGAGGAGGCTGCCGATAAGAAGTCGGCCTCGGGCAAGGGTGGCCTTAAGTCGACTACGCGCCCTGTTGTCGGCATCTACTCGTTCATGACCAAGACCGTCACCACCGGCCTCATCACAGTGTACCTCGTTATGTTCGTGACGCACTGCACCTGGGTCACGTCCAACGCCTACTCGTCGCCCTCTGTCGTCCTTGCCAGCCGCATGCCCGACGGCAGCCAGCACATTATCGACGACTACCGCGAGGCCTACCAGTGGCTGCGCCAGAACACTGCCGAGGACGCCAAGATCATGTCGTGGTGGGACTACGGCTACCAGATTGGTGGCATGGCTGATCGCCCGACGCTGGTTGACAACAACACGTGGAACAACACGCACATTGCCACTGTGGGCAAGGCCATGAGCTCGCGCGAGGAGGTCAGCTACCCCATTATGCGCCAGCACGAGGTCGACTATGTGCTGGTTGTCTTTGGCGGTCTCCTGGGCTACTCGGGCGACGACATTAACAAGTTCCTGTGGATGGTGCGTATTGCCGAGGGTATCTGGCCCGACGAGGTCAAGGAGCGGGACTTCTTCACCGACCGTGGCGAGTACCGCGTCGACGACCAGGCCACCGAGACGATGAAGAACAGCTTGATGTACAAGATGTCCTACCACAACTACCAGTCGTTGTTCCCTCTTGGCCAGGCTACCGACCGCGTCCGCGGCTCGCGTCTGCCCGAGAAGGCACCTACTCTGAACACGCTGGAGGAGGCCTACACGTCCGAGAACTGGATTATCCGCATCTACAAGGTCAAGGACCTCGACAACATCAGCCGCGACCATGGTGCTGTTGCTCAGTTCGAGCAGGGCCACAAGAAGAAGAAGTCTATCAAGCGCAAGGGTGCCCGCACTCTCCGCCTGGACTAATGGGCTCGATGCCAGGGCCAAGTCTCTACGAAGCTTAGCCTCTAACATATAGTCGGATCTTTCTTTTTGTGAATGTGTTTCCTTATTTTGTTTCCAAGTCGAGTTATCCATCCACCTGTTTCCTCTGCTTTTTGCTCTATTTCATTTGTTTTTGTTTTTGTTTTTCATCCAAAGGCAACCGGAAAATCCGACATAGTTGTGTTCTAGAAGACAAAGGGTTTGTCTCTGTGTATAAAAGATCTTTTCCAAAAACTCAAAAGGGGCGGTCATAGCCCCATCTTGCTTTTTCAATACAGAATCCTTAAAACTTATCGGTTGCTGCTTGTGATATCCGTGTAGTAATGAGATTACTAATAAACTGGTCATCGTCGCCGTCCGGCCTTCTTGCCTTCAGCCGCTGTGATCGGAGTCCTTTGTGTTAAATCGGGAAGGCACGATGGCCGTTCCTTCCCTTTTCGATAGGGCATGCCGTTTCAGCCCCTCCATCTACTCCATGTCATCTCATCCCTCTCCCTTTTGCGTTTTGTGCCTCTTCTTCTTCGCCGTCGTCCTCGTCTTCATCTTTCTCTTCTCTTTCTCCAAAGACACCATCACGCATGTCCTTCCGCATTGTCTCCCCTCCTAGAACTTTTATTACTGTACTTACTGTCTTCACGGAAGCACCGCACCTCCCATCTCCATAACGATCACGTTACACAGCCCGATTTCCCCCAGAGACCTCACGTCAGCGACGGGCCGGGCCTCGCCATCTCGACACTTGGCCATCTGCTGGCCATGCCCCGTCATGGAGGGTCGCGGCGTCACGAGTAAGTTTGCTTATCCTATAGCCGTAACATCAGTCGTCTAACAGCATAGCGCTCCGTCAAGATCTCCTGCCCGCGAGAGCAGAAGAAGCGGCAGGCACCACGCAAGCCACCACTCGAGTCACCACTCGTCGTCTTCAGAGTCTCGGCCTCCAAGAGCTGCTCCGATGCCCTCACGGTCGTCGTCTGAAGTGTCTCGCTCCGGCGAGTCTAGCGGCCACAGCTCGCGTGCGTCGGGCATCATGATGAATCTCTTTGGCATCCGCACGCGAAGAGACCAGTCGAGCTCCCGGTCGCCTTTGCTGGCCACCTTCAACGAGGACGTGGTTGCCAGATCGTCCCCTGCCAGCTATGTCCGAAGCAACTCGGGGTATGAAAACATGCCGCCTAGGTCGCATAAACGGCCAGCAGCTGTGGCAACGGCACCCATGACCCCTGGTGCTTCTTATCCTCCCACCACTCCTCTTGCTCCTTTGCCGGCGCCAATGTTTTATCTGCACCCCAACTACCAGCACGCGCCACCCGAGCTGCAGCACCACTCGATGAGCCAGAGCTTTTCCGAGCACAAGAGCTATGGGAACCATGGAAATCACGGGTACCTGGACCAAATAGTATCCCCTTCGCCATTTCCAGGGATGTCGTATCAGGCGCAGTACAGTTCTCCCTACTACCCGCAGCCCTCATCCAATATGCACGCTTGGCAGCAGCACGCAGACTTCCAAAGGCATCCGCCACCATATTCGATACCTCACGGATCTGTTCCTCGTCCTCCTCCTCCTCAGCAAGTTCACGCTGCTTCTTTGAACGGGAGCCACCACAGCACAGCCCGTTCTGTCCCAAGGAAGAGCTCTCGTTCAGCTATGCGAGAGGGCAAAAGCCCCACCCCCCGAAGCCGTCACCAACGCACAGATAAGCAATCGTGTCGTTCTCGCAATCATTCCCCTCGCCACCCACACGATTGTTCTTCTAGCCATTCTCATCGCCGTTCTCGCGACCACTCCCATGATCGCGTGTATGACTGTCGTCCGAGAGACAGGTCTTGCCGAACAAGCCAGCGGCAGGAGGCAAGCGAAGTGTCACGGCGGTCACCACCATCGTCAAAAGTCACATTTCGCCGCTACTCGGATCTCTCCAGAAAGCTGCTTCTGCATATATGCTATGGCTGTGGTCGTGTGCGGTCTGAAAGCTTTCAGAGCGCCAACCCATTTCACCGTGACAAGAGGCCTCTCATGAACTTTTGTGGAAAGTGCCGCGGATCGAGCGGTCCCGTCCCTGCTGAGTAGGAAACAGCAGGTGATGGCTTCACTGGCCATCCCACGATGAAGCCTGTTGTCGGCCGGCCCAGAAAGTCCAGCACTGGCGCCGGAAAGACCTGGAATGTGAGTACCATGCATTGTAAATTGTTATCGGGTTGTTGAACTAATGTTTCGTATCAGGACTGTGTCAGTCAATCAGTGCACGAAAGTGACGAAACTGGCTTGATTTCCACCATCACGGAGCAAACGTACCGGAGCAAAGCTCCGTCTACCCCGTCGATAGTGCATGATCCGAGAAAAGCTCCAGGCTCTCATATAAAGCTGGCCGAACGTGGCTCGCTTCAGCGTCCTAGATATGTCTTGCCTCCTCCGTTTTCTCCAACGGCATCCAGCGTGTCGACTTTGAGAGACAGCTGCGAGCCGGCACGCGGATACCGTCCACCGACTGTTGAGTCGATCGTGGACTCTGACGACCCTTCGTCGGTCTTTAGGCTTGACGTCGTAGAGGATGGTGACCAAGCACCAGCCAAAGACCGGACAAGCCCTCCAGAATCTTCCAGTTGCTGCGTCAAATGCAGCCAGCCGGTAGAACCCATTGAGGAGCGCTCATCGCACAAGCATGACGAGTCCTTTGGCAGCTTTGTGTCGCCACCATGTTCTGTCGAGGAGGGAAAGAAAAACTCGCAGCTATCTAATAGTGAGGAAAGTGCTCATTCCCAACTATCCCCAGCATCGTCGCCGGCGTGTTCAGCCAGGACGGCCGGCTCTCGGCGCGCCTCGCCACCGCAGCTGTCCCAAAAAGCAAGCATTGCAAGTGGCATCAGCAACATTACCAAAAATGAATCGGCCCAGACTATTGTCGGCTCACCAGAACTCTTGGCCTCGCCACAGCAGTCCATCCGCAGCAATGGGTATGGTACCTTGGATGAGAGGAATATGCCCTCCCAGCGTGGCATCTCCTACCGGCCTCGGACATTCAGTGTGCATACCATCAGTCCCCCAGTCGCATTCGAGCAGCTGGCTAATTCAAGCCTGTACGAAGAAACGAAACTCAGCCCACAGCAACGCAACTGTGACGGAGATGGAGATTCATGGCCAGGCTTGCAAACAGATCCGGCACCGAGCCAGCCTCACATGAAGGATGAGGTTCATGAGGAAGACGATAACCAATCTAATGCCAAGGACGACTTTGCAACCAATTTGTCTTGGTCGTCGACCCCGGAGCACACTGCCATACCCGAACGTGAAGACATTTCTGAGGATACGCCACCAAAGGTGAAACCCCCATACGACTTTAGTCTTCTGTTCGGCACTCAGGATGCACCTATGGCGGATGCATACCCAAATTCGGCTTTTAGCCATACGAGTTCCTTCACAGATGCTGATGTGCATGCGCTGTATGATCGAGTGCCAGGCTGCACGCGCGTGGGATTGGGCGGCAGCAATTACTTTGGTAATGATGACGATGTTGATGATGAAGACGATGACGAGGAAGACGTTGGCAGTGAGCCGGTCAACTACTTTGCCGACCCCGATGGCGACTCGTCTCTTGTTGTGTGGGATGGTCCCATTAAGGAAGACGAGTCAGACTGCGATTCCCGGCACACATCGACGGTGCGGAGCAAAAGCAAGACTGCGTCTTCGGCTTCGCCTCGGGACTGCCAGAGCGTGTCGACGTCAGCATTGGAGGTGGAGGAGTGCAGTGGCAGCGGCAGCGACGCCGGCAGCGACAGTGGCAACGACAGAGACGCCATCCCGGGCAACGCGAGCGTGGTCCGCATCCACAGATACAGCCGCATGGTGGAGTGTGAGGTGACGTCCAACTCGGGCGACGAATCCGACCGTCCGCGCAGCCCGGTACGTATACGATGTCGGCAAGTACTCTACACCCTCACTGTCTCTTGCATCTTACTGCCAACGACTAACAGCACAACAACAGGGCGTCCATCCAGACCATTCAGCTTGAGTACTAATATGTCTTGATAGCTACGATAGTTTTGTGTCCGTTTGTCTTTTGTTCCCGTGTTGCCCTCTTTTGTCGTGTTTGCTGCGGTGTTATATTGCAGGTATTGCAGGCTATTGAGATCTACACCTATGTCCTGGCTTGACGCCATCTAGTTTGTCTGTTTTTGCTTTCTTCTTCTGGTGTACTTCGTCCTGCTTTCGGTCTGCTCAGTTTTCTTCATGTCATTCTTCCCGTTTCTTCTTCTTTGGCTTCCAGTTTGTCTCATCCCACTTTGGCAGTCTTTTCTTCGGTTGATTTCGCTCTGCATTTATTTGCATTTGTTTGCATATATTCGTTTGTCTTCCAGTGGAGGGCCATGGCCTATTATCCTATTATTGATGGCTTGAAGACTGTACAGTATCAGCATCTAGTCAGGCGATCAACGCGTACCTTCTTGGGCCGATGCCTAGGTTCAAATCATCAACAATACGAGACAAGCACATTCATATCAAAGGCCTACTTCAAGTAGTGGACCAAAGAAGATAGGTCTCGAATAATGCCAGTACTCTCTTATGCTGGCAGGTGGGCACCAAAGTGTCGGGCTCGAAGAAGGCCCAGATTAGATCAAATCGATGAGATCGCCCACTTCCACATCCCCAGCAGTATCAGCGGCAGGGACTGTAGGCTTCGGCATGTGCGTCTCTCTAGGTGCAGGGCTGCAACGCCACCCACCATCTCTCTTGGTGGTGTACGGCGATGACGAGATCACCGTCGTCTTCTGGATCTTGAGCTTCTTTTTGCGAGCTGCCAGAGTTCCGCCATAGGGCTTATTTAGGTCATTGCAACCCAGAGAGCCGCGAAATCTGTTGCTGTTGCTGTTTCTGTTGCTTTGGCTGCCAGCTGGGGTATTCTTCTTGACGTACCACTGCGGCAGCTCGTCGAGGTCCACGAAAGCCAGGCCCTCGCGCGTCAAGGGCATAACATGGACAAAACGGCACCGACTTTTGAACCCGCTATGGGTCAGCAGGTCAGTAACGGGAACCTCGCGTGTGTAAAGCGGCCTTGCTACATCAGACTTACCACCGTCCATACCTGCACCAGTACTTGCAGGGCAAGGTATCATCCGTCTTGTCGTCGCGGTCCTGGTCCTGGTCCTGGTCCTCGCTCTTTGCCGAGCTGGGGACATCACTATCGGACGCCAGCTTGGCCACAGCCCCGGTCTCTGGAGACTTGGTCGTTGTAGCGGCCGGCACCCAGCGGCGGGCGGTATCTTCTAGAATGCCAGTTGTTTCCCGGTTGCTTGTAGTGGTTGCTCTGCTCGAGCCGGTCTCGGTTCCGTTGCCACGTTTGCCGCCTTCTTTGTCTGTTGCAGCATGGGTTGGTGGGCTGGGAGTTTCTAGAGTGGCTGCCGATGAGGTTGGCGAGGTCGGCGAGGTTTGCGAGGCTGACGATGTAATCAAATTCGTTGCAGTTGTCGAGGCTGGAGGTGAGGCTTCGCCGGGCATGTCCGTGAGCACTCGGGCCTGGAATGTGCCTTTAGCACCCCCTTTGCGGCCGATATCGAGCAGAGCCGTCATCTTGGCTGCATCTCCGGCGTGCAGTGTGCGAGGAATGCCGACAATCTCGAGCCAGTCCGGCATCTGGTCGATGGGGATCACGGGCACGAAGCGTTCCTCGGCGTCATCGCCCTGCCGGACAACATAATAATGGATCTCGGGCATGGCGGCAATGGCGATTCCGATGGTATATGTTGGCATATATGTTGACAAGACCGGTAAGTTGAGAAGATGAATACGGCGTGCACGGTATTTTAGGATTCTTCGACAAGTGCTGGCGGTCGTTTGTTTGAGGATGAGTGCACCCTTTTATGTGCGTCACTCTGTTTTCATGTGGAGATATGACACAGGAAAGGAAGACTGTGGGTTCACTTTGATTACACTGAACAGCTGCCTGCTCGTCACCTCCGGCTTCCATTCTGTTTGTTTCCGTCTCCTCTTTCACCATATTGATATCGGCTGTTCATCGTGTGGCATTGTGTACGCTGCGTTGACTACTTCAACTCTACCCGGACCGTTGCCTCCATACCGTCGACGCAGAACCCAAACTGCCGCGGACTGTCCCTGAGCTCGACCTCCCGCTTGATCCATCGTCCTGGCGCCGCAGCACCATCAGCTGCCGGTGCGTCTTTGTTTTCTGAGACTTCCACAGTCTCTTTAGCGACAACACCCTCGTCGTCGCCCTCCTCGTCCTCGTCTTCGTCCTCCCGCCCTTCGTCGTCTTCTCCTCCCACGGGATCCCACTCGCCCGTCTCCCATACAAGCCGCAGCTTCTGTGGCGACTCGCCAAACAGCCGGCCCGCCATGCTCTTGACGGCGTACATGTCAAACGACTTTGGTACTTGTACTTGCATCTTTTGCGTCTCCGCGCCCTGGAACACAAAGTCCACCGTGATCAGCCGGGCTTCCAAAAAGGCCGGGTTGATCTCGGTGTGCCGCACGACGGCAGGCTCGCCGTACAGCTCGCACAGCTCGGCATAACGGCGGTGGCGTGCGATGATGGCGGCTTCTTCGGGGCTTCCCTCGGCGGCCGTGGCCAGCTGCTTGGCGATGCGCGACAGGTAGAACATTTCGGCATTCGACCGATCTGCGGCGGTCACATTGCTGAAATTGAGCGTCTTGAGGGCCCCGAGACGGCCGACGGCAAGCATGTACGACTCCTCTGTGGATGCGGCGGTGGTGGCGGTGGTGGAAGTAGCATTATTACCGGAGCTCTTGGTGGCGGCAGCCGTGTCGGCGTCGACGTCCATGTACGGGCTGTTGTAGATGGGGTTGTGCGAGAAGCGCAGGGCGGTCATGCCCGGCATGATATCGGGCAGGGTATCAATAAAGTTCCACGACGAGACACGGTTGTAGGACAGATCGAGGTACTGAAGAGACGGCGGGAACTGAGGCAGGGGCGTGCTCGGTTCGGAGGGGGGGGGAGAAGAAGAAGAAGACGAAGAAGAAGAGGTGATTTGGGAAATATTGCATCCCTTGAGGTGGAGATTGCGCAGCGCGTGCAGGCCTGACAGGCTCGCGAGGTCGGACAGCGCAGTAAAGTCGTTGTACTCGAGGTTGAGCGTCGTCAGCGTCGACGGCAGCGTCGACGCGGCTGGCAGCGGCGGCGTCAGCAGGGACAGCTGGTTGGTGCCGGCGACCAGCGTGGCGAGGGCCGGGAAGTGTGCCGTCAGCTGGCCGATCTCGGTCCACGACAGGAGCGTCTCTCCAATGCCGAGCTCTGTGACCGCCTGAAATGCGGATCCCCCGTCTTTCTCCCCGGCTGCTGGCAAGGGCAGAGCAATGTCCGCAAAGCGGTTGCCGTTGATGCGCAGGTTCCGCAGGTTGGGCAGCTCGCGGCAGATGTCGGCGACGGTGGCAAACGCGGTGAACAGGTTGCGGCTGAGGTCGAGCTCGGTGATGCTGGGGCACACGTCGCGGATGGCCTCGTCTGCATCGCCGTCGTGCTTGTCGCTGAGCAGGCACACGCCGTCGAGGATCACCACCTTGAGGGTCTCGATCTGGGCCAGCTGCCGCCGCACCTTGTCGAAGCCCACCTCCTCGGCCACCTTGCCAGAGATGACGACGACCTTGCTGGGCGGTGTGTCCTTTTTGTAGTTCTTCCTCTGCTCTGGGGACGTGACGTCGTCATACTTTTCGCGCACGGCCTCGAGAAACGTGCGCGGCGCGTCGGCCGGGCGTGTTGGGCGCACAAACGACGCGGCCTTTCTGTCCGTGCCGGCCTCTTTGTCTTGGCCGGCGCCGCGGTGGCAGCTAAAGTAGCGCACGCCCTTGTGCACGCCGTCGTGCTTTCCGCGCGTCGGGTCGTCCCACTCGACACCCAGCCATGTGCCGCCCGAGGCCGTGCCGGCGACCTCGCCGACGTAGCGCACGGTGCAGAGGGCGCCGTCATAGGACAGGCGCTGGCCGACAATGGGAGTAGCCGGTGTAGCCATTGTGCTTTGTGTTGAATGAGAAACGCAACAGGTCTCAAGAGTATCCAGTTGTATTTAAGCTGTTCTGCGCATTGTATCATAAGCAACAGGCAGCAAGAGATGCCAGGCTGCCAGATTGAACAAATAGGCAGAAATATAGAAAATAAGAACTAAGAAGACGCTCTTGCGGGGTGAGTGAAAGAGGAGCGTGCTTTGAAATGTTTTTTTTTTAATTCAAAATGAATACGAGGCTCGATTGAAAATACCAAAAAAATACTGAAATAATGCCAGCCGGTTTCACGGCGTAAACAAATCGTACAAATCGTGGAGATCGCCAAACGGCGTCGACTGCCGCTAGCATAGGGGCCATCCCGCGAGTGCTGTCAGTTGCAGTGGAGACATCACCACTATTTATGCATTTAACTTGCTATTATATTTATTGTCACGTGAACTTGTGTATTTTGCATTTCGCTTCTGCTCCGATTTCATCTTCTGTCGTCCTATAGCTTGCTCTTGCTGTCGTCCGTCTTGGCAATCTTGATCAGGGCGCGGCCGTTGTTGAGGCACACCTTGCCGCCCTCAATGGCCGTCTCAAAGCGCACCTCCTCGTAGCCGTCGGCATCGACGTTGCCCGTGCGCCACACCGACGTCACCAGCTTGTCGCCGGGCCGCACAGGGCTCACAAAGCGCGCCTGGTACTCGCGGATGCTGGCCGGGTCGCTGCCGCCGAGGTGCTTGAGCAGCAGATGGGCCGTCGAGTTGAACGAGTAGAGGCCGTGGATGATGGGGCCGCCGAAGCCCATCTGGATGCCGGGCTCGGGCGTTGCGTGCAGCGGGTTGTAGTCGCCGTTGAGGCGGTACAGCAGCGCCGTCTTGTCGGTGGTCTGGTCGGCAAAGGTCGCGTCGGGCGCGCGGCGCGGCGACGGCGGCGGGTAGTTGACAGTGGCCGGGCCCTTGGGGCCGCCCCAGCCGCCCTGGCCGACGAAGAAGCCCGAGCCGATGGCCTGGCTGTAGACGTCGCCGGTCTCGGTGTCGACGAGGTCGGTCTGGGTCTCGACGACGGAGCCCGGACGGCCCTTGTCGTAGACGCCGACGACCTTTGTGCGCATCTCAAACTTGCGGCCCTCGGAGGAGACGGGCAGGGGCTTGAGGAAGTTGAGGTGGCGCTGGCCGTCGAGGACGCGGCGCGAGTCAAAGTCGGGGACACCGGGGATCTTGACGGCCTTTTGGGCGGCGTAAAAATCAATCACCTCGGGGGTCGTCTTTTTGAAAGCTGGCGGTCAGTCAGAAGTACGACGGATTTTGTGAGATTCAAACCTACGCAGGATGACGGGATAGGTCGGGAAGACGGCAAAGTCGGGATGCAGTTCCTGGCCGTTAGCAACAGTTATAATTTGTCAAGATTTCTAGTGATTTAGATATACTCACATAGGTGTAGTGCAGCTCGCTGGAATCGCAGCCGATGGAGCTGGCAAAAAGCAGGGCATCGCGCTTGAGCCACGACACGGGCGTGCGCGGGTACTCGAAACCAACACCAGGGCCAGACATTGTGAGAATGGAGGGAGATGCAGCAATGATGTCGAGATGATGAATGATGTCGAAATGGAAGTGTAGCTTCCGTGTAAGTTCTTGTATTTGCAAGTATAAATAGAGCTGGGGGAGCTACATTGCCGAGGTCTACACAGCGGGGAAAGCTTTGCGGAGTGCATTGAGACATCCCTGAGGATTGCCTCTAGCTCCAAGCAAGCCTCCATCTGATGCGGAGAGATCAATGCGGAGACGGCAGATTCGGGGCAGCTGTATCTTATGTCTTTGTAGAGTTGGCAGTGTTTAGTGTGTCATCTATGTAGTTGCAGGCATGATCCGCCATTTCTGGCGAGTGTCGTCAATTCTTAACATGTAGTCGTCAACTCATTGTTGAGTATATTCATAAGGTAGCTAGGAAAGGCGTTGTGCCAGTGCTCTATCGATGCAGGGGATCAATAGATGCAGATAGATAAAGATAAATCAAACAAGGGGAATAGGTCCAATCTGGGTGCAAACAGTCAAACAAAACAAACAAAAAATCAAATCAGATCATAAAAAGGGCCCCTAGCAGGACTAGAAACGCCCATGGGCACGGTCGCACTCGGCAATGAACCGGTAGACACCCTCGAGCCCCTCAAACTCCTGCGAGTTGCCCGCACCCGAGCTCACCGGAACGGGGGGCGACATGCTCTCGTAGCCGTCCGAGGACCCGGACAGATCGATATCAAACTCAATTGGCGACGACGAGCTGGGCGCAACCGACAGCCATGGATTCTCCTCAAAGAACGCGTCGTAGATCTCGTCGTCCTCGTCCGACAGAAACTCGTCCTCCACGGCGTCGGAAAAGGTAGACGACTGGTGCGACCGCAGAGAGCCGCCGGGCGACGTCAGCGCACGCTCGTCCATCATGCCGTCGGCTGGCGACGACGCGTCGGGTGCAAAGGGGAACTTGAGTGCCGTGTGCGTGCCTACGGCCGAGTCGAAGCCGGGGTCCTGGCCGACAATGCCGCGCGTGATGCCCAGGTCTTCGCACAGACGGTCGACGGTCAGCGCATCGACGCCGGGAAAGCGCACGCGCAGAGATGAGCCGCGCGTGCCGCTAGCGCCGGCATTCTCGTTGAGCACAATCGGCAAGTCGCCGAGAGCCTCCAGTCGCCGGAGGTCGTTCATGATCGCACTGAGCTCCTTGAGGGCCCGCGAAAAGTCGACATTCAGAACATCCAGGAAGCCCTCTGCGCCGAGCGTGGCCGGGGCGGTGGTGGCAAAGGCAGCAGCGGCGGCGGCCTTGTAGCTCTGGGGAGCAGCACCGACACCGGCGCCGGCGGCCATGGGGGCCAGCGCCGTGATGGTGGGGTTGAGGGGGAAGTCGACGTACGCGCCGGCGGTCAGCTTGGGCATGGCCGGGACCTTGATCTTGCGGGCCGTCTCGTCCTCGAGGGCGCTGATGGTCTTGTAGCAGGGCCGGCCGCTGGCATCGGTGCCGTCAAAACGGGCACGCTTGCCCGACACCCAAAAGGCGCGCATGGCCTGCGAGACATTCTGCACAACCTGGGCCGGAGCAGCCGGGGTGTGCGAGAAGTAGCGGGCACCCGCACGGCCCGCGCCGCCCAGACCGTAGCCGCCGGCCGTACGGGGCAGAGCGCCGCCGGTCAGGTTGGGCCGCAGAGTCGAGGCAAAGGGGGCGCGGCCCGGGGCCTTCCAGACGGCATTGGAGGCGACGCTGGACTTGAGGAAAGCCACGCGGTCGGCATAGCGAGGGGCGCTGTTGGCCGACCGGGCGGAGGCGCTGAAGAAGCGGCGCACAGACGACTGGGCAGTGGAGTACCAGCGCGAAGACCCGCCATGGCCGCTACTCTTGAGCTGGCGGCGCAGGGCCTGCGAGTGGATCGGCTGGCGGGCGGTGTAAGTGTGAGAGGGAGACGAGCGGACGGCGACAGGCTCGAGCTCGCCGCGGGCAGCCGCTGCAGCTTGGCTCCGGAGAACCTTTGTTGCTTTGGACCCGGCGGCGAGGACCTGCCGCAGGACACGCTGGGCCATTGGGACCCAGATGCCTCCGGAGGTTGCCATGGTAGTGTTGCGATAAGGGTGGCTACCAAAGATGGTGATGTGATGAGAGAGAGAAGAAAAGAGAAAAAGAAACAGAAAGAAAAGAAAAAAGAGAGGGAAAGAGTCAAATCAAAACGGCAAGTAAGACCGGCCTCTATCTAGACCGGAGGCGACACACCCTTCACCGTAACGGGAAGTTACGGGGATTGCCGCGGATGACGTTGATGCCTGACAGCTGGCGCTGAAACATGCGCTGTACAGCCCTGAAAGGGTCCGCTAGCGCAGGCTCCCTCTTATCGGCGGAACTCGTCACAACCGAAGAGTGACTAAGCAAGCGGTGAGGAGCGTTTTTATGAATATGCAAAGACAGCACCGCCCCACCGTTCTGCCGCCGCGGCCGGCTCCACCCTCGCACTAATGTTGTTCCAGCGCAGCTATATGTAAACTTTTCCTCGCCGCCCCAAAATTCTTCACGATCTCTCCTCCTCCCAATCTTCCACTTCGCGCAGGAATCGATTCCTGTCCTGCCACCACAACACAACGCGCTGGGTATGTCACAACTCTTGTTCACTCTTCACCGTGCAGGTGGAACACGGTCTGTCTGTTTCTGTGATGTTTAAATATTGAACAATCCAAATCTTACTCAGCCATGGGGACAGCAATCTTTTTAGATTAAACACTGAGAGCAGCAAGACAGACCGATTTGTTCTTTCTGGCCGTGGGCCATGCCGTTTGGTGCAAGTGGACAAGAGCTAACCATTGTCAGTCGCGTTGTGTTGTGGGGTTTTTTTCTTCTTTCTTTTATTTGTTTCACTTTTCAGCCGAGTCGAATTGACTCCGTGCAGCCAGTCATTGTGGGCTGCACTGCCATCGCCGTGGTGCGGTGGCTCACTCTCAAAAGGTACTACACACTCGCCAGGCTTCGCCAGAAGACGAACCTGCACGCCGTCGGCACCCACCACCAAGTGATGACATTAAATACCAATTCTAGGAATTCCTCTTACCGAAGATTATATGTGGATACCTTATTTGTTTCAGCCTTGTCTGATATCAACCTTCTTTTCTCTTTTGATTAGGAGTCGTGGCTCTGTTCTGCTATTTGTCTGCATTTCAGTTCAAAAGTTCATTTGCTAACAAGCCGCAGGTACATATTGCTCACACCAGCAACCCCAGCACACACTCAAACACCCAAAACCCCAAACACCCCCCAGTGGCACTCTGATGAAATTTGAACGAACGGGCGGACATATCGAACCCTCGGTTGCCCTTCTCCTGTACCAAAGCGAGGACGTACAAACCACGTTGGGAGAGGGGTAGGCCGGGGACTTCTTGATGAGATCTCGTCACCTGAGAATTCTGCCATGACAAATGTTTTCTTTTGCAAACATTTGTGAACAGCAAACAACTGCCTCGTGCAAGCTGGCTTCATCGAATGAACTGTCCACTAACTCGTGACAGGTAACTTTAACTGCTCCTCTACACACACTCCCTGACTCCCTGCGCACTTTGCTGCTGTCATACCCTTCTGTCTGCCCTTTCAAAGGCTCCAAGACCAAGACCAAGAGATTCGCCTCCGTCGAGGAAGTCCTCGCCGGAGGATGCATAAAATGATGATATGTTTATTCACACTGTTTGATCCTGTTGCCTCAGGCCGGGAGATGAACACAAACTACCAAATCTGATTTAATGAGGTACTTTACCCTTTTATTGCATCCTTTCTCTCTTGGGGCTCTCGTGGAGGGCCGGGTATGACAGACGCAAGTGCTAACGATTCCTGCAGGCTGATTATGCTGTTTCTCAATCTTTACATTTCCATTCTTCCCCAAGCATGGGTGCACAAGTCGTCAGATGTCGCCAGACACAGAATGCTAACGTTCTGCCCTCAGGTAGTATTATAGTAATGACTCGACATGGACATAAACAAGCCCGTCAACGTGAGTATATCCTCTTTTGCTCCTTTACACTGCCTGGATGCATTGTGCTGACTTTGCAGCGGGTGTACGAATTACGACAGCGTTGCACTATAATAGCAAATTACAATAAAATATAATCAATCAATCTCGATAATTAAAATAAAATTCGTGATCCAGAACGTGAACTGCAATCGCAAGCCATCATACATGGCTATCCAAACAAGTGTGCTGGCTATAAAGACCGATAATATAACAAGACAGATAGACACCCAAGCATATAACCAAAATTATCATCCTCTTTTCTTCTTCTTCTTTTCTTCAGTTACTCTGTCTGCTTTTCTTCAGCTACTCTACTACTTCCTCATGCCTGGGATGTCTGCCGGCTGCGGTGTGCCTTGGCAATCGCCAGATCCAGCTCCTCCTCTTCCGCCGCCAGCCGCGCCACATCATCGGGCGTCATGCCGGCTTCGATGAGCGCCGCCACCTGGCCCGACACGGCCGGCTTGGGCGGGGTTGCAGATGCCGCTGCCGCTGCCGTCGGCTGCTTGGCCGGCACCAACGCGGGTGGTGCCGGCGTGGAGTAGTTTGCGTCTGCATGGCCGGCGGCGGCGGTCGGCAGTGCTCTGGGACCGGCTCTGGCAACACCGTCGTCGTCGGTGTAGGGGCTGTGGGCGCCGCCGTGGTGGGCACCGCCACCGCTGCTGCCGCCGCCGAAGCTGTCCTTCTCGACGACGGCTGCTGACGAAAAGCCGCTCTGCAGGCCAATCTGCTCGCTGCCCGAGCCGCGGTAGGCGCCCGCCGAGCCCGACAGGCCGCCGGCACTGGAGCGGCGGCGGCGGCGGAGCAAGAAAATGGCCAGGCCGGCAAGGACCAAGACGGCAATGACGCCAACGACAATGCCGGCAATAGCGCCGCCGCTAATTCCATTTTTACCGCGGGATTGGTCACTGGCCGACGAAGAGGCAGTGCTGCTGCCGCTGGCTGTCGCAGATGCCGTTGTGCTTGCCGGGGTGGTCAGCGCTGTGCCAGTGGTGCCGGTAGCCGTAGCGGCCGATGTCTGCGAGATGAACGATGCAGAATAGGCCTGTTGGGCAGCATTCAAAGAAGGCAACAAAGGCAGGACGCTAGACAGCTCTTTGAGGTCCATGGAGTCCGCCACATACGTGATATTGCTGCTGTATGTGTAGCCGATGGCGCCGTTGTCATCCGTCCACTCCAAGCGGAAACACATGAGTTGCAGACGATGGCTGATGATTTCTGTAGAGTTGATGGTGATACTATACAATTCGCCGGTATGGCCCACTGCACTGCTGTCAGATGGGATTGTTAATGGAAGATGAAGATATGTAGGGGGGGTGCATACACGAGAGAGTTGTTTCAAAATGCGGTTCTGACCGACGCTCCGAGTCTCTTTCCGCCATCCGCCGAATACCTGTCCCGGATGTAGCTGATGGAGGTGGAGCGCCCTCGGCCAGGGTACTAGAACTGCTCAGCAGCAGAGCGGCGGTGTTGATAGTATACCCCGGGTTGAGAAAGAACATAAATGCCTGTGATGTGGATGCCGTGAAGACGGGATGAGATGTACCCAGGGTCGAGGTGTAGTCCGTGGTGATGGTAGTTGCGGCCGGTTGGGCACCGCCTGTTGTGGTTATGGTAGCCGTAATGGTTTCCGGGTCCAATGGAATACCGTAAAACCCATCGGACCATGTGAGGGCAGTAGGTGCCGCCGAATTAGACGTGGCGGCGGCAATCGCCGAAATAGGCGTGACGGCGGCAATCGCTAATTTACGATGAACATTGAGTGCAGCACCGCTTTCCGAGCTGGTGGAGACCACGCCGGCCACGATGGCCAGGACGCCGAAGAGATGGCTCTGGAGCAGCCGCATGGTGGAGGGCTAGGCGAGCCAGGCGAAGTGTCGTGCAAGTCGGCAAGGGTGAGGTCCTGTTGTCCTGTGGTTTGCCGTCCGATATGCGTGATGAGACGGTGAGACGGTGAGTTATTCAAACGGAGAGACGCAAGAGATGATGGGGTGTGAGTCGGGATGCTGAGGAGAGATATATGGCTGACTGGGAGGCAGACGCAACGCAACAAGCGACATGAGAAAGCAGAAAGAGAGCAGAAAGAGGAAAGAGGGAAAGAAAGAAAGAGAGAAAGAGAGAAAGAGAGAAAGAGAGAAAGAGAGAAAGAGAGAAAGAGAGAAAGAGAGAAAGAGAGAAAGAGGAATCGGAAGAAGAGAGAAGAGAGGAAGAGAAAGAAGGGGCAGTACAAATAAGCTACGAGAGAAATAGCCCGGCCAATGCATGTAAGCCACAGGCAAGGGTCTACAGGCAAGCTGACGCCGGGAAGTGAGCAGGTGGAATAATGGGCAGGAGCGACGGAGGAGAGAAGAGAGAAAAGAGAACAGAGAAGGAGCGAGGCACATCGATGTATTGGAGTCATGGCAGGAGCTGCCCCAGTGTATTTTGTTAATACTAATTAAGAAACAAACTAAAATAAAATAGGGATCAGAGACACTGCGCAGAGGAAGCGACCGACAGACGCACAAAAGAGGCAAGAGTGGCAGACGCAGACGCAGAATACAAAAGAGATATCGGTAGAGAGCCTAGACGAAGGATGCAGAGGTGGGTCTATGCTGACCTCTTGCTGTCTGTGTACTCTGCGGTACCCTACTGTCTGTCTATTGTACTCTGTATGAGACGAGAGTGCGAGGAAAAGCTGCTGTAGAAGCGAGTACGAGTGTTTGTTTCTTTTTGTTTCTTTGATTAAAAGTACTAAATTATCAGAACTATTAATTAATTGATCATCCTCCAACGAGTGGTTGGCTGCAGTGCTGGGTGGGCTGAGCACAGGAGATGGAGGGATCAAAGTGCAGCAATGGGAGATGATATTGTGACGGTAGAAGTACATAGCAAGAATAAAAAGTAAGAAGATACAGTAGTAGAGAAGATACAGAAGGGTTGGGAGTGTGTGTGTGTGAGAGAACCTGGCCAAAGGCCACGTCTTGCCGACAGAGCTGAGGTGCCACGGCATGCACATCTGCACAAAACACCCAACCGTTGTCAGGAGAAAGGCCGATGATGGAGGCATGCCTGTGCTGTGTTGTTGCTTGTTAGCAGCAAGAGAAGAGACGAGAAAGAAGATACTCAAAACGAGGGGTGGTCGGGGTGCTGTGCGTGTTCGGAACGGCCATGTCATATCCAGCAGAGCCGCCATGTCAGCAGAATAAGATACAGAGCAGGGTGCTACTATTACTGTATATTCTGTATATTCTGTATATTCTGTATATTCTTTATGTACATTATGTATGTACATGGCACACCGACAGCGACTACGCCGTTTGCAGACGTGACTGCTGCAGCTCGTCACAGCATCCTTCTCTCCCTGCACAATACTTGGTACAGCCAAGGTACCACACGAAAGTGCAATATTGGTGCGCGTGGATGTATCCGCTACAAGGCACAGCCCTTGTCGTCTGCAGGATGGTGTTCGTTGGCAAAGACAGAGACAGAGACAAAGAAGATGCAGAAGAGCAGACAGAATTGCGTAAAGTGAAGTGAAGAGACGGTGATGGAAGATGGCGATGGCAACTGATTCCGAAAACACAGACAGCACCACTGTGTACATGACACCGCACCCGTTTCGTTTCACCGTTCGTCAGTCGTCGACTTGGGGCTTGCTTCGTTACTGAGGCTTATGTTCTTTTCCTTTTTCTAGAGTACTTCCATCTACTTCAGCCGCACTGGCAGGGTTGGAAAACGCCCGTTGTACTCTGTACCCACCGTCTAGGCTGCCCATCCGAAAAGGCTGAAGCAGGTAGTAGTATCTTTAGTATCTTTACTGTGTAGTATGTGGCTGCAGTACATGGAGTACATGGTACACAAAAGGTCTCACAAAAGACGGGACGTCGATATTTCTACTTCCAAGGGCTCGGGCGGGTGGCATGCTGGAGACGACGACGACGAGAACGCCTGACGCGGGCACTACTCGTACTATGTAGAGTACTCTGTATGAACAGTCGCAGCTGGCGAGACGCACAAGAAAACGAACGAGACAAAAAAAACAGAAGACGAGAACGTCGGGCCCCTGCGACATGGGCGGCTGGTTAATTAACAGAGCGGGTGGCAGATGGTGCGCCTGGCCGGGGCTGAAGCTAATAATAGGAGGGATCGGCACTGACTATATTTACAGTGTATGATACTGTGTAGTTATCTTTCTGCACCGTGTGCACAGCGAGAGCGGCTGTTTCAGCGAAAAACGAAACAGCAAAGACCATCCAACTTGATACACGACAATAGGAATATTAAACTAAATGTATTCCTGATGGGAAGACGCCCAAACGCTCAGCACGCAAACGCAGCACGCAAACTCAATACCTGGCGTAACCGCTGGGGGGGCGCAGCGCGTGCGTGCGGCTGCAGAAAGAGAGCCAGTCGGCGCATCGCTGGCTTTGCATGAGGTATACATGGTACAGTAGGCTTGGGAGAGGAGAGGAGAAGAGGGGAAGGAGAAAGGAGAGAAAATGAAGAAAAGGAGAAAAGGAAGATGTAGAACTTGATTGTCTCTCGTGCACATGTATTTATATCCTATTGCGAGACCGAGCTGCACATCACTGCCGACCTGGTGAGACTGGAGGAGAGGAGGCGTGAGATGATGAAGAGGAAGACGAGAAATAAATATAAAAGACAAAGAGAGGATGTAGAAGATAAGCCTTGACGGTCGAGCAAAGGCTGTAGCCGTTATTTGTGTTGTTTGGTGTGTGGTGTGTGGCAGTTGATGATGAGTAGAGGCCGGAGTAGCCAAGCCGGAGCAGGCCAGAGGCCAGAAACAAGACCAGAAGAAGAGCCGCATCAAACGAAACAAACATCATTAGATACAGCAGATATATTAATTATAGCATACATAGTAGTCCAAAGAAGCACAGCCGGCCATAGCCGGTAGCTGAACAAAAAGAAAAACAGAAAGAAGATAAAAAAGAACGAAAAAATACACCAAACTCCGGTATGCAATTATCTAGACAAATCCGTCACGGCCAGCTCCTAGACCATGCCCTATCTATGCAAACGTCATCGAGATCTCCTCTTCCTTGCCGAAATCGTCGTCGTCGTCGTTGCCCGCTTCGTTCCACGGGTCCGTCAGCCGGATCGCAGGCACCGACGGCGACGCGCCTCCGGATGCACTGTATCGCTCGTCCTTGGGCGGCGGCGGCGGCGGCGGCGACGACGACAACCCGCTGCGGCCGTGCTCACTGTCCATCCCGTAGTCAAACGTCATCGACACGCCCTCGTTGTCCACAATCGTCGGCGTCGTCGTGCTGCTGCGCATGGACGTTCCGATTCCCGGGCTGAGACTCGGGCTGTACGGCCGCTCCTCGGGGATCGGGAATGACATCTGCTTCGGCAGCGTCGGTGTGCGGTCGTCTGCTGCCAACGCCGACGACGACGACGCAGCCACCCGCACTTCCTGCGACGCCCGGTACGCTACCGCCGTGTCCGTCACCCGCCGGCTGCCGATCACGCCGCCGCTGCTGCTGCTCAGGCTGGGCCGCGGCGAGTGCGACGGCCGCGGCGGCGCGATCGACGCGCTGGGCGAGATTGTGAGCTTCATCGGCGGCAGCGTCGACTTGAGCTCGCGCACCTGCAGGTGCTGCTCAATGTCCGCTGCCGCTGCCGCCGTTGGTGCACCTGCTGGATCGCCGACACCGCCGTTGAGCTCGTTTTCGCGCTCCTTGGCCAGCTCCGCGCGGATGGCGTCCACGTCAAACAGAATACCGTGGTTGTTGCCCTCGCCGTCCTCCGTCTTGCTTTTCCCGGCCGCCGCCGCCGCCGACGCCGCCATGGCCGCGTTGCTGTTGTTGATCGCCTCCTGCAGCTTCTGCTGCTTCTTGGCAATGTCCTCGTAGATCTCCCACTCCTGCTTCTCGCCCTTTTTCCGGCGGCTGAAGAACGAGAACGCACCGCCCTTTTTGCTGCTGCCGCTGCCCGCCGCCTTGGCCGCCTCCTTCTCCAGCTCCTTGCGCGCCTCCTCGATCTCGTTGATCAGCTCCCGCTGCCGCTCGCCGTGGTTTTCCGGGTCCGGGTCTTCAATCTCCGTAAACTCGTCGCTCTCCACCAGCCACCCGCACTCGCGCAGCAGCCGCGGCATCGCCGTGCGGTAGTCCATGTGGCCCACCACAAACTCCGTCACGTTCATGTTCTCGACGCCCGGCACCTCCTCCACCGGGCCCAGGCCCGCCACGCGCCGGATGCCGCCGTTCGTCAGTCGGAACAGGTACCCCAGAATCCAGTCGCTGCTGTTGTACCCGTTGACCAGCCGGCCCGCCACCACCGACCGCGCCCGCATGAACTCGTCCGTCTTCACCACCACCGGCGACCCAAAGATAAAAGCGTTCTGCACCAGCCCGTACGCGCCCTTGCGCGCCAGCTCCTGCAGGCACGAAAAGATCACGCGCGAGCCCAGCGAGTAGCCCACCAGCGTGATCGGCCGCGTGCCCAGGCTGCGGTCGATCAGCGAGTCCGCCAGGATCAGGCCCGCCGCCGTCGCCCGGTCCAGTGACACCGCCCACGGGTTGTCGATCAGGTACGACAGCTTCGTCAGCACCACCGGCAGCTGCAGCGCCGCCATCAGCGACACCAGAATCGTGCTCGCCAGGATCTGCTGCAGGCCCTGTGTCAGCGCCTCCGTCGCCAGGATGTTGATTGTGTCGCCCATGCTCGTCAGCATCTCCGGCTCCCACAGCACAGAGTAGATGTCGCCCATCACCGGGTCGACCGTGCTGTACGGCAGCCGCACGTCGTCCACCTTGCCCGTCATCCACCCCGACACCGTCACAATCAGGTTCACCCGCTTGTTGTTGTGCAGCGGCCGGTACTCAAACGTCTTGACTGCGCCCGTGCGCCGGTTGGCCGCCCGCACGCCAATCACACTGCCCGAGGCCGCCGCCGACGACGTGATGATAGCCGCACCGCCCGCGCCCGCAAGGAAGCTGCTCGTGCCCGTCACGCCAATCGTCGTGAATCCGGCCGCCAGCCCCGCGCCGATCACCGGCGCCAGCAGGCCCGCAGACAGCCCAATCACCAGGCCGCCGCCCACCGTGGCCAGGCCCATCATGACGTACCGCCGCTTCAGCGCCAGCTTGCGCCGCGACTCCATGTGGTCCGCCTCGTCCCAGTTCTCCTTCTCCGCCTGCTGCTGCATCTCCAGCGCCTCCGTCACCTTGCGCTCAAACTTGCAAATGTCCATCCACGGCACGTCCAGGCTCTCGCCCACGCGCTCCAGCAGCACGCGCGACCGCGCGTCGTACACCGAGTCCGCAATCAGCACCAGAAACAAATCGCACAGCACCGTCCACCGCAGGTCAATGTCGATCTTGTCCGTCGACGGCATCTGCGACGGCGTGCGCACGTCGGGCAGCTCTTCGCCGTCCACTTCTTGGTACGGCGGCGGCGGCTCGGCAACGTCTTCGTCGTCTTCGTCTTCCGCGTCTTCCGCGGCCTCTTTGGCTTTGCTATTGCTGTTGCTGCTGCCGCTGCTGTCGGGCTCGTCCGTGACGTCAGTCACACGGGGCGAGGTCACGCTCGGTGTGCCCGGCGTTGTCGGCGTGTTTGGCATGGAGTTCTTTGCCGAGGCCGACGGGCTCTCCTCGTCGGCCATGGGATTCTTGACGCGCGAGTTGGCCATCAGCGCCGGCGTCAGGTCCTTGGGCTGCACGCCGTGCTCGCTCAGCTGCTCAATCATCACCTGCTCGGCCGCGCTGATGTCCATGTGCGCATACAGCCGCACCATCATCTTTTGCGACCACATCTTGAGCGACTCCGCCGCAATGGACATCTCCTTGCGCCGCCGCCGCGACGGCTTGAACGCCTCCATCTCCTTGAGCATGTTGTAGAGGTGCAGCCGCGTGATGCCCACGTACGCTATGCGCTGGCCCTCGGTCAGCAGGCCTTTGGTGGCCTGCATCTGCGCCACCGCATCCCGCTGCTCCTCCTCGTCCTCCATCATGCTCGTGCCCGCGCCCGTCTTGAACAGGTAGTTGGTGTTGTCGTCCATGCTCGTCGCACTCTCGGCGTCGTCGTCGATCAGCACCCGCGTGTAACCCTTGCCGGCACCGCCGAGACCGGCATAGCCGTAGCTGTCCTCCTCCGTCTCCACGTGCTCCCGGGCAATCAGGCGGTCGTCGTCGTCGTACATGTCGTACGGCGCAAACGCAGGCATCGTCTGCCAGCCGCCGTCGTCGTCGGCCTTCTCCTCGTCCTTTTCCGTCGCCAGTTTTTGGTGCGAGAACTCGGAGAGCGAGATGTCCGTCGCATTGCTCGCCTCGCGCGCGTGTACCGCGGCAAAGTCCTTCTTTGGCGGGTCTTTGGGGTCTCTGGGAGCTGCTGCTGCTGCTGCCGCTGCTCCTGCGGAGTCGCCCGTCTGCGGCTTGGGTGGCATGGGGGTCCGCGGCTCTTCCTCGACCTCGACACCGTCGGCGGTTTCGACGCCCTTGCCCTTGGCTGTGGTGTCGTCAACGCCAATGCGCAGAGAGCTCCGCCGGCGCGAGCTGTCAGATGCCCGCGAGCTTGCACGGCTGTGGTCGGCATCCGAGCGGCTGGTGCTCCGCTTTCGGAAGCTCCAGGCTCTTTGTTTCGGATTCGTCCCCTTTCCCTTTTCCTTTTTCTCGTTCTCCGCCGTCGGCTCGTCGGTGCCGTACTGGATGGCCTCGGCCTTGCGGATCGGCAGTCCAAAGTCGTCAAAGTCAGCCCCATAAGCGCCGGTCAGCGGAGCATTGGGCGACTTTTGCGCACCCTCGACAGAGGTGTCGATCTGGGGGGTAGCAGCAAGCTCGGCTGTCTTGGCTGCGTTAGCTGCTTCAGCGGCTTCAGCGGCTTCAGCGGCTTCAGCTGCCCGGCGCTCTTTGAGCAGCTTCTCCAGCTTCTTGGCCGGGGACTCGTCATCGTCAATGGGCGGGGTATGTGTTTTGTGCGCTCGGATGTGGTTTGTAGTGGAAGATTCGGGGGGTTCTGAAGAAACAGAGGAGCCGGTAGGGGTCGGTTTTGAAGGTTCGGGGATGACGTCGGCAGGCTCGCCCTGCGTCTTGGCTGCGGCAGCAGATGGTGCTACGTCAGCTGTCTGTGTGGGCTCGGATGCGGCGGGTGTGGTTGTCGCAGGTGTGGTTGTCGTAGATGTGGCAGATGTAGTGGATGTAGTTTCTTCCGGGGTTGTCGTCGTCGTCGTCGTCGTCGACGGCGAGGCCGTCTTGGGGTCTCGGCTGCCGCCGTCGGGTTCGCTGGCAGCCATTGCGATTTGCGGTTTTTGTTTTCTAGCAGCTATCTATTCTAGGTATAGAAGACTGCAGTACAGGAGACAGCTGGCCAAAGCAGCTGGATCCCGAGCAATTGAGTGCAGATATGCCACCATCACAAGGCGAAGCAGCCTGTCTGTGCAGAGTAGACCCGGGCGCGGAAACAGCGGACAGCTCTCCAAACAAGGGGTAGGCAGTGCCGAGCAGGGATGTCACGGGACTGCAGGGCAAAGCTGCAAAGAGGGGTGTCGTGTTGTTTCTGTACGGTGTGCACTGTAATAGTTAAATTGGTGGTTATGGTGTCGATGACGACGAGGCAGTGGACAGCAAAACGCACGCAAAGGACCGAAGACGGCAAGGGGTTTAGTTTCTGAATTATTATTTTTATTTTTTATTTTAGTATATACTGTTGAGAGGCGGTAGGCAGAAAGGGGGGCTCTTGCTGAAAATGGGGTGGTGAGGGGACAGTTTCGGGAGGTGGGCTCGTGGGCACGTTAAGCCCCACATAAAACGGACAAAGAGGGAGAGTATAAAGGTAAGAGAGTAGGAGCGAACGGGCAACGACGACAGAATGCGGAAAGAGCGAAGAAAGAGAGAAGAAAAGAAGCAATAGGAAAGAGCAGGCGAGACACTGCAGGATACGGAAAGACCACGGGATACAGTAAAGGAAGGTGCAATGGCTGCAAAACCATCAGCATGGTAACTACTCTGTAATACACCTCAGCCCACTGAGATCCCCGATGTAGGCGACAAGCCACCAAATAGCGGAGAACAAAGGCCACACGTCCCGGCGTCCTTGCGTCTTACACGTAGACTACTCCGTAGAAGCGGCAGTGGGCTCGCATTGAGTGGTCGGTGTGGCTAGCGTCGGTACTCATGGGGTATTACGTGAGACGGTGTGTGTAGGGTTTTCGTTTCTATTAATACTAAATATACCGTGGTATTGTCAAAGCCCGCTCTTTGTTTGTATTTCGTATTTCTTCCTTTTGACAGCTCCTGTCAGGGACTCATCATGATGCTTGCATGCAATCTGGTTGGCGTTGCTGGCAGCGTTCTAGTAATATGTACGGCCAGTCTCGTACTGCACAACAGAGGTACGGCTGAGGCCAAGGACGGCTGTCCTTCAACAGAGGAACAAGCAGGGGCGATCTATACCTATCTATATGCTGGCCAAGACGATGCTGACGAGCCTCAGAAGACCCGTGAGATCTATGCGATACGATGTTTGATAGACAGCCCCGACACACTCTGGACTGTATTCATGCATAGCACGCCGTCGTCTTTCCTGCTTGCTTTTGTAGGAGTGCAAGTATTATCTCTGAATACCATCGCGCATCGAAACAGATCTCGAAATAGATATGCTTTGCGGCGTAGCATTTGAGTGCCTGGCTAGCATCACGAATACGAAGGGGCGGCGTCTCTCGAAATGACAGCCCCGAGCCGTGCAGAGCAGGCAGCAGACAGCCTGCTAGGACACCGTGCATTCTCCAAGGGTTACGCGCACGCTGCTTTTGAGAATCGCTGGCGTTGATGCCGCGCAGGCGGGACTGCGTTGGTGTGCACAAGAGTCAAACCGCCACCGACTGGGCTGTATCTGCAGGCAGAGTGTATGGTACAGGACACAATAAAAAAGCATCGCCGGGCTGTCGGCTGTCTCCCGGGTCCGCGATCAGAGCAGAGGAATGCTGTAGATGATGATGATGACGTAATTATGTTTTAACGGCATGGACTTGGGGCTTGGCGTTGCCCGATTCGAAAAGGGGACGCCGGGATGAGGACTGCTCACTGCTGACTGTCTGCCACTGCCTGCGCTCACTATATGGTGAGATGCTAACTATCGGGCAGCTCGGGTCTTGCTGCAATGTATCTTACTACAGAATAAGGCCTTCTCACGGCGTTGCGACTGTGCCGGCCCGTACTCAAAAGGAAATACTCTGTACAATGGTATATGTGGGAGTATTTTGCGAGGCACTGACGCGGCCTTGCAGGGGTGTGCAGTGGTATGCGGAAGTGTTCGGCAAAGGTATGGCTGGATGTACTGTATGTGTGGATGCACCTGCACGGAGTTACGGCTTACTCTACTCTGGTATGTGCAATGCAAATGTGCAGGCTTCCCGCGCGGGTGTATTGATCAATTTGATATGCACCATGCCCAGCTGAGAGGAATCGTACACAGTAGAGCAGCCGGGCGCAGACAGTTCCGGTGAGCTTGGCTTTCGAGCTGCGCCTGATGACTACTATGCAATTTGTCTTCGGAGACAGCTCTCCTCAAGTTCCGTACAGAGTAGACAGCTTGCCGAGCACTGCGCTACTCCCGATACCGTATATCGTCCCTCTACTCTCTTCACTGATACATCCACTTCCATCTCTTCCATCTTCCATCTTCCATCTACCATCTCCATCGTTCTTCTATTTCCCCTCGCGCTTCGCTGTTGCACATCGGACGACGTCGCATCGGCCAGTGGCACCCTCGGAGCGGCGAGGTCAGCAGACCACGGCCGTGAATCTTGACCAAAAGGGCATGTGGCCTGTGGTGGGCAGTTTTCTGCGCTCTGTATGTATTATTCCCCTGCAGAGAAGATGCGAGTTTAGTCCGTGGACGACGGAATAGTCGTGTAAGTAGATGTCTGCCATTCTGAGCAAGCTCGCAACCACGCTATCCCTCTGAGCTCGTATGTATTTCTGACTGTCTTGGCGCTCGTATTCTTGTTCTTCCAGTCTCGTTTGTCTATTTGTCTGTCTCTGGTCTGTCGAGTGTGTCTGGCCTGTCTGGATGATCTTTGTTTAATCTGTGGCGGGTCTTCCCGCCAAGTCTGGACTTTTTGACTTTTCGACTTTGCGACTCTCCGACTTTCGACTTTTCGGCAATAGTCTTGCAAACTGCGATCTCTCTCATTTCGCAGATGGTGAGCATTGTCGTATTGGATTGGGACACTCAGTCCACCGCTGTTCGTATTCGCATACTGTGCTATGCAAAAGAACTACTATGTCAGATAATCAAAGTAGATGGAGGCCGCCGGATGCGCGGCAATGGCCAGTGGCTGGGAAGCTGACGATGATAATTACATATTGCAAACTGCCAGAGGATGCATACGTTCTCTGTAGGGTAGTGTCGCACCGCAGACGCCGAGTACTTTGGAGATGGGACAGCTCTACGGCAAAGCGTACAAATCGGAGGAAATAGTAAAAGACAACTAAATGAAGAAGAAGAAAATTTTATTAAAAAATCGGAGGACCCTGAGGCGATGCTACTCTGTACTCTTGCTAGTTTAGCTCGACAGCATGAACCTTCTACATACTACTCTCTTTATGTCGACGGCTTTGCAATCAGTAAGCATAGAGCAGACAAACTGCAGATTCCACGCATCCGTCCGACTGCATATTACGAATGCAACGCTGTGCCTGTCGGCCATGTGTTCTTTGGGAAGGTCGCCGACGACGACTCTGCTAGTACTGTGTAAAGACTGCAGAGACTAGCGAACAGACCTAAGACGAAGAGACGAGACGGAGAGACAAGAAGACGAAGACTGTCGAAACGGGGAGGCTGGGATTGCGGTGAGAGGCGATATACTCCGAACAGAGTAAAGTGGCAGAGCTAGCCACGTTGTGGAGGTGTACGATGTATCGGTCGAGATGGGGAGGCATGCAGGGAAAGGGAAAAAGAAGGAAGATGATCATGCAGGGAATATATTTTACAAAGAGGAAGACGTTGTGTTTGTAGACACTTGATTATCAAGAGAATGTTAAATGCGCGGGTGATTCTGTGTTTCTATACTTTTTTATATATAGAATAATAGGAATCATAAGGGCAGTTTTGTTGGAGAATATTGCTTTCTTAGTTAAAAAAAGATGGGAGGAAAAGAATTACTTTTTATTTACTTGGATTTTTAACTAAAATATGCAGTCAATAATAGTATCGTCATGTGTTGATAATATAATGTTGATGCCGAACCATTATTCAAACAAAAACCGACGTTACCATGAGATGTCGCCTGTTTGCATCGTAGCAGGTGATTATTGACAAGCCCATGATAAAACAAACCAAGAAAAAGATACAAAAAAAGAAAAGAAGAAGAAAAAAAAAAAACACGCCGAAGCTTGGCGCGCAGATGAGGATAGCCAGCTAGCAGCCCAAAAGAAAAAGCAAATAACCGCCGTAAAAATAGACTGTAGACACTCAGCTGGAACGATCTTTTAAGATACTGGTCTGAGCTCTGATCAAGCTTCGGGCGCATATCCGCGAATACATTGCATACAGAGTATATACTACCGTATCTTACATTACAGCTTTGCAAGGTAGACAGCCACCGGCGTTACGCCTAGTCTGCACTACAGCACAGGCACAGCACCTGTATAACGTGGCATCCATGGCACCGCGAAGCCGTCCTGCGCCTGCGCGGCAGGTGCAGATGGCTGGCTCTTGCCTCTCCAGCATCAAACCGACGGGGCCTTGTATTCTTTCTTTACTTGCACTTCTCCAGCCTCCACCTCGTCGTGCGGCTGGCCGAGGACAGTGCATCTGCTTAGTTCAGTTCAGTTCTCTGCCGGGCGGTAGCGATGTGTTTCACGCTCTTCGTATCGTGTCTCACCTGTTGCACTCGCGATGCCACAGTGGCAGACCATGCAATACGTGAGGGAGTGCCGATGACTAATGGGCTGTCGCTTGTTCTATTTGCGGCAAGAGCAATGGGCAGCCAAGACACTTGCACACGCAAAAGGACATGATGTTTGTAAGCAGGTGACAGTCCAAGCCAGATGAATAATAGATCTTACAGTCCCATGGTAGCAATGCGTACAGGCATGACCGTACACTACGTAGTACAGTAGATACACAGAGATACATGCACGCCAATTCACATAAATACACACCAGCACAGACGCTGCGTATCCACCAGAATGGTGCAGATGAACAGGTATTTTGGTGTTTTGGGGTTCCAGCTTTCTTTTTTAGCCTTTAAAACAATTATATGCTCTAGCTGTGGTGATGTTCTATATTTTTTTTAGTAGAATTGGCATTGAGTATTGGCATTTATTACTATTCACATAGATGGCCGGAGCATTGACAGACTGCTCTTTCATGGTTGCGTCTTCAAGCAATGCCCGATCATGAACAGTCACCTCATATTGTATTGATGGCATGCAATACATCAGGGATAAAGTATACATCAAATCAGCATATTAATAGATGGTAGATACCGGTTAGATAAAGCACATTCCCTGCCACCTACGTCACATTGGATCTTGTATTGTGATCTTGAGATGTTTGGTGTCTGGCCTTTTGTTTTGTTTTGTTTTGTTTTGTTTTATTCTTTTAATTTATTTAATATTGTTTAATCTTTTGTGTTGATTCCTTCCTTTCTACTCTCTTTACTCTCTTTACTCTCTTTACTCTCTTTACTCTCTTTACTCTCTTTACTCTCTTTACTCTCTTTACTCTCTTTACTCTCTTTACTCTCTTTACTCTCTTTACTCTCTCTACTCTTTTTACTCTCTCTATTGCCTCCTGTTTCCTTGTTCCGACTCTGTAAAGTCTCCGACCAGCCTCCTCCCTCTGCAGTACGACGACTCCACGCTCTGGTACTGGAGTGTGCTCCACGTCTGTCCCATACTGATGGAGTCTAACGCCGACTAGCCCGTATTTCGACTTGGCTCGCCGCACTTGCTAAACATCCGGCTCACCGTCTACATAGTACGCACCATGTATTCCTTGGAGTAGTCCACGCCAGCCCACGCCAGTCCACGCAGCTCTGGACGCTGGACTTGTCGATCTTCCATCAGCACCCTCGACGGTCTACTATGTATGTAATACTGTGTAGACTGATGATCTGTACTTGCAAGATAGCATCTGACACTGACAGCCAACTACACCCGGCATCTGTCCCACGATCTGGCCATCTCTGTATTTGATCCCGTAGCCATCACCACCAATATCACGGGCATTGCACCACCAACTCACATGTTTGTACCACACTCTCTACTCTACTCTTCTACTCTACTCTACATTCTCCCAACATATCGCTGCTGCTCCCGCCTCCGCCTCCTGCTGCGTCAACGTCCACTTTATCTCCACCGCCTGCCAGCCTGCATCTGATCATCTTGCGTAGCCTCTTCTCTATTGACAGACACTGCAGATACTAGATACTACAGATACTGCCAGACTGACGGACACTAGCTAAGCACTCTTCGTTCGATCTTGACAACTCATGGCTGCGTCACTTTTGCGCACATTCTCTTTTTAGCGCCGTTTCTTTCGCCTCGTCGTCACTGTTTTGTTTTATTGTTTTTGTTTTTATTGTTTTTATTTTCTTTCTTTTATTTTCTTTCTTCTTTCTTCTTTTTTTTGTTCTTTTGTTCTTCTTTCTCTTCTTCTCCTCCTTTTTTACTTCCTATTGTTTGTCATCCTTCCACGCGTTCTTCCACCACAGCTACTACCACCACAGCTTCTACTTTCCCCTACTCCCGTCTGTTTCATTCTTGCGACAAACGACGAAACAACAGACAGACTCCCAGGCCAAACCAACCCGACAACCTAAATCCAACGCAACGCAACGGCCGTGAATACGACTGCACCTCTACCATATGAATGTTATAAACAAGAGAATATAGAGAATATAGGGGAAAAAAAGAAATCAACAGACAGCCAAATCGAAACGGCCACGCCAACCGCCCTGACAAAGTCTCCAAAGTCCCAAAAGCAAAAGTCAACAGCCGTTCCGACCCATCCGCAAAACGTCGACTCCGTATTGCTCTGTCTGCACAGCACGCGCCGGCCAGCCAAGCGTCTATTTGTATTTGTCTTTAATTCTCTATTCTTCTTCTACTCTTCTACTCTTCTACTCTTCTACTGGCTTTGTCTCTCGTTTTCTTTTTCTCTCTTCATCGTTGTACTCTCTCCTGCTTCCTCTCTACATCGAATCTCCTTGCCAAAGCATAATCGAAGCTTGATCTTCTTTCTTCCCTCTATCCTCCCTCTATCCTCACTCTATCCTCACTCTATCCTCACTCTATCCTCCATCTTCTCTCTTTTTCCTCTTGCTCGCTCGCTACTCTGCATACGACTATTCCGTTCTTGCACTTGCCTAATTCGTCTTGCGACCGCTCTTCGTCTCCTGTCTGTCTTTGACTTTCTTCTGGCGGCTATCAGTTCCTCTTCTCGTCTCTGCTCGCATACTACCCGGTAGACAGCATCACCGTCTGCGACCACCACCAGCCAACAAGACGATCGTTCCAGAATAGAAACCGGCAATCCGTTCCCTTTCGGCTTTCGAGCTCGAGACGACGACGGCCCCCGTCAACAAAGAGCCGGCCGTCTTGGGTTAGGTACTCTACTGTAAGTGTTTTCTTTTATACTTTTATTTCTTTTTATTTATTTATTTGAATTATCCACAGCACTTGCTTCCTTTTTCCCTTTCTCTTCCTTCCGTTTCCTCTTCCTACCTTTCCTCTTGCGATACCAAGACAAACACACCAAGAGCTGCTGGAGTCAGACGCATCTTGGTTACGTATGCGCTCGCTGCCAGCCATTTATTTGTCTTTTTATCTTCTACTTTTATTTATTGTTTATTATTTATCATCTTTGTCTTCTCATTGTCTTGCCATTTGTCTTGACCTCTACCCTTATTCTTCATTTATTGCCTCGTCGCTTCCTCTCTCTTCTCTCTCCTACTTCCATCTCGCCTGCTTCCCTCTCGCCGTCTCGCTCTCGCTCTACCTCTCCCTATGCAGCCTGACGCCATAATTACTGCTATTCTGACAAACCAAAGGCACGACCGTCACTGCTTCCTGCTTGCGCAATACCTGCCGTCCCATCAATAGAACGACTTCAATCGTTCTTTCCCTATACAGAGTACGTTCCACTGCTACCTCGCTGCACTCTGCATTGCACCTGCATTGCTCCTTCCTCGTATTCTTCTAGCCTTCCTCGCGCCTTGTCCGTCCCTGCCGCACCGCACCTTCCCTCAACACATCTGCACACCTTGCATGCGCCAGCCATTTGCCGCCTTGCACCCTTTTCCCTCCTCAACATCGACAAACGCTCCTTCCTATTGTTCACTTGGTCGGCGTGCTCCTTCTGTTTCTTCTCTACACAACCGCTCCCCTATCGTTCCTCCTTCCTTCTGTTTTAACCTCTTTCCGTCTTTTTCTTCCTGTCCTTCCTGCCCTTCTTATCCTTCTTGTACTTCCACCTCCTTCTTTCCTCCCACTTCTTACAATTCCACTCCCACTCCCACTCCCGCCCACTTCCCCTTCTTTTCGCCCCTACTACGGTCCGTCTCCTCCCAACGTCGATTCCAACTTGACCTCGACTCTCTCTCATTCGGTTCACCACCGCTCTTCCTTGCATTCGATTTTCTGTCCCTGTCTTTGTCTCTGCCGCTCTCTGCCTCTGCCTGCGTCACACTGCCGCTGATCGCGAGGCTGCCACTCGCCGTCCAAGCTGTCTGGAGCTGTCTGCTTTGGGCAAGCCTCCATGCCAGCTTCATGCAAGCTTCAGCTCGTCCTGTCTCTACCTTGTCTACCTTGTCTACCTTGTCTCTACTTGCCCGCCTCTCGTCTACCTACAATTCTACCTCTGGCAGCATTCGCAGCATTGGCTACATAGCAGTTCGCACCGGCCGACAGCTCAACAGCTCTAACGTCTCTAGCATCTTCTCGACGAGTCCCCCCATCTTCCTGGCCTCAACTCAGCAACTCGACTAGCAACCTCGACTTCAACTCGACCCAGCGACGATCTCGCTCTCGCACCACTGATCGTCTACCCTATCGCCCACCCGCAATCCCGCCTGCTCCGGCCCAACACTCCGCGCACACCGCAGTCCAGCCCAGCCCCTTCACTTCCTTCAGCAAACCTTGTTTTATCGTGGGACACCTCTCTCGGCCTCGCCCATTCCCGCCCATTTTCTACTTGATCGTTGATAAACACCCCCCAAAGTAGCCCAACATGGGTCGCAATCGCGGTTAGTCTCAAACTCTACTCATTCACGTTCTGTTTTTGTTCTTGTTGCTGTCAATCCGTCAATCCTCTGCATTGTCTGCTTCTCACGTCTTCCGTTCCCGTTTTTGCCTTTTTGCCTTATCTCGCTCAGTATCTCGTTTCTTGTCATTGCCACTCTGCCCTGCCCACCATCTCAGTCCAGTCACCAGCCCAATCTGCACGACTACCACATCTTCTTGTACCTGCATCTTGGCCGCCGCTTGGAGTTATCTTCCAATTTTTGGCCATTCCTCACCTTTGCCGGTTTTGCTTCCCTCCACTCTCTATTCGTTATTCCATTATTTCCTATTCCTATTCCATATTTCTTATTCCTGCTTCCTTCACCTTCACTGCCACCCCTGCAGCCAGAAGCCCAATGTGGTACCAAAATTCCAGACAATGGAGCGACAAATGCGCTCAGCAATGGCGGCCCACGATTGACCGGCGATCCCCTGGTAGCTACCGAATCGGGCTTGGACCTGTCTAGATCCAAGGCTAGCTCCAATGGTCTCTTGGTGGCTATTTGCTATTGCCTGCTGCCATTTTGAGGTATTGCTTGCATGAGGTCAATGCCGACGTGGGCCAGCATTCGGGGAGCGAAAGTGAAAAAGAGAGAAATGGGCGCCAAATTTCAATCGAACGGCTGCCTGAACTGCCTGGACGACCGATAAACGGCAACCGATAAACGACAAACGAAGACGTGGAAATACAGACAGACGAAAGAGGGCGAAAGAAAAAAAGAAAAGACAAGACACCGGGCCAAGGAACGACAGACAAAGACAGATCGGATCAAGAACCTGGACACACAAAGTACAGGAAAAGAAAGACAGCGCCAACTCGCACACTCACCACACTCGCACACGCACACTAAACACTTGCACCCGCCCGCTCCGTCATGCGCGTCCCTTTGCCATAGTTTCCAGGCCTGCGTCGCTCTCCTCCAACCATTTGCGTCATCCACGCCAGCACAGCACACTGCAGCAACAGGCACAGACAGCCAGTCGCAGACAGCCAGTCGCTCAAAGTGCTGATTTGCCCCCGTCACCACTTCGCCTTCTTTTTCTTTTCTGCTCACTCAGGCTATTATTCAGGCTACACCCTCTACCTGCTCAGGCCTACATCGCTTTCATTGGATTAGTCCGTCCAATAGTGCTAGTTGGCCTATTTTCGGCGCTTCCTATTTTCTTTCCATTCTTCCCTCACTTCTCTCATTCTTCCGCATCTCTTCCATTTTTCTTCCATCCCTCTTTTCTCTTCCCTTGTTGCTTTTCCTTGTTGCTTCCCGTGTCATCCGTCTCACTGCAACCGTCCCCCGTCAATACCAATTTTCCTGTTTTCATACGTGCCCCATCAAAACGCATTGACGACACATTAGCACCTGGCCCTTCATTTCGACCCTGGGCCACCCTCTGTACCCTCTGTACACTCTATACCTTATACACCACCAACACTGCTATTTCTACTTCCTCTTGGCATATTAACGTTTCCCCTCCTCCGCATTAGTCTTGTCGTTTATGTCGACATTGTCCGGTGGTGGCAGCAACAGAGATTCACGAACTCCCTCGCCACCTGCCGACAGCGCTCACATCACAGACGGCAACTACACAGCAGAACGCAGCTCGTCGCCCACAGAGCGCTTTCCCGAGTTTCCTGCGTCGCCCGCCCGCAACGAGTATGCTGGCCCAGTAGCTGGCGACTCCCAGACAGCAACACCAGGCCGCCAGCGGAGCTCATCACGCCCGCTTTCTATGATCCAGACCTACCAGCCGCACGTCATGGACACCCACGATACCATCCCCGAGCTGCAGCCGGTTTTTACGCTGCTCAACAGCCACGGAAACAAGCTGTACCAGGAGGGCTACTTTCTCAAGCTCGACGACCAGAACACACGTACGATTTGAATCTCTTACTTTTTTGTTGCAACATTTTTCTTTTTTTCGGTTGATTAACACGTTCAGAGGGCCGCCCAAACCCCGATCGGAATTGGACCGAGTGCTTTGCGCAACTGGTCGGTACCGTCTTGTCGATTTGGGATGCCGCAGAACTCGATGCCACTGGCCAAAGTGGCGAGGTTCTTCCCAAATTCATCAACCTGACTGATGCCTCGATCAAAGTGGTAAGCAATGCCTGATCCCGACGACCACTACCGCCAGAATCACCATGTCTAACAGTATCTAGATTGATGCTCTTCCTACACGTTCCACAACAGAACGCCCTCTACAAAACGTCCTCAGCGTGTCGACCGCCGGCCGGAATCGATACCTGTTTCATTTCAACTCGCACCACTCTCTGATGCAATGGACTTCGGGCATCCGTCTGGCCATGTACGAGCACTCGACACTCCAGGAGGCATACACCGGCGCGCTGATTGCCGGCAAGGGCCGGACGCTCAACAACATCAACCTCATCATGAACCCGGCAAAGTTCAAGACTGAAGAATGGGTGCGCGTGCGTTTCGGTGCTGGTGTTCCCTGGCGTCGCTGCTGGTGTGTCATCTCACCACCCGACGAAAAGGAAGTCATGAAGCTGCAGAAAGACCTCAAGAAGCGCTCTCCCTACGACCGGTCGCACGCGCCCGTTCTCAGAGGCGACATCAAGTTTTACGACACCCGCAAGGAGGGCAAGAAGCAGAAAAAGGCAAAGCCCATCGCAACCATCACCAACGCCTACTCTGCATACGCCATCTACCCGCAGTCCAAGGCACTCATTGACGCATCCTCACTCATTAAGCTCGAGGGCACCATTGTCATCCACTCTGACCCCGTCTCGACAACAGAAGGATTTGTCTTTATGATGCCCGAGGTCCCAAATGCCGTCTCTGGTTTCGAAATGCTCCTCCGCTTCCTCTTTCCCATCTGGGATGTGTTCGCCCTCTACGGCCGCCCTAGTCGTCTTGTGGCCAGCACGCTTGATCCTCGCTCTCTGATGTTCGCAATGCCGAAACACCGGCGGTACGGTTATCTGGAACTGATGGACGTCTCCACGCTGGTCCTCACCGAAGGAAGCGCCACCTGGAATGAGCGCGATTGGCGCAAGAAGCTGAAGGATCTTACTGCCAAGCGCATGTCGGCTATGGAGGAGAGTGCAAGCAGTGGCGCCGACAGTGCCCGCAACTCGAGACGCAACAGCAAGCGCCTCAGTTTTGGCCAGGGCCCCAACGCTGCTGCCAATGGCATTCCTACCAGCAACAGCATGGGCGCCATTGCCGCTGCGAACGGCGCTGTAAACGGCGCTGCAAACGGTGACCGGCCGCAGCGCCCGCGCGTCGGATTTGCGGACAGCAGCGAGCGTCCATCTCGCCCAGACACACAGGGTCCGCCGCCTGCTCTTCGCAACGACTCTGCGCCCCCTGCCTCGGATCGCCAGCGGATCCCGTCTTCCATGGCGCAGGCGGCTGCCATTGCACGCAACCGCAACAACTCCGAGTCCCAAGCCAACAACAACGGAACGCCTCCCTATGGTCCCACTTCAGCCGCCTACGATCCTGCGGCTGGTGGCGGCAACCCGCCTGGCTACTTTCCAAATGCCATGTCCACCCCGCCGGCTGCTCACATTCGTGGCTTTGTCAGCGAGCTGGCGACGACACCGGAGCGCGTCAGCTCCGAGGATGATTTCTCGTCTCGCAACGTCACACCGCCTCAGGATCTCAGCGACATGCACCGGCGCCTGCAGACCCCCGAGCCAGTCAGGTCGCCTCCGTCCTTCCACCACCCGCCTTCGTCTCGCCCAGCTGCAGGCACGCCGTACCACTCGCCCGAGCTTCGTAGAGCGAACAGCCGGCTGTCCAACACGACGCTTGCCCAGATTGTCAATGCGAACGCGGCCAACAGTGGCAGCATGCCCATGTTCATGCCCGTGCCGGACATGAACAACGCCCAGGACTCTCGGCCTGGCAGCCAGGGTAGCAACAGAGGATTCCCGGCCGGAGCGCCCGTGCCATCTTCCACGTCCAACACTTCCCTTGCTCCTTCTCCCGGCCAGTTGGCCACTCCGTCCAGCACTGCACCTCATCTGGCATACTCCAAGTCGCCCCTCAACCAGGCACACAATGCTCATGCTCTTGCCCCAGCTCCTACTTTCACTACCATAGATAAGCCTCTTCCCACCCCAGTCGATGGGTATCCCCAGGCGTCTCAGGCGGCTGCTTCCTCGGCAAATGGGCCTCATCCTCGTGTTCCCGTGCCCGTGTCTGGACACGATCGCTTTGCGCCCTCTCACATGCATGACGCCATAAACAACCGTCAAATTCTTGCTCAAGGTCCATCCCCCTCCACCCCCCCTTATACCCAATCCTCGCCTCTTCCCTATCGTCCTTCCCCTTCCCAGACACGGCCTTCCACGGCCTCCTCCACCACCTCCCAACAAGCACCCCGGGCCCAGCCAGAACGGCTGCGGACCCCTCCCCCGCAGGCCGGCCAAGCTCCTGGAGCCAATCCGCTGTCGCCCATTAACACTTCACCTCCGATTAATCGGAAACCCGTTCCAACAAGAGCTGACAGCGTCCAGGGGTATAAAGGAGCCACCGCCACCACAGAGCCGCAGTCGGCTCAATCCAGTGCCGGGAGTATGCAGGGTTACTACATTGATGAGGATGCACTTGCCAAGGTCCGGTATGGTAACAACAATGCCGATGATTACAACATCGATGGGCCCCAGCGGGCACATGTCATGCGCCAAGACACAAAGATCAGCGAGGCCAGCAGCAGGTATGATGATGCATCATCAACGGCGAGCCCCGACTATGCCAGCACTCACGAGTCTGTGCATACTCAGGAGTCTGTCGAGCGTCCTCGCGCGGGTGTCTTGCGCACGGTTGGCGATACGTCGGCCGCGTCTCAACAGCCCAAGGAGGACCTTGCCATCCCAGAAGTCAACTTTGGTCCCACATACAACTACGCGGCGGCCAACCTTCCCCGGAACAAGACACCCACTCCATTGGCTGGGGCCGGGCCAGGCAATGCTTCGAGATCATTCTCTCCCGCAGCCGGCGCATCAGCGGCAGCGGCTACGGCAGCCATGGCTTCCGCTACAAATTCACCGGCTAAAGAGAACAGCCACAACCACAGCCGCCAGGAGTCGGATGACACGCTTCGTCGCCGCAGTGTTGCGTGGCAGCCTGGCGGCTCCATGCTCGGTCCGTTTGCAAGCAACGATGGCCGCTCGGCTTCCGGAGGCCTGACCCCTGAGCAGTTTGTCATGCAGCGTGCCCAGGCAGCAACACCGGTCTACGCTCACCAACGCGTGCCATCCAACAACACGATGCTGAATATGAGAAAGAACTCGCCGTCGCCCTCTGATACTGCAGTTCGCCGCAGATCCAGCTTTGATATGCTCAGCAACCCACCCAACCCGCAGTACCAGCAGCAGCAGCAGCAGCGTCCCAGCTCGCAAGGTGCAAGTGCTGCTCTCGGATCTCATGCACGGAACGTGTCATCGGGCAATGTGGGCTCCCACCTCTCGGCCCGTGAGCAGGAGCACCTTGCTCGCGCCACTGGCTCTCCATTGATCAGCATGGCTGCCAATGGACGCAGCAGTCAAGAGCCCGGCGGTGGCCCTGGCCTTGTTGGCGCAATTGCAGCCCGCGAGCGTGAGAAGCAGCAGATGCGCGACGGTGTCAGCTCTCACGCTGTGCAGTACGCGATCAACCAGCGCCAAAACATGCAGCACCAGCAGCAGCACCAGCAACAGCAACACCAGATGGCTCAGCAGCAGGCGCAGCATCAGTACTTTATGCAACAGCAGCAGCAACAGATGCAAATGCAAATGCACATGCAGCAGCAGCAGCAGCAGCAGCAGCAGCAGCAGCAGCAGCAGCAGTACAACCAGATGTACGGTGCGCCGAGCCCGTCTGTGTACAGCGGATTCCAACTGCCTCCTGGCCACGGCCCGCCCGGCTCAAGATCACTGATGCCTGCCATGGGCTCGCCCCAGAGCCAGAGCAGCTACGGATCACCGCAGATGGGCATGCCTGGCGGCTGGCCGGGTGCATCAAGCCCGCAGCCACAGTCGCGGCAGCAGCAGCAGTACATGCAGCAGGGTATTCCGCAGGGCTATGCCCAGCAAGGATACGGCGGTGCGGGCTCGCAGTACGCACCCAGCCAGATGGGGGCACCCCGCGCCAGAACTCCTGGCTCGTCGAACCCTAATCTGCTGCAGAACCATCCTGGCCAAGCCTTTTAGATACAGAGATTTCTCGTTTATGAAAGAGAATCTAGCAATCATTTTCGCCTTTTCCTATGTTGTCATTTTTTTGGTCATTTATTCTTGTTGATAGTTGGGTGTCTATTGGATCTGCTTGCATTATTAGACTACTTGTTTTGTTGAGATTGTTTCCTTGTTCACACTCTTGCATATTGGTCAGAAGATTCCCATTATGTTATCTCGTCAGACTGTTCTTTTGTTCTTTTGTTCTTTCTATATCATTACATCATTTTATTCCCCATACAACCAGGTTGTTATTCAACTTTCTACTCTTTACTTTAAAATGCAATCGCTACAAATCTTATTCTTATTTATTATTGGTGAACTTGATGACGCTGGGCCTACTCCGGCTCTTGGTTTTTATGTTTCTCGCGTAGGGACAGGATGTAGTGACCAGCACCAGCACGCTCTGCCTGCTCTAGCAATCGTTTTGCCTTGCCCACGACAGGAGCATCGATCATGGCGCCGTCGAGGGTGAACGCGCCGCGGCCTGACGCAGCCGACTTGTCTTCGGCAATGAGCACGCGCACGGCCCACGCCAGCTCGGCCCGATCGGCGTCGTCGTACAGCCGGCCGTACACTTGCTGCACAATGCTGACCTGAGTCGGGTGGATGCACTGCTTTCCCGTGAACCCCAACCCGCGCCCGCCACGGCACTCGTCGGCGAGGGTCGCCAGGCCCTGGTCTCCGCGGAAGCTCGTGCAGACAAGGTCGATGGCGGAGGGCAGACCAAACGCGCGCGCCGCCGTGACAATAGCACTCCGCGCATACAGAAACTCGGACAGCGAGGGCGTGCGCGTGATTGACAGGTCGAGCGCAAAGTCCTCGGCGGCAAAGATGAGACCGTCGAGCGGCGTCGTGGCGGCGCGGCCGGGCGCTGTGCCTGCCGCACAGATATCCTTGAGGTCCATGACGGCACGGGCCGACTCGACCAGAGCAATGAGTTTCGTAGGTGTGCTTCTACTGCTTCTACTGCTGTTGGTATGGCCAATGACATCGGACACAAAGTCGAGGTCGGACGGCGCGTTCGTTTTGGGAATGACAACGGCGTCGACGGCCGACAGTGCGAGCGGGCCCAGGCCGGCCAGGTCGGCAAGGGCGTGTGGAGTTGACACGGCATTGATGCGGACGGCAATCTCGGTCTTGCTGCCAGACTTGCCATAGACTGGCGGAGTGAGCGTGCCGCGGGCGAGAGACTCGAGGTGCTGCCGGAGCGCGGCGCGCGCAGCCGGCTTGGCGGATTCTGTGACGGCGTCCTCGAGGTCGTACGTGATATTGTCAGACGCGAGTGTGAGGGACTTTGCCAGCATGCGAGGAGACGACGACGGAACTGCACCGTGTTAGCAAGTAGCAAGATGCATGCCGTCCCATATCTATATCATCATGTGCAGAAGAGGTCTTGTATACTTGCCATAGAGTAGCGACCGTCTCAAAACGGGTGCGGCCATTGTGCTCTATTTGTGCTGTCGACTTTTAGAGTAAATGAAGAGACTATTAGATAGATTACGTATTCAATAAGAATCAAGAAATATGAAATATAAATGGAATATAGATGATCTTAGATTCTATGTAAACAAAGTATGGTGATGAAGATGCAGCCGGGGATGCCCTGAGTGCTTCCCCGCTAACACCTGTACATACAGGTGCTCTGGCTATGTAGCAGTCTACACTGTATAGAGTCAGTATATTCTGCCACTGTAGACCGCTTTTGTGTATAAGACACAGAGTGCCTACTATGTAGAGTACAGACAAATGACGCTGAGGAAATAGTGGGGCCTAACCTTCAGTACGAGTACTGCAAGTAGCTTAACACGTATACCACGCCGCGCCTTCCTTTCTGGCTCACCTGCCCGTCTGTCACCCTCCTTTTCCGGCCACTGACCATCGCGACGACACCCCGACCTCCGCCTCCGCCCCCGCCATTTTGTTACTGTCTCCCTTACCTGACGCCTTTGCAATACCCTCTCTCTACAAACAAAGTCGGACCTTATTGCACTGCAAACACCGACAGTGCACAGCTCCCCGCGACTCCGAGCTCGGCTTGTCTCCCTCGACTGGGCGACGACGACGACAACATCGACGACAACCGTTGTAGCAAGCATCACAGGCACAATCGCATAGACCGTTTGTGGTACCATTCCTCGCTCAAACCACCACACACCCCATCACACAATGGACGCCCAGCAGCAGCAAGTGCCGGGCACGCTGCACTGGCGCCTGAGCTCACACCCCATCACGCTCCTCACCTTTCTAGGCATCCGCATTGGTAGGTCCTGTCCTCATCCAGATACATCTAGGTCTAGATACATCTAGATATCCCAGTCTTCCGTCTGCCCGTTCTAACCATGTCTCCCTGCAGCGAGTCTGCTAGTCTACCTCTTCGGCCTACTCTTTACCGCCAACAAGGTCCTCATCTTTATCATCACCGTCCTCCTCCTCGCCGCCGACTTCTACTACCTCAAGAACATTGCCGGCCGCCGCCTCGTCGGCCTGCGCTGGTGGAACGAGGTCGACCCCGACTCGGGCGACTCCCACTGGGTCTTTGAGTCGGCCGATGCCGCGGCCGCGTCGTCGCCCCGCGTCGCCAACGCCACCGATAGCCGCTTCTTCTGGCTCGCGCTCTACGTGCAGCCGCTGAGCTGGACCGGCCTGGCTGTCTTTGCCATTTTCCGCTTCTCCATCCTGTGGCTGCCGCTGCTGGCCATTGCGCTGGCGCTGACCGTCACCAACGCGCTGGCCTTTTCGCGCTGCGACAAGTTTGGCCAGGCCAGCAACATGGCCGGCTCAGCGCTGTCCTCGACAAACCTGGCCGGCACGATCGCCACCGGCATGGCAAGCCGTCTCTTTGGCGGCCGGTCATAGACGGGGGCTAATGGGTTCCTCCTTTCCCGTTGTTGAATAATATTGAAACGGACTTTCAGGGGCAGTGCCAGCTCACGTGCTCCAACAGAGCAGCTTACAGCCTGCCAGGAAGAGCAACTCTCAAGAGCAAGCTCAACTTCGACGAGGCCTGTTCTATCACGAACAAAGGGCCGTGTCTCATCTACTTTGTGTTTCCGGCGTTATTCTTGTTTTGGGTTGCTGCGCGATTTCGCAGACGTTCGATTACTATGTTGCTTCTTTTGCGCATCCCTCCACTTGCCGTTGTGCCCATCTTTGTGTTTTAACACAACGGTCTGGGGGGGTTGGGTCCTATATATTAATGAAGACTATTTCTAACAGCGATCGAGTTAGAAGTAAGAGTAGAAGCAAGCTCCCTTCCTCATGGCTAGTCGTGAATGGCCATGCAATGTCACCATCGTGCAGCTGCTTATATGGTAGCAAAAGTGTAATTCAATAAACGTTCTATGTATCAAATAGTAACCCAGCGACTAGCGGAACAGAGAGATCTAGATCCAAGCCACTGTTGAAACCAAAAAAAAAGGGAAAAAGAAGAAAAAAGCAAAAGAAGAATCAAAAGAAGCAGAGCAGACATGAAGTCAGAAATTTACAAACTCGCAGAAGGGAAACAAACGCCGAGTACCGTAAACTTGGGGAAGCATAGCATGCAAGGAAGTCAATCCAAACGTAAGTCAAAAAATCAAAAAGTCAAAAGAACATAGAACGGTAATGTATACCAAAAGAACAAAAAAATAATCAAAAACCGAGCCAAATCATAACACTGAAAACAACATCAGATAACAGATAACACGAGGGCAGTGACAACAGGTAGTGTTTGCCGCGGGGAGGGAAATCATAACAAAAAAAGAAGAGTGCCCGGTGGCCCGGATGAAGGAACGCTTGTCCTTTGTAAGAACGCCAAAAACAATAATGAAAGCCAAAAATGTAAAACGTGAAAGGCTCAGACGAAGTGAGCATGCCGGAGTAGAGCGAAGAGCGAAGAGCGATGAGCGAAAGGGGAAAGCAAAAGGGGGAGGTGACTATGCACCTTATGTAAAGTAGGGCCTTCTTCGGAGCAAGAAGGAAAGAAAGTAAGAAAGAGAAGAGGGGAAAGGGGGTGGTGTGTATCATAAAATCAAAGACCGTGTAACCCGAATACCAAAACCAAAAGCAAAATAAAAAAGCAAATATACCACCCAGCCCAAACCGGCGTTAGTAAAAGAAAGCCGGTGTAAAGACGACTGCAATGTCCACGGTGAACGCCATAGCATGACAACAGTGCCGTGCTGCATAACCCTCGTGATCTGATCCGTGTGCAGAAAAACGCCTCTTTGTAATGAATGTCCGCAAAATAAATAGCAATGTCAGAGGCCCTCCTGGGGAGATCGTAGTGGATATAATCCAAACTGCAGTCGCCATACTATAGCGGGTGCTTGAATCAAAAAGAGTGTGAAGAGAAGGTAAAAGTGGTGTGGAGTTTGATGGGGCTCAAAGAGAAAGGCTCAGCGATAGAGCGAATGCTTGCTCTCGTTGTGGTAGTGGGAGCGAGACTGGTAAAGGCTCGCAATGTGTGCGAGTCACCGCAGGTCCAGCTGGAAAGGCTTGAAGCGGCCACCGACGGTGTGGCATCGCGGGCATTCCCTGCGGCCACCCTGCTCTCTAACCATGATGTCAACGCAGGGCTGGCACAGACCGCAAATGCATTCAGTGCACGCATACGACTCCTTCAGAGGAGACAGGCCGTGGCAGACAGCACAGTAGATCTGGACTGGCTGCTGGGGGTACGTCGGCGACGAGTCATTGAGGCCGCGGCCATCCATATTATAGACGTCGGCGCTCTCATTGCTCTCGACCGACGGGAATGGCTCCGGCGCTTCCTGTGCGTACGACGGCGGTGTCAGGGCCTGCTGGAGAGGCGATGCCTGGTATCCTCCATGGTGCTGGTGGTGGTGGAATGCGTGGTGTGAGAATGGCGGCAGCGAGGCACGGTGGATGGAGACCGGCGACTGTGGGCCTGGCGTCCGATCATCTTCAATATCTTCAGTGGCTGATGCAGCTGCGTCGAGAAGCTCATTCCACCGGGCGCCAGAATCAATACCACTGGGTTCCGCGGACATGGCCTTAATAGGGCCGCCGGGCCGAAGACGGTCAATAGCAGATTCGTTTCTGCGCGCCCAGTCGGCATTGGAGCCCTTGGACTTTTGCTTCTTGTGGTGTGATGCCCGGCCTCTCTTGGTGATCGACTGCTTCCTGGCACGACCAGGTCCCATCTGCTGAAGGGGAGGCAGTGTGGTTGAACGGCCAGGGGGTGAAGTGGAGTGGATGGATGGAAGAAGCTCGCGATTGCGGTTCTGGTTCACACCCTGGAATGACTCAGCGTGCATATCATGGTGCGAAATGCTGTTGATAGGGGGCAGCTCGATGTGCGCGTGTACAATGCGGCTCTTGTTGTCAGATGCCCAACCCTGAGAGTATTGTTAGCTGGCAAACTCATTACAGATAGCAAAATTGAAGGGTGACGGCAAACTTACTCCCTCATAGTCGTGCAGCTGGGTAAGTGCAACTGCAGCGGTTGCTGGCCCGGCCAAAAATTCGTCCGAGTTTCTGGGCATAGAAGTAGGGTTGTGGGGACTGCTCTCATGAAGATAAACTTTGGACTGGAGAGAAGACGCAGGACTGGGTCCGGCGCCGATGGGAGAGCTGTGCATAGGCGGGCCACTCATGGATGACATTGGCGGGCTGCCCGAGAGGCCGCCGGTGATATCGGAGCTGCTGGTCTGTGGGCGCTCACTAGGCGTGCTTGTGACCATGAGCACGAAGCTCTCCTCGGTTGCGGGAAGCTTAGAAATGTAATATTCAGGATGGGCGCGGCGGATATGCTCTTGCATTGAGCGATATCTTTTTTCCTGCACATTTGTCAGTACAAGAAGCGATGGCCGTCATAGCGAAACAATAAAAAATAAAAAATAAAGACTTACGCCTATGCACCGCTTTCTGCAGCTAGAGCCATCTTGGTTCTTGAGCGGACAGACGACTTCATTGGTCGAGTCGCTGCTGATGGAAAAGGATGACGTGAGCGAGGATCTGGGCGGCATCTCGAATAACCATACAATGCACTAGGCAATGTCGACTCGAGAGAAAAGTAAAAATAAAAGTGTTCTTTGGCGGTAGGCGGCAATGCTCTGTCTGAGCTGCTCTTTGTTCCCAATGCGGTGCTGACGTGCTGATGATGTCGCTTGGTCGAGTCAACCGCGAAAAAGAAGAAAGAAAAAAAAGAAGAAAAAAAGAGGAACCCGGAATAAGTATCCAAATGAAAGTAGCTTTCTGCGCTGTAGAAAGCTATCAGCTCTGTTGGCGTTGTTTGGTAATTGCTGTGGTTTAATTGCGGGCACCAAAGGCGGGGAGCGAGGGGGACTCTGTCGAGATGGAGTCTGGTTGATGGTCTCGTAGCTTCTTCACGATAATAGCTTGCCGATAAGACTAATTGAGAAGGCGGTGGGCTTCCCGAGATATTAAACGGGTCGGCTGTTGTTATCGGAGCGGGACGGCGGATAGTGACGATGTAAATAAGCGGGGGTAGAGATGAAGCAAAAAAGCGTCAAAAGTACGCCAGAAGGCAGTTGGCGAGCTAAGGTGCGGGTGTTGGGCAGTTGTGGATAAAGTCCACGGGTTGTGCTGTTGCAGCTTGACACCTGTAGGTGGTAAAGAGAGGTGGCGAGATGGCAGATGGCAGAATGGTGATAATGCGAGATTACAGATTGCGAGATTGCAAAAGAAGAGTTGCGATGAGAAGCGAGCTTCGAGATGATTGAATAAGTAATAGGTCGTTGTCTGTCGCGTTAGTGGGGTCGTCGTCGTCGAGAAGCCGAGAAGAATAGGAAGCGAGGGGAAATGCAAGAAGATCAATCGGGAATATGAGCTGCGAATGACTGAGCCGGCAGATCGAGGAGCAGATCAAAAAGGATAAGAGAGGGTGAGAGAAAGAAGAAAGATGAAAAGAGGCAAGGGAAAGCTAGGCGAAGACAGGGAGGAAGAAGAGGGAGAGCAAGAGATAAAGTATAAAAGTATGCTTGGAAGCTGGCGGAGAAGATGCGACAGCTCTTCCTTCTAAGGCGTCTGCTCCGGTAATCTTCTTCTTTAGTTCTTTATTCGATTTGCCCTGTTTCTTTCTTTGTCTGGTCTTTTGTCCTTTTTGTTTTTCCTTTTTCTGCTTTTTCTTCTTCTTTTCTTTTTCTTGTTTTTCTCGTAGGGTTTTTTGGTAGCTCTCGTAGCTTTGTTGAGTTCTTGCTTTCTTTTCTTTTCTTTTGCTCTTTTGCTCTTTGCCTTGCAAGTTCTTTCTTTTGCTCGTCTGCTTGTGCTGACTCAATGTGGCGGAGCTTGTCAAGGCCAGGAGAAACAGAGACAATAGGTCCAAAAGGGCAAGAGAGGCAAGCTCCGAGCTGACAAGCCATGCTTTGAGCGGTGGGTTTGTGAAGAGGCAGGAAAATGGTAAAAGTAAAAACAACATAGGAGAACAATAAAACAATACAACAAAAGAAAGTCAGCTCTTACATCGGTCGTAGCTGGGGAGCTCCTGGTAGTCCGGTGTTGGCGCAAGCTGGCAGAGCTGGCAGCTGGAGTTGTTACAAAAAGCGTTTCGAAGAGCGATGGGCGGCAAGTAATTGGCTGGACACGGCGAGCAGCGAGTCGAGGAAACGCTCTGATCTCAAACACAAGAGCAAGGTTGCCCGATAAGTGGCCGAGATTGTATGTCAAGGTGGGAGGTGCAGAGGGCGAGAGGTGTAGAGAGAAGTGACTCTATCGAGTCACAGAGCTGGTGTGTCTATGGCGACGCAAGAGGTCGGTCGTATCCAAGAAAAAAAAAGGTTCTGTGCGGTGATTGTTGAATATCCAAATAGGTATTGCTGTCTGAGTAAAAGCAGCCGGCGAATGCTTTATTTTAGGTGATGCGAGAGGTCAAGGTAGCGAATTTGATAAATAAGAGAGACATGTAGTTGCCAAAGAGAGAAAGAGTGCCGTTGGTGTGAGTGTGTCGGAAGACTGTGCGGCAGAGCGGAAGATAGAAGAGTGTTGAAGGTCGAGGTGTTATGAGAGGGAAGAAATGAAGCAATTCGGAGAAGAGAAAAAGTATGTAGGAGGGAGAAAAGCGGCGAGGAGGGCAGCTGGGAAAGAGACGAATAAGACGAGCAAAAGGTAATGGAAAAGAACTGTCAAAACCGGCAGGAACGAGACGAATGGGGGGGGGGGGGGGAAGAAGAAAACTAAAACATAAAAAAGAAGCAGAAAAGAATAGCAGACTTAAGGCAAGAGCCAAATACAAGAGTAGAGAAAATGGCAGGAGCCACCGGGTGTGGGAGAGAATTAGGAAAGCACTTTGGGCCATACAAAGCAACAGGGGGGTGAAGAAAAGGAAGGAGCAAAGGAACGTAGGACCATACAGAGTAGGAGCAACGGAGAGCATAAGCATAAGCAGAGAGCATCTGTTAGAGCATGGCAAAGTATCGTCAAAGTACCACCCAGTGCTACGGCGGGATGATATTGTATTGAGAATGGCAAGGGATTACTACAGACTACGGAGTAAGATATGTTTTATATAGCAAGAGCTGCAGGTATTGTTATTGCAGCATGAAAACGGCGGCTCGTGGGCAGGCGGGATACAAAGGATGGAAGAGAGAAAGAGGAAAGAGGGAGGAAGGAAAAGAGAAAGAGAGCAAGAGAGGAAAGAAGCGAGGTAGCTTTGATCCGACAAGGAAGGAGGGGGTGTGGTGTTAACGGACGAGGGAGAGACAGGAAAAGAAAGAAAAAGGCAAGAGCAAGTAGAGAAATTAGGAAAGAGCACGCAGGCAAGGTACATACATACTACATGTGTATATGGGTACGTCGAAGCACGGAGCAAGAGCATGGTTTGTGGAAGGTAGCTACCGAGGATGAATGCAGCAGGAGCCCATAGCAGACAAAGTATATCGCAGCTGGGAGAGGGAGGATCGAGTACTTTCACATCTCAATACAGTACATAGTATATATTATTTATTGCCACGATACAGAGTACAAGTAGGACACTCGGTAATACTCTGCAGACAGCAAAGGGAAAGATGGGAGCAAGGGTGGGCAGGAGACCAATTGCAGGGAAGGAGCGGCCGACGACAGAGCTTAAGCTAGTCACAAGGTCGATTTTAGGATTGTGGTGTGGTGTGTGTAAAATACAAGTACAGAAAGAGCACAGGAAGGGGCATAAAAGCGAAAAGCGGTAAAGGAAGGCGCGAGGTGTGACTGCACCCTCGATGCATAAGGCAAGATACGATCCATTCTGCCATGCTGCGCCAGCGATACGGAACACTGCGAGGATTTCCATAGTCTGTACAGAGATTGAATATGCTTGACTGAATCTAATCTTGATCTTGTTTTACATTGTTTGCAGCCTGCATTGCACGAGGATGGATTGGACAACGAGTGCAGAGTGCAGAATGCAGAGTGCAGTGCAGGCGGGGAGGAGCTTCAGCGGAGCTACTCTGTACAGGGAGATGGTAAGTTACAGAGTATTACTCTGTATCAAAACGGCAAGCGCAAGATACGAGTGCATGTGGGATAGGGAAGGAGCGACTCGAGGGGCGCCGATACGGGATAGGCAGGAAAGAACGAGCGGGCAAAAGAGGAAAATGGGAAAATCGGGCAAGAGAGAGGCAGGTGACAGCTTCCTGAAAGCGCAGACTGCTGGGGGTGTGCGTCGCAAGTAGCCTCTGTTGGCCCCATACCAAACATAGTACGGAGTAAGTAATACCCACGGCCAAGAGTGCTCCGTTCCTTCTTTCTTTCTCTCGGCCGTTCCTTCTTTATTCATTTGATTTCGACTTTTTTTCTTTTTCCCTTTGCTCTTTCCTCTTTTCCTCTTTCCTTCCATTTCCCTTTCCTTTCCTTTTCTTTATCTAATGAGCTAATGGGCGTTTGTGGTTTCACGTTTTCCTTTGTTCTCTGTACATAGTAGTAATTAACACGGCTTGCATTGCCTCTTTTTTTCCTTGGTCATAGCCAAATAAAATAGGTCGACGAGTTTGCCATCGTCGCAGTTGCCTTCCTATTTGCAGCTAGTTGTGGCTAGCTGTGCTAGCTACCTCCTAGCTTTTTCACGGGCAACCTCCGGACACGAATACTAATTGAGAAGTAGAGATTTAGAGAGTAGATGAATAAGGGCGAAGCAAACAGGACGAGAACAACAGACACAGAAGGAACAAGCAAAGAGGGATGAGGGATAAGGAATACGGAAAGAGCAGGTGAACGGGACAAGGAAGCAGGAAGGCACGAAGAAGATTATGATAGATGGGAGGGGAAGAGCAAGGCGGGGAGGGGCGTGTACTTGGGTGCATTTGCTGTTTTGCTACATAGTATGCACGATGTATTGGTCGCACTTGCTGTTGCTATTTACTACTCTCGATGGATGGAGTCTTTGAAGAGGCAAGACCCTTCAAGCTGGTATGCGGCGCTAGATCCGAATAGGAAAGGAAGAAGCAAAGAGTGTACCTTGCCAGGGAATTAAATAGGTGGAAATATATTTTTTAATTGAAGCGAAGAGAGGAGAGAGAGAAACTCTCAAAGAATGAAGAAACGATGCAGAAAAGGTGAAGAAACTACAAGGAGCTCAAAACTGAGACCAGCGGAAAAGACGTTACGGATACATGGGTCTGCCGTGTGTTTGGCTAATAAACCGAGCTTCAATGCAGGCAATTAAAGAGGAGAAAGGTATAAAAAGATGGGTTTGAGAGCAGAAGAGAGTTAGGGAAGAAAGTAGACGGAGAAAAGAGAGAAAAAGAAAAAGGAAAAACAGAAGAAAAAGAAAGAAAAAAGAGGAGCCACAACAAAGAGAGGGGCAAGAACAGTCATAATCAGAAGCAGAAGGAGCTGACGAAGATAAAGCTATGCAAATGTAGTGGATAAGCAGGAGCGAATGGCATGGCAGACAAATAAGGAAAGAAGCAACGACGCGAAGATGATGAAAATTTTAGATTAGAATTTCATAACCAAAAGAAAGAAAAAAAGAGACTAGAAGGTTGGAAGGATAAAGGAAGAGTAAAGACTTAAAAAAAAATGAAATGAAAAGCTCCTCTATTAGCTTTGACCAGAGCTATGTATTGGGCTAAATGAATAAATATTACATATTATATAGTAGAAGCAGATTCAGAGAGGCGAATAGCAGAGGTAGCAAAGCGAGGTCAGCTATAGGGAAGAACGAAATGAAAAGAAGAAGAAAAAAATGAAGCCGAGAGCGGAAACAAAGAAAACCGAATAAAAACGGCAAAAAAAAAAGTGTACAATGTACATGGCAACAGGGAGCTTGATGTCGTCAGGGCTTGCAGGGGTGGTGGCTGTGGGCAAGCAAGAAGCAAGTAGCAAGAGCAGAGAGGTAGAGAGGTTGCAGGCTCGAGGTAGCAGCATGCAAAGCGCAAAAGAGGGGAGGGGGTGCTCTTAGCCGGCGATGATATGGAAGGAGCTCTGGACCTCTCTTGTTCATGGGAGATGCTCTGCTCCCTCGTCTCAAGGCTGCCTGGCAAAGAAGCTGCTGCTGCCATTCGCTCTTTCTCGTTGCTGCTTTCCCTTTCGTCGCCTTCTCCTTGTATGTATGATTACTCAGTCAGTACATTTGCCTATATTTGCCATTGCCTTATAAGACAGCCAGACAAATACAATTCTTGAAATGCTGCAGCTGCTACTTCCTCTTTCGGCCAAATTATGCTTCTTGCATGGGCTTGCGCCCGCTCCTGCCGCCGCTGCAGATGCAGATGCAGCAGGGTTGCCATTTGTGTTAATACCATTTGCCATAGGGTTACAGCAGGCAGGTCTCGGTGCTGCAGTCAGTGATGTGGTGCTGCAGGGAAGGACTAGGTCTCTCTGGCCTAAAAAGCGACCGAGTCACAAGCTCTTCCTGTTCAAAAACGAAAAAGGAAGAGAGAAGAGAGAAGGAGGGGTGACCCTGGTCGCTCCTTCCGCCACTTCTTCTCTCTTGTCCACTTTTGCTGTAGCTCTTGCTCAAACGGGCTCCTCTTTTGCCATTTGCCCTTTCCCTCTTCTTTTTTTTTTTTTGTGCCGGCAGAATCTTTTGACCGGCAGAATTTTCCACATAGTAGCAGTCTGTATTGCAGAGGTATCATTTGTATCATTTAATGCTCTCATTTATTCCCGCTTCCGCTCTCGACGGCATCCACCTGCACATGGCGATGCGCAGCACCGGCCAGGCCCCGATTCTTTTCTCTTTGGTGTATTTTCCCTGTGGCCTCTGTCTGGCCTCTCTTTGGCCTCTCTTCAGCGTGGCGACCGCCCTATGGAGCACTTACCGTATTGGTAAGAATACAATGTACCATGTACACGCCGGCGCCCTGTCGCCCGGGCGGACAACCACCGTACTGGGAAACTGTACGAGTCTCGACCCGCAGCTACCACAAGCTCCGTGCTTGAGGCAGGCAAACGAGACATAGAACAAAGAGAGCGGTGATCAAATTTGCTTTGATTGCCGATTGCTGATAGTAGCCCTGTCTAATCTAGAGTAGTCTGGCAGCTCTACTCAGTACTAGTAGCCCACCTACTATGTAAATAGCTCGACCCGTCACGAGCTATGACTAGCTAGAAGGAAGTAAAGTAGACGAAAAAAGAAGAAAAAGAGAAAAAAAAGAGAGGAAAAAGGTTAAGTAACGCCGCATTGTGAGTCAAAGACGCGGTGTATCTACCGAGGAATAGCGTAATAGCGTATAGCGTAATAGCACAGGCGTTGTTGATATATTCAAGTTGGATGGTATAAAAAGTAGAGAGAAAAAAAAGAAGAAAAGAAGAAGAAAAAAAGAGAAAAAGAAGAAAAAGAATAGCTAAAATTGAATACAAATTAAATATGATGGTCTAGCCAAGAGGTCAATTAGCAGCATTACTGCCCAACGAGAAGCCGGCGAATCAAACCCTTGATGAAAGACAGAGAATGAAAGATAAAATATGAAAGATGAAAACTCGGAACATCGTGGGCTTGGTTCAAGAGCCATCTGTGAAGCTGGGCCCGGCGACTTGAGAGGCGCATCGGCATCTGACATTGGCTTGGAGCCTATCGATCCTGGGATTGGCTGCGGCTCGTATAGGTTTTACATTGTACGTGATATCCAACAGTCGGTGAGTATGTTCTAATTCCATATATTGCTTATTTTTATACAATGTCTAGTAGCCGGGCAATTGCATTTCTTTGTTGACTTGATGATTCGTTGGTATTTTCTATAATTCTGTAGAGTTTATACAATTAAACAAGCGCATCAAATCTGGAAATTTGCTATAAAGTACATATGCTTTGAAATCAAAAGTCCAAAAATTTACCATGTAGTATGTAGAAAGGCCAGAAGACCAGACGAGTCTCTCTGAGCTTCAATTGCTTAAACTTCTTCAACTTGTGTTGGCCAGTCTCTGCCGACCGTCAACCTCGAGACCCAGTAGACCAGACAGATCAAAAGTTGGCTCGAGCTGCAGCTATATAGAGGCCATTATATACATAGCATGTACCACTTCTGCAGCCGAGCTCGGCCGCGGACGCAACACGAGTCTGCTGACCTGCTCGCCAGAACGAACTGCTGCCGAGTAGGCCTGAATATTGCTGCCTGCTACCGCCTCTGCGACCGTGCTCTGTACCCTGTATGCTCGTCAGCCCAGCCTCAGTCACTGACGCGTGGAAGACGCAGCCCAGCCATGGGTGAGCCTTGCCCAGACGCCGTAGGGCCACGGGATGGATTACATCGTAAACTATCACAAGCTCATAGATCATAGATCAGACATCGGCATCGACATCGCCATCACAGGTTCCAGACTAAGATTCCAGATCCCTTGATGGCAAGATAAGCTTAGAGATACATACTGTGCACTGTGATACGACCGAAGAAGACCCCTCAAGGGAGGCAGACGTCATGGGCCTGAATTGGGACGAGCAGACCCACTTTAATTGGCCGAAAGCCTGATGGAGGGGGCAGCTCGATGGAATGCAACCACAGAAAATGTCATGTGCGAACGGTCTCACGCTGGAATGAACCGCATCCAGTTGTTGATTATTGATGGAAGGATAAAGGAGAGTGGTCATGAGTGGGCAGAATGTGATTACCGTCGCAGCGTCGTGCACTCTGCCGGCTGGAAAGCTTACATAAGCACGAACGAGCACAACCGAATCGGCCCAGAGTACTGACGGTGCCGTGTAGCTCGGCGGAGATGGAAGCAAGCGTGATCGCAGGAGAAGAGAAGAAAGAGAAGTCGTTGAGGCCAATCCAATGCCGACGCCTTGCCAATACAATGCCGATGCAGTGCCAATTCTGGCAGATATAAATAGAATATACGTATACAGAGTCAGGTTCGCACATTGGGAAGGAACGAATCTGCCATACTGAGCACCACAATACGACAAACCAGAGACAAAGCCCCCCAAAACAGTCAGCAAGCGTACGCATACGTAATTTTACATGCAGTCCACAGGGCTGTGGCTAGGCAAGGAAAGCGCAAGGCAAACTGCACAGCAAAAGAGGAGAGCACCCCACTACAAGGCAATTGGCGTGCATAATGGGAAGGAACGCGAAACAGGGCTTGTAGGGGTGGTGCGGGAGTGCAGACCAGAGGTGAAAGGGCAGTACATTCCTAGAGGAACGAGAGAACGAGCAAGCGAAAAGAAAGCGAAAAAGAAAGATTTGAGGAAATGAAACAGAAAATGAAGGAGGGGATGGGCGTCATCGGGCTTGTCTTTTTTCGCGTTTCGCTTTTCGGCTTTTATTTTGCTGCAACTTTAATTCGGTTATTAATACATTTCATGTTCCTGTCCCTGTACCGATGACTGCCTATTGCGGCACGGCAACGGTCGCGACTTCTTCAATCGTCGCTCTTGTATTGCTTCATCTTGTTCTTCTATTTTTTCTTGCTTTCTCATAAACTGGACCAGCTCCTTCCGTCTGTGTCCTGTGTTTGTCGCTGCTTTGCATCGCTCTTTCCATCTCTGCGTCTACCTATCCCCGTCGATTCCACCCCCGCCATTACCTCACCCGACTAGTTTTAGCGCCCGTGGCATCTGATTCTCACTCTGTATTGTCTGGTACCAGCCTGCCTTGGTGCTGCAATCTTACTTTTTTACGGAAGGAGCTCTCAACGTTTTCGTTTTCTTGGCTGGCATATCCTTTTGGCCTCTTGCTTTATTGGGGCATCGACTTTTCTCGGCCTCTGCCTCGACACTGCATACATAATCTGGCCTCATCCCCGACATTGCTTCTCGGGTTGATTTCTTTCGACATCTTGCTCTTAGTGCATTGACTTTGTGTCCGAACGTGCCGACATTGCTACCATCCACTTCGGACTAGAGACGGACATAAGACAGACATAGAACTGGCGACATCATCATTATCATTGACATCGACATCGACATCGACGACATCGACGACGACGACAACACAAAAAACAGACACTCGGGCAATCTAAACACATAGACATAGACCAGCTGCAACTTCTACACCTCCCACACCTCTACCGACCATTGCCATCGCCTAAAGACCAACCGCAACGCTGCCCCCACCACTATGACGTCTCCCGCCGACGGCGCCCAGCCCAACGATGTGGCTTCAGCAGCCACATCTGCATCTGCATCTGCATCTGCATCTACATCTACACCTGCCATTGCATCTTCAAATATAACAGAGTCGACTGCACCTGATGCAGCATCAAGGGCAGACGCACAGACTGTCCAGCCGCCCGGGCAAACCTTGACCGGCAAACAAGAGCACTGTTTGTCTGCCCCTAGCTTTTGGCCTCTATAGCCTACACCGAACACTGACTGACAAACAGACCTCAAACGCGAACTCATGGGCGAGCAGGCAAAATGGGAAATCTCCGAGCTCAACTCGCCGACAGCCCTGCGTCGCTTTGGCGCCCCTTTCCGCTCCGACGTCGGTGAAGTGTCGCCGCTCGACTCCGGCCTGCCCATCCTCCGCTACATCTTTGTCCACCACGTCCGCGAGTTCCCCTTTCTCGACAAGGCCCGCGAAAAGGAGTTTTGGCAGGACAAGCTGCAAGTCTTTCTCGAGTCCTTTGCCGGCAAGAACATCTCGTCCTCGGAAGACCGCCTCGAGGAAACAAAGCGCCGCAAGCTGGCCACCAAGGCCCAGAAGCTCGTGGAGCTCATGATGGTGTCGGGCATCCGCACCTCGTCCGGCTTCGAGGAGCGCATCCGCTTTGCCGAGCTCGAGATCGTCGACCGCGACGCCATCGACACGGGCGTGCTGGGATCCATGCCTGAGGGCAACTTTGTCAACGGCTGGGACATTAACGTGGCCGGCGTGCGCATCACCTCGGTCAAGCGCAACATCCGCTACCACAAGCATGCCGAGTTTGTGCTGCGCGTCAAGAGAAAGGGCGAGCTGGACCACTTTGTCGGCCGTCGCTACGGCGACTTTGCGCGCCTGCACAAGGACATTAGCACAGAGCTGCCGGGCCGCGTGCTGCCGTCGCTGCCACGAAAGAACAAGACGCACTCGACCGCCAGCAACATGGTCGGCAGTTTTGTCAACTCGGACGACGACGCCTCCTCGATCTCGTCTGCCTCGACCCAGATGACGAGCCCGACCTTTTTGGCGCCCAGCAGCGGCGGCGGCCTGGGGGAGTCATTCAAGAATCTCTCCATGTCGCACCGCCGGACCGGGTCTACTGCGTCGGGCAAGGCATCGCCGCGCCGTTCGTCTGACATGCCGCGCAGCCCCCTGACCCCGACGACGCCGTCGAGTAGTGCACGGGAGAACGTGCTGCTGTGGCGCGAGAACCAGCGCATTTCGCTGCGTGCGTTCCTGCGCACACTCCTGCAGAACCCGCAGATTGCGCGCACCAAGGCCATGGAGGAGTTCCTGACCAAGGACTCCATGACGCCCAGAGACGACGATGTCGAGGACATTATGCGGCGCCTTGCCGTCGACAAGAAGCGCATGCAGGAGCAAAAGAAGTTTTACGAGATTGCGCGCAAGCGTGCCGCGGAGCTGGACGTGTACATGGAGCAGTTCCGGCAGGACATTGTGGAGCGCAACGGCCTTACGATGCTGTTCAAGGAGATCAAGGAGAAGAACACGATCCAGGACCTGAGCATCCAGTACCAAAAGTTTGCGGAATGGCTGCGCATCGAGGTGGCCGCCACGATCTATCATTTGTTCCTGGCCGAGGACAACTCGCCGGAGCTGTTTGCGCAGGCCAAGCGCATCCACTCGCTCATCCCGTACACGCTGATCAAGAACGTGATCCGCGTGGCCAACCCGGCGGCGGTGATGTCGGGCGTGCTGGACATTTTCCTGGCGCAGCCGTTTGGCACGCGGTCGCTGATGCAGCGCATCTTCTCGCTGACGCTCAACGACGGCATCCGGCAGTTCCAGCGGTCGATTGATGCGCTGGCGATCAAAATTGACGACGCCGTGTTTGTGAAGAAGCTCAAGGCGTACTCGGACGCGGACGAGGAGGTCAAGACGGTGATCCGCGAGGAGGCGGAGCGCGACGACGTGGACCTGATTGTGGGCGTGCTGCGATCGGAGCTGATTGAGCCGGCGCTGCAGCCGGAGCAGATTGGGCGGCTGTACAATGCGTATGTGGCGTTCAACTCGGCGGTGGAGAGCGTGGTGGACGAGGAGCTGAAGCAGGGCGCGCAGCTGTTCTCGTACCTGAAGCAGCTGATGAAGCTGCACACCCGGCAGCGTGATAAGGCCATGATGCTGAGTCTGGTGGAGGAGCCGGTAACGCTGTCGCTGTTCCGCGACCTGTTTACCATTTTCTACGAGCCGCTGGTGCGCGTGTACAAGTCGGCCAATGTGTACAGCAGCGTGACGGACTTTGCCGCCTTTATGGACGACATGATGCAGGTCGTCGAGCGCTGCCACGAGCAGGACGCGTCGGCCGACCCCAACCAGACGGTGCAGGCCTTTATCGACCTGTGCCAGCGCCACGAGCACAACTTCTACAAGTTTGTGCACGAGGTGCACACACACGACAACGGCCTCTTTACGCAGCTCATGGGCTGGATCGAGGGCATCCTCGAGTTCCTGCGCAAGGGCCCTGTCAACGGCACGCTGGACATCAACGCGCTGTTCGAGGGCGCCGTGAGCACGGGCACGCTCGACAAGGACGAGGCCATCAAGGAGGTCAACGAGCTGATTGCGTGGCAGGAGGCGCGCAAGAAGTGGCACCAGGACAAGACGCGCCAGAAGATGGCGGCCGAGGGCGGCGGCAATGCGGACGAGCAGGGCGGGGTCATGCCCGTGCCCATGACGGGCTTCAGCGTGGGCGACTTTGGCCTTAACGCGGCGGACCTGCAGGAGATGGACTATGACGAGTTTGACGACTCGGAGGACGAGGCGGTGCAGGAGGCAGAGGACGAGCTGGACCCGATCGAGCTGGAGCGGCGGCGGCGGTCCAAGCGGCAGGACCGGCTGCGGCGGACGGCGGGCGAGCCGGCGAAGCCCGAGGTGGGCGAGATCTACAAGCTCAAGGAGAACTTTTTGGTAATGCTACGGGCAGTCCTGGCGGAGTAGGGAGGCCGGAGGATGAAGGCGAGGAGGACGTGAAGACGAAAGAAGGTGAAAATACCATCTAGATACGGCATTTGAATTGCGGCGTTCTTTTAGTATTTTTTTTTTTGGTTATTCTGTCTATCTGGTCACCTTGGTTACAATTTTTCATATGATTTATATACCACTCTCTTGGATATCTCAAGCTCAACGACTGCATCTTGACATCTTGGCGCATCTCAACTTTTGGCATGGGCTTATGTAAGAGAAGCCGGGGACAGTGCCAGGAATGGTGTCGTGGCACAGTGTGTTTTAATAATCGGTGTACTACTTTGTACTTACACAGGTATTGCCGGATTGAGCAGGAACAGCTTGTCACATGTCTAGGCGGCGATCAGCGATCAGAGCTGCCAGCTCCCGAGCCCATCATCGGCCAGATGGCAACGATGCAAGAGGCAAAGATGGCAATCGGCATTGCAAGTGTTGGTGTTGGGGAATGTTTTTATGCGAGCAATAAAATGTCCTGAAGGAAATCAAACTTGAACCAAAAGAGTAGCTGCAGCCATTGGCCTGTTTATGATTATATAAGCAACCATGTACAGCTCTTCGGCAGGTGTTCGGCTAAGACACGAGAATGTTGATGACATAAGCTTTTGCACCGACACGCCAGCGCGGCCGACCACCTCGCTGCCAGTGGGTATTACTGGGTATTATTACAGAGTACAGAGTATGTGCGCCTGTGGAGTGGAGTAATGAGAAATGCCAGGCACCAGATTGGTCAGTTGTGGGGAAGCCCAGTAACGAGGGAAGAGAATACAGCACAGCGAGTGCACTATTACGGAGTAGAAAAGGCCGCCTGGAGACAAATACAAGCACGCTATTGGCCAGAACGGGGGCTGGCAAGTGTGGGACACGGCTCCTCCCCCAGAGGGAAAGCAGAAAGCAGAAAGCGGAAAGAGCACCCATAGTCAGTAGTAGTAGTCACGGCCTCGGAATTGTGCGGTTTCCTTTTTTCATCGATCGCCTCTTCTCGTCTCTGCCTCTCTCTCCGCCTCACTCTCTGCCTCCCCTTCTGATTCCGCCCATAACTCCATAGTCCCTCCACAACCCGCTACGACCTCATTCTACTTCATATCGGCTGGAGTATCTGCCGTCAGTGCCCCCGGCTGCTCCAAAAACCTCGACCCGCTCGATTGGCCTCTGATCGCACGACCCGACGACCCGACGACACCCACGACGACGAGGTCCTAGCCACGAGGCTCGCTCCCACAACACCGACACTCTACAATCTCCCCTCTCTCTACACACACGATGGCTTCCACAGGCGCGTGGAAGCGTCTGGCGACAGTGTCCCGGCCAGCGGTGCGTGCCCTCCCCCAGCCTGTTGCTGCCCTCCCCTCTTGGTCCTCCTCGATCCTCCCCGGTCTCCAGAATCACCACACCGGCCGACCGGGATGGCCCAGGAATCAACGGCGGCGGCCTAGGCAACAGCAGTCGCAGCTCTCCAGCCCAATCCAGCTTTGCTGACTATTTTTCCGTCTCTAGTTCAAGTCAACAAGAACCTTCTCCACGACTCGCCCTGCCGGTAAGTTTCCCACTCGACTCTTGACGCGCTCCAGCCGAGGATGTCCCTCATTGAAATAACACATCGTCTAACAACTCAGCTCGCGTCTTTGCAAATGGCCCGCTCCGTGCCAAGGAGGCTTCCTCCTTTGTGAGCTCAAAGTACCCCGTCATTGTAAGTTGCCCCCCCTCTCCGTCTGCCTGCCTCCTGCCACACACTCTCTAACACCACACAGGACCACGAGTATGATGCCCTCGTTGTTGGTGCCGGTGGATCCGGTCTGCGTGCTGCTTTCGGTCTGGCCGAGGCTGGCTTCAACACCGCCTGTATATCCAAGCTGTTCCCTACGCGAAGCCACACCGTCGCCGCCCAGGGTGGCATCAACGCCGCTCTCGGCAACATGCACAAGGACGACTGGCGCTGGCACATGTACGACACCGTCAAGGGTTCCGATTGGCTTGGTGACCAGGACGCCATCCACTACATGACCCGCGAGGCCCCCGCTTCCATTATCGAGCTCGAGCACTACGGCTGTCCCTTCTCCCGCACAGACGAGGGCAAGATCTACCAGCGCGCGTTCGGTGGCCAGTCCCGCGACTTCGGCAAGGGCGGCCAGGCCTACCGCTGCTGTGCCGCTGCCGATCGTACCGGCCACGCCCTGCTGCACACTCTCTACGGCCAGTCGCTGCGCCACAACACCAACTACTTTATCGAGTACTTTGCCATTGATCTGATCATGGAGGACGGCGAGTGCCGCGGTGTGCTCGCCTACAACCAGGAGGACGGCACCCTGCACCGCTTCCTGGCCAACCACACCGTCCTGGCCACTGGTGGATACGGACGTGCCTACTTCTCCTGCACGTCGGCCCACACCTGCACCGGTGACGGCATGGCCATGGTCACCCGTGCCGGCCTGCCCAACCAGGATCTCGAGTTTGTCCAGTTCCACCCTACCGGTATCTACGGCGCCGGCTGCCTGATCACCGAGGGTGCTCGCGGTGAGGGTGGCTACCTGCTCAACAGCGAGGGTGAGCGTTTCATGGAGCGCTACGCCCCGACCGCCAAGGATCTGGCCTCGCGTGACGTTGTCTCGCGTTCCATGACCCTGGAGATCCGCGAGGGCCGTGGTGTCGGTCCCGACAAGGACCACATCTACCTGCAGCTGAGCCATCTGCCCGCCGAAGTCCTGGCCGAGCGTCTCCCCGGTATCTCGGAGACTGCCAGCATTTTCTCCGGTGTCGATGTGCGCAAGCAGCCCATCCCCGTCCTGCCCACCGTCCACTACAACATGGGCGGTATCCCCACCAAGTACACGGGTGAGGTCCTGACCGTCGACGACGCCGGCAACGACAAGGTGGTGGCCGGCCTGTACGCCTGTGGTGAGGCCGCCTGTGTGTCTGTGCACGGCGCCAACCGTCTGGGCGCCAACTCGCTGCTGGATCTGGTCGTCTTTGGCCGTGCCGTGTCGCACAGAATCCGCGACATCTCGAGCCCCGGCGAGAAGCTCAAGCCCATGCGCGCCGACGCCGCTTCCGACTCGATCGAGTACCTCGACAAGATCCGCACCTCGGACGGTCCCCGCACCACGGCCGACGTGCGCCTGGCCATGCAAAAGACCATGCAGACGGATGTCAGCGTGTTCCGCACGCAGTCCTCGCTGGACGACGGTGTGCGCAACATTACGTCCGTCGATAAGACCTTTAGCGAGGTCGGCATCAAGGACCGCAGCATGATCTGGAACTCTGACCTGGTCGAGACCCTGGAGCTGCGCAACCTGCTGACCTGCGCTGCCCAGACCGCCACCTCGGCTGCCAACCGCAAGGAGTCGCGCGGTGCCCACGCCCGCGAGGACTTCCCCGACCGTGACGACGTCAACTGGATGAAGCACACCCTGTCCTACCAGAAGACGCCCCACGGCCCCGTCGAGCTCAAGTACCGCAAGGTCATCAGCACCACCCTGGACGAGAACGAGTGCAAGCCTGTCCCTCCCTTCAAGCGTGTCTACTAAGCAGACAGACGCTGTATAGATGCTGTATTTAAGCTGTTTGCTTGTTTTTAGTGGCTGTTCTTTTGCTCTTTTGCTCTTTTGCTCTTTTGCTCTTTTGCTCTTCTGCGTTTCTTCACCTGTCTGTTTTCCTTTCCTCCTTTCTACTGTTGTACTGTTTCTTTGCTGTCTCCCGAGACCACCTTATTCCTTGTTATATACAGTAAGCAGTCTTCAAACGCATATATATACACCGCGCTGAGAAGCACAGGCGAGGTCTGGCATCGTTCCCGGAGGCCGGGTCGATCTACGGCAGAAAACATATTTGTCTATTTATAGTTGGATAACAATAGAAAAAAAGAATAAAAACATCACAACATCACAACATCACCGAGCCAAACACAAGCATCAATCAAATGTAATGCATATATTGATATAAAGTAAAACAACACGCAGTTTGAGTTCTGGCTGTCGCCCTCCACCCATCTGTATCTGATAGCTGATATCTAATGTTTGAGCCAGGCCGGGGCGTGCATCCCTCGCGGCTCCCTCGTTTGTGAAACCCTGCAAAACCTGCAAACTCTGTATGAATAAACATGCTTGGACTCTTGCCATCAGCAACTCCTTCCCAGATAACATACTTCTCGACAACTCTTCTCAACTTCAATTAGTCGAGACCCGCATCCTCACCTCTTAGCAGCGGTGTCCCATACAGGCGTACAGTTAAAGGCTTAGGCAGATTATTGCCCGGCCGCAGGATCACTCTCGTTCAGGAGTTGGCCTTCGTCATGCATCTGAAGGCCAGCCAGATCGTTCCGGTTATCCACCATCCACTTCGTGAACATGGGCACATCCTCGGCAATCTTGCCAGGGACAAACGGATTCTGAAGCATCTTTGGAAGAATACCGCGTGCATCTGACACAGTCGCCATTGTCCATTCAATGCGGTACGCAGGAGAAGCGTTGGCTTCTTCGGAAGGGGGCTGGGCGGAAAGTGCGCCTGGCGCGGCGCCGTCTCTAGTGGCGACCGATGCAGCCGCACCTGCTGCGTTTACGCTTGCTGCGTTTGCCTCAGTTGCCTCAGATGCCTCAGGTGCCTCAGGTGCCTCAAGTGCTGCAGGTACTGCGGACGCGTCGGGCTCGGTAGCGGTACTTGTTTCAGCCGTAATCCCACCTCTCAGAGTTGACTCACCAGGGATAGCACCAGTCTGAGCGGTCGCACCAGTCTCGGCAGCCTCACCAGACTCGGCAGTCGCGCCACGCTCAGAAAGCCCTGCAATCACAGCACGTACGTCGCTTGGAGCATTGGGGGCGTCTCCAGGCGCAAGGGGTTTGGAGCTCAGTCTCCGCTTCAGCGACTGTCTGATACTGCTTGCTGTCCGCGATAGTGTCCTTCTCGATACAGGCCGCTCAGCCGACTCTCCTTCTGGGTGCGAAGTCGCAACCGCAGTCACAGCCACGGGCTCCGGCTCCGGCTTCGGCAGTGGGATCCTGCGAAAGACTTCGACGCTCGCATATGAGCCTACAACAGTGTTGGGCTGACCAGCCAGTTTGATCTGGCCCTCGGGAGTAGGCCAGTATTGCCACCTGTCAATGGGTGCGCTGATGACATACATTTCGTTCATAGGCACGTTCTGGCAGGTCATCTGCACAACGGGAAAGACGCGGTTGGCAAGCGGAGAGCCAACCTTGTGCTCCATCTCGACAATGGCCAGAGTAATATCGGTCCACTCTGAGCCACGCAGGCCGATGTCTGTGATTGGCGGTATATCTTTTGCTGCATCCCATGTATCCCAGGTTCTGCCGTTGGCGACCGTATCGGTCATGCCTACTTCGGTATCGACATGCCCCTTCTTCATGAAGGCATAGAACTCGCCCCAGGATGCCGTGCCGGCACGTCTCGTGTCATCGTGGTACGAGCGGCGGCAAGCCCACGCCTCGGCGTCCTTCTGCCCAAGGGGCTTGTATTTCTTGGTCAGGAGATCGACTTCGATTGTGACATCGCCGCCAGTCTTCTCGGCGCCCTTGTACGTCTTTGTAGACTTCTTGCTCCATCTGGATCCTGCAGAGACTCTGGGGGTGGCATTGTCGTAAAAGTCGTCGACCGAGGCCATCAGAGGGACAGCCTCTTTGAGGAGCTGCTTGACGACGCCGACAAGACCTTCAGATGATCCACTTTCTCCGACATCAAAACGAACCCTGTCGGACGGCACGCCGCTGAGACGCAGAAATCTCGAGTTTTCAATGGCCGGATCCCGAAAGGAACCTAAAGCCCTGGCCTCACGGGATGCTGCCAGTGGGCCAGCTCCCGGGGCCAGCGATGACGCACCTTCTTCACCGTCCACACCCGGAGCCACTTCTCGCGTTCTGCTCCTCATGTCGGTCTGCTTGGGTGTTTGTTTGTTTTGGTGCAATGTATACTTTGTAGAGGAGGGTCAAAGCTGGTGAAGAGGCTGGTTTGCTATGGCTGCAAAAAGGAAGAGATATAAGCGTGGAAGTGGAGAGAGGCTGAAATGCCAAGCTTTTGTGTTGACTTTCGGCACGGCCCTGTGGGATTCTGTTCCTGGACGGCTTATTGAGTGGCGCTGTCTCCCCTTTGTTTCATGCTCTCGGATCCTGGGGAAGGGGGCTGCGGAAGACAGGGGATTATGCTGACTAGAGCCAGAAGCTAGAAGCAGATGAGATAAGCTGCAAATGAGGCAAAGTCAGCAAGTAAGCGTGAAGCAAAGCTCTGATGTGGAATCGGGGGATTAGGCCTGTGAAGAGAGTGTGAAAGTGTGTGAGTGGGAAAAGGAAAGGCGAAAACGAGAGGTTGGGGGGAATTGGGGATGAAAGAGAGAGGGAGAGAGGGAGAGAGTCAAAAAAGTAAACAAGGACCCGGTTCCGATTGGCCGAGCAGAGTAAACAAAGACTGTTGCTCCTGCCCAAAGTGAATTTTTAAATAGGCAATTAATTATCATTAGACTACGAGGAAGTACAGGTGACAAGGGAAAGGAACGGGCACTGCATCATGCATCTAGAGGATCGGGAAGGCGCGATGAGGCAGCTTTCCATCTAGTCTCCGTTGTCTGTTTCCCGTTTTTAGTTTCCGTTGTCTGTTGGGACCACAGCGGGGCGTCGTACTACCGTGCCTGCCGTGGTCGCTCTTTCCCAAGGAAATTGGAGCATTGCTTTTTCAGAGAAGGAGCAATGGCCGTGCCGCATTGTCCTTTCTATCCCAGGCGCAGTCGATGGCATGGCGGCAAGTGCAACCACCGGCCGTTGCCAACTTGCTACACATGCATGTCTCACGCAATCAATCCGCACAAAATTTATGTATTGTATTTCAATTGTTATAGAGTTTGATTATCTAGTATGCAAAATATGGTATTGATTATGTAATATATAATGCTGTAGCCGCAAGAACGTCAAATAGCCAGCCGCGTTTGCAATGTGTATTTTCCTTCTCCCGCTGTCTATACCGTTCCATGAGTGAAGATCCGGAAGTGATTAATTAATAAAGGTAAAGTTAAAATAGGGTAAAAAGATGGTACAGACAAATAAAAAAAGATAGAAAAAAAACCATATCAAGAAACTCCGACAATGAACACCGAAATTGAAATCATAAATCAGATTTTCCACTACATTCACCATAAGAACAAGGCCAAGCCAAGACCAGACCAAGGCCTATGACTGGTCGCGGCGCTCCCAGTAGATGTTGGCCGGCTCCAGAGGCCGCGAGAAGAGCGACTGGTAGTCTGTGCCGATGACATCGTTGCTGCCGTCAATGTTGCGGAACTTGAAGAGGCGCACGACCTCGGCGACAATGGTCTGCAGCTGCACGTTGGCAAACTGCTCACCAATGCACCGGTGGCGGCCGGCACCAAAGGGCAGGTAGGGCGACTTGCCGCCCTTGCTGACGAGGCCGTAGCCATAGTCGATCTTCTCCTCTTCGGCGTCGTCGACAGCACGGGCGGCCATGGTCGGGGCGTTGGGCGAGTCCTGCTCCCACCGGTGGGGGTCCCAGACCTCGGGGTTGGGGAAGAAGTTCGGGTCGCTGGCGGAGACGCCGGGGGCGGACATGAGGACGTGGCTTGTGGGGACGACATACTTGGTGCCGGGGACAGCCAGGGGCTGCTTGACGGCACGCATGATGGAGTGGATGGGGGCGTGTATGCGGAGGGTCTCCTTGACAATGGCGCCGTGCAGGGGCAGCTTGGCGAGGTCCTCGTACTGCAGGGGGGGCAGGTCGGGGCCAAGCACGCGAACCTGCTCCTGGTAGAGCTCCTCCATGATGTCGGGGCGGGCGGCGAGACGCAGCATGATCCAGGAGGAGGTGGACGAAGACGAGTGCTGGCCGGCCATGAGGAGGGCGATCATCATGTGGGCGATTTCGTGGTCGGGGACGCGGACGCCGTTCTTGTAGGTGGAGTTCATAAGGTGGAACATCATGTCCTGGGCGTCCTTCTCGCCGCCGGCACGACGGCGCTGGATGGTATCCATGTAGAGCTTGGCAACGGTGCGCTGGGCGTGGTCGCGGCGGTTGTTCCAGGGAAGAGGGGCCCAGTGGAGGGAGAAGTTGATGGGGCTGAAGCCCATGTCGAGGTCGTGGTAGAGGGCAGCAAGGGACTCGTCAAACTGGTCGCGGATGGCCTTGCCCTGCAGGGCGTGGGAGGCAGTGAAGATGGTGATCTCGGCCATCTTGGGGGGGATGTTGACCTCGCCGGACTTGCCCTTGAAGGCGGCGGTGCGCTTGAAGTAGCTGGTGACCTCGTCGGAGATGATGGGCACGTACTGGCGGAAGGCCTCGGTGGTCAGGGCAATCTTCATAAACTTCTTCTGCTCCATGAGCTTGGAGTTGGGGCAGTCGTAGACGACATCCTTGCCGAAGACGGGGGTGGTCAGGACGGTGTAGATCTCCTCGGCGTTGACGTCGCGGATCTTGCCGTTGAGGATAAAGTCGTTGCCGGCGGGACCGACGCAGACGGTGGTCTTGCGGCCGAGGAGGACAAAGGTGAAGACGTCGCCGTACTTTTCGCGGTTCTCCTGGAAGAAGCGCGGCGGGTCCATGCCGTAGGTGACGGTGCTGCCGATGACGGGGAACCAGTGGAAGACGACGGGGGGCTCATTGGAGTTCTTGAAGAGGATCTGGTTGAGGACGTTGAGGATGATGACGAGGACGACGGTGGAGATGAAGCCGAGGCCGATCTGGGAAGCGAGGCCGAGCTGGGAGAACTGGACGGCCAGAGGGCCGAGGACCTCCTGAAGAGCGCCCATTGTGTTGGTGTTGGTGTTGAGGCGCGACGCGTAGAGGTTAGACGAAGTATAAGGAGGAGGAGGAGGAAGATGTGAAGAGAAGGGTGAAGAGAAGAGTGAAGAGAAGATAGAAGATAGAAGATATAATATAGAATAGAGAGGAGAAAGGGAAAAAGAGAAATACAGAGCTCGCAGTCGATTGGGAAATAGATCGATGCGAATTGGTCAAACTGCAACAGAGCTTGCAGAAGAAAAAGGGAGGGGAGTGGCTAGGAAAAGGAGGTCGAGGTCAGGCAGAGCAAAAAAGGGCGGCCTAGAAGATGTAAATACTATGTATGTAACTGTGAAGAAGAGGCTGTAGGGCAGTCAACCTCAACAGTGCAGAGTACAGGTACAGTGCCCCTTTTTTCTAGTCCAGGGCAAAATCTCATATAACAGACAAAGGCAGAAAGTGGTGTCGAGGCTGGCCAATCGCATGCTAGTCGTATTCGTATCCGCAACGAAGGCATGTACTGCTGCCGGCATGAGTCTGCACAAAGATACTTTCTCGTATTCGGCAGTGGGCCCATCCGTCTGTACCTTTTTATTTTGTATTTATTTCTTGATTAAATTTTAACTATTTTGAATTGCTTTTTCGTCCTCGAAATGACACTCCTATTTTCGTGCTTGCAAATCGTGTCATTCTAGTAGCTGGATCGTGCCTATGAGGGGCTCCCAAGTAGAGTCAGATGTTATTCAAGTACATAGCAGTCCGTTCATTGTTTGCGATGCTCTGTACTTAGAGGTGCGCATAGTGATGCTCTGTACTCTGCCTGCCCCTTTCAACACGCCACGCTTCACGATGATTATATAATACGCTACGAATAAGATTACATAGTATGAATCTTTAAAGAAGGAGCCGTCCCCTTTCTGCCATGGGCTAATCTCATATCGAGTCTCGTCATCCCATATTGCACCGTACCATATATCTGCGCGTCCCTGCTAGTACTATGTAAATCTTACGATAATTGACATCATATCCGCTATTGTTTACCACCGTACTCACTTAGAACCAAGCTCTCGCGGGTCAGCATCGGCAGCGCTATCATTCGCCAATCCGTGCAGCTCTCTGACAGTGCGCACGCACTGTGAACTAGACCATGCTGACACCTTCCACACTCTTTCCAAATCCAGTAATATCCATCTTACACCTCAACAAGAGATACGTTCGTATTCGTGTGGCACGTGATGCCGACGTCCTCTCTTACATCTTTTTCGTATTCTTGTAGATTCGGACCAGCCGTGTTCGCTCAACAAAGTGAGCTACAGTACTGTGAGACATGTAGATCTGTGTTTGCGTCTATATATTGTATGTATATATGTATGTTATATGTTGTGTGAATGTATGGTATTCTAGCTGCCTAGCAGCTGATGCTGATGCTATCTAAAGCTATACGATGCATGATGGTGATGTGATGAAGATGTGATGTGATGAAAATAAGGGAAAGAAAAAGAAAGAAACAAGAATAGATCTCCTAGTAAACGAGTGTATGGATATCTGCCAACGCCGGGGAAAAAGAAAAGGAACAGAAATATGAAGGAAAAGAGGACAAGAGAAAATGAGGAAAAGAAAGAAAAAAGAGAAAACAAAGAAACAAGAAATAACGACAGTGAGATGCTATGATGTGTTTTGATGCCCTGGCCCGTGCTCCGATGATATGATAAGAAATACAGAATGAAAGTGTGTGTGGGAGAGGTGTGAGTATGGTGCCGAGCGTGCAACATGAATTCCTTCAAGGACGCTCGCTTAGGTAAGCTTCGCCCATAAGACTTGCTTCGCTCATAAGACTTGCCTCGCGTATGAGACTGCTTCGCGTAAAGGACTGCTTCGCATAAGAGACTTGCTTCGAGCGTGAGCATGAGCATTCGCTTCGCTCATGATCGCTCAAGCTCGCTCGCTCATGCTAAAAATCAACCGCATACCACCCGTACTCCTCCGCGCCGTCAATGTTGATCCACCGCCCCTGCTCCATCGCTGCCTCCCACCCCATCATCACCGCCAGCAGACGGCACCCCGTCGCGCTCACCGCGCACACGATCGAGTCGCTGGCCTCGGCCAGCACCGCCAGGTCCATCATGTACGCGCGCGCCACGAGGCTGCGGATGCGTACTGTATCGGGGCTGGCCACCGACTTTGCGTCTGAATCTGACTCCGAGCCCGCCTCGTCCTGCGTCCGCCCCAGATTCCAAAACATGGCCGAGTAGAAGCCGCCCTCCCAGCCAAACGTCTCGTCGACAAACTTGCGGAACACGCCCGGGTTCGACTTCTCCTGCGTCGCCGCGTCGGCATACTTGCTGGCGAGGCGGATGTGCTCCTGGGCGCGCGCGGCCGTGGCCAGCTCGTACGACTCGTAGACGGTGGGGTCGTCGGATGCGACCACCACGAGCGACGCGCTCTCCTTTTTTTGAGAGGGGGCTTTGCCGCTCTTCTTCGACTTTCGCCTCTGCTGCTCGACGACGGCAATCTCTTCCGAGGCGCGGTCGGCATAGATGTTCAGGGGCACGTACGAGTCGCGGTACTGGAACTCGACGGGGTGGCGGTCGCCGCGGCGAATGTGCAGGCCGACGATTGTGCCGTCTTTTTCGCCGTCTTTTTTATTCTTACTGTCTTTTTGGCCGTCCTCTTCATCGACGACACGGCGCAGGTGGCCGGTGCGCACGGCGACGTGCTTGGCGTCGTCGGCGTTGAGCTTGAAGAGGGCTTCGTAGCCCTGGCGCGCGAGGTCAAACATGTGGGCAGCCGTCTGCTCGGAGCCGGACAGGAGGCCGATCTCGGACAGCAGCGAGACGGCGGCCGACTCCCGGGGCGGGCTGTCGCTGCTGCTGCTGTCGTCCATGCCGGCCAGGCCGAAAAAGAAGCTGGCTGTCTCCATGGTGACGACGAGGTGGCGCGACTGGCGCGGGCACGGCAGCATCTCGTGGCGCAGCGGCGGGCGGCAGTCGGGCATGGGCGGGGCGGCAAAGATGTCCGTGTACTTGCCGTAGGCCCAGCGCGAGTCGTCGACAAAGAAGCCGCGGTTTTCCTTGCGGGCCTGGGCATAGGCCATCCACAGCAGCATGAGCGTGCGGCCGATGCCGGCGTCGCTGGACGCGAGCACAAAGGTCAGGCTGCGGCCGCACACGGGCTTGCCCAGCAGGCTGCTCTGGGTCTCGCCGACAATGTCGCCGTCGTTGGCCTGCTGGCTCAGCAGGGTGCCGATAGAGACGCTGCCGGGCAGGAACTCGGCGACCTCGGCCTCGTGGACGTCGATAAAGTTGCTGTCGGTGCTGCGCGAGCGCTCCATGGCGGACTTGGGGCGGCGGTGCCGCTTGCCGCCGAGGCCCGCCAGGCTGATACTCGCCGACAGTCCACCGCTGCTTCTGTCGCCCTTGAGCTCATCCACCTTGTTGGCGACGGCGACGCACTTTGCACATATGTCGGTGTACTCGTCGAGGGCGAGCGGGAAGTTGTGGTTGGGCGGCACAAAGACGGTCCACTTGGGCTTGCCGTGGCGGTCTCTGGCAATGACGGGGGTCGGGTGGTTGGGCAGGCGGCTGTTGACGGCCATGTCGTAGGTGGCACCGTCCTTTTTGAGCTCGGTGGGCCAGACGTAGAGGCCGCCGCGGGTGGCAGAGCCGCGGCCATGTGCGTTGGTGCTGCTTGGTGAGATGCCGTCACCCCATACTGAGATGAACAGCAGGTAGACGGCGGAGATGGCCCCGGCAAAGTAGATGACGGCCCGCAGGATGCGGCTGGGACGGGGTGTTTTGAAGGAGCTGCGGCGCTTTGGAGCAAGTGGAATAAGATGTGGCAGGCCGGGCGAGGGTGGTGGCGAGGCGTAGATGAGATGGTTGAAGCTGAAGCGGGACGAGGTGGACGACATGGGCGTCTTTTCGTGCGAGTAGGAGGCGGCGCGGCGCAGGTTCATGCGTTGCGGGGCGGACGACATTGTGTGAGGCGTCGTCCGCGAGAGGTCGAGAGGTGGTGGCATTGTGGTGGTGCGGGTGTGTGTGAGAGTGTGAGTAGGTGGTGAGGGTAGGTGGTGAGAGTAGGTGAGTGCCCGTAAGAGTGTGTGTGTGGTGGGCGCGTGAGTGAGCTGCTACCTCGGGGTAGGTATACAAGTGTTGCCGAGCATAAGTGTCGAGTCTCGAGTGTCGAGTGATGGATGCAGAGTAAGGAGTGTGTTGTAGAAGAGATATTAGAAGATATAAAAAATGAAGTGAGCAAGAATAAAGATGGTAAGTATAAGAGGTGCAGAGAAATGAAGAGAGAAAAGAAGAGAGAGAAGAGAAAAAAGAGAGAAGCAAAAAGAGAGAAGAGAGGAATAGCAGATGGAGAACAGATGCAGAACAGAATGAATGTCGATTGCCAAAGAAAAAAAAAGAAGAAAACGAGTCGATATTCAAGATTCAACCAGAGAGCTGATGAAGAATCAAAGAACAAAGAGGTGAATCATCAAGTCGTCACCGCGACGTGGAGGCATAAGATGGATATATGAGAAAACGGGTAGGGTGAATGGAGGTAGAATAAGGAAGTGAAAAGAAGAATAAAAATAATTAATAAAATAAACAGAATAAAAAGAATAAATAAACTAGACTGATGACAACGGTCAATGGCAGTTGACCAAGGCGGACCGCTAGCGACCGTAAAGTGGAAGAACCGAGGAATGAGTTGGGTGAGAGGATGGTGGGAGGATGAGGAGAGGATGGGGAGAGGATGGGAGGACGGGTGAAACAACGACGAGAAACAAGAATACGAGAAGGACGAAGAAAAAAGAAAATACCATGTAAAGGAAATACAGAAAAGAATAAAGACAAAAGACAAGACAAAAGAGAGACAGTCTGCCTGTTCAGTGCTGGCTGCCCATCGCAATATGGCAAACAAGGTTGGGAGCAGGAAACAAGAGTCGATGTAGAAGAAGTGCGAGCAAGGGCAGAGGAGAGGAAGAAAGAGGAGAACACTATGCAGAGAGGAGGTGAAAGACGAAAGAGGAAAAAGGGTAAGGGGAGATGGGGGCTATTCTGTACGCAATCAGAAGAGGAGGAGGAGGAAGCGGGCGTGACGAGCAGATCTCTGCACTGACCCTAGTCGAGTTGAGATTGGCGGTGCGATGGAACGGAGAACGACGTCACAGGCAGGGATAGGGAGAGGAGGACGACGAGGTGGAAGAAAGCGAAACGCGAAAAGTAAAAGTGAAGAAAGGTCAAGAAAGAAAGGAGGAGGCAGATCGTGGAAAATGTACCCTAATGTGGTGGACTCGAGAAATGAGAGTGACTGTCGTGGGAGCCACTGATGTCACTCAGGTGTAGGATAGAGGTGTCACAGACAGGAGAGGGATTAAACAAGAAGGCGAGAATAGAAGAAGAAAAAGAGAAGAAAGAAAAAAGACGAAAAAAAAGAGCATCTTCAAAAATCAAACAAACATCGACGGCACGACGGGCGGCTTGTACGAAACAAACGAGCATAGTCCGATGCACGGCGAAGCAGGCCGTCGGACTGTATATAGGATACAGTACATACAGAGCACTGGATCCGCGTCTGCTCTGCTGATGCCCCAGTGTCTGCTTGAGGTCTCACAAGTGCGAGGAGGGCTTCACAAGGCTTGACTGCCTGTGCGGCTGCAGGCTCAGCTGCTGCTTGTACGAGGGCATCTACACAAAGTGCATCTACACAGCAAGTATGCTCATAACACACTTCTATTATGTACAGCAAACAAAAAGAGCCAAAGAGTGTCGTGAGAATGGGCTGTGGGATGTGCGATGTGCGATGTGGTATTTCCTTGGCACATAGAGGCAAAGAGGCAAGAGGCTTCTGTCAGGGGTGTACAGGGTGGGCCAGGTACAAGGTACTTGTGGTAGGATGTCGTTCCTTCCCTTTACGATCATATCTTAACACATAGCAGTAATACAGAGCACAGAGCATTACCGCAAGCATGTGTAACTGCGCGGAGAGAGGCTGTGCATCTTCAGACGGGAATATCCTGATTTCTGTTTCTCGAGCTGTTTGGCATTTCAGGCAGAGGCTGCTATTCGCTGAGCGCATTGCAGATCGCGGGTGGGATGGCAGCTGGCAGATATTACTATGTCGAAGATAATAGGCCAGGCGGCTGGTCAAGCCATGTTTGGGATCTCCAGCTACTACTATGTATGTATGTGCTGCTCTGCGAACAAGGTGCTGGCAGTGATGCAGCATGCAGAGCAAAGAATGCTCCTGACTGTACATAGTCAAAGGATATTGCAAGTTATATTACATGCTATTATGCACGCGTTTCAGCATTGAGCGTTTCACGGCACGCAGTCGTCAGGCTTCTCTAATACGACCCCAGGTCGCAGCACAGGACAACCAACGGGTACATAGTAGTCTGAAGATGTAGATGGTGGGAGATCATCAACAGCCAAACGCAAGTCGGAAGAGACAGCCGACGTGGTGATGTGTTGATGTGATGTGCTATGTTCTATGTATGAGTAGATGTACACGTGGCAGAGGGCAAGCAGAGGAAGGAGCGAATCGACGGAAGAGGAAGGCGCAGAGTATACGCGGACGGGTACGTGAGCGTCTATTTATACGACATAAGAAACGAGTACAGAACATACATAGCACGAGCTGGGCTGTCCGCACGTCTACATAGGACAGCTGAGAGCACGCACGAAGAGGATTACGCAGCTGGCGCGTAGTCGTGGGGTTTGTCCATAGCATTCTCGCGGGCGACATCCATCAGTCGCACGTTTGTGCATCTGTTTGTTTACTTGCTAAAAATAAAATTAAGAATAAAAGAAAGAGTAAAAGTATGAACAGAAGACAATACAGACGAAAGAAAAGAACCGCACTGCTCTCAAATGCCAGCAAGACTCACAAGACGTCATAACAAGCCCAGGTGAAACACTGCTGCCAATGCCACTCGGCATCTAAACTGCTACGCAAACAAGATAAAAGTACATCATAGCCGGGGTTTCTCATGCACTGACCGTACTATGTATTACATTGGACACTGGAGTGCTGCATATTACTACATATGTACATACTACATACTACATACTACAGAGTATAGACCGGGGATGGAGGCTCCGGAGAAGGGTCTTGGGCACGTCCCTGGTAGGATAATGCTTCCGCCATGGACCCTGAATTAGAAGAGTCTCGCTAGTGCAGACATAGGATGTAGGCCTTGTCCATGGAGGACAGGGGACCTCTCCTAAGAACTGTCTGTTTGCATGCATTTGCTTTTGCATTTGCATTTACTACCCCGGTCGCATTTCCTTGATTTTGGTCCCCTGTGTCTCGTCCCCTCTGAAGATCACAAGCTTTAATTTGCAAGTGTCGGTCAGCCACCAGTTGTTGGGTTCTTATTAGATTTAATATGGGCAGAGCAGAGAAGCAGACACATCAGGAAAATACTATACAATAAAAGATATTGACTTTGATTATACTCTTTTGAGGCTGTTTTACTCTTGCTTATGTAAGATATATTCGCGCATCTTTCAGCATCTCTGCATTTTCTTCTCCTCGACGAAATCTCTACAAAATCTCCCACGTCTTATGATCCCCGTAATCAACGTCATTTTTCTTGTTTTCAGATGGAGCCGTATGGAGTACAACCACTTTCAGTAATATACTGCAGAGTATGTGTTCGGCCTCCAACACGCGCACTACGCTGTGCTAGCCCGCCCTTTGGGACATTCTGAAACACCGTAGGCAGGGGGTACGACGATCATTTCTGTGTAGAGTCTCTCAGTTTTCTGTGCTCCGTACATACTATGTAGTATCTTGTGTCTGTGTAGAGTCTCTATTTTTTCAGTAATACTCCCACAGGAATACCATGTCCATTTATACTATGGTGACTTCCGCCGCAGTACTCTCTACAATGTACAACCAGAAGTCACAGGAAGCGAGTCTCTTTTGCTTCTCTACTTTGTTCTGTATTCTGTAAACACTACGAGCAGAGCAGTACAGAGTAAAAAATTTTACCTGTGGTAATGTCGTAAAATCAAACAGGCTTCTCGATGATAATAAAGATGACATAAGCCTGTTAGTGGTTAGTCATCATATCTCTCGGCTGCGACGATGCACCCGTTATTACTCCCGTTACTCCGTGTAGTCATAGCATCGTTCGTTTGTCACAACCTCAATCACTCCATGCGGTAGTCCGTCTCGTAGCATGTACATTTAATATATGGCAGTCGTTGCTATTATCTTGACTCGTCAAGTAAAGACATTCAAAGTTGAGGAAAAAAGAAAGAAAAGACAAACCCCCGAGCCTTTGACATCCGATGGTGAAGAGATGAAAGAGATGAAAGAGATGAAAGAGATGAAAGAGAAGAAAGATGGGGGAAGAACAGCAGAAGAAAGATAAAAATAAAAATAAAATAGATAATACAGGTCATCATGACAGAAGAGAACAACAGCTAAAGGCAACACAAATCTCGGGTATAAGACAAGAGAAAGAAAGACAAACACCAACTCAAACTGATTCAAACAGCAAGCAACAATCATACAACTCAAACTAAGCCTCGACGGCAACGGCCACCGCCTCCTTGGTCGGCGACGGCGTGTGTCTCAGAGGCTCCATCGCCGCCGCCGACACCGCCGGCACTGCTGGTGCTGCCGTCTCGGTCGCCGTCTCCGCCTTGCGCTCGCCCGGCGCAACACGCACGCTGCCGCGCGTGCCGCGCACAAGCTGCCCGCTCTCGACGCGGTCCTGGATCATCTCGTCCAGCATCCGGCTCATCTCGTCCACGCTCTTCGTCCGCGCCCGCAGCGAGCCAGTAGCGCTCTGCCGCTTGCCGCCATCACCAACAGGGCTGGTAGGGCCCGACTGGTTCGCGCTGACGGGGCCGCTCACGTGGCCATTGGCGTGGCCATTGGCGTGGCCATTGACGAGGCCGTTCATGTGGCCGTTCATGTGGCCGCTCATGACGCCGTGGGGAATCAGAGGCGACTTCATACCCTGCGCCGGCGTCGGTGGCAGCGCCATCACCGGCGGACTGCTCGGCGGCTCCAGCAGCTGCGACGACCGGAACTCGGTGCGCGAGTCGATCCGCAGGTCGAGCCGAGACTCGATCCGCGAGTCAACGCGCGACTCAATCCGCGAATCCACACGGTCCGCGTGGTCGCGTGACCGGGCCGACCGCTTCAGCGCATCCAGCATGCGGTCTTTGTCCTCTAGGCGCGCACGTAGCTCGGCAATCTCCGCGTCCTTGTCCCGGATCACCATCGACACGCTGTGGTCCTCGCCCACCATAATGCCCTTGGTCGATCCAAGACCCACAGACGTTCGAGAGGAGCTCGCCCGCCGCGCCTGCAGCAGCCGCTTCTCCAGCGTCACAATGTACCGGTTCTTGTCTGCCAGGTCCGCTTGCAGAGACTGGTTCTGCGCCGCCAGTGACGCCATGCCGTCGCCATACTCGCCAACGCTGTCGTCGTCCTCCGCCGGAGACCCTTCGGCCGTAGACAGTCTCGCCGCACTCGTTCGCCGGCCCACGGTCGACGATGACGACGTCGTCGATGCCGTCCGCTCCAGAAGCGAGCGCGCACCACTGCCGGATCCTGCAGTGGTCGTCGCAAGTGACCGCACCGAAGCAACCGACGACCGGATACCCAGCGAGCTATACGACCCGCCCGTGTTCACGCCAATCGATTTCGAGCTCAGAATCAGCCGGTTTAGGTGGTCGATGCGCTCCTTCAGTGCCGTCCGCGCCAGCTGCATCTCGAGCATCTGCTCCTCGTGCCGGTGCTCGGCCTCGCGCTCGCGTGCGAGCTCCTCTTCCACATCGCGCGCGCGCTCTTCCTCCTCGTTCTTCTCCTTGCCGCCCTTGGCCTGCGTATCCAGCTGGTTCCGCAGCTCCAGGATCTCCATCCGGTACCGCTCCAGCAGCACACGCGCACCGCCATCGCCACCTGCACCGAGAGCCTCCTCAGCACGCTTGGCATGGCTGACAATGTTGTTCTTGGCACGCGATGCAAACTTGAGCGTGTTGATCGTCTCCGTCGTGTGGCTGTTGGCCGCCGCCGTGCTGCCCGCAGCGCCGATCTGGATCGTGCACAGAATACTGACAAGCGCGCCACCAGACAGTGCGCCTTGCAGCAGCCGTGTCAGCTTGCTGTCGCGGTACGGCAAGTGCTTCGCGTCCTTGTCGGCAGACTTGCCCTCCTTGTGCTCCGACAGCTTCGCAATCACAGTGCCCAAGGTGAGCAGACTCTTGTTGATGTGCGAACCCTCCGTGCGCCGCTCCTTGGACTCGGCCGCCTTCTCGGAACCGGCCAAATCGATCAAGCTCAGCGTTGACACGCGCACACCACCCGGCGGCATACCGCCGCGCTTGTTGCTGCCCGCTGCGTTGCCGGGAATGCGCTCGCGGCTCTCCACCACAATCTGCACAACGGCGTGACTGCGAGAACTGCGCGCGTTGAACTGTGTGCTGGCAGTGCGACGAGCCTGGTCACCGCGGGCAATAACACGCAGCAGCTGTGTCGGGCTCTGCACGATCTCCTCCTTGAGAGGGCTGGCATACACACCGCGCTTGCTGTCCTCGCGCAGCTTGATCTCTTCCTGCGCAGTGGTGCCGCCGACAGCACCGCCCGTAGGCATGCTCAGCAGATCGTGAATGCGCTCGTTGTAGATTTCGAGGTAGCTGACGCGCAGCAGGAACTCGCGTGACGGTGTTTCGCGAATGTAGGAAAAAATGTCGGTAATGGCGAGAGGGATCACACCAGGCGAGGATGCTGTGCCCTGCATCGAAAAGGTCTTGCCGGTACCGGTCATACCGTAGGCAAAAACCGTACCGTGATAACCCTCCATCACCCGGCGGACCAGGCGCTTGGCGCTGTGGTCGTACACCTTGGAGTTGTTGTCGTGAGTCGAGAATACATTATCTAAAAGAGAAGAAGAAAAAAAAGATTAGCATCAGTGTCACGATCTCACAAACTCTTGAGTACAGAACACTCACCATAAAAGTAGTCGCCGCCCTCTTTGCCTCTGTAGGCAACCAGTGCCTTACGGCCGTCGACCATCCATTCGCCGTCGGTATTGCTGTCTTGGCCACCTGCATCTGGCCGCACACGGACACTGACAATCACGTTGCCCTTGCCGTCGAGTTTGGAGAGACGATTGCTACTGCTGGCAGCGCCGCTATCGGACGACGATATGCCCAGGCCGGCCTTGGAGCCCGAATCGCCGATATCGTCGTATTGTGTGGCCGAAGTCGAATATGAGTCTTGGGCAGACGAGCTGCGGCTTTGTGTGGGCGAGGCTGTGAGGCCGTCGGAGCTCCGCTGGCCGGGCCGCGCAACCATCTTGCCCTCGCCCGTGCCGTTCAGTAAACTGGGCGTTGTGCTGCCAAATGTGTAGTTGGGTGTTGTTGGTGTCTTGAGCTTGCGGTTTGCAGGAGCCCCGAGCGGGCTTGGTGGCATGCTGATACGGCCATCTGACCGTGGCGGTTGTGGGAAGGAGTTGATGCTAACGGATTTTCTGAGGGTCTTGCCGGCACCGTTGATGCCCGAGACTGCACGGGGTTGGAGCAGGCCGCCGGGCGTTGGCGCACCGGATACGGAGGGGGCGCGCAGGCCGCTGCGCGGTGTGCTGGGAGCCGTCTTTTCGCCTCCTGGTGTTGGGATGCCGCCGGTGCTTTTGCGTGTCTTGGGCATGGGCAGAGCGGGGAGAGCAGAGCTTGGCGGGCCGAGAGACGGCCGTGCTGCTTTTGGGAGGCCGGTAGACATTGTGAAGTGTGTTGAGTGGAGGGCGTGAAATGCGAGAATACGCGCCGTACCAAACCAGCCCGTGTTTAAATCTGCGCGGCTGTGATGTCCATGAGAGATTTGGGGGTTTAGAAGGGAGAAGGCGTGCGTCGGTTAAGTCGAGATCGGAAACGAAATGCAACGAAATTAAGTGAAATCGGGCCGCCTGATGTGTTGGGCTGGGTAGACGCTAGAAGGCAGGATAGGCTGCGAGTGAGAGACGAGAAATGGGTGTTTAAAGACTAGATATCCAGAGCCAGTCAATTCGTTTGCCGCGGGTTGAAACGTCGTTTTTTTGAGGTGTTCCTTTATTGCTCTGGCTGTTCGTCTTTGTGCGGGTAGGAATGCAAGATGAGCGGAAGTGGTTTTTGCCTATTAAGAGGTGACAAAGAATCGAGGGTCAGTGCGAAGTCAAATGAGAGGAGAGAATGCGTGGCTAGCATGTAGTCAAGCAGTTGGCATGCAAGAGCGGGAAGAAGGGTGGGTATGGGTACAGTAGGAAGGATGGGTATGGACAGGACAAGGGCATGGGTGTAGGTGTGGCATGGGCATGATAGGGGGTAGATGAGATTTGCATGCTCTATGCTAAGCCGGGGAGCATGAGAGTAGTGTCTACAGAGTAGTGTCTAGTGTCCAGCCCCCTGAAAGCAAGCTAGTGGGTAGCTTTGTATGGATGCACTCCGTACTTGCTTTTGCGGCGACGAGTGATGTAGTGATGTAGTGATTCGTGGGGTTATGCAGAGGTGTAAAGCGTAAAAGGTAAAGGGGAGGGGGTCCCCGATCGAGCGAGGGAGAGAGGCGGCAGCATGCAGCGTGCAGCGAGCAGGGGGGCCGAGCCACAATTAAGGTTTCGCCGCGCATATATACACAGGCGCAAAGTACTCACGTTGTAATGCAGGTAGGCGCGGGTGGTTTCGGTTTCAGTGCGAGTACTGTAAGTCGGAGAGACGAGGTTGGACGAAGACGAAAATGAGTGCAAAAAGTAAAGACAAAAGAAATGGCGATGTCGGGTTGGATGGCGAGGTGGAAGAAGAAAAGAAAGATGGCAATAAATAAATGAATGAATGATATCAAGAAACAAATCGCAATCGCAGATGAGGCCAACGAAACGCGGCAAAGTGATTGCCGTCGATCTGAGAATCTACACAAATATAGCAAGGATGAAAGAATTGAAAGATTTTCAGGGTTCGTTGAGTGGCAGATTGGCGCGGGAGGCAGCGTGCTGTAGCGGGAGGGAGGCAGCAGACGAGGGCGAGAGCGTGGAAAGGGAGAATAGAGACGGTCTCTGTGGGTGTCTTTGCGTCGAGTGTCTCGTGTGTTGTCTTGGAGGGCGGCGCGAGCTGAGGAGGGAGCGATCGGTGGGTAGGTGCTGGGCGAGTCTGGGTGTCTGGAGCTGGAGACCAGAGCTGGAGGCTAGAGCTGGAGACTAGAGGACTGGAGGAGCATTGTTAGCGACGATCGAGTACGATATTGCACTGTACATAGTACGTAGAGCAGAGCAGAAGAGAGACAGTGACGGGGCGATGGACGGGCTGTCTCAGACAGACGACTGCCATTGGTGGAGAGAGGGGGTGGGTGAGGTAGATGGGGGTAGGCGAGGACGAGGACGAGACGGCAAGGGAGCAGGCTGGTGACAAGACAATGACGCCGAAGTGCGCCGTAGTGTGTAGAGAGCTGGGCAGCCACCAGACAGGCAGAGACAGGCAGAGACAGAAGCAGGGACACAAGACACAAACACAAGACACAACGAACAGTCTAGAAGCCGAGAGGAGGAGAGGGGAGGAGAGGAGAGGGGGTCAAGGAGGTCAAGGCAACAGGCAGAGCTTGGGAGCGATCAAGAAGGATGATGGATGAGACATGGATTGGAGGTGCAAGGCAGAGGATCGTGAAGGATCAATGGCAGGACAGGAGGAGAGTCGACAAGGCGAAGCTAAAAAGACACAAGACGTCTTGCTCAATTCGTGTCGTCGATGAGGCTCACCTTGACTTGGGATCAACCCAGCAGCGATGCCGACGAAAGTCAGGGTCGGGACGGAGGCCGCTGTCGAAGCGGGTGTCTGGAATGCCGGCTGGCGGATGACGGGTGACGGATGACGAATAACGAGTGGGATGTCGATAGAGTCGATAGAGGAGACGATGAGGAGCCGATGCGAGGGATGAGATGTGAGATGGGATGAGAGTTGAGGCGGGAGCGGGCAAGAGGCGGATCGTGTGGAATGTGCACCGTCGAATACGCCGGACTGCCAGATGGGCAAAATTATTATGCAGATTATATAAAAGAGAGAAAACGGGCGAAAGAACGTGGTAGACAGACGACAGACAGACAACAGACAATTCGACTGCAAACTCAACCGCAAAAGAGAGGCAGCAAGACAAGCAGAGAGATGAAGAAAAGGGGAAATGAGTGGACGATGTAATTAGAGAAGGAAAGAGAGAGAGAGAGAAAGAGAGACCGGATTGTACAATGTACTTTGTACTATGTACTGTAAAAAGGGAAGGAGACGGCCCAGCGACAGAAGCTACCGAGTATGTATGTTCCAATAGTAGGTAGACAAAGTACGGCTATACCAGACTATCGAGGCTAGCTCTGTCGACTTTTGGCACTACGACGTTTAAACAGAATAAAAAGGTGTATAAAATATAATTGTGTTAATCGCGAAAGACTCGCGTCTGGCGGTTTTGCAGCTGCAGGCGTACTTTTGAGACTTGTGCTGGTCGCTCTTTCCTCAACGCTGCATGTCCACTCCATCTCCATCTCCATCCCATCTCACAGAGAGAAGAAAAAGAAAGGGAATGGGACAGGGAAAGCATGTGGGCTTCGCCTGCAGTTTGAGGATTGAGTCTGGCTAGACGGGAAGGCGCTGCCCGTGTGGGGCCTTTTGGTTCACATAGCACAATACCAGGCACGCTGGAGCAGTTGGAGAGAGAAAGAAAAAAGAAGAAGAAAAATGCAAAGACGAGGTCGCACTCTGCAATACGGAGTACACAGTACAGACTTGAGGTGGTATTGGGCCATGATACGGTGATGTAAATGTTTAATTACGTGCACGTAGAGTGGCAGTTTTGCTCAAAACCCGACAGACGGGACACTGAAAGCAGGCAGGGTGCTTCCTTCCTATTCCATTCCATCCGTACCATGGAATAGTACTCTATGTACTCCGTAGAGATGTTGGTTTCTTTTCCACGCGCAAGAGACGCTCCTGGCCAGTCGGTCGCTCCTTCCTGTTTGTATGTGACACCCATCCGAGTCGGCCTCTGTTCCGGCCTGTTGTTGTTCCTGTGCTCCTTCTTTCCTTCTCCTCTACTACTATGTACTACTATTATCTCCTGCTGTACAGACTCCTCATCTCATCACATCCTTTTTGGTGCCAATTTGGCTGATCGCTCTGGTCTCCACTCCACCCTCGTCTTGGAGTGCCGTCCCCTGTCGCGCTTTACCCTTCTGCTAATTGCAAGACCAGGGCCGTACAACAGGGGTCTTTGCAGAGAGTCGGTACGAGTGTGAGCTGTACTATGTATTACAGAGTACTATTATTTGCATAGTAGGAGAAAGGGGTCGAGTACTTCTACCACGATAATGCACCACCAACGGCAAGAGCCATCTGCAGGTTTTGTTTATTTTTGATATTTAGTAATTATTAATTGAGTAACTGAATAACTGATCAAGTATCATACGGCAGTCGCACTACATAGTGCAGAGGAAGGCACGACTGTCGTCCAACCTCGATACTAACGCAGGCAAGAGCAAGATCAAAAATCAAAAATATTAAAGGCAAGAACCAATGACAGCATCTCTGTTCAGTCTGGAGATGACTAAATCAAATAAGTATAAATAAATAAACAAAGTGCATGCACCTGCAGCTGCCTCCTGCACTACTCCGTGGACCTGCATGCAATGCACACACACATTTAAATCCACGGTGCAAATGTTGTATTGGCCGTTGGCCGAGTCGGCGAGGATGCGTTCGTTCAGTCTTACTGGCTGGGCTGAGTCGAGCGCTGATAATACAATTTCAGACGACAATAGAGTAAGATTGCATCTGCGCACCAGCACCAGCATTGCCGTGAGATCGAGCTGAGATTAATGTTCCGTATATGATGACTAATATAGGTTTACGATGCATCGTCTTGTTAGGTCTTACTCTTTGTTAGGATGTAAGAAGAGGATATGAGAGGGCCAGGGTCAGAAGCGTACGACAGCTGTTATTCGACTGAGAAAGGTCACCTGGTCGACAAGCCACGCTTGGTTTTTGTGTCGATAATGAGTCAATTAAAATAAATGGAATATTAAATTAGTAAATTATATTCAACGGCTGAGTGCACGAACCCGAGCTGTTGGCAATATGGAGCTGACCAGCCAAGGAGCAGGCCTGGAGATTGATGGGCATGTAGATGGGGATGGATACTGGAGACGAGAGCACTGAAGATGATCGGCGCGAAAGGTTTTCAGTGTTGGTACGGTAGGGAATTACATAGTAGAGCTGAGGTGGAAATAGGAGGCAAAGAAGAGGAAGATACTGTACGGAGTATAAAAGGAAGAAAACAATCTGAATTATACGGTGTACTAAGATACAACGGCAGTCAAGAGGAACTAGCACGCTGAGAAAGGGTAATTTCCGCGTTGGCTGTCGCGACTCTTTTCTATTTCGCTTTTTTTTTGTCTGTTCTTTTTCTTTTTCTTTTTTTACTTCCCTCTATTTATTATTTTCCGATCGCTGCAACGCTGCATTGTCTTTACTCTATATTTTCCTGTACTACTATGTATGTATTCTCTACGCATCACAAATAGCCTCGGGCTGGTCAAGAATCCCTTCTCTCCATCCGTGTCGTCCTGGTCGTCCATCACACCCACCTGTCAGCCATCACCATCACAGCCATCACAGGACCGTGCACTTCAGGGGAAGAGTCCACTCGGTCCCTTTTTCCATTTCCTTTTTCATTTTCCACATCCTCCATCGCGTCGAGACCAGTATTCAAATACATAATAGAGAGAGTAGAGAGTAATGCCATAGTACAGAGTAGTAGTAGTATGACAGACAAAGACGAGTAGTGATGGCAGTGCAGTGACGACGGATGCCACTCCGGATGCAACGCACTGCTTTGTTCTTGTCTTGTCTTTGTGCTGTTGTCCGATGTCTTCGTCTCATTCATACATAGTAGTGGTCGTCACTCGTCATTTCGTCCCAACAAGCTCGGCCACGTTGCAGCACGCACTCTGTCGTCTTTTTTGTCTTTCTTCTTTCTTCTTTTTTCTTTCTTCTCGTGCTCGTCCTCGTTCCTCGTGTTTGCAACTTTGCAAAGTACGGTTCGGGACACGGGATGTCGCCGTTTTCTTGTTTCTTACTCGCGTCTTTGTTCTTTTCGTGTTCTGTGCATACTCTGTGCTGTGCTTGCACATTCTATCTACACAGCCAGGTTTTAACCTACTCAATCTACATCTCCATCTACATCTGCGTCTGCATCTACGGAGACATCTTACAGTCTACGGAGAATAGTTGTAAATACACATGTGCTAGAGATCTACTGCAACCACATGAGTAGGATGGAAAGACGGAAGAAATGAATATAAAAAAGAATATAAAAATATAAAAGAAAGAAGAAGAGAAAGAAGGAAGAAAAAGATAAAGAAAAAAGAAAAGAAAAAAGAAAAGAAAAAAAGAAAAAGGTTCCGTTGCTCGGTCCTCGTCGGTGTAATAGCGGGCTGGCTATGGAGTCCTATATTGAGTCCTTGATTACTCGCTTTGATACTGTACTCTGAATACATAGTAGAGCACTGCTTTTCGCCTTGTGCAAATATGCCAGCTGCCCTACCATATGATAATACAAACGGAGTATTACCCGTCCTCGCCACCCTCCTCCTCTGGATACTCTGTCCCTGAATCCCAGGTTTCACCTCCATGTTATTTATATATGCGTGCCGCACGCTGTTGCATAAAGACAGAGATATAGACAGGGTAGGAGTAGACAATCGACAGTACGGAGTAGACAGAATTCCCAACCACGCGAGATTTATAAATCACGTCTACCCATTCAGTACAGAGTACATGGTAGCACTCTCGAGTAGGATCTGTCGTACGAGTCTTACTTATCAGACAGTGTCTCGGTCGTAATACCTAGCAAGACTCTCATGTTTCGAGTGTGTTCTTTTTTCAATAACATAAGGGAAAAAAGAAAAAAAGAAAGAAAAAAAAAAGAAGAAAAAAACACAACCAGCCCTGTCCCGGCATTCGCTAGCCATGGCATAACAATTGACCATAGCAGCTGCAATACTATCAAGGCATGCCTGTGTGAGCACAGTATCACAATGGCAAGGACATGGCTTGACAATGCTGCCGTTGAGATGCAATACATAGTACACAAGCAGTCGCGTGGTTGATACGAGTTTTGTGATCATATTAATATCATATTATATTAACTCTTGGTATGATACTGCATGGCATAGGAGTGACAGAAGCCACCGCTATGGCCTCTGTGTCGGATAGCATTGATTTCTGTGGCAGTATCGAGTAGAACTCTTTAACTTTGTCGTTCATGTCAACGACGTTGGCATCTTCATCTTCATCTCCATCTTCATATTCATATCATCTTCTAAAACCTAATCAAACTAACAATGGCAATGTCCATCACTCTAATCGATCATTCCTGGCCAGGCACGCCGTTAAAGTGCTGCAACTATGGAGATGGTCGTACTTGTTCCAGTTCATGTCTTGCGGGTAGTTGTCAACGAGCCTACTATGGCCATTCTCTGCTGGTGGTTCATGCCTATCGTCGTCATGCCTCTGTCCGGCGACAGCCGCAAGGGGGCTGTCAACTATGATCGCCAACTGAAAACCGTCTAATATCGTGATCTTGAAGATCACCGGCTCCCTCTGTTTGTGGTGCCGTCTACTCTGTACTATGTAGACGCTTTGTCTCCCTAGATATGCAGATCTTGAAGTAGCCTACTACATTTTTTAATAATAATACTATAAAAAAAGAAGAACAAGAGAGGGAATGAAAAGGAAAAGGCTGAGACAGCTGCAAGGGCAAACACACGTTACGATGCAAAGGTACGGTATGTCTGCAGATACAAAAGCTACTCTCTATTGTGCCCACTGTCTATATCCGATGTCTGTCCAATATCGAGGTGTCTTGGTGATCGTCTGACCAAGAATGACGGCAGTTGATGTTCAGTAGCCGTTTCTATCTTGCCTCTACTAGGCTCTAACCTATATCACTCCGAGTCATCATATCCAACGATCATATCCAGCTATCATATCCAGCTATCATATCCAGCTATCATATCTCTGCTGTCTCAGCCCCTTTCCTCTGCATCTGGTGCTCATGCACAGCTACACTGCCCTTGACATGAACAGGCTCGTCTGATAACGGTGTTTCGCATTCGCGGCAGTGAGGCTTGTTTCTTCCGAGAAATAGACAGCAACTGCTGCAAGTAAACTCACTTACAACATTCAATCGACTCGACTCAACACATCATATCTCAACATCTTATATCTTATCCGCCATGAGACTGCAGCATCGTGGAGAAGCCCTTGTAGATGCAGCGTGTGAAACCAGCATGGCTGCGAAACGTGCTGGGATGGTATTTGAGATCCTTTTTTTCTTTGGTCTCTAGTATTTGTCTTGGGTCTTTACTCTTTGGTCTTTACTCTTTCTTTGACACGTATTAATGTAAATACCCTGCATCGGTTATATCTCAACATCTACTATGTGCTCGGTAGAGCTATTTGGCGCGTCACGTGTACTTTCCACATACAAACACGAGAGGCGTGAAGGAAAGGAAGAAGCGAGCAGTCGTAGATGAAATCAAGTCGGTGCTGGAAGACAAGGGAAGAAACGCGGGATGACAGCGACGCCAATACTCGTGAAGCTTTAGCTTATCAATAATAATGATTAGGTAAGTTTGCTTATGTAACGCCGTCCGCACCGTGCAAAGCAGTGCCTTGCGCGTTATGATTGGCTAGGCTACACTACGACTGTATGAATTGCTGGCAAGCCAGGCCTGACCTCCTGGTCTCGTGTTTCTTGAGAATCAACCTACTACATAATATGTAGGAGATCCATCGCCAGCCGTGCCCAGCGTGTTTCCCGGCATCGTATCATAGTAAACAACGAACCTGAGAAGTATGCCTGTATACTAGCGGTTTGGCAACGGGCGCAGCCATGGAGCATGTCGAGGGCAGCAGGGTCCCAAAGCGTGTTCTTGTGGTAGTTTCTCGCAAGAGCCCCTACTGGCATGCAGCGTGTGATTCGAGCGACGAGCTGGTGGCCGTTGCCTTTGCACTCTTGTAACAGGCGCGGTTCATCCCGTGAGACGCGCAAAATGACCCGTCCACGGTCAGGCTTCTCGCGAAAGAGAGATGGGATCTACGGAGATTCTTAGTCTTTGATCTCTTCCACAATGCCTACAATGCCGACACAGCACACCAGGCAGATCAAGCCGACTTGCCTGTGGTCTCCGTTTTCTTTGGTAAAAAGGAGAGCACAAGTGCCGCCGGTCGGCCCATGGCCAACAAAGTCAATGCCGATATTAGAGCCATCCACAACTCGACGGGTCCTGGCAGCAGACCGCCGTTCGCAGTGGACCACGCCGACGGCAAAGTCCCGTTCTATAACAACCCGCGATCGTCCTACACCCACCGCGTACCCCAACGACAAGACGCCGCACGTACTGCAGGTCGTTCGAGTGAAGTGGCACATATCCAGAGAGTTGGTAAACCGTCCATTCAAAAGAGGCCGTAATGCGGTTATGGAACAAGTGAAACAAATGCAAGATGAAAACAAATCTATGTTATTGTAAGCACAAATGTTTCCGGCATAGATCAAAATCATGGGCTAGGAAAAAGTCATAATATCTATCTTGATGAACTGCCGTTTTGTAGTTTGCTATTTTATTTTCAGCTGTATACTTTGTTTGATGTTGTTGTATTTTCCTGGATGCAACTTCTCTTTTTTCTTATCTTCGTATATACTGGGATTTTTTGTCAAAGGCTTTTTTTATTTGTCTTGAATTTTTAATATTTACTTTGACCTTTTTTCCATTAAAAATGTGAATAAAATTTGATAAAAATTTTGACATTATTTTGACAATGTTTTGTTGAATAAATAATCGTAAAATGTACCACAATCATGTAAAACCGCTTTCCAGCATCATATTCAAGAAACAAGACACAAGACACAAGACACAAGACACATGCTACCCTAGCAGCCGCACGCCGCGGCCGACGCTGCCCGTGTCGAACAGCTCGACAAGCCCGGCCCCGACCGCTTCTGCCAGCACCCAGTCGAAACTCATGCCGTAGAAATCCTTCCACTTCCTTGTCCGGCTCAGCGGCACCCGCTTCACGCCCCGGGACCCGCCGCCGCCCTTGGTGATGTTGCCGCCCGCATCCCACCGCTCGCGCAGCGACGACTCCAGCGTCTCGTGGTACGTCGTGCGCGCCAGAATGCCTACTAGGTACGCCAGCGCGCCAGACACAATCTTGACAAACATGCCGTGGCCCGGCACCGCCAGCATCACGTCCTCGACACTGGTACTGACACCGGTATGTGTATACTTGTTGGCCCGGCCGGGCAGAGCTGCACGGGCACCGCCGCCGCCCGCCGTGTACACCGCGCCGACACCGCCGACGGCATCAAACGACCCGGACGCCGCCTTGGCCACCGTCTCCAGGCTCAGCAGCGTCGTGCGGTCCTCGGGCCGCGCATACACATCGCCCGTGTCGCTCTGAGACCCGCGGCCGGAAAACAACCGCTCGCTGCGATGGCCCGCAACGCTGAGACTGCCCACGAGGCCCGCGCTTGCACCGTGGCCCACCAGGAACCCGCCGCGCACAAGCTCGTCCACCATCCCGACCGTCAGCTGCGGTGCGGGGTGGCTGTTGATTGTGTATTTGTTTCCATGGGCGTTTCCATGGATGTTTCCGTTGTCGACGCTGGGTGCAGACACGCCGCCGCCGCCGCCGAGCCAGCCGCTGAACGCCGACTTTGTCTCTGCACCGAGACTGGACGCCTGCACAAGCCGCTGCAGCTCGGCCGTCTCGACAAGCACTTCGCCGAGCGACTCGTTGCCAATGGCCAGGGCCTTGCGGTACCGCGCATCGCCGCCGCTGGAAGATTTGGAAGATTTGGACGGACTGCCGCTGTCGCCACCCCCACCTCCAGCGGCCGCCGACGCCGCCACGCCACGTCGCCACTGCGGCTGCACAACCTTGCGGATGACGCCTGCGCGCACGAGCGCGACAGTCTCGCGCTCGGTTGCCGTGGCGTTAGGCAGCAGCGAGGCAATGTGTGCCGTCGTGGCCAGGGCCGGCATGCGGCGGCGCGTGTTGAGAATGTCGGCGATGCGCGTGCTGTTTCCCACGTAGCCCTTGTGGCGGTTTCCGCCGGCGAATCTCATACTTTTGGGCGGCTGGCGGGGACGCACGTTGCCGTCCTGGTCGTATTCGCCGTACTCGTCGTCTTCGTCGCGCGATGACGTGGACAACCCCGGAATGGGGTCAAACATGTTGCCGCGCGAGTATCGCAGGGCCTGCACCACATCGCGCAGTGTTAGGTCGTCGGCCAGCGATGCGACCAGGCCGCTGTCGTCGAGTTTGTAGTCGTCGTTGTCGTCGTCAAAGTCCTGTACATCGCCGTCCGTGGAGCCAAACACGTCGTCGGATGCATCATCGAATGCGCCGTCGTTACCCGTGAAACTGGCTGTGCTGCCACGCCCGCTGCCCGAGCTGTTCTTGCTCTTGCTGCCTGTAGCTTTTGCATTTGCTTTTGTCGACGCCGTCGTCGCCGTCGATGCCGTCGTCTTTTTGACTGGCGACTTCTTTTTGACGCGGGAACCGCCTAGGATCGCGCGCAGACTCATGTTGGCGGCATGTTTGTTTAGTCGTAGTATAGACAAGACAAATAATAAAGCAGAAAAAAAAACACACACAACAAGATCTGCTCTTTGACGGTCTTTGATATCGTTGCTCTGGAACTGACAATTCGCAGTGGAGCGCAAGGCCGCAGCCTGATACAAAGACTAGTGCCTGCCCTTTAAGGATAGTCAGCCTCGCGATTATGTAATCAACTGTCGAGGCATCATATTTATAACTGTCACCCAGCACACAAACAGGTTTTAGTTTAGCGATATGAATAATTATTAGTAGAATTATAGGTACAAAGTAAAGATGAGAAGCGAGAACAGCACCTATTTTAGAGTTCCAACGCTCTTCTGTCCAAGAGAAATTGAAGACGACAAGACGATGAGAAACGACGGCAGGGCAAGCAAAGAGTAAAGAGTAAAGAATAGAGAGCAAAGAGTAGAGAACAAGATATACCAATGACCAATGACATATAGCATGTCTATTCCTACGCCTTCTCGGCCTCGGACTTTAGACGCTCCTGCTCCTGGAACCACGCAACACCGCGCCGCACGCCCTCCTCGAGCGACACAATCGGCGCGTAGCCCAGCAGCCGCTTGGCCTTGCTGATGTCATAGTACCGCGTCATGCACGTGTACACAATGCGCTGCCGGTTGAAGGTCGGCGGCTTGCCCAGCAGCCCAAAGATGAGCTCGCTTGCCAGGCCCATCACCAGGCCCAGCTCGCGCGGCAGCACCCACACCTTGTCCAGGCCGTCCGTGCTGCCGGCGTACTTCCACACCGTGCGCGTAAAGTCCCAAAAGTAGATGGGGCTGTCGTTGGTGATGAAAAAAGCCTCGCCGTCGACGCGCTCGTGGTCGAGCGGTGCCGTTGCCGACGCCGCCGTCGCGCGCAGCGCCTTGGCCGCCAGCAGGTGGCCGTGGGCGACGTTCTCGACATAGGTAAAGTCAAACAGGTTGTTGTTTTCGCCAATCTGGATGTTGTGGCGGCCCTGGCGGTAGACGGCAACCATGTGCAGCATGGCCATGGTGTCGCCCTCGCCGTTGATGCCCGACGGCCGGATCGCGGCCGTCAGCAGGCCCGACTTGGACGTGCGGTCGTTGGCCGCCAGCACCAGCTCCTCGGCCGCCGCCTTGGTCTCCGAGTAGTACTCGGTCTGGGCCTTGCCGCGGATCACGGGCCAGCGCTCGTCGGCGTTGATCAGGTCGCTCTTGTTGTCCGAGATGATGCTGGCCGAGCTCGTGTACACCAGCACGCGCACGCCCGTGGCCTTGCACGCCTCGATCACAGTGCGCGTGCCCTCGACGTTGACCTTGTAGAACAGCGCATCCCCCACGTGTGTCGACGCCTGCGGCTGCGGGCTGGCCGTGTGCACCACCACGTCGGGCTTGGCCTGCTTCATAATCTCAATCATGCGTTCGGCATTGGTCAGGTCGCCCTCGTAGTACGACACGCCCGCCGCGTCCGGCTGCCGGTTGCGGTCGCAGCGCAGGTCGATCACAGACACCGCCGACGCCGTCTTGTTGGGGAGGTAGTCGCGCACGAGCAGGTTGACGACGTGGTGGCCGAGGAAGCCGCAGCCGCCGATGACCATGACATGGCCGAGCGAGTTTGACGCCATTGTGTGGAGTTGGATGTAGATGTAGAAAATAGGGTCGAGGGCCGAGGGTCGAGTTCGAGGTAGACGTAACACGGCCGAGACAAGTAGACAAGTGCTGGGCAGATGCAACGGTATCACAGATCTCGATATCACGAAGCACGCCGATGCGCCCCTTTTAGCTTTTAGCACCCTGAGCCAGCTGTCCATAGTGGGCCGCCTTTTGCCAATGCGCTATAACGGCAGAATTAGAGGTAACTGCCCCTATCGGGCAACAGCCGTCTGATACCAAGGCGGTGAGGCCTTACAGGCGTGTGTAGTAGAAGGCCAGCACGTCATTGGCTGGTTTCTACACAGACCCGCTCTTCCTTCTACACATCGCTCACTTTCACGATTTACGGTGGTACAATGTTTGGGCTGCCTAGCCATGGACATGCTGTGAATTGTCCCGTCAACGATATTCACATCTTTATATATGATCGCTGTCCTCTTTTAGCCTTGCTTTTTTTTGGATACTCATTTTCTTTCTAAACCAGTTCTCTAACACACATATGGTTCTTCCTGGCCTGGCCTCATGTCTCATGTCTCATGACGCGACAGGCCGAGGCTGAAATTGAGGTCCTGGTGTGCACCCCTGCAGCTGGCCGGGCGTCGCAGGGGCTGGCACAGGAAGCGGCGTCGAAGAGACGCGATGCCCGGTGCAGAAGACTAGCGCGGGCTTACCAAAGCTTTGCTCAGCAGCCGGTCACGCGCATCGACATCTGCCGCACGCCGATCACTCTGTCGACATCTCCGACATCTGTGACATCTGTGGCGACGTCTGCGGCCACTACCAAGTCCGCCATCTCGGAAGCACACCGGCAGCCAGACACAACTGCCCCGCCGCCCGGTAGCGCACTGTCTGCGCAGTTTTGGAGCTTGTCGTTTGAGAGCGTGTGCGACAACGTGCAGTCGCCGCGGGTCAGGCATGCCGTGACCGACATCGAGGTGGAGGCAGCCAACAATGCCCCGGGCGCAAGTGCAGAGCTGCTAGTATCCAAGATACAGCCGCGCATTGTCTCAAAGAGGCACAGCTATGTGTCGCCCAACGACTATATCCCCGACTCGCAGCCCGACTCGTCGGCTGAGCCAACGGCCCGGAAACGGCAACGGAGGCTCACGCTCGATGACGATATCGAGGCTAGTGACGTCGACTTTGACGAGACGCGCATTCTAGAGTCGCAGGATCTCGATGTTGGCCACTATGCCGGCGAGGTGGTCGTCATTACTGACGATATCGAGAATGTCGACGACGGACCATCACAGCAGTGGACTGGCAGCCCGGACCTCAGTGCCATGCCTCTCGACCCCGACCCGATCGAGGACAGCCTGCTCGAAGACGGCTCGCAGGAGCTGCCACAACAGCCACTGGCAAGACGACCACTGTCCCAGAAACCGGCCAACTCGCAGTCTCAGCAGTCTCAAGAGTCTCACGAGTCTCAAGAGTATCAAAAGGCTGCACGCCACGGCGAACTGCAAGGTCACATTCCATCGTCACTGCCAGAAGAGGCCGGCCAGATTGTGGCGTCTCCCTCACCAATGGCCCCGCTGCGAAAAACCCAGAAGCCTTTGCCTGTGCCCGACCCGATTCCCGTTCCTATCACCATTATCAATACATCTCCCAGGCGGCGATGGGTCGACAAGCGCCCGCCCCGGTACCAGCACCACCGCGTCGACGAGATTGAAGACGCTGAAGAGACGGGCTCGCCATTGCTTACACCCATCGAGATTTTTAATTTTTCCGATAGTACTGAGATATCCGATACAGAGATAAGGAGTTTCGAGATATCTGAGATATCCGAGACATTTGAGATACCTGGTACTGAAGCATCCAAGATAGCTGAAGTATTCGAGATCGAGGCCAGCGCCCCCGTCTACTCGCGGCATGACAGCGACCTCCGCGTCCTGTCGCCCGAGCCACCGGTCGGCTGCGGCCACCTGGATGCAGCCTCGCTCATCACAGAGCGGCTGGCCGAGCTGGCTCAGACGCTGGACCTGCAGAGCCGCTTCACCAAGGTGGCCGTGCGCGCGACAGGCCGGGGCCGGGACCGGGGCCGAGCGTTTGGCCGCGGGTATTGGGTCGTCGACACAGCAGCCTGGCCGGCGAGACAGCGGCAGCAGTCGTGGGAGTTTTTGGCAAAGTATGTGAGCAGCGGCACTGCAGGCTGGAGTGTCTGGTGCTCGCGGAGGAGCCGGGAGGACCGGCAGCTGAGGCTGCACTGTTTCGAGGCCACCGCCGGGCACACGTACCTGCTGCTGTACCTTGCGAGCCAGCGGCACATACTGATCACGGGTGCTGTGTGGATGGACGCATCGGGGTCGCCGGCCATAACGATCCCACCGCGGAAACGGCGAGACGAGGGCAGCAGCCGGCCCAGCAGCCGACAGAGCAGCAGAGCAGCCGAGCAGCAGACTGGCAGACCGGCAAATGCGCCGACGGCTGCATGAGATCGACGCGTTGACAGATTGACGAATCGACGAACAAGATGAGGAATGACTTGCATGGGTGGCGTTCTCTATACTTTTTGGATACTTTTGGGAAGCAGTTGTATACTTCTTGGACACTTCTTGAATACTTCTTCATACTCTTTTCATACTCTCTGGACACTCATTGGTTACTTGCTCTTGTGCTCTGCATCTCGCCCTCGCTAGCATTACGATGTATAAATCTCTACGCAAAGGCAGCAAGGCCGAGCAAAAAGCAGGAGAAACAATTATTATAAAACACACAATACACAATAAAGCAAATGAACACCCAGCCAAGACAGAACCGTGCACCCTCCCTATCATACAGGCGAGCAAAGAGCAAAGCTGTGACAGCCCTTTCCATCCATCCCACGCGCCCATCCGAAGCCACCTAGAGTTGGGAATTTTCGCCAGATCCCACCAAGAGAAACACAAAGACGCACACATAAGAAGGGAAGAAAGAAATATAAAGGAACGAGTTGCATAATAAATAAACAAAAGAACAAAAGAGCAAAAGAAATAGAACAGAAAGTAAAGAAATAAGAGAGACGGAGCGACAGGGCCAGGTCATCCTCCTACTCTGGCCATGCCGCCATTAGCCCCGTGCAGCCGCTGACAGAGAAAAGTCCCAGCACCGGCCTCCGCATCTTCCTCCCGAGCAGCCATCTACGCAGTCGGCTTTGTCCGGTATTGCTATGTCGTTAGTACATGTGCATCGACAATAAGTCTTCATAAATAACAACATACCTCGCGCTCCTCGGGAGACAGAGCCTTCCACTTTGCGCTGATCTGAACACTGGTGGTGGCGACGTCTGACGACCCGTACTCGCCGGTAGCCCACTGCTCACGGGTGAACGCGGCATACCGGTTTAGTGGCTTCTTGGGCACACGGTGGTCCTCGATCGCTCTTCTCTTCTTGAGCGGCATGGCCACCGCCTTCTTCTCCTTGGCCAGCTTGACGAGGGCCCGACGCGCCTTGTTGGCAGCCTGAATCTCCTCGGGCGTGAACTTCTCAACCCACTCGCGGTACGTCTCCGCGTTCTTGACCTGGTTCTCGGCGGCTCTCTTGCTTAGGTCCTCGCGCTCGTGGTCCGACAGTGCACGGAACCGGCGCGCCAGCTCCAAGGATCTCGGGCCCAGGGTTGCGGGCGAGGCAGCAGGCAGGCTGAAGTCAGAGATTGCTTTGTGGTCGGAATTGAACAGGGCCCACGAGGTTCCCGGGGCGGTGGCCGGCAGCTCCTTGATCAGGGCGGCCGTTCTCAGGGCGCTGATGGCCTTGCGCTGGGCATATACCGCCTTCTTGGCCTTTTCCTCCTCGGTGAGAACCTTGACGACCTTCTTCGGCTTCGTGACCTTCTTGGCCTTCTTGGCCTTCTTGACGACCTTCTTCTTCGTGGCCTTGGCCTTCTTCACGATCTTCTTCTTGGCACCAGTCTTCTTCGTGGCGGCGGTCTTCTTGGGAGCTGCCTTCTTGGTGCCTTCCGCCGCGACGGCCTTATCGTCGGCGGTTGACACAAAGGTGCGCGAGAACGCCAGCTGGCTCACGCGGCATGACGCGGCAATACCGACGTAGCTGGTACGGGCACCGGCCTGGGATGCGGACGCGGCGATCAGGCCGGCGGCGCCCGTGCTCTTCACGGCAGCCGCACCAACGCGCACACCGCTGCGGGCGGCCACACTCCGAACGGCAGACGACATTTTATATTGAGATATTTGGTGTTTCAATTTCGATCTCTCAGTTCCTCAATCTCTCGATCTCAATCGGCGGTCTTGACTTCCCCTCCCTTGATTCGCGATTGGGCGTGTTGCGGTTGGTTGGACCCCAAGCTGTCCTTTTTCGTTGCTATTGATGGCAAGCTAGCACCAGCTTAATCGCGGCTGTCTGTCGGGCGCTGTAGTTGGGCGGAGGTTGCGTGTTTTGCGTCGTTTGTGCTACTCGTCAAGACGTGTGATCCTGGCTTTTTTTCGGAGTTTTCTGTTGACATCACCAAAGGGAGAAAGTGGTCCCTCTTCTCCAGAATGCTACAGAGGAGCAGTGCCTGCCCTGACCGACTGATCGCGTGTGGGAAGCCTGCAGAATGGAGCAGGTGCGATGGTTTCGGTACGGCAAGAGCGTCCCAGCCCCCCTGTTTTAGGTAGCTAGCTCCTTGCATCAGTGGCCAGGTGTAGATATACTTTGAAAATAGTGTGGTATACGCAGCGTAGCATGTACCGTATACAGCGTGTACTTCTACAAAGTACGATTAAGCCAATGTCCGCGTTCACCGTTGCTGCCCCACTTCATTCCGTCTTGTAATACACAGTAAACAAATAGCGGAGAGCGTTACAGTACACGTGATAATAATCACGTGAAACCGACAAAGCTAAAGGCAGTCAGACCCACTGCGGGACACCGATAAGATAAGGCTATGGAAGCCTCGACAGCTTGGGGAAGTTGCTCGAAGGCCCGCGGTGGCGCCAGAAACGGCGTCACTAACATGCATATAAGGAATCGAGGGTGGATAAATTTTATTTGTTTCTGTTTTCTTTTTTTCTTTCTTTTTTTCTGATTTGTTTTGTCTATACTCACACACAACACCATGCTAGCCCGAAATCATATCCTCGCCAGTTCTTCACGGCGACAACTCCTCAATGCGACCTCGCGCAGCATCTCGTCGACGGCGTCCTCGAGGCTCAGGCCGGCGGGATTTGCTGCTATAGCTACGCGAGTCACACCACAATCACAACCAAAAATACAAGAACTACAACCAACAGTACTACAACCACACCTGCGGTTTCTCCCTCGGGCCGCAGCCCGGTCGTACGCCAATGGCCGGCCACACCCCCCCGGCGGCACCCACCGCATGAACATGGGCGGCGGCGGCGAGGAGGAGAAGCCCGCGCTCGAGCAGTACGGCATCGACCTCACAGCCAAGGCCAAGGATGGCAAGCTCGACCCTGTCATTGGCCGTGACGCCGAGATCCAGCGCACCATCCAGGTGCTGTCGCGGCGCACCAAGAACAACCCCGTGCTGATCGGCAACGCAGGCACGGGCAAGACGGCCATTCTGGAGGGCCTGGCGCTGCGGATCGTGCGCGGCGACGTGCCTGAGAGCATCAAGAACAAGCGCGTCGTGAGTCTGGACCTGGGCTCGCTGATTGCCGGCGCCAAGTTCCGCGGCGACTTTGAGGAGCGCCTGAAAAAGGTGCTGGGCGAGGTCGAGGCCGCCAACGGCGAGGTCATCCTGTTTATCGACGAGCTGCACACGCTGCTGGGCCTCGGCAAGGCAGAGGGCTCCATCGACGCGTCCAATCTGCTGAAGCCGGCGCTGTCGCGCGGCGAGCTGCAGTGCTGCGGCGCCACGACCCTCAACGAGTACCGGCTGATTGAAAAGGACGTCGCTCTCGCGCGCCGCTTCCAGCCGATCCTGGTCAACGAGCCCACGGTCGAGGACACCATCAGCATCCTGCGCGGCATCAAGGAAAAGTACGAGGTGCACCACGGCGTGCGCATCACCGACGGCGCGCTCGTGGCTGCGGCCACCTACTCGAACCGCTACATCACCGACCGCTTCCTGCCCGACAAGGCCATCGACCTGATGGACGAGGCGGCCAGCTCGCTGCGCCTGCAGCAGGAGAGCAAGCCCGAAGACATTATGCGCCTCGACCAGAAGATCATGACGATCCAGATCGAGCTCGAGAGTCTGCGCAAGGAGACGGACATTGCCAGCCGCGAGCGCCGCGAAAAGCTCGAGACAGACCTCAAGGCGTACCAGGACGAAGCCCAGACGCTGACGGAGCGCTGGCAGAAAGAGCGCGACGAGATTGACAGCATCAAGCATGCGCAGGGCGACCTCGACCGCGCGCGCATGGACCTCGAGCGGGCCCAGCGCGAAGGCAATTTCGGCCGCGCCTCGGAGCTGCGGTTCGGCATCATCCCGTCGCTCGAGGAAAAGGTCAATAGCGACAAGGGAAAGCAGCCGGCCGACGGCACTAACGGCACCGACGGCACTGCATCGTCGTCCACCCTCATCCACGACTCGGTGATGGCCGACGACATTGCCACTGTCGTGTCGCGCATCACGGGCATCCCGGTGTCCAAGCTGACGACGGGCCACATCGAGAAGCTCGTGCACATGGAAGACATGCTGCGCGAGTCGGTGCGCGGCCAGGACGACGCGCTCAAGGCCGTGGCCGACGCGGTGCGTCTGCAGCGCGCCGGCCTGTCGGGCGACAACCGGCCGCTGGCCTCGTTCTTCTTCCTGGGCCCGACGGGCGTGGGCAAGACGGAGCTCTGCAAGAAGCTGGCGGCCTTTTTGTTCTCGACCGAGTCTGCTGTTGTGCGCTTCGACATGAGCGAGTTCCAGGAGAAGCACACCATCTCGCGGCTGATTGGCGCGCCCTCGGGCTATGTCGGCTACGACGACGCCGGCCAGCTCACCGAGGCGGTGCGCCGCAAGCCGTACGCCGTGCTCCTCTTCGACGAGTTTGAAAAGGCGCACCGCGACATCTCGGCGCTGCTCCTGCAGGTGCTGGACGAGGGCTACCTGACCGACGCGCAGGGCCACCGCGTCGACTTCCGCAACACCATCATCGTGCTGACGTCGAACCTGGGCGCCAATATCCTGGTGGGCGGCGACCCCATGCACCCCTACAAGGAGACGGCCGACGGCGAGGTGGACCCGTCGATCAAAAAGGCCGTCATGGACGTTGTCGCCGCGCAGTACCCGCCTGAGTTCCTGAACCGCATCGACTCATTTATCGTGTTCAAGCGGCTGGCGCGCGAGGCGCTGCGTGACATTGTGGACATCCGGCTGCGCGAGCTGCAGGCCCGGCTGGCCGACCGGCGCATCACGCTGGACGTGCCGGCCGACGCCCGCGACTGGCTGGCGGACCGCGGCTACGACCCCAGGTTTGGCGCGCGGCCGCTGAACCGGCTGATCACGACGGAGATTGGCAACAACCTGGCCGACAAGATCATCCGCGGCAATGTGCGGACCGGCGACGTGGCCACCGTGCACGTCAAGGAGGACGGCGCCGGCCTCGATGTCACGGCTGCACCACCAGCCACGGCAGAAGCAGCAAGCAATTAATATGGCGAATAGAAGCTGCACGTGCATGATTTATGATGAATGTTGGCGCTTTGGATGGGAGGTTTTTTCCTATATATTTTCTTTGAACTTTCTTGTATATTTGTATTATATTCATATTAACTGTATATTTGGTTAGATATTTGCATAGTGAATAGTAGACACCACATCTCTTCATTCCATCTATGCACTGAGTACAAAATACAAATCGTGATTGGGCGATATCACGACATCTACCCAGACGATGCTTACTAAGATGTAGTTGAAATTAGTGATATAAGTAGTGAATACAAACAGACGTAAAAATATGGCAACACGCAGGAAGACGAAAAGAGAAAACGTGTATTTTGTCCATTTTGGTTGAGAGTGTAAACGAAGAATAGAAAAGCTTCCAAGACAAGACAACGGCAAAAAAGAGAGGAGACAGAAAATGGAGGGTACATTTTGGAAACGACGGCGCGGTCGGCGGCGACGAGGCATACGATGTGCAGAAGAGTGAGGATCAAAGTCGGACAAAGAGCAGGCAAATATAATGAAAGCAACAGAAAGCAAAAAGCAACAAACACGAAAGCACAGAGAAGACTCAGTAAAAGGGTAAATTATAGAGGCAAATTGCCTTGAAAAATAACTCCTTATCAAAAAGTCACTCTCTAGGTCCTCCCTATTCTGCTTTATGCATTCTACATTCCGCCTTCTGCTTGCCCTCAACGTCCCTCCTCGTCGTTTGTCATTCATTAACGTCGTGCTTTCGTGCCGCCCCCAAAACACACACGGCTACCACTCACCCGCTCGTGGTTCGTCGGTCGTGCGCAGGCGAGGTGGGGAAGCCGTGCTGTCCAAAATGTTCGTGTGAAACGGGAGATCCTCGAATTTACTGGCCGGCCTGGCTCTTCTTCAGAGCACCCGAGAGCCAGTCAAGACCCTCGTACAGACCGTCACCAGAGGTGGCGCATGTGGACTGGATAAACTGTAGTAGAGTTAGTATGTGGTATTGAGTTGAACGTGTGCATCGGTGATCGATTAGACTTACCCATTGGCGTTGCCGCATGCTGTGGAGGCCAAGCTTGTCTGTGATCTCGGCGGCGTTCATGGCGTTCTGCATTTAGAGTTAGTCTCAGATTCTTTGTTGTAGCAAGTATGGCTGCATGGCAGTGGAATGCTATCTAGAGAGGCCACAAAGGGCACCCTCGAGAACAAAGAGCCGCTCCAAAGGGTCCCCCAACGGTCCCTGCAAACGTCTGCAGCGTGTGGACAGGTGGCATAACACGGTCCAAAAAAAAAAGAGAAGAGAAAATAAAATACGTACGGGCAGATCCTGCTTGTTGGCAAAGATCAGGAGAACAGCGTTTCTGAGCTCATCCTCGTTGAGCATGCGCTGCAGCTCCTCGCGGGCCTCGATGATACGATCGCGATCGTTGGAGTCGACGACGAAAATAATGCCCTGGGTGTTCTGGAAGTAGTGTCTCCACAGAGGACGGATCTTGTCCTGTCCACCGACATCCCACACGGTGAACTGAATGTTGCCGTACTCGACGGTCTCGACGTTGAAGCCTGTCTGTTAGATTGACGTCTCGAGCAATAGTAGTAGTTGAGGATAAAGACAGTAAACTTACCAATGGTGGGGATGGTCGTGACAATCTCGCCGAGCTTCAGCTTGTACAGAATGGTGGTCTTACCGGCAGCGTCAAGACCGACCATCAGAATACGCATCTCCTTCTTGCCAAGGAAGGAGGCAAAAATACGGGAAAAGCTCATACCCATGTTTGCGGTTTGGGGGTGGTTGTGTTGTGGGTGGAGGTATTAAGAAAGACCGAAAAACGAGATCGACGGCTTAAGACGTGTCTGGGGAAATACAACGTTAGTATGCTTGCTATAAAGAGATTGCAAGAGATTGCAAGAAGCAGTCACGAGACCGACGGATCGGTCGACGGCAGTAGGCAGTGATGGAGATGGGGAGAATGACGTGGTGCAAAGACGTGTGTAGGAGAGGGGAAGATGCAAGTCGGATAGGTGGGATTTGGAGAGGTAGTGCGGTGGCGATGATTGGTGGCTGGCTGGACGAGTCTCATGACAGGTAATCGGGTCGCTGGTCTCCTCATCACCGAGGCAATGGGCCCTGCGATATATGCGTGGCCAGACGGGCACAGCATTTGAGGACACAATTTGCATTTTGCGAAAACAGAGCTGAAGCCAGCTGGACAACTGAAGCCTGCTCGCCACCGGCAGCGGAGTACAGAGAGGGCGACCAGGAGTGTCTGGGCGTCAGAGATATCGCGCAGGCAGCTGACAAGCTAAGCAGCTGAGCTGATGGAGCTGGACAACAGACTGCCGATGACACACTGGCTGTGATGGGCCAGGCCGAGGTAGGCGTCCGATGTGGTGTGCCTGCGGTGTTGTGTGTTGTCTTCTCAGTCTGTCTTCTTCTGTCTATCTTCTCTGTCTTGCTGTCTTGTTTGCTGTCTGTGTTGTCTGCTGTTCTGTCCAAGTTCGAGTTTAAAGTTGCCCTGCTGTCTAGCTCATTCGATGGGGCTCCGCTCCAGGCTCCGATATAAAGCACCAAGAAAAGGGGTCGTGCACACCGTGGTGCGGTAGACGCTGGAGGCAGCAGAGACGAGGCAAATATGGCGGGATACCGCTTTATCTCAGCTGACGGTAGTAGGCGACAAGAGAGGCTCGCGTGTCGACTGTCAAGTAGGAGTAGCGGAGAGCTCTCGTCTCATGCAGCCTCCGAGCCGGCGAGATGGAGGAGGCACGCGCCCCCTGGAGGCCGAGTCGGGACGAGTCATTCTTCGAGCCGATCGGCCATGCTCTGTAGTGTTCTTATCCCAGTCTAGACGGCGCGTCTCACACAAGACAGCGGGCGCGGAAGCGGGATCGGAGTTGCGGACGGCTACACCCGTAGCGAGCCATTGGGAAAGGCACAAGGTGGGAGCCGCCCTCGACAAGACATGGAGACATGGATGGACAGCCAGACGAGACAACAAGACGAGCGGGACTTAAACGCAATTCCAGACTCCGATGCGAGATAGGCTGGCAGTTCCTGGCTCCTATCCATAAACTCGACGGCGAGCTATACCTGGGTGATGGATGATATTTGGGGGATGGGTGGGAAGGCTGGGGTAGGCAGTAAAAGGGGGCGGATTCGGGGGATGACGACGAGGAGGGACGAGGCAAAAGGCACGAGGGAATATGGGAGGGGAATGATCAATGCATCATAAACAGTCGATGTTGATGGTCGCGTGTGCTGCTTGGGGGGTTGCTCACCTCGAAGATGCGATGCTGAGGGTTGTCTGGGTGGTGGTGGTGGACAGGTGAAGTTGTACGTTGTAAAAGGTCGGGGGAGAGGAAAGACGGGCGATTTATCGCGATGTGGCCAAAAGAGTGGGATTTGTCGGTGTGTGGGTTTATTGGGCTTGTCTCTTGTGTGGGCGGTGGCAGGAAGGGGCGAGGGAGGGACAGGCGAAAAAAGGAAGGAACAGAGGGATTAAGGAAAGGGGCCTCAGTGTTTGGGGGGCTTATATCTAGGGGCCTGTGCAGTAAGCAGGGGATAGCACGCGCTGTAATCCTGCCTGCAGTGAGCAGGAGGCAGGTGCTCAGCGGTCAGCGGTCAGCCGGTGGCTGGGTGCGCCTTCCCTTTCTGCTGGAGAACACGCTGTTGTTTCCCGTTGCTGCGCGCGCCCAGCACTGGCAATACGGGGCAAGAGCTGCGGATACAGGGGGTCCACAGGCAGGTCCTCGCTGGAGTCGGCTAGACGCGTACGACGTATCCCCTACGGGTCCAGGGGAGGCAGGAGCGGGGCCCAGCGCCATAGATAGGGCGGATAATCATAGGGCCGTCAGCCAACAGGAGCCTCGAAGAAGCAGTAGTAGGAAGATAAGAAGATATGCTGATAAGAAAGTAGATGGGTCCTTTCACGTGCTGGGATCACGCTATTCTCCAATTGCCAGTCAATGTCATCACCGTATGAGATCCCCACAGTGTACATAGGTACATAGGTACAAGTATACATAGTACTTACATAGAAACTCTTACTTGTCCTCGAAAGCGGAAACACTCCACTTGGAGCTCAGCCTGACACTCTCGCCTCCTATTGGCTGCAGCCGGACCGCGAACTGGCAAGCTGTCTCTTTTTTCCCCCTTGGGCAGGTAGACGGGCGTAAAGGGGCTTCACGCGAGCATCGACGTCAATCGCGACCACGACATTATCACCAACGACCACGACCACGACCACGACCACGACCACGACCACAGCCACGGCTTCAATCACGACCGCTCTCTATCCCCACTTCTTCAGTCACTCGTTTAATCCCCAACCACCAAATACCTCTGCAATGGCCCGTCTCTTCTATGGCCTGCTGGCCGCCGCCGCCGTGCTCGTCCAGACCGTCGCTGCCCACAACATCCAGCTGCCCGCCCACGGCCGCGAGTGCTTCCTCGAGGAGCTGCGCCGCGACGACAAGATGACCGTGTCGTACCAGGTGGGCGACCGCGAGTTTGGCGGTGCCGGCAACCTGGACATTGACTTTTGGATCACCAACCCCTCGGGCCAGTACGAGACGCTGCAAAAGTCGACGTCCAACGGCGACTTTACCTTTACCGCGCACCAGGACGGCAAGTTTGTCTACTGCTTCAGCAACGAGCACTGGGGCGCGTCGAGCAAGGAGGTGTCGTTCAACGTCCACGGCATAGTGTACGTGTCCGAGGACGACACGCCCAAGGACCCGCTCGAGGCCGAGACGCGCAAGATGTCCGACCTGCTGGCCCAGGTCAAGGACGAGCAGTCCTACATTGTCGTGCGCGAGCGCACCCACCGCAACACCGCCGAGAGCACCAACAGCCGTGTCAAGTGGTGGAACCTGTTTGTCATCAGCGTCGTCGTCGGCGAGTCTGTCTTCCAGGTCTGGTGGCTGCGTCGCTTCTTTGAAGTGAAGCGCGTCATCTAATCGTGCAGCTGCTCAATGACTCTCAACACGCTTGACGACTACGAGGGCGGCAGTCAGGTGGACTGCAGGATAAGAAACATGGCATTATGGGATGGACCGGAGTATATATTGATTCGAGCGACTGGCAAAATGGGAAATTAAGCTGCTGATGTTTTTGCTGCCTTTTCCCTTCTTAAACCGCCTTTTGGCTGTACTAATAACACAATCAACATACATTTGACACAAACTAGACATCTCAAAGACTGTGACATGTCCATTGTGCAGGTAATAACGCTATCAATATGATTCATTCGGTGTCATAGACAAGCGATAGCAAAAGAAATATGCACAAAACAGGAATAAAACAAATCAAAACGAAAACGAAACAAAACCAAAAACTTATATTAAACAAAATGCAGATCATGCCCTTCCCAAACGCCGTTAATGCTAGACATCATTATAATAATCAAGACTGTCGTATCGCCCGACCGCACCGATCGACCGTGGCTCTACGACCCCGGGTTCGCCTCTGTCTCCGGCTTCTCATAGTCCTCGTTCGCGTGGCTCTCCACCGGAAGCTCAATATTCTTGATCGGATGCAAAAGCATCGGTGGCAGGCACATGCGTCCCTCACCACCCCTCATCGACGACACCACCTCGTCATTTTTGCTCACATCCGCCGTCTCCTCAAACGCCGCGCCACCGTCGTTGTTGACTCTCAGGCCAAGCCAGCGGCGGTAGAGGTTGGGAGAAAAGCCCGCGTTGTAGTACCAGCTCAGACCCTGGAAATTGTGCTCTCTCTGGCCGAACACAGAGTTCCGCGACCCGCCCGATGCTCCGTCGCGGCCGGCGTTGAATGTCCGTGCCAAGTACTGTGTCGGCCACTCACGGTCGACGTAGACGGGGTGGGGCACGTAAACTGCTTTGAAACCGTGCTGCAGTGCAGCAGTGGCCGGCCACATCTCGGAGAAGGCGTGGTGTTTCTTAAAAGCAGTCTCACGGTGCATGGTGTGGAGCATGCGGCGGGACATGCGCGATGCAGTAATGATTTGAGCGCGACGCGCAGGCTTGCCGCTGGCCGAGCCCTCCAGCATCTCGGCTGTCTCATTGTAGCCAGTAATGTCATCCGCCAGCAGCCAAGTCGTGCCCTCGGGATCAAAGATGGGGTTCAGTGTGATGAGATCAGCCTCCTCGCCCACGCCCCAGTCGTAACGATCCTTCTCGTAGCTCGTGGGAGGGACCGGGTCGTTCTCAGGCTCGAACCAGTCGTTGGGGTCAGCAGGGCGAACGGGGCCCCAGACGGACTGCTCACCGGGCCGTGTGGAACCGACCTGGGCGTTCTTGCCCTTGCCGTTCTTACCCTTGCCCTTGGCACCGGGGACATTATCCCACATGTTGTCGGGACCAGAGGCGCCGGCATCGGTCTGCACGCGGGCCATCTGGCGGAAGTCGTCCCAGGAGCCGTGGACGGACGGGACGTAGAAGCGAGAGTTGCGTTCCCAGAGGCCCTTGCGGGGCTGCTTCTTGGACCAGTTCTCCATCTTGGTAAAGAGATCAAGGTGGTGGCCAGTGTAGCGAATATCCATCTCCCACTGCCAAAAGTACTCGTACTCGGGGTGGTTGTAGGCGAAGTGCTGCATGGCCATCTGGAGGCCACGGTAGACGCCGTGCACGGGGAGGCCAGGGCCGCGAGTGTAAAGGTCGTGGATGCCCTGGTAGAGAGAGAGCATCTGGGTCTCGGTCCAGAGAGTGACCAGGCCGCGGAACTCGGCGGGGATGGTCTCCTCGATTTTGCTTCTGTATGCGTCGTCATCGGCCCAGATCGGGTACTTGCCGTCGTTCTTCACCTGGACAAGCAGGTGCACGTCGTACCGAGCGCCAGAAGCAAGCGAGAGCTCCATGATGAGAGAGCGCATGTTCATAATGTCTTCTTCACGCCACTCAAACTCATCCCAGCAGCGGATCACGACTGCAGTGCGGGGGACCTTGACTGCAGGGGCAGGTACTTCCTTGGGTGCAGCTTGGGAGGCAGCCGGCGGAGCAGCTGGGGCAGCAGCGGGAGGACCAGAGTCGTCGGCAGCTCCAGTAGTGACGGACACAGTGGTGCTATCGTCTTTGTGGGGCGGGGCGGCCTCCTTGACTTGGACTCCGGGGGCAGGCTCGGACGACAGATCACGGGGAGCGTGGTTGAACTTGGTGATACCATCGACATCGGTGGTGCCGCTGACATATAGACCATTGACGGGAGCATTGCGGGACGAAGCAGGGATGAAGCGGGCAGTGTTGGATTTGTAGCAGCGCTGTTGCACTTCGGCCCAGTCGACCTTGCGATAGTCGATGCGATGAGCACCGCCTTCCCAGACGGCCTCGGAGCCCTCCTTCTCGCCGTACTCACCAGTCCCCAGACCACCGTTGCGAACAGAGTAGCCGTAGCCGTAGGCGCCGAAGCGGCCGTAGCGTTCAAAGCAAATGTTCTCGGGAAGATCCATGATATCGTAAGAGCCCATGACGTTCTGGGGGAAGCCGTTGGGGCGGCCGTCAAAGTAGCGCAGCGAGGGAACAGCCACCGTGTTCTTGGTGTCGACGTAGCACTCTACAATGGCGTCCTTTGCGACAGTAGGGACGACAGACCCCTGGTACTGGCTAAAGGGAAAGCTGGGAGGCATAGACGCCTTGCCCTCTCCATGCAGAGAAGCGGCAGCAGCGGCAGCGGCGGCGTGCAGGTGGACCTTGGATTCCGAGTCTTTGGTGGTGTCGTCGATGCCGAGATCGCTCGGCTCCTCGTCCTCTTCACGAGGGTACTGCGGCACGTTGTCCTTGAGGGGCACGAGGTTGCGAACACCTCCATAGTAGCGAGTCAAGAAGTCAAAGGACTCCCAGATGGGCGGCGGCGGCGGCGGCTTGTTGATGTCGCCATTTGCTATTCTGCGGTTCTCGAGCTGGCTGGCACGAGCAAGGAAAGTGATAAAGACAACAATGGTCATCATGAGGCCGACGCACAGATAGCGGACCACTCTGTTGGGAAGGCGGTAGATGTGTGCACGGACAGCGGCCGAGGCGTTACTGTGCCGCAGCCGTCTCCGGGGAGGGGGGGCAAAGGCTGATGCTGCAGCAGAGCCACCGTGCCGTTTTGGAATCATAAAGGAGCCCGAGGTCGCTGTGCCGGAAGACTGGCGTGAGCTGCGCGCGCTCCTTGGAGAGGCGCCCTCGCTGGGAGAGTATGCGCCTTCAGCCTCATATTCGTAGTCGTCATCGGTATCATCTTCGTCGGAAGAAGAAGTGACGTCGTCGTCGGAGAAGCGCTCCTTGGGTGTGGTGGGAGTGTTGGCCTTCTCATAGAGAGGCAGGCCTTGTCGTCGGGTGTCCCGAGACCGGAACATGCCCGTGGGGAGGAGCCCCATGGTGGATGTATACTCTGTGGTTGGTGAGGAGCAGTGTGATGCAAAGCACAGCGTCAAAGAAGTCAGAGAGACCGAATTGCACGAGTGAAACCAAGCGTTGTCGATGTTGCCGTTTGGAATGTGAGAAGTGCGGGAGAGCCCGTGATGTCTTTGTGCGGGAAACTGGTACGCGCTTTAAAACAGGCCCAAGAAAGATGCGACAAGACAGAAACAAGACAGCAAAAAAACCAGCGAAGATGCAACACCCAAATCGTATCAGGAATGGTAGATAGAAGGGGAGGAGAGGTTGGCGATGAGATGAAGATGAGGGTGAAGATGAGATGGAGATGAGGAAAGATTAGGCAAGAGACAATACAGAGCAGGCAATGATAACAAAAGGCAATGTCGTTCAAGACAAAAACAGAAGGGACGCTGGAAATAAGAGACTGGTTGCGCCTTCCGTCAGATACCCGTCTCTTGAACAACAAAGAGCAAGGATAGGATAGGATAGGATAGGATAGGATAGGATAAGAAGGACCAGACCAGGGAACAACAAAAACAGCAAGTGGCCAAGAGCAACAATAGGAGTACTCAAAAAGCCTCTCTCCCCATTGTCCCCATCGCACCTTCCCTCTCACATTATTATCGCCTGCCCCCGTCGCTTAACCCCCCTTGCCCCCAGGATGGTAGGAGCTTGTGGATAGAGTTGCAGAGTCGCTCCTTCCTTGCCTGGGCAACAAACTAACAAGGAATCCACTATGCTTGGTTGCACCTTTGGCCAACAAAATGAGCGGGAGCGGTTGATACTTTTTATTAGAGTGAAGATGGGGCTAGTCTATTGGCCAGCGATATAGATCCGGGCCCACTTGCTGTTTCTGGCTAGTTGCTAAAGCAACGGGACAGCACCAAAACGGCCTTCAGCACATGCGAGAGTGGATACTGTCTATCAAGCATAATTCTAATAAAGAGGCTCATCAAAGCCGAATGGGAAGGAACTGTGTTGTCGACTTGTGTGCAGAGTTCAAAGTAAGAGGGAAGGAACGTGGTTTACAACTCTTACAACTAGTTTACAACGATAAGCGCTGTTAAGGCTGATTACATAAGACCTTTTTTGAAGATGCGAAATACAAGCGACAGAAGCACGGGATTTTAGATTCTTTATTCTTGTCTTTTGTCTTTTTCTTGCCCCTCACTCCACATTTTTACACATCTATGTAATTAATTGACTTGCATCACCATCTTTGCACACTCTAGCCCGCACGTTCTTCCACCAGTCTGTTGTATTGCCAAGGTTTAGCCGTTTTGCCGCTGGCCTCGTTGTCGACAAGGCTGGGTCGGCTGAAGTGATAGCAATCACTTTGCATTACTATGTATGTTCAAGCTGGCTAGCATATCACTGATCAGGTCGCGGCGGGCTGCTCTGCAATACCACTTTCGGTCCAGCTCTGCATATGGCCAGCCAAGGACATTGTGCTCCGTACTTGACATGGCTATCCTCGGCGGCCCACAGCCCCTATTTCTCCTCTTCTCCTATCATCTGCGTCGGAGAACATGGCGGCAATTAACGAGATAATACTGGAGTCGCATCAAGGCGAGGCTCGGGCTCTTCAACCCCGGACATCTGATACACTTTGATACTTGATCCGGACCGTGGCGATCCGCCGGCTGAGCATACTGTGCTATGTATTCTTTGGAGGGTGTGACAATCGGATGACAGCTACTCAGATCGTACATAGTGCTGCGATGATATGACACCAGCTGTCAATTGAATGCAGCAATGTGCACAATGCGATGCTATTCAATCTGGCATGCCGGCTGCGGCGATGTCTTTATAGTAAATCGGACGGCGTTATAGAAGCCCGATTCTGTTAAACCTTTTCATTCGCATTTGATGATTTTAATATAGATTTGACCCAGGTAGTTTTCGGCGTTGAGCCTTATGATAGTTTTATCCAACGGAGTACGACGCCAGTTCATCAACACCTGCGCCGATCGCAGCTATCCAGCCAATCTACTTACACCCTATCCCGTCTCACTCTTGTCTTGTCCGCCTCACCGCATCCAGAGGATCAGCTACTCTTGTGTTTGTCTGTTGTCTGTCTGCTGTCTGTCTGTCTGTCTGTCTGTCTGTCCACATGTCTGTTTGTCTGTCTGTCTGTACACATGTCTGTCTGTCTGTCTGTCTGTCCACATGTCTGTCTGTCTGTCTGTCTGTCTGTCTGTCTGTCTGTCTGTCTGTCCGTCCACATGTCTGTCTGTTTACCTACCTGTTGTTCGCTCGCCAATCCACTTCCGTACATGTATTGTGCATCACCTCCTGCATCGGACGCGCTCTTCCAGCCCGTTTCGCTCGCCACCTCGGGCCCTGCATCCAAAGCGTCTGTGTCTTGAGTATCAGTACGTCTCTCATTCGCCTCTTCTCCCCTCACCTCTATCGGATTGCTCACCTCGTGACCCTTGTTGAATCTGGTGGGGCAATGCCGGCTGTCTTTGTCGCGCCCCAATGAGACACCGTCCATCTAGTTTAGTACTGTACGTAGTAGTTTTATTTCGTATTATTGCTTTGTGCAGAGTAGGCGTTGGTGTATTGGTGCATTGGTGTTGTGATCATTCGTACACCGCAGGTTGCTTTTGGCAGTAGTTTCTGTCCCTTCTCACATGACCCTCTTCTCTGATTCTCTGGTCGAGCTGGAGCCACGCCGCCACGTATTGGAGATATGCGGTTCAGTCTTGGCGTATGTCTGTTTGACTTTTGTCTTGTCTTTTAGTCTGCCGAGTCTGTATTTGGTCTTGATTCTTGATTCCAGTTCCGATTCTGATTCTGATTCTTTCAGTTCGTCAAGTCTGTCTACAAACCGTACTCGCCCTCCATCTCAAATAAATCGAGGTCACATTGCCACATCCAAGACGCCGTCTCTGATGCAAGCAGTTAGGTAATCCAATGCAGCCATCCTCCCTGGCCAATTCATCACGCCGTCATACTCGAAGCCGTCTTACAGATGTCTAGTGCGTTCGTGCTGATACAGAACACTTTTGCAGGGCTGGCATTGGTCGATATATGTCCTTCCACTCGCCATCCATAAGTCAATGGCCTGCTGATCGTCGTCATAAGCTGATTCCATAGCTTCCCCTCTTTATGAGAGATTCATAGTAATTTAGTCCAAGTTGGTTTATATTTAAATATAGTACTCGTTTCTCTTGACAGCCCGGCTTGCTTATATCTTACATCCAAGACCAGTACACATCTTATTCCCTAGTCCAGTCGATTCTCTTGACATTATCTTTGAGGAACGACCACCAATTGTCGAGTCCCGACCTGCATACAACCTCACATCGGCTCTACTCGTATTACTCGTTCCTGGCCATTTCATGCTCAACAGGCCTTTCCTCTCGTGCTACAAGCTGTCTGCGCCCACGCCCCCTCTGATACATGCACCGTGACCCCCATGCATCGTGCAGACCGCAGCCATATTATATTTTTTCGCTCCTGCACTCTGCCCAAACTCGGCCAAGCAGCTGACGCTCGGCTGCCGCTCCCAACTCCCCGGCTTACATTGGACAGCGCAGCCCGCCTCTGAGTGGCTGGCATCCAACGTCCTCCGTCTACGGAAGCAGAGAGGAGAGAGGAGAAGCGGTCACACACAACGACGTCTGAGTCTGGCCAGTCTGGTCGGTCTCGCACTGCTGTACGGCCGCCATTCCGGTTTTTTGGTTGCTGGCTGCTGGTTTGGGTGAGCCGCCAGCATATAAAGGACGAGCTTCTCCCTCGCCCTAAACGGCCATCGTCCCTTCCTCTTTTGCTTCAGCCCAAGCCCTGCCTTCTCTTCCACTCTTGCCCTTTTTGTCTTCTCTTGTCTTCTCTTGCCTACTCCTTCTTAGGTTTAATGTTACTTGCTCCTTCCTATTCCATCACTTCGGGTTATTAGTCACCATCAACTACATCGAGACGTCCATCGACCCTTTCTTTATAATTTGAACGTTATCAGTCTTCTCTTTGATTGTCTGTCCATCTCCCCCTTGCGTCTATAGTCCTAGGAATCACCTATTATTGCCTTTTCCGACTCTTCGCCTCTACTCTTGCGTCTCCTATCGTATAATCTGCCTTCCATTCCTAATACATCGGCCCTAAAGCCCACCTCCTCCTCCTCTACCTGCGCCCTATATCTAGCACACCGGCTTCGACTCGACTTCGTCATGGCGACTCTTACCGTGACATCGCCCGAGGTTCGCACCGCGCCCTTGCCCAGACTCCAGCAGCTGCCACAGCACGCTCATGTCGGCCATGCGTCCGGCGAGACCGCCCTCAACATGGTCATCCACCAGAACCCATTCTCCGTCACCCTGGATGCGTGGGCCATGCTCGTCGGGTCTCTGCTGCTCGTCGCCGGCATGCACTTCTTGCAGGCATCGCTCTTCCAGGCTTTGATTGTGGCCGTGCCCGTCGCCCTCCTGGTCCGCAACGACTACCTCAACTTTCTCCTGCTCGGGCCCGGCGGCACGCCACCCACCTTCCGCGGCTACCTGCGCCTGCTCTGGTTCCGCATGTTTGCGCTGCGCGACGTCTACCACATTGCCCCCGACGAAACCGAGCCCGGCCTGGCGCCGAAGATGCCCAGCCAGGGTATTCTCAAGGAGCTGCCGTACCGCCCGGGCCCGCGGCCGCTTGTAGCCGGCCTCGCCCCCCAGCGCCAGCTCGACCAGCACGCGTCGTCCGAGTGCTATGCCCTCCTGCGGACGGCCATCCTGGATCTTGTTCGCCGGTACCCCGAGAGCCTGTGCACGGCCACGTCGTGCATCGAAAAGCACGGCTTTGGCCTGTTTGCACGCCACCCCGTCAACGTCTGGGGCCAGGGCGAGGTGTTCCATATCCACGACTCGGAAAAGTCCATGCACATGAGCCTGCACCACGACGACATCAAGGAGGTCCTGGACAAGGGCTGGGGCCAGCGCCACCCGCTGGCATTCACAGGCTGGGTCAAGGCACCGCTGCCCACCACCTTTGTCATGATCTACGCCCCAAGAGGTAAGGAAAGAAAGAGAAAAAGAAAGAGAGAAAGAGAAAAAGGAAGAAAGAATAAACTAAACCATAATGGAGCGGATGCTAATCTCGATAGATGAGACCGATCTGCGCATCATTGCTCGTATTATCGAGTCGGCCATCTGGTATACAATGGCCAAGAAGGTTGACCTCGTGCTTCCGGAAATCACACAGGAGATCACCATGTAGGGCAGCCGCTGCGAATGCCAGTCCCAGCTCTATCTTGCCGGCGGGCGCAGACGAGACCAACTATACGATGATTACCCAAACGACTGTGCAAGATGCTAAGCTGTTCAAGTGTGAGGCAAAACAAACAAAAACCAAATACCAAAATACTAAATATAGTGTAATTTGCATAACAATAGACATATATTCTCAACCAAAGCCCTACCTTCAACGCTAGTAGTCATCGCTGTCTTGAGACTCGTCGTCGGCGTCACCCTTCCCGGACTTTTGGAACTTTTCCTTGCCCGTGGCCAGCGTCGCCTCCACAATACGGCCGTCAAAGGCACGGCCGCCCATCATCCGCACGCACGCCATGGCCGACTCGGGTGTCTTAAACTTGACGCTGACAATACCCGAGGCCTCCTGGTCAAAGAGCACCACATTGGTGACGTCGCCCAGCTTGGCACACTCTTCGCGGATGTCCTCCTTGATGTCCAGCAACGCCGCCGGGTCTTCGTCCAGCTCGGCCAGCGTGAACATGTGCTTGAGCACCACAACCTTGTCCCACTTGGGGTTGCGTCCCGTGGCCCGACCGCCGCCATTACCGCCGTAGAACCGCTCGTCTTCGTCACTGCTCCAGTCGGCCAGCTTTGCATCAAGCTTTTGTGTCTTTTTGATAATCTTGTGCTTGTCTTGGCCCTTTCCGTGGGATGGCTTGGCACCTATGTTTGCCGGCCCTGCTGAAGATGAAGCCGGACCAGAAGACGCACCAGAAGCCGGGCCAGAAGACGGATCAGAGGCGGCCTCGGTCTTCTCAGCGTAGTTGGTCTTTTTGTAGCTCGCGTCGGCTGCCTGTACGTGCATGCGGCGCGGTTCTTGGCCCGGCTGCACCGGCTCGAAGCGGAACTCGGAATCGTCGAGCAGCATAATGGCCATCTCGACGCTCTGCGGCTTGAAAAAGACAATGAGAGCATCGCCCTTGAAGTTGCCGTCGCTGTCGGTGTACATCTTGATGCGGGGCCGGCCCGAGTCGATCTCCTCGGCAATGACGCCACACTTGCGCGAGAAGAGCTCGGCTACTTCGTCTGCAGTTGCGTCCAGTGGCAGGCCCGTGACGTAGACGGCTGTATTTTGCTTTGGCTGTCTTGGCGCCGCAGGGCCCTTGGCCCGCTTGCTGCTGCTGCCAGTGCTTGCCGGTGGTATGCCGATTTTGTTCTTGTCGTTGTTGTCTCCTCGTTGCCCATTGTGATTGTTTTGTGTCTATACCAGAAAGAGAGGGAGAGAGAAATACACCGCGCGAAGCGGATGAGAGAGCAGGTGGTCAGTTTTGTTGCCGAGGATATCTTCTCGGGTTGTTCTGGTTTATGTAGATTTTTTGGTGGTGCACATATTTCATCCTTTGACTCTGCTTCTGCCATATGCTAAGCCGAGAAAGAAAGACGAAGAAATAGTAGAGAAGTAGACGGGAAAAAAATAAACAGAAAAAAAGGGGGCCAAAGGCACTCATGACGGCGACACAACGGAACAGAATCGCACCGAGCGAGAGTGCCGAGAGTGCCGAGAGTGCCGACGGTGGCAGTTACGGGCGCAGCTTACCTCGTTGTTGTAGTGTGTCTGATCTGGCTTCCGCTTCCGGCCCTGGTCTGGCCTTGCATCTGATGAATCCTGCTGGACCTCGCCGACGCCGTAAGCTCCCGGGACAGCAGGGACAGCAGGGACATCGTCATCCACAACCGGGATCCACCGCTTCACACCCTGATCAAACTCAAGCTCGGTGCCGTCATCCAGCACGGCAATGTGCTTGCTGTCCAGCCGCGAGAATGAGATGCGCTCATCGTTGTCAAACTCTTCGGTGACGGTTGGCAATGTCAGGATCTCGGCGGCGTGGTCGGCCATGGCGCGGGACGTATGGTGACCAATTCAATAGATAGAATCGAAATCTATGAGTCAATCGCATAAGAAGAGCTGTTGATATCGAGGTATGAGAGAAAGAGAAAACAGAAAGAGAATAGACAAAAGTCGGTGTTTACGATCGTACAGATGAGGGTGAGAATCAACAAAACAAGGATGGAGCGTATGTGGTCCTTTTGGGCACTGTGATTGGCCAGCAGCATAAGTCAAGACAGGCCGTGTTTGTACTGTTTTTAGACTGTGTTACACTGTACACCCTGCAACGTACAACCCGTGAGCCTTGCACGCAAGGCTACAATCAGCCTCATGCCTCGTGCCTCATCCTCACGTAATATGAATATTGCAATAGTTTGTGCCATTTTTATAGATAGGACATAGGTAATACATGCATATAAAGTCATTGCTCGCTCGCTATGGGTTTACCCCCTACTTCTTGTCCATCTTGTCCTTGACGGCTGTCTTGACGCCGTCGACAAACGCCTCGAGGGCCTCGCCGCCGCCCATGGGCATGGCACCGCCCGGCAGAAAGCCCTGGTTCTTGACAGGTGTTCCCAGCGCATCGGAAATGCTGGGGAGGCCGCCGTCACGGATGGCTGTTGACAGACTGGCCAGGCTCTGGGCAAACTGTGGGCTCCGGACCACCTTCTCAAGCAGCTGCTTCTTCTCGCCCAGGCTCATGGCGGCCTTTGCCGCAGCCACCGCATCGGCCGATGTGTCGACGACATCGCCGTCATCGTGGGCAGAGTCGCCGTGGTGCTGGCTGAGGATGAGGACGGCAGGTGGCAGGTAGTGCAAGAGGCTGTCGATGTACTCCTCGCTGGCCGTGCGGATCATGGGCACGGTGACCGATGTCTCGAGGAGGTCGTTGAGGGGAGGGTACGACTTGTCGGCGGTCTGGCCTGCACCAGCCAATGCCCTTGTCTGCGCCTGTGTCTGTGCCTGTGATGCACCTTGCGGGCCGGCCAGAGATGCCAAGAGGTTGCGCACCACGGCTTCGGCTTCTGTTTCCGTTGCAGCTCTGTGGGGAAAGGACCGTCAGCATTTCTGTTGATCTGTAGGTGCTGTGACAAAGCACGCCAGAGTAGGAGAAGCAGAGAAGCAGAGACAAAGAGGCAAAGAGACAAAGAGAGAGCACCGTCTATCTAATCAAAAAGTATAGCGACAAAGATAAGAGGTAAAAGGTTCACAAAGCCGAGTGCTGGGTGTCTTTTGCTCATCTTCGGTTTCTATTTTCTTTTTTACTTTTTTCAGCAGAGCTATATTTAAGTAGCAGTAGAACGAAGACAACAAGACAACAAGATGAGAAGCCGGGAATCAAACACCGGCGAGAAGCCAAAGGGGGCCGTGAACGCCGCTATGATAAACAAAATAATGATATGGGGGAAATATGCTTTAAAAAAAAAGAAACGGGGAAAGGGCAGGGTGGTATGGTGACGGGGAGGTTGGTGAATGCGACAACGTGTGATACTAAACGAACTTCTGTGCTCACTCTACTCCATGTCATGTGCTCCATGCTTGCGAACTCTGAATGGGATTTGAAACACCTACGCTCTTGCGCCATCTGCTCCGCCCTCGCGGGCATCTTCGCCCTCGTCGCGGACGTCGCCGCCCGTGGCGCCCGAACCGGCACCGCCTGTGCTGGCATGTGAGTCGCCGTGGCCCTCGACGTCTTCCATTGTCTCGTCATCGTCGCCGTCCTGGTGTCTGTCGCCCTGGAAGGGGGCCATCTCCTCCAAGACGTCGGGCTCCTCACCCTGCAGCATGCGGTCGACGATGTCTCCAATCTTGCGATCGCGGGGGCTCAGGAAAGAGGCATCGCCCTCAGACTTGGACTGCAGCCAGAAGAGGTGGCGCTGGGAAGACGATTCGAACTTGAGGACAAAGATACGGCCGTTGGTGCGAGTTGCGTCGCGGCCCTCGATGCCCTCATAGGGAACAAAGTGGCCGTCGCCAGGCACCATGACGAGGTTGAGTGGGGCTTCGTCCATGGGCACGTTCCGTGGCCGCCAGCAAAAGTGCATCAGCTCTGGGTTGGATGTTAGCAGCGAGGAGCGCATGGGTGAAGCTGGCAGTGCTGGCAGTGCTGGTAGTGCTACATACCATCTTCGGCGTATAGGAAAATGTAGCCAGGCAGGTCGCCCGGCAGAGCTTTGCGGTAGCCGGACTGGGGCTATCGGTTGCGGTTGGTTAGCTATGGCATCTCCATGGTACCCATGAGGCTCCATGAGGCTGAAGCTTCAGCGAGCTAGGACGTCAGGCCTACCTGGATATCGCACAGGCCAGCCTTGAATGAGATGGCTGGAATTATTGACATTGTGGCGGCAGGGTATTTATGTGTAGAAATACAGTGGGAGGGCAGGTGAATGTCGAAAGTCGTCGGCCGCAGATGCAAAGTCGTGATGTTGGCGATGGTTGCTGAGACTGACAACACGTAGAGAGGGGGAGCACGTCTGGAGCTTGAGAGCTCCTTCTGTTTGGGGCTGTATCCACTCTCTGCCCCATTGAAAGTGGAAGGCTGCCAGAAGCGTGACGTCTCCAGAGTGCCTAATGCGAAGACGGCTGCCAGGTGGCAGGCGGCTGCCAAATACAGTCAGCCTATGTCAGCAATTATGTCATCGGCGTTCTGATGACTAATATCAGGTGATCGACAGCCCCGTCGCGTTCACGTGCCGATAAGATAGTCTACCTCCGACGAGGCTAGATGCATACGCCTGCAGTATTATATGATTGGCCATCTGCACAGCGCCCCGCTTATACTCATTGTCAGATTTCTCTCTTTTTTTTCAAGAGCTGCCCCACCCTACCAAATAATGGGCCACACAAAATTTAAACCGGAGAATCCTGCTGATAGGGCTTGCCAGCTGGTCTGTGTGTGGCTAAACCAGATTTTTTTTGCACCCACCCTACTGCCACGCCTGCCCTCCCTTTCCCGTGCCCTGGTGAGGATTGTGGTTTTTTTTCTTAATTTGTTAAAACCTCTTTTCTAGATTCCTAGCCCAACCCGCACATCTACATATCACCAACTACCCAGCATCGCCGCCCATCGGGACCAGCAAGAAGGAAAGGTTTAGACGACTCTTTTTCTTCTTTTTAATTCATCTCTCCTGACATAGACGCCATGTCGCCCACCACCGCCCCCGCGACGAAGAAGTTTGGCAAGTCCACCCGGACTGTGCCTCACCACAGCCAGCGTGCCCAGAAGTGGTACCCGGCTGAGGACGACTCACAACTGAAGAAGGTGAGCTTTTCTTGAGGACGGACACCGAATTGAATGGCCGGCGGAGGAGGAAACCGAACGAGAGTGCCGGGACGGAGCGCGCAAACCGACGACGGAGGAGGGGGAGAGAGAGCCTGGAGGATGAGGATTGGAGGATCACGGAAACACAGACTGCAGGATCTGAGAGATCTAGAGATGCAGGAGGACGACGGCCGTCAAACGAAGACGAACAGCAACCCGACATCAAGAGAGGAGGAACAAGTACGGCATGCAGCGACACGCAGGCGGACGACCAGGTGCAACACGCCGCACTTCCATTGTTGAATTCATCGAGACACATGCTCTTGTTGCACACTCTGTCTTGCGCTCTTCTACGCTCTATCCGCCTCTACTCGTCTCTCTTTCGTTTATTCTCGTGCCACGCCATTCAATTCAAGACGACACCAGACAACGGGACGAGGTCCTCTTGTCGCTCAAAATCAAATCAAAGCAAAAGCAAATACTAACTCCCACGCAGGTCCGCAAGGCTGTCCGCCCCTGGAACCCCCGCAAGTCCCTGCAGCCCGGCACCGTCCTGATCCTGGTTGCTGGCCGCTTCCGCGGCAAGCGCGTTGTGCTCCTCAAGACCCTGGACCAGGGTGTCCTGCTGGTTACCGGCCCCTTCAAGATCAACGGCGTTCCCCTGCGGAGAGTTAACGCCAAGTACGTCATTGCCACATCAGAGACCGTCGACCTGACCGGTGTCGATGCCAAGAAGATCGAGGAGATTGCCGCCCCCAACTACTTCACCGCCGACAAGGCCAAGGACAAGGCCAGCGAGGAGGCGTTCTTCAAGCAGGGCGAGAAGGCCCAGAAGAAGGCTGTCGCAGCGACCCGCGTCGAGGACCAGAAGGCCATCGACAAGGCCCTGCTCGCCAACATCAAGAAGGTTGAGCTCCTGGGCTCGTACCTGGCAACATCCTTCAGCCTGCGCAAGGGTGACAAGCCCCACGAGATGAAGTGGTAGATTTGTTGTCTTATGTTAGAGAGAAGCTGTGGGTAGCCAAAAATTCAAAAGCATCCAAAGGATTTTCAAAAGTCAAAAGACAAAGAGATTTTCAAAAGATTTCAACAAGAGAAAACAAAAAAAAGGACAAAAGACGAAAACCCCGAGACATTCTACAACGCGAGGAAGAACATTCTGCATTATTGCTTTTCTTTTTTTCTGCATTTGCACATTTTCACACACACGGGATATGGAAACCTCCCCCAAAAAGGAAGACGGGGGAAAGCAATATATCAAAGAGGATGAAAAAAGGCCGGGTACTACTCTAGTATGGAGGGGGGGGGGGGGGGGGTATGAGACAATATAACGAACAATATTAATCGATGATTTTCGGTGTCGACCAACACAAACCAAAACACACGCGCGCTTCTCTCAACCACGGAATTGTCGATGGCATGGCGAGGGCAAACCGGCTGGAGGATGGATGGATCGTGGACGGCGAGGCTGGCGGATGGACGGCAGACGCACGGACAGCTGGCAGCGGGCTGCGAACACTGAACACGGATGCTGCGGGTTGATACATATGATACTCCGCTGCATCGACAGTGTCTGCTCTGCTGCCGCTGCTGGGTGTCTCGGTCTCCTGGTTTGCCTGTTTTTTTGCCTGCTTCTGCATCTCTCCATCGCCAGTCTCTTCGCTCTGCGTCTCTCGAGTCTCGGTCTACTGTGTTCGGTCTCTATTGTCACGCCGCTCGTCCTGTCTTTCTACTTCTTTTGCCCTGTCTTGTGTTCTGTCCTTTTGTGTTCTTCTTCCCGTCTGTTTGATTCTCTTGTTTGATCTTGGCTTTTCGGTCCTTTCTTTTTTCTGTTTCTCGAACTCGGCTCCTGGCTCTTCTCTACTATTACTTCTACTTCTTCCTTTTTTCTTACTTCTTCTCCCCTCTTATCTCCTCTTCTCTCTCGCGCGGGCTACTTTTCTTTTTATTGCTTTTTTATTGCTTTTATCAAAATTGTTTCACTTGTGCGTCCCGTGCAGCACGCCGCCGCCGGGAGACGAGAGGAGACGAGGTGTTTATGTTTCCGGTTTGGGCAATGGGATAAGGGCAACCAAAAAAAAAAAAGTGAACAATCAAGACTAAAAAAAATTAAAACATTCATTTCATGCTTGTGTTGGTATGCTCAGTCATAATCGTATTATATCTATGTACTTAGACTGCGGTCTACTCCCGGTCGGCCCAGCTCTGGATCAGCCCCTCAAAGGTCGGCTCGTACTCCTGCAGCGCCACCCGGCCCGTCGCCGCGTCCAGCACCGTGTTCGCCTGCACAAACACCTTGCGCGGCTGCTTGTTCTTGAGCACCACGTCGCGCACCGTCGTGCCCCAGTACTCGAGCCCGACCGCGCTCATCTTGCCGCCGAAAAAGGCCGTGCCCGCCGCGACGTCCGCCGTCGCCTTGTACACGTGCAGCTTCTGCAAAAAGTCGCCCACCGCCTTGCGGCCCGTCGTCAGGATCTTGGAGCGGTCGAGGTGGATGGTCAGGTCCGACAGGTCCTTTTCGGTGTACACCAGTTTGCAAAAGTCGTCGCCGGCTTCGAGAAAGGCCTTGAGAATGGCAAAGCGCGCCTGGCAGTGCGGCTGTCCCCATTTCTGGCTCTTGGGGTCCCAGAACTCGACCGACGTGAGGCCGGCGCGGGCCATGCTGAGGTACGAGGCATACAGGATGTCGCCGGCCTCGCCGTCGAGCTGCTCGGGGCTGTCGGAGCCGTCGCCGTAGCCAAAGATCTTCAGCACGGGGAACTCGCAGCTCAGGAACATGGCCACCAGCTCGGCGCGGCACTCCTCGTAGGCGCCGGCCAGGCCGCCAAAGACGGAGCCCCAGGTCTGGCCCGGCTTGTACCACGACGTGACGGGCTTGTTGGTGACGGGGCTGACGGGCGGGTTGGCGTGGTCAAAGTTGTAGACGCCGGCGCTCGTCTCCTGCAGCAGCTTGCCGCAGCCGTGGCCCGTCAGCTCGTGCAGGCCGACCTGCACCTCGAAGGCGTCGTCGCGGTACTTTTGGTAGACGGCCAGGTCCTCGTCGCGGATGAACGGGATCTTCTCGTTGGGCGCCTTGGCGCTCAGCACGTTGCCGAGCGACACGTTCTTGAAACCCTCTGTCTGGCGGATGTCGTCGTAGTTGGGGATGTTGATGCCGGCTGGGATGCCGGAGCCGGCAAAGGTCAGCACCTCGAGCGACGTGAAGTCGGGCGACAGGAACTTGTCCTTTTCGAAGTCGGCACTCCAGGGCAGCAGCGGGATCAGGTCCGGGGCGGCCGCGACAAGTTTGGAGAAGGAGCGCGTGCGGTCCTGGTTGACCATGGCGACAAAACCCTCCCACTCGCCGCGGGTGCCGGCCGGGTCGCGGTACGTCTCGATGAAGCCAATGTTGGTCTCAATGGCCGGGCCCTTGTCGCGGATCCAGTGGCGCTGGCTGTCCTTGAAGGCCAGCAGGGAGCCCTCGCCAAAGGACTTTGCGTACGCCTCGTGCATGAGCTTCTGGGTGTCGTTGCTGGCGTGGACGGCCGCCTGCGAGATGTTCTTGGTGATCTCGGCCATCTCGGCGGCATAGTCGCCGTAGACGAGGGTTATGGTGGCGTCCTTGAGCACATCGGCGCCGCTCTCGGCAAGGCTGAAGGTGGTCTCGGTGGTGCCGATATCGCGGCCGCTGGCTGGCGGCGCAGTCTCGGCCGAGGCAATGAGCAGCTCAAACGACTTGGTGCCGGGGGTCTTGCGCAGACGGGTGTTCTCGGGCAGCAGGCCCTTCTTCTCCATCCACTTGGAGACGCCGTCGATCTCGTCCTTTGTGATGTCGGGCGAGTCGGGGTAGTAGGTGGTCAGGTGGCCCTCGTCGACAAAGCCGAGATGCAGCAGGCCAGGCCGGTCGGACGAGAAGATGGCGCCGTTGGTGGCCTTGTAGTGCTTGTCGGCCTCGGGCGAGGTGCTGGCCAGCTTGGCAAAGGCAGACTCGGGGGCGCGGGGGATGAACTTGGAGTCGCCAAAGCTCTTGTAGTTGCCGCTGTTTCCGAGGAACTGCGCGGCGTAGTGGAGGAAGGCGTCGAGGTGGGCCTCGTCCTCGAGGCCGGCCTTGGCGGCCAGAGCCTTCCAGCCGCCGCCGCCGCCGGCCTGGGCCTTGTTGAGGGCAATGATGAAGTCGTAGATGGACTCGGCCTCGGGCGAGACTTGGCGTAGCACAATGCGGTTGCCGGCAAACGAGGCTTTGCTGATGTAGTGGGCGTAGAGCTTCTCCTTGTCGTCGAGGGCGTTGAAGTGCTTGGCGATCTCGAGGCGGACGACGCTCGGAGGGGCGTCGGCCAGGTACTGGCTCAGCTCCTGGGCAGACAGCGACATGGCGGAGGCGGAAAAGAGGCGGCGGGAGGCGGAGGCGAAGAAGAGGCGGCGCGAGGCAGCGACGGGGCGGGCTGGTGATAATGAGAGAAAAGGCTGTGGCGACGTGTGCGGAGACAGCAAGGTGCGACGAAAGACGGACGAGAGGGTGCTGCTGTTGTGTGTACAGAGCAGACGGGAGAACGATGGCATCGAGAAGAAGAAGGCGAGGCGGCGGTTGAGGCTACGTACTCTGTACTCTGTCCAAATGCAATGGAGGGGGAACAGCTCAATGCGGAAGGAGTTTACAATTATTATTAGCTAGCTGAAGCTTGGTAGAGAGAGGAAGGCGGTCGCAGGCGCTGGACAAGGCAATCAGAATGTGGGGCAGAGGGTCCAGCAGGCATGATTACATCAGACGGTGGCAGGAAAGGGCAGGTGCAATAGAGCAGGTGTAGAGCACCTGCCGTTTTGATGGCAATTGTGGACAACATGCTGCGAGACAAGACGGGGTGAGACGAGATGACATGAGATTGTGATACTACGCCGTAGAAAGGAATAAGGAAAGAGCAATCGTGAATTATTAGTCATGCAAACAGATGCAGTTGCCCGCAAGTCATGCTTATGTAAGCAGTCGCATATTTTGATTTTGGAGTGACTGCAAATATGCCACAGTAATCGTTTGACGGGTCGGCAGAATCAAAGACGTTCAAGGCGCACATGCAATGGCATGACAGCGTGCGTGGGACTGTTGCAAAGCATGTTTTGCCAAGCTTCTCATCAACGGCCTGACAGCGGGAGCTGAGCACAGTGTACTCTGTGTACTACAAGGCTGGAGAGAAGGAACAACAAATGGAGGATAAGATAAGATGGGCGCAGGATAGCACGAGGATAAGAAGAGAAGAGGATAAGGCGAGGATAAGGATAGGGCACCAATATCCCGAGCGCGTCGTTTGAATGCACACCGAGATGATCTAGATGGAAGCGGCATTTGCTCACGTGCCTTCAGTCTGATCGATTTGCTCAGAAATTGGGTATGATCAGTGAAGGGAGCTTCACAACATTGACAGGCGTGATATCACGATCGAGTTTGTGAGGATACAGGAGAAAAGGATAAACCGCTCTGCCCGGGGCCTGCTCGTCCGTAGGCCGGGCCGAGGGATCGGGGGCATTTGCGATGTCGGCAGGCTGGACAAGGGCTGAGGAAGGACTGAGGAAGGACTAGGAGGGACTGAGGAAGGAGCGGCAGAGCAGGGCCCGAGGGGGACTTGTGCGAGACAGATTCGGCCTAGCAGGGCTAGTGCAGACCGAGCCAATTGCCGCAGTCGGCTATTGGTATGGGTATTGCGGTGTTGTAGGGATTACATTAGTCCTGAGCTATGTAGAGCTCTGTATTTGGGGATTTCATCTTCTTTATGAAGCTTTGTTACAAGAGGCGTATGACCTGAATAGAATGACTTTCATAGAGTGTGCGGGTTAAGAAGAGAATGAATGAATGAGATAAAAAGGATATACGGGCAAGGATGAAACCAGAATAGAATAAACCGAGAAATGCAATTGAGGAATGGGAAATGAAAGAACCAAGAGAACCAAGACGGGATAAATAGATAAAAATGGAATCCTATTAAAAAAAATTAAAAATAAAAACAAAGTCGGGCGGTCAACAGATCGGACATATTTAGGACGCCCATGACTGGCCCGACCAAGGCTTGCGATGCACACGAGCACACGAGCATGAGCACAGTCGGCGTTTGGGCGCATATGCAGTCCATGTATGCTGTATGCAGAGACAGCAGACTGGGTGGCAGCAGTGCCGAACGGGCATTGAATTACGTGATGGAAACACGAGCATCGTGCAGAGAATAGCCAGAGCTGAGCTGGCTGAGCTGGCTGAGCTGTCTGAGCTGGATCACCGATGGAAAGGAGCTCCTCTCTGTGTATTACTACTGGGTAATACACATGTTAGATACAGCACAGCTACGGGCTACAGGCGACTATAAGCTGCTACAGGCTATCGGGCTTCATCGGCAACTGATCGGACTTGTCGACTCTGGCATCGCCTATCCGACTGCAGTCTGGCTACCGGCCCGGAGGTATTTCTTCTGACTATTGAATTGCAGGTATTTCTGATTCAGTGCAGTCACTGTAGGCGCCTCTACATAGTACAGGACTATTACTGAGCACTGTCAGCATTCATACATCCGACAGCTCTAATACTGTAATACCACTATATACATAGTACATACATACATACATAGTAATACCACCATCCACCGTCTGCCATCCACAGTGGGGGTCCGTGTATGTTCTGGAAAGAGTGGAAAGGGGTGTGCAAAGGCAGGCAAGCATTCCCTGTAGGCGCCCTCTCGATGTACTGTGATGTACTGCAGCTGGTCTGGTTGGCATTTTCTTCTGTGCTTTTCACTTGTTCATTTTATCTTCTCTTCTCCTCCTCCTTCTTGCTCCTCCTCCTTCTTGCTCCATCTTCATCTATCCCTTTGGTGATACAATTACTCGATTAATTACACAGCTGCTGCAACTCGGAAGCCAGCCGGTTTCGTGCACTACGGAGCATGTATGTAGATGCATTTTCTGTATTTGTTTATAAAAGAGAATAAAATTAAACCCCATTAAACTCGCTCGTGACCATAGCCATGGGGCGTGGGCGTGCATGCATGCATGCATTCCTGCGCCTGCATGCACTCCGTAAATCCAGTTCAAGATGAGCAATCGATGCCATGCAAATAATATGGAAGAAACAAAAGACGACAGAGACAGAAACGACAAAAAAACACAATAAATAACGACAACAGACACACCGCTCAATTCACCGGAATGAAAGATCGGTGTAAGCATCAAAGAGGGGATGTGTTTCTGTTAGTCACAGAATCCCGTTTCTGGGTCTGGGGAAGCAGGTGATGCCTTTTGGTTTCAGGGGGTATGATGTTGATATTCGTTTTTCTTCTTCTTCTTCTTCTTCCTCTTCTTCTTTTGATTCATTCATTTTTGATCGTTTATTTTTGTTCATTTATTTCTTGTTCTTGGATTTGGCCTCGTGTACATTCCAGTTCTTCAGAGTCTGATATTCATTGCATCTGTTTGAAGATTATTCTCTTCTTATTCCCAGAATAAATCTAATAACTATTAAATAAACAAAAACAGTCCAACCCCCATCTACTATGTATTACTGCTCCTGTGCGTGCTGCTACCTCATGCACCCAATCCCCTAATGACCCCCACGCCTCAACCACTGGGACCGTTTCGCTCACTGAAAAATTCACACTGTAGAAAGCCCACTCCTCCCCTGCTTTAGCTGCTTCTCTAGCGCCACTAGTCGTCCCCCAGCAGTGGCCAGGCCGTCCTATTACAGTACATAGTACTTGCAGTGGCAGCAGAGTCGCAGAGCATGACCATCGCGATGCGCTATTGAGCCAAGTAAGACAAGTACTTGCAGCTACAAAGCATTGCATACAAAGTACAGGTATTGCGGTGCACGTATCTTACTATGTAACTGGCCCGGGACTCGGCCGCCTATTTAGAATCGAGAACCAAATCGAGAATCGCGGATTTCAAGGTGCGTTTCGGCGATGAGCACCAAAAGCATCCAAGGATCTCTCGCGCTTTACAAGTACTCTGGTGATCACGTCTACCAGTGCAATGTACTGCCCGATGTCTTCATGAATCATAATGCAGCTGCCGCCTATTGCATCTTGTATTCGGATACGTGAATATAGCTTTTGATTTCCGATACATTTTGAATAAGAGCCGGGCTCAGCCACGTCGCCGTGCTGTCTGATTCTTCAACTCTACTAAATACAATGAGTATATATATAAATATAAATACGAGAATACAGCAGACCAGTCTACCCCGTACAAGCCGCCATACTATGTATCTTCTTTTCTTCCGTCATCCTCCTCGCATTCGTGCTCCTCGTCCGCCAGGTGACGGGTGATCACTGACGGGTGAGATTGCTTGGCTCTCCATCCACGTTTTTTTTTTTACTTGTTCCTTCTTTCCTTGAGCCCAGCTTCCCCGGAATAATGTCTTCTGCCTCTGACCGCCTTCAACATGTCCGCATGCCTGTGCTACTCTGTACTCTGTATGTATTGTGCATCGAAGAATACTCGACTACGGAGTACATGCCAATCTCGTTCTGCTTGATGTCTCTTTCCTTTCCTGTTTCCCGTTTCCTGTTTCCGCGGAAAGAGTGGGCCTGGAAGATTCTCGCAGTGTGGGGAAGAGCTGTCGGCCGGTCCTACAAGTACGTCGATGTACCCGCCGCTGTATTCTGCAGGAAAAGTACGTACGGGTACATGTGAGAATATGAGGCAGGCGCTCAGCCTAAACAATTTCCACCAACCAGAAGCGTTCGACGACTTCTATATTCTATATTGTATTATGTGATTCGTTTGATTTGTATTCGATGTTTTCATATTTCATATTTTCGATACTCTCTCTACGATGCGCTGCCATTCTTCCGACTTCTCTTGTGCTGTACCGAAGCTCCCTGCTTGCTCGTTCTACGCGTAATCTATGCTGCATTACTCGCCACCTCGACTACCTACCGCTCGCTCCTTCCTTCTCTCTTCCGGTACCCCCACCCTCCCGTGCCGGCACCACGCGGTGTCTCCGTCCAGCCGTCCATGTCCGTATCAAGCAGCTGCAGGCTGTACACAGTAAGCTATCTCCCTGTATGTACTTTGATACGCCTACTACATAGTGTGCATGCCTCGATATGCCTCTCTGTGATACAGCGACTGCCGACATCCCACGCAGCGCGGCCGCGCCCAGTCTCATGTGGCAGGCTCATCACATCCTCTCTCTGCCTTTCTCTCTCTTTATCCTCCACCGCACGGCTCCATCTACCCTCCATCATGCGCGCCGATGTGATAGAGCCCAATGCCCAGACAATTACGCCCGCCTGATGCCATCCCGGGTTTTACGTTATCCATATGCACTTCTGCCTCTGCGCCCGCTGCTCGTTTGATCACTGGCTGCCGCGCTGCTGACTGGCTGACTGCAGAAGGCTGATGCGACCCCGACGGTGCACGCCGCACTCCAGCATATGCAGAATAAAGTGCGGGCTGCAAAGCGATTGCCATTTCATGTAATCGTAGTATTTGCATTCTGGTTCAACTCTTCTGTAAAAATATCCCCGACGTCCGTCTTGCCGGAGGGTCTGCTCCCCGAGGCAAGCTCACCGGTACGGCGACGCCCATACGCATGTCGGCAATCAAGACGGAGTAACTAAAGTTGCAAGATTGTATCAGACACCGTCGACAATGTACTACATAGTATGTACAGTGCAGTCTGCAGTCAGGATGTCAGTCATGCCGCTTGGACGATCACTAGCCACGGATATAGGTACCGGGGTACATGGTTGTAGTCAAGTACCCTGTTAGACGAGTAAGAGTTTTCTAATAGCACGCCCCCTGTTGGGCTGGTTTGAGTCTGAGCCTGGGTCTGAGTTTTCGTAATGCCTTTTTTTTTTCTGTTTTTTTTTCTTCTTTTTTCTTTTCTTCTTTTACTCATCTTCTTCTTCTCTTCTGTGCCATTTCTTTGTTTCTTTCTTCCCTCCTAACCTCTTCCCTTACCTCTCCCCTGAACATCCCCGATGGACAGTCCGACACCCTGAGAGCCCTGTAAAAGTACATATGTACCAAACCTAGTACAGTAACACCGGTATTTCATACGAGCCTCCATACGAAGCAGCGAGCAGCTTGTGTTTGCTCCTTGTTATTCCCTTGGACTGCCTTGTGACCGAGCTCCGGAAGAATACCATCCAGGCCAAATATGCCAAATATGCCAAATATGAATATGATCGGCTAAATAGAGGCCGCACGGGAGTAGAGCAGTACTTGATTCGAATGCCTGTTCTGCTCTGTACTATATGCAATGAACAGTCAAACGCCATCAAATGCCTTCAAACGCCATCAATGCATGCCGAGGAATTATAGCACAGAAACAGTCACTGGATGAGCCCCGTCGACTACTGTGAAATTGGGACAGTCACAGAACGGTCACAGGGCCGTCGGGCAGGCGCCAGAAGACACTAGCAAAACTAAATATAACTACTGTAATAACAGGTTCAAATAGGTAATAATACATAATTAGTAGGAGTGAAATATGAAGAAGAAGAAAAAATGAATAAAACCCGAATTAAAAAATAAATGGAAAATTGAAAATTAGAGACGAATGTACCCATAATTCTGGGGACGCTGGTGTAAGGTGTAAGCCAAAAGGGAAAGAACGCAAGACAGGGGCTGGCCTGCCTGGTGCTAAATATGTACTTACAGGGAAGAATGACCCAAGACCCAACGTCCGATGGCGCTGCCGGCAGGTTTTTCCAGCACTGAGGTAATAGTACGGTACAGTATCCAGTATTATTATGTATCCCCGTGGTCTCGTCAATGACCGTTTTGTTCTTTCTCTTTTCGTTGTTTTCTTTAAATAAAGCTTCGTGTCCCGCCGCAAGTGCCTCCTTTGCTCCTTCTTCTTTTGACTCTTCTTCTGACTCGTCTCTTTCCTCTTCTGCTGCATCTGCTTGCTCTCTGCTCTTTGCTCCTTCCCGTTGCTCTATTTTGCTTCCTCTTCCTCCTTCTCTCTCTTCTCTCCTCTCTCCTCTCTCCTCTCTCCCTGACATCCATCTTCACGATATTTGTCCTCTCGTCACATCTTTGTTTGGCTCCTGAAATCATCTCTTGATTCTTCATCCACCTCCTACTCACATAAATATGTCTACATCTTTATAGAACGCACTTCAATATATCCTCAACTCTCTACTCTCTACTCTCTACTCTTCTCTCCAGACTCGACGTCACGATTTAACGACTTTTTATAACTCAAAACACCTCCAATAATCAAAACAAATCTTTATATCCAAAATGCCCGCCATGCTGTCGTACAACTCCTCCGTCGGCCTGGCCGCCTCCGCCACCCCCAAGTCGCCCGTCCTCTCGCTGTCGTCCATCCCGTCCTCGCCCAAGCTCGCCGCCGTCGACAACTCCATTGCCAGCGTCGCCAGCCAGATCTCTCAGATCTCTCAGTCTCAGTCTCTGCCGGCACCCGCTGCTCCCACCCGGCCCCGTCTCGGTGACCGCCACCACATCTGGCTCGTCACCGGCCCGGCCGGCTGCGGCAAGACCACCGTCGCCCAGCACATCTCCTCCACTCTCAACCTGCCCTACATCGAGGGCGATTCTGTATGTCTTTTTTTTCTAATCTTTTTTTTGTTTGACCCTCTTATGCAAAGTCTACAAGTTCACATCTAACAAACCAGTTCCACCCCCCGGCCAACATTGAAAAGATGAGCAACAACGTGCCCCTGACCGACGCCGACCGCTGGGACTGGCTGACCGCCCTGCGCGAAGAGTCCATGCGCCAGATCGAGTCGGGCGCCTCCGAGGTCGTCGTCACCTGCTCCGCCCTCAAGCGCAAGTACCGCGACGTCATCCGCGTCGCCCCCTACTTCACCCCGGGCGTCTCGCTGCACTTTATCTACCTGTCCGCCGACCCCGAGGTCTTGCTGAACCGCGTCGCCGGCCGCCAGGGCCATTACATGGGCGCCAGCATGGTCCAGAGCCAGCTCGACATCCTCGAGCCGCCGCAGCCCGACGAGACCGACGTCTGGAACTTTGACGTCGCGCGCCCGCTCGACGAGGTCAAGGCGGACGTGCTGCACCGCGTGTGCGACGCCATCCGCGGCGACGAGGAGTAAGCGTGTCAATGCACTTACTTTGTCTGCTTCTCTCCATCTGCTCTTGCATTTTCAGCGAAGATATCCAAATATCGTCCTTCTTCACGTTCACCCTTTTTATATTCTCTTAATATTTGCATTCGGATCTTGGATGGGAAAATCAACACGGCGTTTTTTTGTACATACATTTGTTTGCATATCTGCATATTTGCATATTTGCCTGCTTCCCAAAGGTGCCTCAGGGTACTTGGGATCAATACAATGGTCATTGAATTTCTATTTATAATCTCAGAATATCAGAAGATCAATATACCAAAAGTTCAAAATATCAAAGATCACAGGATCAAAAAACCAGTCATAACCGTGAATCAGCCTTGTAGCTGCGGCAGCCGACCAATGCAGTCCGAGCTTTGATTGCCGCAGGATCAGTGACGCAACCAGACATCTAAACATCCAAGCCTATCTAAATCTAAATCTGTACCAGATCCTCGGTAAAACGCCTGTCTGCGTTTATCAATACAGCAGATCGGCCAGAGTGCCAGAGATCTGTCTCGTGATGCCTCGCCAGCCGCAACCGCTGACGACAGTTGCCGCCCGATCGCCACAAGCAGGTTACATCGCAGCCCCAAGTCTAATTCTTTTTTCCACACACGGCACGCTGCGTCACCAATGAGCTCATGTATGTTTCCTCGGTACTGTCGATTCCGTGACAAAAATATAAGAAGAAATAAAAGCAGAAGGCAAATAAAACTACCTCAGCTGCAGGATCATGCTGTCCGGCTGCTCAACCATCGCCCGCACAACCTCTGCTGCCCGCGCAAGGGTCGCCCCGTCCACCACCCGGTGGTCCGCGCTGAAACTGAAATGGCACACGTGCCGCTTGACAATCCGCTGGCTATCACCGCCGCCGCCGCCAGCAACATCACTGTCGTCGGCAAAGGCCGGCACCGTCCGCAGCCGGCCCATGCCCAAGATGGCCACCTCGCGCTCCACAATCACCGGGCTCAGGTACGTGCCGCCGACATTGCCAATGTTGGACACCGTGATCGTGCCGCCCTGCAGATCGCTCGGTGCCAGCTTGTTCGTTTGTGCCAGGCCCTGCAGGCGTGCTAGCTCGCCCGCAATCGACAGCACGCTGCGCGCATTCACGTTGCGGACCACCGGCACGATCAGGCCGCTGGGTGTGTCCATGGCGATGCCGATATTGTGCTGGCTGCGGTACACGAGCTTGGGCTTGGCGGATGCGTCGGTCGACAATGGCGCCTCCACGCGTGCGTTCAAAACAGGGTACTGGTTCAGGGCCATGGACACGGCCTTGATCACAAAGGGGAGGTATGAGATTTTGCTGATCTTGTTGCCACTGCCATCGCCACCCCTGTCACCCTTGGCCAGAGATGCATTGATGCGCTGCCGGAGCTTGCAGAGCTGGGTAAAGTCGATCTCGTCGGCGTACAGAAAGTGCGGGATGTTGAGCGACCGTGTCATCGCCTTGAACATTTGCAGCTGCGTGCCGCCAAGAGGAACCGCCGTTTCCAGCTGCGGCGCGTCTTCTGCAATGGACGCCGACGGCACCGCCCGCCCGTCGGGTGATGGAGACGACAGCGACGCACTGCTCTTTTGCTGCTCGATGAACCGGTACAGGTCTTCCTTGACTACGCGGCCGTCTTTGCCCGTTCCCACAACTTGCGTAATGTCAAGCTTGAGCTCTTTGGACAGGTGCCGCACTGCCGGTGTCGCCAGGGACGAGCCCGTAAACTTTTGCCGTGGTGCTGCTGCTGGCACTCTTAGGGCTGCCGGCACAGCTGCCGTCTCGCTGGCCCTGATTGCTTCCGCCACCGCTTCTGCCGCCACTTCTGCCGGCTCGGCTGCCTCTGGTACCGTTTCCGCCTTTTCTGCAATTGCCTCTCTTTTCGCCGTATCGTCAACAACCAGCTCGTCTTCCGGCAGGTCAATGTCCACAAAAGCCTTGCCGACTTTGGCCATCTCGCCCGCCTCGTAGTGCAGCTTCCGCACCACGCCGGCAAACCGGCTCGTAATCTCGACCGATGCCTTGTCGCTCTGCACCTCGCACAGGGGCGAGAACTCCTCGACGCGCGCGCCGGGCTGCACAAACCACTGGATAATCTCACACTCGACGATGCCTGTATGTTAGTGTTTCTTCATTTTGGGTGTTACTTTTCTTTCAACTTTTCAGAACGCACCCTCTCCAATGTCGGCGAGGACGACGGGCTTCACTACATGCAGCCGCCGAGAGGCATGGAATTGCCGGCTTTGCGTCAGAAGTTTCGTCGCTAACAGATCGGCCGGTCGCCGTGCCGTCCATGCTGTCCATGCTGTCGTCGAGTGGTCCCTGCGTGTTGTGCTTGTTATGCTTGCTCTGCCCGCCGCCGCCGCCGCCAATCGCCTAGACGACGGCCGCAGCACGCCTCGACAGCCTCTCTGGAGAAACATCTGAGAACTGAGCTGTCAGACAGGAAGAGTGATGTGTCCGTTCTTTGTTCCGAGAGAATCCCTGGCCTTGTCGGTTGTCTGATTGCTAGATTGCCCAAAGACTGGTAAAGGTGCAGGGGAAGATTGCTAGAGGGCGGCTAAAGACCGCAAAGGTGCAGGTGGCTGAATTCTGATGTCTTGGATACCAGACGCCCGGTTGTGCCTTCCCCGTTCTCACCTTGGACCTTGGTAAATGGCTGGCACCGGCTTATTCTTATCTGGAAGGAGCTCCCTGCAGCCCCGAGGGGGTAGTGCCGCCTCTGCATGATGCTGGGGCCGATTGGGGGTGCCTTGAATACTTCTGGGGAAGGAGCGCCGTCGATAGCCGTGGTGGCCTCGGCTTTATTTTGACACTCTTGACTCTTAAACTACAGCGCTTCACTTTAGTGGTTAGCGGGGAAAACTGGTGAAAAGTCCGGGGTGAGCCGCCTATTTCTACCAGCCAGGGAAGGTCCTTACCCATTTCGGAGTGTGCCACCTTCCTGAACGGGTCTTGTAAAAGCGGTGAAGCACGGTGAGCTATTCTGTCTCCTGTTCTGTAATACCACAGTATTGACTTTTGCGGCAGAATTTTCCATCCGCAGACCCGACCTCACCCCCTCCCCCATAATACCCCGGTGCGACTCGTCTTCAATAGCGGGGAGTCTCTAGTATATCCAGCCTTCAGTTGCAGTTGTTTACAGTTGACAAATCACATGGCTAGCCACCGCATCAGTGCTGCCGCCCTCTCGCGGAGGAGAGCTGCCGCCATCGGAGCTCGCTGGGTGTCGCCCTCCCTCTCTTCCCCCTCCTCCTTCTCCTCGACACACTTCCTCACATCAACATGCGCCACGACTGCGACGACTCCTACCGCGCCATACTATGCACACCAGTGGCGGGCATTCAGTGCGTCGGCGCATGTCCGCGCTGACTCCAAGCCGCCAGCATCACAACCCCCCACACCGACCGAGCCGTCCGACCCAAATGCCAATGCCCCGACCGAGTCTATCCTGGCACCCGCAACGCCACAGGCGCCACCCAGTCCGCTAGCCGAGGCGCCCCGGTCCCATGGCAAGCGCACCGACGAGTTCACACCCACGCCCCTGTCGCGACCCATCGGCATGCCGGAGCCGCCGCAGCCCGGCGAGAACAGCGGCCTCGACCTGCGCTCGATCAAGGAGAAGCGCGACGACTTTGTCAACTACGACAAGCACCTCGTGCGGCGCCAGGAGCTGAAGGCAACAATAGCAAAGCCGTACTTTCGCGACTGGTCCAACCTCAAGTTCAGCAAGGGCAAGACGTTTATTGCGCCGCCGCGCCTGTTCCGCGGCGACGTCTCGCTGTACTTCCCCAACCTCGTCGGCCAGCGGCTCATGTCGGCCGACAAGGCCCTGGCCAGCAGCGAGCTGTCGGACACGACGCCCATGATCGAGCAGCAGGCCGCGACCGTTGTGGCCGTGTTTAGCAGCCTGTGGGCCGAGAACCAGATCCGCTCGTTTGTGTCGGCCGAGGCCAACCCGGCGCTGGCTGAGGTGCTGGACGCCAACCAGGGCGCCGCGGGCATGGGTGTGTACGGCAAGGCACAGCTGATCCAGGTCAATGTGGAAGAAAACGCGATGCGCGCATGGCTGGTGCGCCGGTTTTCGGGGTCGATGAAGAAGCGCATCGACGAGCGCGACTGGGAGAACTACATGCTGGTGCGGCGCGGCATCTCGGACAGCATCCGCGAGAACATTGGCCTGCTCAACAGCAAGGTGGGCTACGTGTACCTTGTCGACCGCCACTGCCGCATCCGGTGGGCGGGCAGCGGGCCGAGCGAGCCCGAGGAGCGCCAGAGCCTGGTCAAGGGCGTCCAGCGGCTGCTTTCCGAAGCCAAGAACGAGGTGTGGTGATATCACACACCCATTAAGAAAGTACCCATATCCAATACCCAAAAGAAAGAAGAATAAAAGTGTATGATAGTGATGTAAACGGTGGTCAAGTGTACATATAGACGGATAGACAAATAAGAAGACTCTAAGAAAGGCAAATGACACGCCTGAATAGCCAGGCCCCAACATGGTGATATATTAAAAGAGAGAAACAATAGCTGCAAACAACTTGCTATGTAGGTCCCAAACGCCGGTGATATTGTAATGAGCAAAGAAAGAGCAAAGAAGAGAGCAAAGCATGTATGCTGACGGCAAGAAATCCAAAACAAAAGGACAAAATGACAAAAGGCTTCATTACATGAACCAGAAAAACACGAGGAAGCAAAAGGCGACAAACGAGCCCATGATGATGCCGTCGCGCCGCTTCTTGGACGAGATGCGCCCGATCAGCGTGTTGATGCCCGGCACCTTGCTGGCGGCCAGTGTGATGCGCCGGTTGATGTTGGCCAGCGTCTCGCGCTGCGCGACAAAGTTCTCGTTGACGGCGTAGGCCTGGCTCAGCACGCTGTCCACCATGTCGTGGCTGTGGTCGATGTGGCCGCGCTCGTCGAGCATGTAGTCTGCCTCGGTTGGCTGGCCGTCGGGCCCCGTCCCTGTCCCCGACCCTGAGCCCAGCCGGTGAGAGCTGATGTCGCTGCGCACGTTGGCCAGCAGGTTGGCGCGGTCGCGGGCGTGGTTGAGCTGCACCTTGAGGCGGGCCATGTCGCGGCGGTGTTCTTCAAACTTTTCGCGCAGCAGCGCCAGGTTGTTCTGCTTGACGGCCGAGGCCGTGAGCGTCGGGTCCGAGTCCAGCAGGCGCGTGAGCTGGCGAATCAGGGTCTCGCGCTTTGCGAGGATGTCCTCGAGCTTCTTCTCGGTCTGCCTCTCCTGGTCCGACGGCTTGAGCGGTATGGTGGAGGCGGTCGACAGTTGTGAGTATGTGTGGAGGTGGTTCTCGGTCTGCGGGTGTTAGTCTGGTCCTTACTGACGTATGATTACCGACTCCCTGGGAAATGGATGCTCACCTGGCTCTCGAGGCCGCGGACCTGCTGTCGCAGCTGCGCCCAGCTCGAGTTTCCTCCTGCGCCAGACATTTTGTGCTGGCTGTGAATGATTTCTCTGTGTGTCTCTGTATCTCTGCAGATGGCTTGTAGGATGAATATGTAGGCGAGCACTCTGTCAATCGGCCAGGTTGCAATTTATTGTGGTGTGGTGTCTGTCTCAGTCGTCGATCGGCGTTGTGCGGTACGGGCGGTGAGCTGTGAATTGAGCAGCAGTAGCTGTGAGGCGATATCGTTAATATATTCGTTGTTGTATTCAAATTCGGATTATATGCGTGGATGTGGCTTGGGCGCAGTTTTGTTTCGCAGGTTTGCGTTGCATAAGCTCATAGGCACACTCGATGGGTTGATGACGATTGCGAAGACGGCTGAGGTCACGGCCCCTGCTTTGTACGGAGTAGCTTGTGACCAGGCTGTTGCCGAGCCTGCCTTGCCGCAGGTCCACAGTTGGGCACAGTGCAATATTGATGTTACCAATTCGCACATGGGGGCGACTTATGTCATCGATTTCGTCAAGTTTTACACGTGACGTCATGACATAAGCAAAGGCGGTCGAGCTCTTAGTAGGGCTTGTCGGCCACCTCTTTTTCCGGACCGAAGACTACAGTGGGTCTTCCATCAAACAGCCAGAGCCAAACGACCAAAGCAAAAGCCAAAGACAGAAGGAGGGGCCCGCCTTTTTGTCTTTTCCCTGCCATTGGCCCTAAGAAAGAGGGCGGAAAAAAAAGTTCTGCTAGGGCAATTTTTTTCGCACGCTTCTTTTCCCCCGTCTGCTCTTTTGGACATCTCGTGTGAACCGACGACTGAATCCATCACCACTTCATTTCACGACAACCACGCCCACAGTCGACAATCCCCCGCACGACAACCACCTCTACATCAAAATGGTATGTGATGACGAGAATGGAGGAATCATCACAGACAACAGCATGAACGATTATTGCTATCGTTGAGCTGTTGTGCTGCCGTGTGGCTTCGCGGCAAGAGAATGGCAAAGGCAAATGGGAGGAGGATGAACTGGACGACAACACTCGGTTTCGAATCTCGCAAGTCTCTCGGCTCGGCCATCTGCATCGCTCGCATCTTAAAACACCGCTCGCCATCGGTCTGTTCTGCAGCCGCGACAAATTGTTGAACATTGGATTCACGAGACACCATTCAAGATCTTCGACATCGATTTAGTCGAGCAGGCCGACGCCATTTCGCTATGGAATCTATCGTGGTTGCACATCTACACACACGCGGCTGCATCCGGCATGTCGTATCTGGCTATCATTTGCCATTGCGAGCAGCAACGACTTTAGAAGAACATGCATCAGTCCGCGAAACCATCCGCGAGAGCATCAACGAGGCCACCGGCGAGACCACAGCGACAGTCTTCGAGGTCCGACCACGACTTATCATCGCCTACAGCCGCCAACGTTGTTCCAAAGAGGGGGAATGCTGCCATTTTTTCTCTTGCTGTTGCGAAGCCACCTGATGGCCAACGGACACCATAATAGTCCCCTACCACCAACGACATACTAACAGTCGCAGTCTCTCAAGATCAAGGCCGGTGCCCTGTGGCCCAAGAGCAAGGATGAGCTCACCAAGCAGCTCGCTGAGCTGAAGACCGAGCTGTCGCAGCTCCGCATCCAGCAGATCACCTCGTCTGGCTCCAAGCTGAACCGGATGTGCGTATTTACCTAGTTATCATGCCCCCCGATGAAGCAACACAGACTAACCTTTCCCAGTGGCGACGTCCGCAAGTCCATTGCCCGCGTCCTGACCATCATCAACGCCAAGCAGCGCGCCCAGCTCCGCCTGTTCTACAAGGGCAAGAAGTACCTGCCCCTGGACCTGAGACCCAAGTACACCCGCGCCATCCGCCGGCGGTTGTCCGAGAAGGACGCTGCCCGCTCTCTGCCCAAGATCCAGAAGCGCAAGTCTCACTTCCCCCAGCGCACCTTTGCCGTCAAGGCATAAAGGGGTTGTCAGGCTTAGGGATGAAGATTAAAAAAAATAATGAATCTGGATATGGGGGGACGGGACGGGACGTCATGCGAGGTCTAGATGTTTTCTTTTTTTTTATTAAAAAAAAAGATGAAAAAAAAAGAGAAAACTTCTAAAACGAGGAATATCAAAATTAAAGGGCCGGAGCGGAAAAGGTCCAAGGTCTATTTTTCTTGCCATTATTTTCTTACTTTTGTATTCCTCTCCGTGTGTGTTTTATGTATCTCGTGCTCTTCTTATCTTCCTTTTCTTGTCTCTTTTTTTTATTGTTTCTTGGGGGTCCAAAAAGAATCAACAACGAAACAAAGGTGTCTGGGTTTTAGCGCTCAAAAATGGCTACAGCATTTTCAAAAATAAAAATAAATCATCAACAACAACAGCAGGCAATTCATGGTTGACGATGATAAGAGAAGGACGAGACGAGACGAAACGAGACAAATCATGGGAGGACTACAAGAGGAGAGCCTCGCGACGACGACGCACGGACTGTATTCTGGTGTTTCTTCTTTGGACGGGTGGCACATCGTATATCGACTGGGGAAAAAATGAGAAAATATCTCAAAATATCAAATCTATAACAAGTGATGGTATCGGTATCTACCGAGTATGTGAGGCTATTCAAGAGGCTGTGATGCTGACTCATCAGCGTGTATAATTGATATCCTACTGAATGGTTTAAGTACTAGAACATTGCGGGCTGCAAGACTGACATCAATCAGACATTAAGTAGTAGTATCATCTTTAATTCAGTATACTTCGTAAATCACACCACTAACAGTACCGCTTTTATAACCTGTCCTAAATCCGTCTCCCATGTCATGATATTCGCCGTCTATGACCACCGAGGCCACCGTCCTTGGCCCTGCCGCCTGCATACGTACTAACGCCGTGCTCATAACCATATGATGTAGAGATGGTATCGCTAAGAAAAGCAGACATAAAAAGGAAAACGCAAATATAAAAAGGCAAAAAGAAAAAAAATGAGAAGGAAAAAAATGAGACTACTCGGGCGACGGGCTGAGACTGAGACTGAGACTGTTCTTCTCGGCTCTGCTGGCGGGGCTCTTGCAGTGCTGTGCGCCGTGCCGGCGCAGCTGGTCCCGCCGGTGGAACGCCCGGCCACAGCCTGGGTGTTTGCACAGGTACTGCCCGTCGCCGGTATGGATCCGCTTGTGCTTGGACAGGTTGGACGACTCGCTAAACTCTTTGCTGCAGTACGGGCACTTGAGCGGCCGCACCTTTGTGTGAGTCCGAATATGCATGGCTGGGGTGAGTTAGTTGGGTAGAATACAGACAAGCTAGGAATTACAATATAGACAAAATGGACGTACTCAGTGCGCTGTGTTGGCGAAAGGTCTTGCTGCAGATGTTGCACTTGAGCGGCTTGCTGTCTTCGTGGATCAGCTTGTGCTGGATGAGCGCCTGGTTGGCCGAGAAGGACTGGTTGCAGATGTCGCAGGTAAACGGTTTGTCTGGTGTTGTTAGATTGGCTGGGCTGCGACTGGACTGCGACTGAGAAGGAGGTTAATAGAATGACTTACTTCCGGTGTGCACCTGCATGTGCCGGTCGACCTTGCTCTTTTGCAAGAAGCCGCTCTTCTCTTCGCCCTCACGACGCGTGCATCCTTGCCAGCCGCACGAGAACATGCCGTCGGGGCCTCGCTTGAGCTGGTGCGTGTGGGATTCGAGCACATGCTTGTGCAGGTCGCAAGCGGACCCAAATACCTGGCTGCACGGCTCGCTGCCGCTGTGGTCGCACCAAAGACACTCGTGACGGCCGTCCGTCTTGGCATCGGCCGTCTCGGCAGACGCAGAGTTCAGAGAAGCCGTGGCCTGCGCAGGCTCAATCTTGAACAGCCCATCGCCCATGTCGGCCTCGCTCTTCTCCAGCACCGGTACAACAATGGGCGTCTGTGGCGAGCTGTGCGCGCGAGTGTCGGCCGAGCTGGCCGTGCTTGCATTGCCAAATCTGAAGGGCGCTGTGAGCGACAGCTGCTCCGGGTATGACGTCGAACTGGGCAGGCCCTGCTGCGGTAGGTGCATTGATGGATTGGCAGGTGTAGCCGTAGCAAATGTGTTTCCCAGGCCCAGGCTGTGCTGTACTGCCTGGTTTTGGAACATGCTGAGGCTCGTGCCGTGCTCATTCAGCATGTGCTCAAACATGGAGTGGCTGTCGGGAAACTTTGCTCCACACTCTACCGCATCCTTGTGGTCATGGCTGCTGTTCTCGGACATCATCATGTCGAGATCAATGTGGTCAAACATGCCGCATTCGCCATGCTGTGCGCTGTGTGCAAAGTGCCGTATGTGGCACTCCTGATAAAAACTGGGATCCTCAACGGGGCAGGCCGGCTCCGTGCAGACGGCCGGATTCAAAGGGTTGTGCACTTCTTGGAAATGACGAAAGTTGATGAGGAATTGGGGGCTGATGCATAGGTCAGGCCCGGCTCCAAACGGCAGACATGATGCTGCGGAGTCGGTAGACATGGAGTGGCTGTGGTCATGAAGGTGATTATGGAGTTGGCTATGGTGATGGTCATGGTGATGGTCATGGTGATGGGCGTGTAAGGAGGGGGTCAGTATTGAGTTTGACGTTGCTGCAGTTGTTGCCGCCAACCTTTGCTGGTCACTAATTGTTGCCAAAGCTGCTGCGGCAATGGCATCTTCCGATGTGATCTCGTCGTCGCGGGGCGATAAAGAAGTCTGCAGACATGTCTCATCCTCACAGCAAGCAGACGGGTCCTCTGAGCAGACTGTGTCGTGGCATATTGTACCAAAGTCGCAGTCGCTATCACACACGGACTCGCGGTCTTCCTCGCCTTCCCGTGCAGAGTCTCTGGTGGGCGGCGACGACAGGGCAGAGAGCTGCTCGCTAAAGTCTTCAGACGAGAATATTGAAGTTGAGGTTGCTGGACCAGACGCAGTAATGGTGGCCATTGTCTGCGGAAAGAGAGTCCCTGCATCGTAGTCCACCAAGCTGCCGAGCCCGGACGCGGACGTGGACGCAGACGCAGGCGCCGGCTGGTGCAGAGCGCTGCTGGACATGGCCTGGGGGTCAAAGTGGCGTGTGTGGAAGAGCATGTGAGATGAGTTGTGGGCACCCGAGGCACCAAAATGAGAGGCCGTTGGACACTTTGGCGGGTGTGCGCAAAGATCGTCGTGCGGCGTGCGGATTGCGCCGGGCGCAGCCTGGTGGTCCTGGCCGATACCGATGCACTGCGGGCTCTGGGTGTTGAAGAGATCCCAGGTGGTATCGTCGTCTATGCTGACATCGTTGAGCAGCGACTGGGATGAGGCGCCGAGTGTGTAGTTCTCGTCGTAGGGGCCAAAGTAGGAGAATCCCAACGAGCCGGCCCGCTGGTGGCGAGGGTTGCCGTCAGTGAACATGACGCCGGGATTAAGAGTTTTTGGGCGGTGCCGCCGCTGGCTCGATAAGATTGGGCAGGATAAGATATGAGATTGGTGAGGCTCAGGGTAAGTGTAGAAATGGGGTCAGAGAAAGATGGCCTTCCAAAGCGAGACGCAAAAGTTGAAGCAGCCAAAAAGTGGTGATCTAATAAAGAAAGAAGAGGAGAGAAGAAGAAGACGAGGCTCAGACGAGGCAGATATGACGGCGGTCAGTACGGCAGAGGCAGAGACATTGTCGGGCTTGTGAAAGGCGTTTGGTTGATACGTCTTATCTTCAGGGCTGCAGTGAGACAAGGACAAGGCAAAGCTGAGGGTGTAGGGGTCGGCGAGTGAAGATGAAAGACGAGGGCCGAGATGAGAACAAGAGGGACAGGATGGCACGAGAAGAGCAGGGACAAAAGACGCAGGTCCCTTGGCTCGTGATGTGAGTCGCTCGCTCCTTCCCAATGTATCTTAAAAGCAAAAGACACCTCCATCTTACACTTGACTACATGTCCACACAAAGAGCAGGCTCGACTGGCCCCAGCCATTAGCTGCTCTGGCGATCCATCGTCCCCCAGAAACAGCCCAAAGTACACTAAAACAGCAAAGATACAGCACCTGGCGACTTCCCCACAGGCGGCCACAAGTCGCAGCTTCCCTTTTTTGAAAAAAATCTGCCCGCTATAGCCAGGGGCCACTGAACGTCATTGTTATCCAGTGCGCCAGTGGACTCTGGCCTCCCCACCTGCATTAGCAGCATCCACTTGAGCAATAATACAGCCGCCTGATTGGCCTAAAGCTGCCCAGACCCTGCGAGGCTCAAGAGGACCACCGCAAAACTGCCCGCGCCATGAGAACCCGGATGGTCTTTGGCCTTTGGCTCCTGCCTTTTTGTTGCGTCTCTTGCCTTGTTGTTATCAGAGGTGCACGAGGTGTCTGTCCATGCCTGCCGTTCATGGTCACAGCTACGGCTACATATTGTCTTACATAATCTGGATCTGTGTAAAGGATGGAAAACTCTTTATGCAATCGAATAACAAGGCAGGCCAATGGCAGAGTGGTCCGATGACAGAACGAAACCAATGGTGGCATCGAAGGCATCGAACGGCATCGAGGGAATAACGACGGGTAATTAGGGACAGTCACCGAATCCTTTGCCCCGGCTCACCTTGGTGGGAGCATGGCATGGCATCCCTCTTTTTCTTTTTTCCCTTTTTCCTTTTGTCTTGTCTTCTCTTTTCGCTTTTCTCTTCTTTTCTGCTCCTTCACTATCTCTGCTTGCTTTCCGCTCCTGCTTGCGTTATCTCTGCCGTCACTGTGTGCCCTGTGCCCTTTGCCCACCCCCTGCTGCTCCGTTCTAATATGGATTCTACAAGCTGCAATTGGTTGGGCCGGGTAGTGTCTGTTGCTTGCCGGCAGTGTGTTGGATCTGCTGCGTACTTCTACCTTCTCGGCTCTTTCTTTACTCTGCACATAGTAGCTCGCACGGTGTTGAGACTGGCTGTTCGGACACCGCCGGCTATCCCTCGCGAGCTGGCATGTGTGCATTATTACATAGCAAGCCCGGTAAATAACGAGTCCACTCAGCATGGCTCCTGCCTTTATCGCTTCTCTCCTATGCCTCGTGTCTGTCGTCTGTCTTTTGTCTTTAGTCTTTGTCGTTGCCTTTTATTCTGCGTGATACAAAACGGCTGCAGCGATATTCTCCGAGTGTCGCAAAGGCTTGTCACACGCAATGCCGGCATAGCAGTCTAAACTCAACTCTCAACTCTCAACGGCCCGGCACTCAGCAGTCTCACACCCACATGGTGGCACTCGTCTCCCGGCCGGAACAGCACCGAGCACACACCATGGCAGCATGTGATTATGTAATCAATCAACTTACACAAAGGCGGTGAGCCCAAGGCCCCATTTTGCCAAAGTGATGTACGCAATCGCAACGCTTTCTGCCAGGACTACAGAGTACAACGGCAGGAGGGGGGGCGCTTGCCGTAATGGAATTGGCCGAGCTTGGCAACTCCTCATCGAGCTGCGCCATCTTCGTCTGTCGCGATATCGAGATACCGGCGTGGTCACCGACTTTCTTTCAATACTGGCGCTGATTCAATACACCTTTGCACCTTTGCGACATCTGTGACTTTGCAGCAGCGACGCGCTTGATCTACTGTCCCCGACGGATCCACTCGCACGCTTTACGTTTACCTGGTGACGTCGTCATCCCGCACGCGGGCCTTTGCCATCATCGACCTGGATCTGGCGACAACGGCAGAGCACAACCGATCGCAAGCCTTGTTTCGTCAAAAGCGCATCGCCTCTACAGCCCTCACAGTATACTGCCATGGGAAACCTCTGCGGCAAGGTTTCGGACGACCCGTTCGACCAGCCCGGCCGCACTCTGGGGGCCAGCGACGGACCGGGCCGGCCAGCCGCACCCGGTGCCTCAGGGCCCGGGCGCAGGACGGCACCAGTGCCAGCGCGCGTGGGAGGGCCGCCACGGACACTGGGAGGAGCAGGAGGCAGGTCGGCTGCAGCAGATTCGGCGACGCCTGATGCGCGGGCACGGGCGGCCGCGGCTGCTGAGGCGCGCAATGCAGCAAAGACGCCCACTGGGAAGCTCGGGGCGCAGCTCGAAGCACAGCGGCGCGAGAACCGGACGGACACGCTAAAGAAGGCCAGCGAGGCTGAGGTGCGGCAGCGCGAGATGGACGCGCAGGCCTCGGCTGCACGGCACAACTAGGCGAGGCAGAGATCGCGGCAAAGACCAAGGCGAGGCGAGGCAAGCCATACGACCACCAGCACCCCACCAGACGACATCTTTATTTACTGTCCATTATTTGCTATTTACTGTCCATTGTTCGCTGTTATTTATTTATTTATTTTACCTTTTTGGTTTGTCTCAGCACATAGCCTTCATGATCAACATAACATGTATCACCACCCTCAGACGTCATCGACCATCTTGTTGCATGTGTATATTGATTATAATGCTGTAGATGCAGCGCGCATAATGCATAGATGATGATCCAAAATTAAGAATAAAGAATAAAGAATGAAGAAAATAAGACAACAACAAAAACAAGACTCCATATCGTGCCCATATGCCCATATACCCTGTGCCCAAATATTGCTGCCCTTCCGCTGCTTATGTAATAGTGTACCGGCCGCTGACGGGTGCTCTGCTCTCGGCATCGGCAGCGGCCACAGTGCCCTCGCGCAGCAGCCGCGTCAGCTCGGTCAGCGCGTTGCCCACAGACAGCTCCGTGTCGCCCTCGATGAGGAGATACAACTTCGCCTCGCCGCCCGGCGGCACCTTGGCGTTGGCGCCGGCGGGGTAGAACGTGCCCTTGGTCGTGATCGACGTCGCCGTCGAGTCGAGAATCTTTGCCACATTGGTCCGGTTCGTGACGGCCCATCTGGCCTTTTGCGGAAAGTCGTTGATCTCCAGCGTCGCGTGGAACGCTCCCGCATCCGGGCCCTTGTTGTCGATCGGCTGCCCGGGCCGCAGCTGCCCGGCGCGTGCGAGGCGCGCGTTGATGTCGTTGACAGCAGACGCCGCCTTGTCCAGCGCACCGCCGCCTGCTTTCACCGCAGATGCGTTTGCTGCATCGCCCGACGTGTCGCGCGAGACAACGGCCGACGCTGCCGATGCCGCGAGGCCGTCGGCCGCCTTCTCCTTCTTTTTCTTCTCCTCATCGTCCGCCGCCGTGTCCTTGTCAAAGTCTTCTCCGTCATCGCCCTCGGCCTTGTGCGTCTTGCGCTCGCGTTTTCGCGCCGCTTCGCGGTCCTTGTCCAGCTTCTCCAGGCCCTTGCCGCCAAAGCCCGACTGGTCCTTGGCCTTGCCCGCCTTGACCTTTTCGCGCCACGCCTTGCGCATCTCCGCAAGCTGCTCCGGCACGGGCTGGCCGCTCTGCTCGAGCGCCTTGGCAATGCCGGGCGCGCAGTTCTCCTGCTCGCCCGTGACAAACGTCACGGCCGTGCCCGTGTTGCCGGCACGGCCGGTGCGGCCCGCGCGGTGCACATAGTCCTCCAGGTGGTTTGGCGCATCGTAGTTGACGACCAGCTTGAGCTGCTTGACGTCCAGGCCGCGCGCAGCCACCGAAGTCGCCACCAGAACCGGGCACACGCCGGCCTTGAAGTCGGTGATGGTCGAGTCGCGGTCGATCTGGTCCTTGCCGCCGTGCAGCGACATGCAGGCATAGCCCTTGCGCAGCAGCTCGCGCAGCAGCTCGTCGGCCTTTTCCTGGCGCTCGACAAAGATGAGCGCGCGCACGTCGTCGTCGTCCATGTACAGCTCGCCGAGCAGCTCGAGCAGGCGCATGAACTTGTCCTTTTCCTCGCGGATCTCCACCATCTGCGTAATCTCGGGCGCCACCACGCTGCGGCCGCCGACGACAATCTCGACCGGGTTCTTGAGCACCTTCTTGACCAGGGCGTCGATGATGCGCGGCATGGTCGCGGAGAACAGCACCGTCTGCTTGTCGGGCCGGATGTTGGCAAAGATCTTCATGACCTGCGGCTCAAAGCCCATGTCGAACATGCGGTCGGCCTCGTCGAGCACAATGTACGTCGTCCGCAGCAGGCTCACGACGCGGCCCTGGTTGGCAGCGAGCAGGTCGATCATGCGGCCCGTTGTGGCGACAATGATGTCGGCGCCACGCTTCAGCTCAGCAATCTGGTCCTTGATCGGCGGGCCGCCGTACGCGCAGACAGTGCGCAGGCCCAGCGCCTTGACAAAGGGCTTGCAGTCGCGGTGGATCTGCACGGCCAGCTCGCGCGTCGGTGTCAAGATCAAACCAATGGGGCCCTCGTTTTCCTTGACGCGCTCCTGGTCCATAATGTGCCGGAACATGGGCACCAGGAACGCCATGGTCTTGCCGGAGCCCGTCTTGGCCACGCCGATCACGTCACGGCCCGACATGATGACGGGCAAGGCTTGCATCTGGATCGGCGTCGGCTTGTCGAAGCCGAGCTTCTCGACCACCTCGAGCATCGTCCGCGTAAGGCCGCAGTGGGACCACTTCTGCACAGGCCGCGGCACGTCCTTGCCCGACACTTTGATGCCGTCGAGGTCGAGCCGCAGCTCGGCCACCTCGGCCTCGGTCAACTGGCTCAGCTCGTGGGGCTCGACCCAAAAGTTCTTGCGCGCCGGCGTGTATTCGACCTTGCTGTAGTCGATGGTCGGGATCTCCTTCTTCTTGCGCTTCGCCGCCATGGCCAAGATGGACTTTGCATCCAGCTCGTCCTTGCCCTTGGCAAAGTAGTCTTCGTCGTCGCTAAAGTAAGCCTCGGGCTCGACGGCCGACTTCTTGACTTTGAGTGCGTTGGTCGACTTGGCCGATGTGCCGAGGTTGGCCATGAAAGCGTCGAGCGGGTCAACGTCGTCATCCATGTCCACGTCGGGCTTGGGGGCAGCGGCGGGTCTCCGAAATCTTGACGGTGGCGGTGGCGGTGGTGCTGTTCTTGGCTTGGGAGCGCCGCCCATCTTGATAGACAGAAGAGGCGCGGGCTTGCTTTTGATGTCGACGACCGGCGTGGCGTCAATGTCCATGGCCTCGGCCTCCATCTCGGGGAGACCACAGACGGTGGCCGGTACATCCTCGGGTTGGGGGGTTGCCCCGGCATTATCAGCAGGTGCAGGTGCAGAAGAGGGACCTGCTCCTTCAGTATTGACTGCGTGCTCGTTGGTAGCCTCACCTGTACCATTACCGTCGTCTGCCATGCTCTGCTGCAGGATACGTTCATCGCGGCGTTCGCGCGCGGCTCGGGCTGCCGTGGCAAACTCTTCTTCGGTACCATCGAAGCGGCCGTCGTCCGAGTCGTCGGCGTCGTCCGAGTCGTCTTGGTTATTATATGGGGTATCATCAGCTTCTTCCAAGGTGGCATCGGGGAGCTTAGCTAGCTTTCGCTTGGACGTCTCTTCGTCGTCGAGATTGAGCTTGCGCTTGGCGGCGGCGCTGTCGGCGGCGCCCTTGTTGAATCCGAAACCGCTAAACGGCTTGCTGCTAGCCGCAGACAGGCCCGGGGCTTTGTTGAATGCTTTCTTGGCGCTCTGGCCAGGCTGACCAGGCTGGCCAGCTTGGCCCGTTGGGCCTATGACAGCACCAAGCACACCCGGAGACTGGTGCCGGGCTGCAGCCGACTTTTTGGCAATCGCCTTGGGGTCAAACTTGCCGGCATAGGTCGCGGCGTCGGTTGCAGACTGCAGTGTTGCCGTCGAGGCGGCAGCTGACAGCGTCGGCGACACAGTAGCCGTGCCCGCGGGAGACGGAGTGGCTGCTGCAGTTGGTGCTGCCGCAGTTGAGGCCGAAGGGTCGGCAGCACTTTCCAGTCTCTGCTTCTGCTCGTGCTTCTTCTTCCATGCCTCGAGCTTGGCCAGCCGCTCGGCCTTCTTCTCGGCCTCGGTCTTCTCGCGCGACGCCGCACTGCCGGCTCCAGATGCAGATGCAGATGCAGCTGTAGATGTCGAGGATGTATTCGTGGTTCGGCTGTCGCTCGCATTCTTGGCTGGGGCACCGCGTCGCCGGTCTGTAGACGTGTCGCGCCGGCTGCTGCTGCTGCCGCCACCGCGCGAGTTCCTATCGTCTGGACGCCCATCGCGGCTGCGGTCTCTGTCTCGGCGCCTCACTGGCGAGCGCGAGCGCGATCTGGAGGACCGACGCCGATAGTCGGGGTTGCCGCCGCGCCAGGCATCGTCTCTCCGGTAGTCTCTGTCGCGGTCTCGGTTGCGGTCGCGTGAACGGTCACGGTTTCTGTCTCTGTCTCTGTCGTTTCTGTCACGCCGGTCTCTGTCGCGGTATCGGCGCTGCTCAGCACTCATGTTAGTAGATGTTCTGTCTCCCGGGCCTAGACGGCGGCTCGCGTGCATTGTGCTTACATCTACCGGGCTGCGTGACCGGCGCCGGTTGGCATCCCGCCGGTTGCGGTCGCGGTCGCGGTCGCGGTCACGTATGTCGTCATCTTTTCGTGTGCGCTTGGCATCGTATTGACCTGCAGCAGGAGATGGTGAGCGGGAGGTCTTTCCCCGAGCCATCATAGCTTGATCTCCAGTCGTCTGTTCTCTTCTCTTCTCTCTTCTTCTTCTTTCTTCTTTCTTCTCCTTTTTAGAAGGTGCGCTACTACTTTTTGTCTCCTGTCACAGCTCTCAGTGTATGCTGCCAGTGGTCAATAGGTGTGCAAGGTACAGCGTCTCGTGTGTTTGTCGTTTTTGTTTTGAGGCTGTTTTCAGTGGCAAACATGCGCCATCTGGCGATGACATGGATTAGGCTACGCGCAGATGCGATCGCGATAGAGTGATATCCTTGTAAAGGATCTGCTGGTGCCCCGTTATATAGATATGGGTCATTCATCGAGTGATAGTACATACTTTGGCCTTGCCCCGCCAACGCGTCCCGCTTTAATTTTTCATTTCAATGCTCACTCCTCGCTCTTGCCTATTTCTGTCGCCAATACAACAAACCAGCAGCAGCACGGTGGCGCGAAGCAAATGGTAGCGCAAGGAACAGGAAGGAACGGCCAAAGTGAGGGACAGTGGGCAAAAGGGAATTAAAGTAAATCGTAAATTAAAGCAAATAAAAAAATAATCGTATCCGGGCAGGCTCCTTCCCAGAGCACCCCACCAAGCTGCTCTTTCTTTTCTGGGTCTTTTTTGGGTTTTTTTTTGTTCTCCATCTCCAGCCTCTGCCTCCTCCCTCCTGCCCCTCTGGAAATTTTCTCTTGGGTTGTTTTTGGTCTTTTTAATTTCCCACCCCTGACTTCAAATTTCGCTTCCTCGCTCCCTATTTCTTCTCCTCGCCATCGACTCTTCATAAATTCTCTCTTCTTTCCTTTCTCTCCAACTTTCCAACTCTCTTTCACAATGGGTTTCACGGATCTGCTCACTGACGCCGGCCTGGCTGGTACGTTCTGCACTGTTTTGCCATCCGTTTGCTAAATCGACATCGACGACGACGACGAGGTGGCCTGGACGAGGATCACGATGTGAAAGTCTCATTCTCTGCCGGGCGCTGCGTCTGTCGAGCCGATTCTTATTCTTTTACTTGCTTCTTGCTTTTCTGCTCATGCTCTCTGCTCTGCTTTTGTTTCCTGCGCGCGTCGATCGCCGGCTGGCATCGCCAGTTTTTGGCCGAACCATGCATGGGCTTCATCGCTGACCGTCACTTTTGCAGTGCTCAACAGCTACCTGCTGACTCGGTCGTACATTGTCGAGTAAGTTATTATTTGGTTTTGAGATCAAAACACGACTCCTCGAACCCCGCGAGAACCGCTGCCACCGAGCACCCTTCGAACCCCCCTCTCGCCGTCCACCTCCCATCCTCCCTCTGGCTTCAATATGATGAGAAACATTGGTCCGTGTTACCGAGCAGACTCAAGACCTGCAGATGACGACTTCCAACGCACTCTGTGCACCTCTGACCTGCCATTTCACACCTTCATTTACCCTCTTTTTCTCCATTTGGAGGGGTTTCAAGACCCCTCCGGATCCTTTGCGTTTTGCATTGTGGCATTGTGGCCTCACGCGGGGCACTTGGGCTCTCCTCTCGGGCTCGGGTGGACTTGCTTTGGCCTCATTGTGGACTCGTGGGCTCGCGGACTCGACTCATGGCTGCCCAAGCCTGCTACTGTCAATAAGCAGATCACCGCTAACACCCAACAGCTACGCCGTTAGCCAGGCTGACGTTGTCGTCTTCAAGGCCCTGTCTGCCGCCCCTGCTGCCGACAAGTACCCCAACGCTGCTCGGTGGTACAAGCACGTCGCCTCTTACGAGGACGAGTTCGCCACCCTGCCCGGCGATGCCTCCAAGCCCTTCACTGCTTACGGCCCCGATGCCTCTGAGCTGACCATCAACCCCGCCAAGGCCCCCGCTGCCGAGGAGGACGATGATGATGTCGACCTGTTCGGCTCTGACGACGAGGAGGAGGATGCCGAGGCTGCCCGTATTCGCGAGGAGCGCCTGGAGGAGTACCGCAAGAAGAAGGAGGGCAAGGTCAAGCCCGCTGCCAAGTCCGTTGTCACCCTGGACGTCAAGCCCTGGGACGACGAGACCGACATGAAGGCTCTTGAGGAGTCTGTCCGCGGCATTGAGAAGGACGGTCTGGTCTGGGGTGCTTCCAAGCTGGTCGCTGTCGGCTTCGGCATCAAGAAGCTGCAGATCAACCTGATCATTGAGGATGACAAGGTTTCCCTGGACGACCTCCAGGACCAGATTGCCGAGTTTGAGGACTACGTCCAGTCCTCTGACGTCGTTGCCATGCAGAAGCTGTAAGCGGTTTCTATTTTTAACGATCTAAAATAAAACTGCATGATTTGATTCACCCAAATGACGTCTGCTGTCTGTTGATGGACGCTTGAATATCGACGTCGACACAGCTGGACTGGATGAAAATAATGAAAGAAAACATGAATATGATACACACTGGGAGTGGACGGCACTTGTAAAACAAATATAAGGAAGCATTGCCCGCCATACTATGATGCCATGCTGCTGTGAGTGCGACGATGTGACGCGCTGGTGTGACGGTGTGATGGACTCGATGCTGTCGATATGCTGCTTATGTAATCGCGTCATTTCGAACAGTTCAGTTGCCAAAAGACTGTGGTGACAAAATATGTAGAGTACCTGCATGGCGATATGTACTCGAATAACGACTGCGACATGCCGTATGGTGATATAGATAAGAGCATGTCGCCACGGTGTCTGACGAGCTGCGTCGCCTCGTCGTCGTCGGCTTGGATCACGAACAATATATGCGATGTATTACAGGATGAATGTAGACAGTGTAGCCAGTGTAGCCAGTGTTGTCCTTATGTTATCGTATACAGTTACTGCTGGCTTCGATTGTGATATCGTAGAGTTGTGAAAGATAGTTTAACTTTTATTTACATATCATGAGATTAAAAACGGTATTAAATTCAAAACAATCGAGCAAAATCAATAAAATAGTTGTAAAAATATAGGAACAAGACCTTATGTTAGAAATATGAGAATATTGTAAACGCAACTAGAACACATTGACAAATATACAATTGCTAGCACAAGGCATATGAAATACACAAGAATGAGGCTATTGCTGATACTAGACTGGCGGTGGTGAAGTGGATAATCACAGTAGAGCCACACATCGCAAGGTGGGGTTGAGACAGTCCCTGGAGCGCGTCGACGCGTTCTATGCCTCCGTCGTAATCAATCCGCTCGCACTCGCACTGCATTCACTCAAATGCATCTACAGCATCTACAGCCTCTACAGCCGCCAACATGTACGGAGATTTAGGAAACAAACTGGTATGACCTGTGACTGAGAGGCAGCAGAAACAGAAACAGACATGGGCAACTTCTAACAGCTACAACACAGGTCCAGCATGCAAAGCGCACCCAGAACCTGGCGCACCTCCCGCCCTACCAGACCGAAATCGTGCGCGGCGTGACCCGCGAGGTGCGCGATCTCGACAAGGACGTGGCCCAGCTGCTGGAGCCCTACCAGGACGGCGACGGCGGTTCGTCGTTTGACCCCACCGCCGACAAGGCCACGGCGTGCGCGCTGCTTGTCGACCACCTGGCCATGCGCCGCAACAAGCGCTGCCTGCTGGCATACCACCGCACGCGCTCCGACAAGCTGGAAGAGCTCGTGTGGCGCGGCTCCGACGTCGTGGACCTGGCCGAGGGCAGCCACGCTGGCGGCAGCGACCCCACCGGAGCGAGCACCAGCGGCAACCACAACAGCAACAGCAACACCACCACCAACAACAGCAGCCTCTCGCCCCAGGAAGAGGATTATGTGCGGCAGTACTCGGACCTCTTGGCGGCATACAAGGGCCAGTGGACCGACATTGACCTGACGGGCAGCCTGGAGCCGCCGCGCGACCTGTTCATCGATGTGCGCGTGCTCAAGGACGCCGGCGAGATCCAGACCGAGTACGGCTCCATCACGCTGAGCCGGAACAGCCAGTTCTATGTGCGGCAGGGCGACGTCGAGCGGTTGATTGCGCAGGGCTACCTCCAGAAGCTGGGCTGAGCGAGCAGGTGCACTCTACGCATGTGCTCTACGCACAGTCTGCCCACTATGTGATGATGTGTCACTGCTATTTGTCTGCTATCTGTCTGCTAGTTGCCCTCGACACCCATCGCTCGAGATCTACAGTGCACTCGCCAGCCGTCCTCCACCCCACGCATGCCCAGCCCGCTGCGTGCCGCCGATGACGCTGCGGAGAGGACACGGATATAGCACCGGGGCGCGGACAGCAAGCCGCGCCAAAGACCACAGATATGTGCAAGGGTACTGTGGCACCCTGACGGACAGCAGTCTCTGTACAGAGCTCCCCTGCACGGTGTACATACTTTGAGCTGCAGTTTGCCAGCGAGTGCAACCGGGGAGCTTCCGGCAGCTGCGGGGGAGCGTTGCTCATGGCTGCTCATAGCTGCTCATGGCTGCTCAATGGCTATACAAGGGCCAGAAGCAAGAGAGAAATTGGGAGGAAACAAAACTTAAGAGGAACAAGAAAATGGCATTGACGAGACGAGCATGCCAATACTACCGTCCACAAGAAAGTCTCTTTAGCCCACGAGGGGCCTTGCTGCAGCCCTTAATGTGGCCTGCAGATGTGAGTGGTGGGCTGGAGCTGGCACAGAGGTGTGTGTGGGCTGAAGACGTGCATTGGTGCATTGGTGTATGGGTGCATGGGTGCATGTCATGGAGGTGGCCAACCGCGTCTTGTCTTCCCCTGGGCATACATGGCAGAGTATCTTTGAGTACCAAAACCATTACGAATTTCGATTGGCAATACTTGAATACTCTGTATGTACTCTGTATCATCCTGCTTTGACCTGGCGTTGACGGCTCATACACGCCATAGAGACATGAAAGACATCAGTCAGGTCAAGATTACGTGACGGACTCGACAGAGCGCTCAGAGTCAGACAACTGCCACGAGAGCCATGGGTAGCCGAGCAAACAACGGCGTGCTCATCAGATTGCATCATCAAAAACAGAAAACAGAAATATAAAAATAAAAGACATAAATAAAAACTTGCACATCACCGTGAGCCGCGTCTGTGGGGGAGCAACAGCAAATATCGAAACTACATAGTATTGCTCCGCCCGACCTCCGGGAAAGACGCGGCAGAAGACAAAAGACAGAGAGCATAGACATCGACAGAGCCAGGTTGGACGAGGCCAGACCTGGACTGTGCACGCTCACATGGCCAATCAGAGAATTACTCGAGGGTCGGCTTGCTTTATCTGCTGGTCTGGGCCGAGCAGCCTTCCCCCCGCAGCACAGCGTACGAGTATGTTATGTCACAGCTGTGAGTAAATGTGAGTTAATGAGAATCAAACGGGTGGATCGAGGCGACAACGGGCTGAGGCAGAAGAGGCAGAAGAAAGGGTATCTGCGGAGAATTATGGATGCGGCAGGGTGCTGCTATGGATATATTATGTAATGGGTGCAATGCACACGGTGGGAGGAAGGAGCGCCGTGCGCGGTCTTGATTAGTCGTCGAGCGAACCAGAATCAAATACATACAAAGTAGTAGTCTTGTTCTAACGGCAAGATACGAGAATAGAAAAGTCTGCAAAGTGTGAGAATCTCAGAATAAGCACGAGCTCCAAGTCTGTGAAAATCACGAAGAAAAGGGAAAAGGAAAAAGAGAAAAGAGAAAAGAGGAAAAAGAAACCGTGAAAAGCTCAAAGCAGACCCCAGCCCAATTCTAGACCTCTGGGGGAGACGACGCCTGCCTGACGGAGGACTCAAGGCGCCATTGATAGCCGAAGCAGAGGGACCGTGTACTGTAGACTGTAGTCTGTGTTGAAAAACACAGTGTTCGCACTATGTACATGGGTGTTCTGCGGCTGCACCTTCCTGCACTTGGCCTGCACCTGCCTGCACATGCTCTTGCACCTGCATGTAGGTGAAACCTTCAAGGCCTTCTTTCCTCATTCGTCGCGTCATCAACACTGTTCTACTATGTACATACAATGTACCGTTCTAGACCTGCTGTCTGTGTCGGCTTGTATTGGCAAAATCTTCATATGCCAATGCTGCTCCGTCGCGCCTGCCGTGATACTGAAACAAAGTAGATATTGGAGTCAATGGAGTCACCTGTCGGCTGCTCTTTCCTTTAGAGGTTTTGCGGTGCATTGCGCATTGAACACAATGAAGGCTTTTCGCTCTTTCCTGGAATGGCCTTGGTCATTCATAAGCTCTTCCCACACAACAGGAATGAGCTCATCTGAATTAAAGCCGGGCTTGGTACAGTACCTTCCCGCTGCCAGACATGGCATTCCCACAACGGCAAGTGCCTGGCCTTCCGGCACGGCTCCATCATCATCGGCCAGTTACTCTTATCAACCATTGAGATCGGAATTACGAATAGAAAAGCAGAGGCTGTGCGGAGAGATAAGAGTTTACAAAGAATTGCAGTTAGTTGGTAAAAGTTGCAAAACGGCACCAGAAATACTACATAGTACATACTGTCAAATGCACAAGTACGCTGTACATAGTACGCTGCTGAACGCCCTCGGTCTCCAGGTTCCATGGTAGCTCTTTCCCTCTTTACCTCTTTCCTTGTTTCCCGCTAGTAGACGATTTATCTACAAATACATACCCACATCGCCCGAAAAAATGGAGCTATTTCCTGATTTTTTTTTTGGTTTCTCTCCCATCGCTCCTTCCGTGCATAGTACATGCCTTTGCGCCTCCCTGTCCTGGTACCTTATCGGTATCCTCTCTGCCCCGTTTTAGCAGGCACGCCTGGTGGAAAAAGAATGATCGACGATTCGCCAAAAACCGCATCAAAGCAGAGCTCGAGCATTACTTTGACCACTTGACTGTTTGAGTTTGAATCCGACTGCGACCATTGTCTATTGTCTATCTGACAATACGACCCCAAGTGGAGGACCAAGGGATCCGAGGAATCCAGAAATCAGACATCAAAATCAAAAGCTTGCCCTTGCTGTCACTCCTGCCGCTACACCTATACCTCGTCTCTTGGCTGCATCTTGGCTTTTTGACCGTCGTTTGCTTTTGACTGCCTCACTTTGTCGTCATCGTGGCACCCGGGCAGACTATTCAACCCTTTTGTGTTTAGAGTCTTTATTTTCTTTGTCTGTCTCTGCAAGCATTGTGTCTGTTGCTCAGCAGTACTTTCGCCTCTATCCACGCCACCAAGATCTTGACTGATTCTTGCTTTCGACCTCATCTCGCCAGCTGCATCTCGCCATTCTCTAGCTTGTCGGCCTCTACACTCATACGCGCCCCTCAGCAGCATGCTATTTTCATAAAAAAACAGCCTCACAGCTCTCCTAGTGGGCAGGCTTTCGTTCTCTACAACTCTCCATACCCTCACCTTGACCCCCCTCGCACGCGCCTCCCCTCCCGACTTTGCCCATCATGGATTCAGCTCCCGCGACATCCATCTCGGCTTTCACGCCTTGGGGCAAGCGCAGAGCAGATTCCATCAGCTCCCAGGATACCAGCAGCCTGCACGACCGCGGCCGGAACCGTTCCATCAGCAATGCCATCCCGCCCCGACTCCCCTTCCACAGCCAGGACAGCCGCTCGCTCCTCGGCAACGAATCAAGGCTGTCGTCGTCGCTGGCTTCCTCCAGCCACCAGCCCATCCGCTCCTTCATCAACCCGGCACACCGCGACCATCTGGCCCCCGTCAGCACTCTGCAGCAAGCCCGCTCGGTCCGCGAAGACACGGCCGAGCTCGCTACCTACCAGCTGGCCGACAAGGCCGAGCGCCGGCACTCCTCCATCCTGACCCGGAACCGCTCCCTGTCGTTCCGCACGGCTGTCTCGTCCTCTGACCAAGATGCCGAGGACATCGACTCGCGGCCGCCCACTACATCCGAGCTCATCGAGGAGACGTCGGAGCCGGAGCTGTCGCCCTCTGAGGAAGTTGAAAGACAGCTCAGCGAAGCAAGTTCTCTGTTTGACGAAGACGAGGACCCTGTTCCCAACCGCAATGGCGGCGGCGGCGACGACGACGACGACGACGAGGATGACGACGAGGAAGACGACGCAGAGGACGGCCCCTCGCTACTCACGCGGGCACTGCGGCGCTCTCCGCCCCACAGTCTCGACTCCAATGCCGATCCCCAGCTGTCGGGCGATCGGCCAATAGGCACCCCACGACACATCTTTGAGGAGCCTGTCGGTGCCGCCGACAACAACAGCACCGCAGTCTTCTCGGATGGCGAGGAGGACGAGGCTGCTGCTGCGGATAGCGGCTCCCGATTCCACCAAGCAGCAACCCAGCAGGTCCCGACTGTTGCCGCCGCCACCGAAGTGACGCCCCTGCTCGGTGCGGCAAACGGCAGCAGAAGCGGCCAGCCGTACGATCTGGAAGCACAAAAGACCACGGCCAAGAGCCGCTTCCTGGCCCTGTTCGGCGCACGCACACCCGCGGATGGCCCCCATCCCATCAAAGTCCATGCCCGCAAGGCAATTCAGTCCGTCACGCACATCAAGTCTGTGGACCGCCGGCGCGTGTGGGAGAGCGTGGTCTTGGCCCCGGCTGCCTGCCTGCCTGCTGTCATTGTCGGTCTTCTCCTCAACATCCTCGATGCCCTGTCCTACGGCATGATCCTCTTCCCCCTGGGCAGCCCCATCTTCGCACACCTCGGCTCTGCCGGTATCTCTATCTTCTACGTCAGCACAATCATCTCGCAGATCACCTTTTCTAGTGGGAGTATCTTCAAAGGCTGTGTGGGTTCCGAGCTGATCGAGGTCGTCCCATTCTTCCACAACATGGCCCTAACGATCACCGACATTGTCGGCGAGGACCAGCCCGATGCTGTCATTGCCACCACCATTACCGCATATGCCGCGAGCGCCATGGTCACGGGCACTGTCTTCTATCTCATGGGCCACTTCCAGTTTGGCTACATTGTCGGCTTCATCCCGCGCCACATTCTTATTGGCTGCATTGGCGGTGTCGGTTGGTTCCTGGTGGCCACTGGCTTCGAGGTCACAGCTCGTATCGAGGGCAGTCTCGAGTACGACCTGGAGACCCTGCACAAGCTGCTCCGGGGCGACACGATCCCGCTCTGGACAATCCCGCTTGCCCTGTCCATAGCCCTGTTCTGGGGCCAGAAGCGCGTCAAGAGCAAGTTCTTCCTGCCCCTCTACATCATGGCCATTCCTTTTGCCTTTTACATTTTCACCACGGGCATCGGCGCCAAGCCTACCGGTCTGCGCCACGACGGCTGGGTCTTTACCGGCCCGCCGGCCGATGAGCCCTGGTGGTTTTTCTACACTCTCTACCAGTTCGACAAGGTGCACTGGGGCGCCATCAGCCAGTGCGTGCCGGCGATGCTGGCGCTCACCTTCTTTGGCATTCTCCACGTGCCGATCAATGTGCCGGCCCTTGCCCTGCAGACGGGTGAGGACCACGCGGACCTGAACCACGAGCTGAAGCTGCACGGCTTCTCCAACCTCATCTCTGGCTGCTTTGGCAGCATCCAGAACTACCTCGTCTACGCCAACACGCTCTTCTTTATGAGGTCGGGCGGTGACAGCCGCCTGGCTGGATTCATGCTCGCGGCGCTCACCTTTTGTGTTATGCTGGTCGGACCCATGACGATTGGCTTCATCCCCGTGATGATGGTCGGCTGTCTGATTTTCGATCTTGGCTTTGAGCTGCTCGTCGAGGCTGTGTGGGAGCCCCGCAAGAAGCTCAAGATGCACGAGTTCATTACTGTGATTGTCATTGTCCTGGTTATGGGCATCTATGATTTTGTCGTCGGCATTGGTGTCGGTGTGCTGCTGGCGTTTGTGTCGCTTATCTTCCAGACATCGCAAGTGTCGGCCGTCCGCGCCATGTATGCCGGCGACATTGTCAACTCGACGGTGCGGCGCAACCATGCGCAGCACCACTACCTGCGCCAGGTCGGCCGCCAGATCTGCATCATCAAGGTTGCCGGCTTCTTGTTCTTTGGCACGATCGTCAGCGTCGAGGAGAAGATTCGCGATCTCATTGCCGAGGAAGCTTTTACGCAGACGCCTATCCGCTACCTCATCATCGACCTGCGCCAAGTGACGGGCCTCGACTACTCGGCAGGCGAAGCATTCAATACAATCAGCCGGCTGCTCGACGGCAAGGGCATCCACCTTGTGCTGAGCGGCGTGGATGCCGACCGCGCCCTGGGCCACGACCTGCGTGCTGTCGGACTGGGCGAAGACAGCATCGACGTGGCCTTTTTGCCAGACATTAACACTGCTCTGGAGCTGTGCGAAAACGAGCTGCTCAAGACGCTTTACGTGGACCAGGAGGCGCTGTCTTGCGAGGCCGGCAAGGCTGTCGCGTTCAAGACGCGCGCCGTGTCCCAGGCCGTGCCCAAGACAAAGGCCAAGAACACGTCGTCGCACCTGCAGCCGCCGGTCGCCCATGGCGGCGGCGGCGGCGGCAGTGGCAGTGGCGGTGGCGGCGTGGGCCCTTCGATCGACATGCTCGCCAGCTCGCCGCGGCACAACCTGCTGCAGGCCGCGGCGCGCGAGTCCAACACCCGCTCCGAGGGCCGCCGCAAGCCCAAGTGGCAGAACTTTAGCGAGCCGCTGCGGCTCATGCTGCAGGTCTTCCAGGACATCAGCGACCGCAACGAAGACTTTTGGTTCCGCGCCACGCGCTACTTTGTGCGCCAGGAGTTTGCCGCCGGCCAGGTCATGTTTGCCGCGGGCGACGCGGCCGACGGCTTCTACCTGCTGGAGAAGGGCATCGTGCGCGCCGAGTACGACCTGCCGCACGGCCAAAACTACCACGAGAGCATCGTCGCAGGCACGACATGCGGCGAGCTGCCGTTTTTCTCGGACACGACGCGCACGGCGACGGCGTTTGCGGACCTGGACTGTGTAGCGTGGGTGCTGGAGCGCGAGGCGTGGAACCGGCTGCAAAAGGACGACCCCGAGGTGGCCAACGAGCTGCTGCGGGTGTCGCTGAAGCTGACAGCGGAGCGCATGTCTACGGTGCCGTCGTCGACCATGCTCATGTCTGATTGAGGTGCTTATTTTTTTTGTCCTTTTTTTTTCTCGTCTCTTTCTTTTGGACCTTTGTTTTTGTTTACATCTTGCTTGTGCTCTTAGTATCGTCCTTTGACTTTTGCGTGTTTGATAGAAAGTGTCGAGCCGATGCTGCGTGCAGCCTTACCATATATCATTTGCTTATTCGTGTTTGCTTATTATTATTTTTGGATAGTTTTGAGAGTATAATGGATGACTAGTAACACCACAAGTGCACTTATTTGGACCTGTGATTCGCAAGCTCTCGGAGTAAGCTGATGCTAATGATGCTCATGACGCTAATGAGGCTGATGCTACCGCTAACGCTAACGCTGCCAAACTGCTGACATAATCCTTATCGCACCTCATATCGCGATAAGAAAAATCTACGATAAGAAAAAAAGCGAGGAAAAAGTGCAGAGCCTTGAGCCTTGTCTTTGCGTCTTCTGTCTACACACGCACCACGACACCCTCTCCATTCCCTGACCACCACCGCCAACATGCGCCCTCTTACCGAAGAAGAGACCCAGACGGTCTTCAAGAAGCTTGCCGACTACACCGGCGCCTCGCTCAAGAACCTGATCGCCCCTGTCGACGACTCGCCCGATGCCGACCGCCATGTCTTTCGCCTGAGCCAGAACCGCGTCTACTACGTGCTGCTGTCGGTCGCCAACCTGGCCGTCTCTGTCTCGAGAGACAAGCTGCTGTCTGTCGGCACATGCCTTGGTGCGTTTTTTATCAAATAATAAAAAATATGATTGTCGACGTCTCCCGTACTAACAACCCAGGCAAATTCACAAAAACCGGCAAGTTCAGACTGCACATCACGTCCCTGCCCGTGCTGGCCGCCCACGCCCGCTACAAGATCTGGGTGCGCCCCAACGGTGTCATGCCCTTCCTGTACGGCGGCAACGTCCTCAAGGCCCACGTCGGCCGCTACTCGGAGGACTGCCCGGAGCACCAGGGCATTGTCGTCTGCACCATGGACGACATCCCGATTGGGTTTGGTGTGACGGCGCGCGGCACCGTCGAGGCGCGGCGGATGGAGCCCACGGGCATTGTCTGCTTCCGCCAGGCCGACTGCGGCGAGTACCTGCGCGACGAGGCCACTCTGTTTTCTGGTTAGAATGTGCATCGCGACGTGGCCTGTCAGTTGTCCGTACCCGGGCTTTAACGTATGCTGCTTGACTGCTGATCACGGCCAGCCCGGCCGGCCTTGACCAAAAAAAAAGAAGGAAGGGAAAAAAGAAAAAGCGAGAATACTTTCTGTCTTGTTGTCTTGTCATGTTTGCTTTGGATTGGGACAGGCATCTCTGGAGTCGGGCGTTTCTTTTGGATTTTTTCTTTCTTGCTTGTTCGTTTTCATTTTTAGTTTCATATTGATGTTTAGAACCTAGTTATCATATCCATTGTTATTTCATAGCAACACCGCTGGCTGTGTGCTCAACCTTGGGGCAAGACGTTGAGGCGAGACATTGTCAACTGCCGGCGTGCCTGCTGTTTGGAGAACTGCGCTTGCTTGATTACATAATCAACACATCCGCAGGCCAAGATCAACCGACACCTACATACATAGCACCGACGGCAACGAGAGCCAAGAGGTGGCACGCTAAGATTGATGGTCAAGCCAGTGCTTGCATACGTCTACACGATTGCAAATTGACTGCGGACATGATGTGCAAGAATGCAAAAAGTAAAACTTGTTTCACTCGTGCCTGGCTTCGGCCTTTGTCCTCCTTCCTTCTGCATTAGGCGTCCTTTTCAGTACAAGCAGTACTTTTTGTCTCTCTTTCCTTTCTTAGCCTCTTAGCAGCTACGCCCCACTGTTTTCTTGCTTCCAGTTTGCTCCTCAGCATTTCCCAGTGTCTACGCCAATGGCCCAGCGCGCTTCCGTGCGCTACCAGTGCTAGCAAGTGCTAACCAGCGCTAGCTCGGGCGCTGTGGTGTGCGCAGCTGGCTCCATACGTCATTGCTCTCTGTGCCGAGTATGATGCACCGCCAGCAGATCGCCTTTGTACGTAACGATCGGCCAAGGCCTCTTGAGCAGAGCAGATCCCAGATGGTCGTATATAGTGTGCTCAGTAAGGTCTCCGGCCACTGATCACTCCTGACTTCTTTGGTTTCGTTGTCTCTTCTTCTCATCTCTCGACATCGACATCGATCTCGACGACCTTGAGCTTGACAACAAGAACAACGAGAACAACAACAGCAACATCATCACTGACATTCTGCCCGAGATGAAGAAGTTCTTCCAGTCCAACGAGAACTCAAACTCGGACGGGTCAGGCAACAGCCGCCGCCGCGAGCCCACCCCGGCTGCCGAGTCGCGCGACAGCATCGAGTCTGCTTCGTACTCGGCACCCCAGGCCGACGAGACCACCCGCCTGCTGCCGAACCGCATCGACAGCAACTACAATGGCGGCCGTCCCGGCGGCTACCTGAGCCCCGACGACCCGGCCGTCTCGCCCTACAACCTGTTCTCCGTGCGCGCCACGCGCTACTTTACCGTGTTCCTGCTGCTGCTCACCTTTGTGTGGTGGATCTTGCTTCTGGTCTCGCTCTTCATCACACTGCCCGGCTTTGAGACGCGCGGATCGCCGTTTGCCGCATTCAGCTATGCCAGCGTGTCCGTCACCAGCCTGATCGTCAGCCTGCTCTTTTTCGGCGCGCCGTCCAAGTCTGTACGCATCATCACGGCCATCATTGCCCTGTTCCTCCTGACCGACACCATCATCACTGTCTCTGTCCAGCTCACGCGGCACGAAGAAGGCTGGGTCGGCATCACCAGTGTGGCCTGGGCTTTCGCCACGGCCGTCTGGACAATCATTGCAGACCGCACGGTGCAATGGGGCAAGCGCGAGGAGGAAGAGCGGCTGACTGGCCGCCGCGAGACGAGACGCACGCTCCTCGAGTGGGTCGAGGTGTCGGTGGCCAGCACTGCTCTGCTCATCCTGCTGGTCATCACGGGCCTGCTGACGTGCACCCTGATCCTGCGCTCGCTCGATGCCGGCCTTGCACCTCCCGGCAAGCGCTATGGCGTCGACGGCGACAAGTACGACATCCACGTGTACTGCCACGGCAGCAAGTCCAAGGAGCAGCTGCCGACCGTGCTGCTCGAGGGCGGCGACGACAGCGTCGAGCGCGGCCTCTGGCAGTTTGCCCAGAACGCCGTCAAGAACGGCTCGATCAACCGCTACTGCTTTGCCGACCGCCCGGGTATGGGATGGGTAAGTTCTTTTTCATTTTTTTCTTCTAAACCTTTTCAATCAAGTCAGTTAAAGACACATGCTAACAGCATAGAGCGACACTGCGCCGTCGCCGTTCTCGGCCGGACAGGCCACTGAGGCTCTGAGCGAAGCACTCGCTCGCGCCGGCGAGGTCGGCCCCTGGGTACTGGTCGGCGCCGGTGTGGGCTCCATCTACTCGCGCGTCTTCTCGTCGCGCCACGGCACCGAGATCGAGGGCATGCTGCTGATCGACCCCCTGCACGAGGACCTGCTGTTCCGCGAGCTGGGCACATCGAGGCGCGGCTTTTGGCTGTGGCTGCGCGGCATTCTGTCGCCCCTCGGCATCGACCGCATCCCCGGCGCCCTGTTCAAGGGCCGCACGCGCGAGGACCGTGTCTGGGGCCGCGCTGCCTACCAGAACAGCAAGACCATCTTTGCCAAGCTGCAGGAGGGTCTCGTCGCCGGCTCGCTGACCAAGCGCGAGGCCACGACCAGCCGCGCGATCCAGTACCAGGACACGGCGCTCACTGTCGTGTCGTCGGGCAAGATGATTGAGCGCGACGCCTCCTGGAAGAGAAGCCAGGAGGACCTGGCCAAGCTGACACACAACCTGCTCAACTGGGACATTGTCGCGGACGCGCCGCACGAGGTCTGGGCGACGCTGGAGGGCCGCGAGCTTCTGGAGAAGCGGCTGAAGAAGCTTGTGCACCACAAGAGACAGCTCGCAGAGCAGGAGAAGAAGGCGGGTTCGGCCGCCTAGATGAGTTTGGGTTCTTGGGAGGTCTTTTGCCACGTCTGTCTTCCTATCTGTCATCTGTTATCTTCTTGTATTATGTAATCATCAGCTGTATGCCAACTTGCCTTGTTTGTCTCTCACCATTTTCGATATGCAGAATACAACCACAACCATCGTGCCTTCCTCACCAGTCAGCCTCGGCTGGAAAGCAATGCCCTGCCTGCATCAGAACACAGTATTTCTACCGTACTGCCACTGTAGGGACATACTGAGTAATACGGAATAGGATGTGCATGGGATTCAGACGGAATGAGGGGCAGCTGCGGGACGGGATGGTGAATTTGGTATTAGGTGGTATTAAGTGGTGGGTGAAAGGGGGAGTAGGAAGGGAAAGACCGAGAAAGACGACCCCTGTAGAATAGAACTGCGGTGCAGGCATACTGTTATTACTCTGCTCTGACAGTGAGTGTCAGTACGTAAATATATGTGCAAATATGTGCAGCCACGCCGGTTTGCTCCTTCCGCCAAGGCGAGGGCCTGCAAATCGAAACAGCAAAATATCAAAAAGGAGAGAGGAAAGCACAGAAAAGGAAAGAACGCGAAAGAAAGAACCAAAAAAGACCCAAAAGACCCAAAAGAATCAAGAATGTGAGATGGGAAAGAGACGGAAAAGAGATGGGAAAGAGATGGGAAAGAGCGACCGGCCAGCACATCCCACTTGGTATCTTAACTTGATTCGGGCGCAGAGTCCTACGCCATATCGATACCTGCAGAGAGAACCAATCCAATTACCATGTCTCACATTGAACCCTGAAGCTAATTTGGCCAACACGCTCTCCAGTTCCCATCAGACGAAGATTATTACGGAGCAGAGACCACAACAAACGGTGCAGAATGCAGATGGAGGGGACAAGTCGAGCAGCCAGGGCACGGGCCAGGAAACGGCAAGCTAGGCTGATCTGGGACTAGTGCTGCCATACTGTCTCGTTGTTTGGTCGTTCTTTCCAACTCTGTCGCTCTGTATTCAGTGCTGCCGGTGCTGTCAGTGCTGTGTGCTGGCAGCCACTCGCGCTTTCCTCTACTGTATGCAGCATTCCCCCTTCTTTCCGTCTCTGCGCTCTTTGCTCTCTGCTCTTTCCCTTTTCGCGTCTGTGCTGGTGGTGCTCGCTCAGTATACAGAGTAACTACGCATCGCGACTTCCCACATCTGCGGATTTCCAGCTTCATTCTCTTTTGCCCAGCTTCGTGTGTGCTTTTCTGCTGATTTCTGCTGATTTCTGCTGCTTGTTGCTCTACTGCCTTTCCACCTCTCCACGTTTCGTTTTGCTGCCGTCTTTGCGTCTCCGGCTGGCTAGCACCTTTTTACCCCCTTATACCCCTTACCGCCTTCGCGTGGTCCCAACGGTCGCCTCTCCACCGCTTGTCTTTTTGTCTCTTGTCCTTGTCCTTTTGACACGAAAACGAGCCCCCAGCCGGCCTGTCTGTCCACTGTTGCTGTCCACTAACGTGTTGTCTGTCCCCTTAACAAGACTCTCCGCCCTGTTCTACCAACCCTTCCTCCGTCTGCTTGCTTTCTGCTCACCGAGATTGTATGCATGCGACCGCTTCACATATCCCAACCGGCGTCGACGTGGGAGAGCGAACTGATTGAATGACCGAACCAAACGTAACCGACAAACAAAGCTCGAATCCCGACTCAATTGCCCGATAGCATCCTCGACGGCCGCAGCTTCGGATCGAGCTCGTCCTTTGAAACAGCCCACCGGACCTGAACCCGCGCCCCATCGTCCCTAGCCGTGAGCCCCAAACTCTGCTGTATTGGAGTCTGCGTGTCTTTTCTCTGTCCTTGATTTTCGCCAAATATTCGAAATAATCGACATTTTATTCTTCGGTTTGGCATCTTACTCTACAGCTCTGCCCTTTTATGCCATCGATATCGGGCTTACCTCGAGCCACGGAAAAACGCCCCCCCCTCCCTCCAGAAAATAAGGTTGGACTTTTCGACGTCCGTATCACCAGCAACCTTGCAGCCCACCTAAAAATAACCCCCCTCTCTCCGGGTCTCCATCGTTCTCGTCACGCCTGCATCCTGTTCGTCCATCCCCTTTCCCAGCCCTCTGCCCTGCACCGTTGCGCACTTGCTCCCTCCATCCTTTTGCCAGCGCCCTCCCACCACCGCCACCACCACCTTCGCATCCATAACCACCGCCCGCTACTTACCTCCACCTCCCATCACCCGCCCTTCATTTCTTCTAAACCAATTCCTTGCACCCGTATTGTCTCGATGGGCGTGGCCTCAGCTGGTACCCGAAGCCAACATCCCCCCCGAAGCCCGCTTTTATCTGACCGGTTCAGCCCCAGGGACGACCTCCAGACTACTCTGCTCAGTAGTGCCCGATTGCATCTCGCTCTTCGTGACGGACGACCGAATCTGATCACTGCGACGAGCAATTTGTAGTCCATCTCGACTCCGCCTCTCTGTCAACTGCGGCCCGCCACCCCTCAGCTGGCTCACCACCCGACCCCATTCACCCCCTCCCTCCACAAACGATACGGTCTACTCTGTACAGACGGGAATACGAGCAGGCAGCTCGAGCGGGTGCAGTTTCACGAGTTACGAGGCCCTTCCCCGGGAGTAGCTCTGACAGGCCTGACCGACTTCCCGACGATTCTTCGTATCCTGCCCACACCGCAGGATACGCTACCAATCGCCCGCCATGGCGCCAGGATACGACAACAACAGCGAGCACAACAGCCCCCTTCAGCCCCCGTCGATCAACACCGCAGTCGGATACCAGATGGAGAGAACACTCAGCAACCAGAGCCAAGGCCAGCCATGGCAGAACGGCGGCAACGGCGGCTACAGCAACATGTCCAGCAACATGTCCAACCACACACCAAACTCGCCTGCCCTCAGTCACCGCGAACGTGACCGCGAGCAACGACCACACGACGGCGGCCGCGAACGGAGCCGGGAAACCGACCGCGGCAGAGACCGTGAAATGGAGCCACGGCGCAGCAACGAGCGGAAACGGTCCCAGCAAGGGTCCGCCCGAGCCGCGAGCGGCCAGGTGCGGACCTGCAAAAAGTGCGGCGAGCAGTTGACCGGCCAGTTTGTGCGTGCCCTCGACGGCACATTTCATCTGGACTGCTTCCGATGCCAGGTATGGCCCCTTTCTGTGTAGTAGACATTGGACGAGACTGCGTTGGATTGTATGTACGACTGCTAACCCCAACAGGATTGTGGCCAGATTGTTGCTTCCAAGTTCTTCCCTGCCGACGACGGCAACGGCGGCCCTCAGTACCCCCTGTGTGAGACGGACTACTTCCGGCGCCTTGGACTGCTCTGTTACCAGTGTGGCGGTGCCCTCCGAGGATCGTACATCACCGCACTCGAACGCAAATACCACGTCGACCACTTCACATGCTCCCTCTGCCCGACAGTCTTTGGCGCTCAGGATAGCTACTACGAGCACGACGGCCAGGTCTTTTGCCACTACCACTACTCAACACAGTTCGCACAACGCTGCAACGGTTGCAAAACCGCCATCTTGAAGCAGTTTGTCGAGATCTTCCGCAACAACCAGAACCAGCACTGGCATCCAGAGTGTTATATGATACACAAGTTCTGGAATGTCCGTCTCACAGCACCCCAGGACGAGACGATACCCGAACCATTAACAGGGATCGACGATGCCGGCGCCCGCCTTCAGGTCCGCGAGGACGAGGAGAGGATGGAGGACAAGGTCTTCCGTATCTGGAGTGTCTTGTCTACCTTTGAGGAGTCGTCTGCTGCGTGCATTTCAGACATGCTACTGCACGTCAGCAACGGCGCCTATGTCGAGGGAGTTGTCGTCGCCAAGCGCTTTATTGGCCACGTCGAGTACCTGTTCCGTTCTGCAGACAACTTGGATGTGGCCATGACAAAGTTTGAGATGAAAGGATTGTCCTATGCACGAGAGGCAAAGCTGCTCTGCAAGAAGATTGTCGCATTCTTCTCTCTGCTGTCAAAGTCGCAGGATTCCACCACCATGAAGCCGGGCGTCACCCAGGAGCTTCTCTCTCTTGTCACCGGCCTGGCGCACTACCTGAAGCTCCTTATCCGCATCTGCCTGCAAGGCGCTCTTCGCATCGAGAAGGAGCGCGGCAACCCCGACAGCCTCTTCCAATTCCTCGACGACCTGAACGATGTTGAAGTCATGAAGAATGAGCCGGAAGATGGGCTCGTGGAGCTCACCGCCAGCATGGCCCGCCTCGCCGCGAATGCCTCTGATCAGTGTGGGGTCTGCCGGAAGCCCATTGAGGACGAGTGTGCAAAGTCTGGCGAAAAGCGCTACCACATTGCCTGCGTCGCCTGTGTCCAGTGCCAAAAGAACCTGGGGCGCAACCTCCAGGACGTCCATGTCAACACTTTTGATGGCCGGGTCGTATGCAACGAATGCGAGAAGACTACCCCCGAAAGCGGGCCATTTGGTGCATTTGAGCACGTTACGAAGCTGCAGCAATATGTGTTCCTGCTCCGGGTGGCACTTGCCCGGCTGCTGGATATCCTGCACAGCTCGGGGGCCCTGACTCGCGCTATCAACGAGGAGCAGGGCTATTCTGAGCGGCGGCGTGACCAGCTGGCCAACAACCGGCTCTCGGTCGTCAGTGACAATGCCCACGACAGGGAGACGTCATCCTACGAGAACACGCTCAACGACATCCGCAGACTCCGAAGTACTCGTCTCGACAAGCACCTGTCGTCTAGCTTCCGGAAAGCGAGAACATCACGAGTGATTGACGGCCCTGATGGCTCTAGTGTGCGCCCTGGCTCTGCAGGCGCCGATGGCCCGGGAGGTGCTGGCAGTGGACGGCCAGGGCTGCATGTTGTTGAAGACCGCATGGACGAGTCGACGGCAGACTCCATGCTGGGACGCCAAGATGGTATTACGCTGGATGACATCCCAAGAATCGTGGCTGCTGAGCAGGCTCGCGAGCACCGGCCCGCTGGCCACGGTGGTAATCAGTCGCGGGATATTGGCGCGTCCAACGACCGCAGTGTCCCATCTGATGGCCGCCAGCAAGGCGGTGCTTCTGGTCGCATGTCTATCAATGCACAGCAGATCCATGGGCGCAAGTACTTTTCCGAGCTGTCTGGCCTGGAGTACTTTATTGTGCGCCACCTGGCTGTTTTGACGATGCAGCCCATGATCGAGGCTGAGTTCTCACTCGACGAGCTCTTGGGCTTTATCGAGTCCCGAAAGCCCGCCACGTTCTGGAACAAGTTTGGCAAGGCGTTTAAGAACGAGAACAAGAAGGGCGTGAAGAAGAAGGGTATTTTCGGCGTGCCGCTGGAGTTGATTCTCGAGCGCGACGGTGCCGACTCAACCGACGGCGTAGGCCCCGGCACCCTGCGCATCCCGGCCATTATCGACGACATTATCTCGGCGATGCGCAAGATGGACTTGTCCGTGGAGGGCGTGTTCCGCAAAAACGGCAACATCAAGAAGCTTAGCGAGCTTAGCGAGAAGATTGACCGTGACGGCTGCGATAGCTCTGCATTGAGCTCGCAAAACGTTGTGCAGATCGCTGCCCTTCTCAAACGCTACCTTCGCGAGCTGCCCGACCCGCTCATGACACACAAGCTGTACCGTCTCTGGATTGCGGCCGCCAAAATCAACGACGACACACGGCGGCGGCAGTGCCTGCACCTGACGTGCTGCCTGCTGCCCAAGTGCCATCGTGACAGCCTCGAGGTGTTGTTCTTCTTCCTCAAGTGGGCCGGTTCATTCCACCAGGTCGACGACGAGAGCGGCTCCAAAATGGACATCAAGAACCTTGCGACGGTGATTGCGCCCAACATTCTGTTTGTCAACTCCAAGATCCCGTCGCTCGACAGCGACCCCATGTATGCCATTGATGCGGTCTCCATGCTCATCAGCAACATTGAGGAGATGTGCTTGGTAAGTCTACGATAGTTTTCGGAAGTTTTGGAAGTTTTTTTTTGGAAGTTTTTACACAGCTAACACAACTGCAATGCAGGTTCCGGACGAGCTTGTCGACGTTCTCAACGACCCCACTCTCTTCAATAACAATGGAGATATCACGACAAAAGAAATCCTGAAGCGCTTTGGCGACCGCACCGTGACAAGCGGGCCGGGCCAGCCGTACGGAAAAATGGGCGAGGTGACTGACCGGCACGACCCGTCGACACGGCCGCTGGCGCGCAGAGTCGAGACAGACCCAGCCGTGTGGCGAGACGAGCGCAGTGTCCGCCCGGTGCAGGACGGACCGATGGGCATGCAGCAGCAACATCAGCAGCATCAGCAGCTCCAGCAGCAGCAGCAGCCGCCTCTGGGACTTCAGCCTGGATGGCGCACACAAGACGACTCGGCCGTTGGGCCATTCCCGGCATCGCACCAGCTCGAGGCGGCGACCGACCACTCGATCTACCCCCTATCGCAGCCGTCCCAGCTGCAGCGGGAGCAGCAGCTACAGCACCAAAAGCAGTTGTTAATGCAGCAGCAGCAGCAGCAGCAGCAGCAGAGCCAACAGAACCAGCCGAACCAGCCGAACCAGCAGGACTCGGATGCGGCAGACCTTGGCGCACCACGGCCAGAGTGGCGCAATTCTGCGTGGGGACGCGGCAACAGCAGCGGCTCTGTGGGCGTTACGGGCAGCGGATAGTTGGCTCTCTGTCTTTGTTTTCTCGTCTCCATCTCTCTCCTTTTATCTCTCACCAATCACCTTTCATCCTCGTCCTATTTTTCTCTTCTCTATTCTATACTTTTTTACTATTTACATTTCCATTCTCACATATCTCTTTGCATACTTGTTCTCTATACTCGACGGCCACGCAAGACAAATGAAGAAAAAGGAATAAAGTTATGTTTGTTTTCGTTTCGTTTCGTTTTATATCGCCTATATTCTATATCTCAATGGTCTTATGCCTGTTTCTTTATTGTTCATTGCTTATTGTTTATTGCTTATGGCTTATTGTTTATTGTTAGCTTTTAGCTTTCTTTTTTCTTGCAATTACAATATTTTATCCATCTCTTTTGATGCATATCTCGTTCCTCATCCAACCTCCAGCCCTTGTTGCAGTGTTTTGTCGTCTTGTCGCCTTTCTGCGCTGATCTAATGTGCACCTCTTTGGTGGCTGATGTTTCGTGCTTGTTTGCAATGGAGCGTGGTGCCTCTTCATTAAAAATATTAAAATAGTCAAGTTTATGATTCAAGCTCATGCATGTACTGTAGATGAACATTGGAGACAGTTCGGCTCAGTCTATCTGAAAAGTGAAAAGTGATGTATAAGGCAGCCAGGGCTGCAATGGTATAAGAAGTAAAGTTGCCGCGAAAGTAAATAGTAAACAAAAAACAAAGACATAACCCCAAATAGCCACGCATAAATGCCGTGATGTGATCCTCACAGCCGTAGATACCCGAACGTAAAATAACCAAAAAGGAAAAGGAAGACAAGCAAGATGGATAGATGCTAGATGAGCAAACCAAAAATATGATGTGCTCAAAAAGACAATAGATTATATATAGATGTAGATGGTAGTAGATGGCTGGCTAGCCAGTCAGCCTCGACTACAGTTGATATTGGGGAATCAAAATTTAACAAGAAAAAGACTTTTTTTTTTCGTTCTCGACACCAACGTCCTTTCTGCTGGTCTGTCTTCTTTCTTCTTTCTTCTTCTTCTTTCTCCCTTGCAAGCCCGCTTCTCAAGCCCACTTGCCCAGCAGCGCCATGATGGCAGTGCCGAGGAAAAGGCAGACTAGCATAAAGGACAGGCGGCGGCCGTCGCGCGTGCGCTCGGGGTTGAACAAGAAATCGCGCGCCAGCAGCTCGACCAGGCCGGTGTACAGCAGAATGCCGGCCGAGATGCTGTCGAGCACGCCCGAGACGACGCTGGCGGTGAAGGAGCTGCCGTTGTAGGTGGTGCGCACAGCGAGACCAATGGCCAGGGCAATGGGCGTGGTCAGGCCGTAGGCGGCGCACAGGATCCAGGGCAGGGCCTTGAGGAACTTGCTGGGGTTGCGGGGGAAGGGGATGGCGCTGAGACGGGCGCCGATGCCGAGGCCCTCAAAGGCCTGGTGGAAGACGATGACGGGGTACAGGGTGCTGAACTCAGAGCCGGCGACGCCCAGGTTCAGGCCGATCATGACGGAGTGGAAGATGACGCCAAACTCGAGGATGAGGAAGGCGGCAATCTGCTCGCGGAAGGCAAAGTCGTCAAAGGCGGCGCCGTACTCGGCCTTTTCGGCATCGATGGAGTCGCTGCTCGAGGCCGCAGCCGCGGCAGAATCGGTGGCAGCAGCAGCAGCAGCGACGGCAGCAGCACCAGAGGTGCTGTCCTGGTCGGCCGAGTGGAGGAACTGGTGGGACTGGGCCGAGACGGCCTTGTCGTTGCCGCCGCCGCCGGTGGTGATGGTGTCCTCGACGTTGTCGCCGTGGACGTGGTTGAGCTTGTACTTCTTTTCGACGTACCACTCGGCAGAGAAGTCGAGCAAAAAGGTAAACATGACCATGATCAGGGCCAGGCAGGGGGGCCAGGTGTATTCGGCCCAGCCGCCGGTCATGCCGACGCACGACGCAGGGCCAATGGCCTCGTAGGCCGGGTCCAGCAGGTGGATAAAGGCCGTGGCGATAATGACACCGGCGCCAAAGTAGCGGGCAAACAGGTAGACGTAGAGCGGGATGCGGACGCGCTTCATGCGGGTGGCGATGATGGGGAAGGTGGTGGTTAGCGACGAGGTGATGAGCAGCACAAAGAGCGCGGAGACGCGGGCGCCGAGCCGGCCATCGTACTCGTTGTCGCCTGCATTGAGGAAGCAGATGATGTCGGTCGGGTCGGCGGTGGTCAGGTCGACGTTGAAGGGGTCGAACGTGGAGTTGTCTGCCATTTTTGGAATCTGGAGGTGTTAGACGGGCGCTGGATGGGTGCTGGACAAGGTGTGAGATGGGATGCAAGAGACAAGAGATACGAGGCCAAGGTGAGGGTCTGATGCGCGGCGATAGTCGAGGCCCGGATGCTAAGATCTGCGGCCCAGAGCGCGGGAACGTGCAGAGGGGGTGTATACGTACAATGCGACCTCGAGCGAGTCGGAGTAACGAAGAGAGAAGAAAATATAAGGAAAGATAAATGGAGAGAAGAGATATAGACAGACAAGAAGACAAGAAGACAAGAAGGGAAGACAAGAGTCGGCCAAGAAGAAGCGGCTTGGGCGGTAGTCTTAAGCTGCTGAGCAGGGGCACTGACGCGGAGCCAAGACAAGGAGAGGATGCAGGAGTCTTGGGAATATGCAGAACACTGCAAGTAACCTTTCCCAGGACGAGACAACGGCGAGAGATCGGCGCAATATATGGTGTTGGGTCTGAGAGATGGACTGTGGGATATAATGGGCTATGGACGGCAAGTTATGCGATATGCAGGCGACGGCAGGGTCCAGACACCAGACACGAGCCCCGAGGGATGGAAGGTAGCCTGTCGAATGGGGAAGCAGCGAGATTTTCCTGCTAAATTATGGAAGGAGCAATACGTCTGTCAAGGAAATAGGAAATAGGATTGCAGACACCTTGATGGCTGAGGCAATACTCTGTAGGAGAGCAGCGAGAGGAAAGAGGGAAGAACTAGTGAAGGAGACAAACAGAGGAGACAAACAGGGACTGGGAAAGAGCAAGTAGAAAGTAGAAAGTAGAAAGTAGATAGTAGAAAGTAGAAAGTAGAAAGTCTGGAAATAAGATGGAGGATAGCGGAAGAGGAAGGTGCAATCTGTGGTACTGAATCTGAGCTGGCCAGTAATACGCGGCCAAAAGAGAGAAAAGACTTAAGAGACTAATGAAAGGCTAAAGAAAGAAAGAGCGAGTTAACGTTGGGTGATAATATAAGGAATACTATGCAAGAAGAAAAAGGAAAGAAGAAAAGAAAAAAGTCTAAAGAGAGCAGGAGCGAGTCTAGCGTCTGGTACGATGGCTAGCTGAGAAGGAGTGAATTAGAGAAGAGGAGGGGGGGTGTAAAGAAAAAGATACAAACGTGGGAGATGACATGGGTATGGGCAGGTGCAGGACAGTCGCAGTCGTGGTGTTGACTAACAAGGGGTCGTTCCTTATTCTTTCGTATGTAATAAGAGAAAACGCTAGGCGCAATAAAGAGGAAATATATCGAAAGACAAGCGATGGAGCTTCGAAGGATGAGCATGCGACAATGGGACGAGTGATGAAGGAGCAGTATTGGTTGGGCTGTCAAGTGAATGCCATCTTAAAACGCGCGAAGGAGGGCTATCCCGCGACGGCGCTGGGCTGGACCGGTGGCAAAGACAATGGACCGTGGACGACACAAAGAAGAAGACAAGCAGATATGGATGATAGAGACGACCACAGGACAGGGATGAAGAACAAAGGCTGTGGATGGGCAACGGCTCGAGCTAGCTGCTGAGCAGCTGTTGATGGAACAGGCCGCTTGGAATCATGGCTCGACATGGCCCGACTGATGAGACAGCACTAGGTATATCCCCGATGTCATGTCTTGTGCCTGTCGGGAGCACGGACGGCCATGACCTGCAGCCATGATAGTTTGGTGTTCATTGCTACGTCCTATTGAAGGGCATGCATGCAAGGAGCAGCACACGAACGGTATCGCGGCACACAGACGGCTCGGGAATGCAGTACGTTTGCAGCATGAGGCGACAGTGTGCGCAAAACCCAGTGCCGAGATCGCGGCGAGGCTGTATCTGGAGGATGCTACTGGTGTCCTTTATAAACAAGACAATACACCCCGAAATCCTCGCGATGCGTCAACAAGCTTTGGTGTCGGACTCTTGGCCGCTCTTGGGTCTTGGTGTTGGGTCATGGCCTTGTGTCCTTGCTCTTGGCCTAATCCAGGGTCTGCCGTCTGCAATACTGGCATGCAAATCACACCTGGATCTACTTTGAACATCATGACTCGTGCCCGCGCGGCCCGGCGTGCCATGTGCTGTGGCACGACGACATGCGAAAAAGGCTATTCGCTAATGGAAAACGTGCCAGTGGAACTAGGAGTGCATGTATGTACTATGCATGTCACCGCAGTAGGACAAAGGACACCCGAGACGAAGAAGAAAGCGGAAAGAAAAAAGAAGAAAAAAGAAGGCATGCCCGACTTGTGCAAGTTGCATATTTCCCTTGTGCTCTACGATTATATTCCGCTGTTTGCTCTCTGCGCTCGAGTATCTCCGACTGTGCATCGCGGGACTGGCTGACGTTGCTCACTGCCAGGCTGCAGATCACGGTTACCGCGGGCAGTCGAGTATTATAGTCACCGGACGCCACGAGAGTGTATACTTTGTAATCTTGTGGCCAGACGAGTGTCTCGCTTTATTAGTTAACCCTACGATATGCAATGTATATATTGTAGAAGAGGCATGCCGAATCTTTGATTTCTGAATGACTTTCACCACTATGAATTTGCACAACTAGTGCAGCCGTCTTCAGTACATAGCCGGACTGTCTCCGATCCATTTCATTTCTAATTCACTTTGTTTCATTTCTAATTCTATCCACCGAAACTGTTCATGCCGACTCTACAATGCTCGTATTCCTCTGCATGGCATCGGAGGATTGCCCCAATAGAGCGCATAATGCTGTAGAGACCAAGTACCCAGTTCAAGGAGTATTCACAAGCAAATCAAACAGGAAGGAGCAGAGCATAAGAGGACAGCAAAGAGGACAGCAAAGATAAGGACAGAAGACGGAAAATACAGAATACAGAAACCAGAGAACAAGGGAGGGGCACGGGTCAGCCACGAAAAGAAAGGAAAAGAGCGAATATCCAACGGCTGCGAACCTTGATGGCCACCCTGCCCTCTGCCCTCTGCCTCTGCCCGCTGCTCCTCTTCTGCACAGAATGCATGTCTTACTCCGTACTTGATGCTGTTCTCGTCTCGCTCTGCATAGTACATAATTAGTACCCAACTCTGAGAACCTCTTTGGCCTCGCCAGCCCTGGCCCAATCTGGCATGAAATGTTTGACACGCGATTGGTCCACTGCGGGCGCTAAGCTTCTCTTGGCTCGCTAGCGTCTGAGCTCTGCCCATCAAGGTTCTTGGGTGCAACAGGCAGGCCATACCACGGGTAATATGATGTAGAATATTCTTTGGGTATGACTTCTTTACTCTTTTAGATATTCTGATTTGATTGTCGTTGCGGTACATCAAGTGGCTCGTCGATGGAGGCGCTGGTAGTGATCGAGGAAGAGAGAAAATAATAGAGGAAATCAATAGAAATATGAACAAAAGAGAACAAAGGAGAATAAAACGAGAACAAAACGATAAGCAAAAACAAAGCAAGACAGATTAAGCTGCGTGTGGATGGCACCAGTCCTAACAGACTATCCGTGTGGTGGATCTCTGCCGTGTTGCGCCCGATTGTGGTGATATAGAAAAACGAAAACAACGCAGACTATATTTCATGTCTCGTCCTTGCTTCCCCTCCACTGGTGCATAAGCAGACACGGCACACACTTGGGCCAGCAATCCATAGTAGTTTACTGACGGCCTCGGCGTCGAGCATGTGCCCTGTAGACAGTTGTTATCAAGCACGATTCGTGGCCGCTGGCAGGCAGACCTTGGCTGCATACTCATGCAGAAGAAGAAGAATAAAGCGAAAAGGACGAAAAGACGGAAAGACGAAAAAGACGAAAGGCAAAGAAAAAAAACTCGCGCATCGCATATCGAGACAGTAGTCCAGAGTGGCCATCTCGTCTGCATACCGTGTACTGCCCGTGAATTCGCGATATAGAGATTTTGACGGCGACGACTGACTACCCGAATAGGAAAGAGTCCACACTATATACAACTAGACGTCACAACACCACACAGCCCGTCCGAATGGCATAATTATGCCACTGGATGCCCAGCATACAGCGCCAGCAACACATTGACAATCGCCCACAATACAGACTGCATTGTGCTGCCGCAGTAGAGAGTAGATGCGTTTGAGTAAAGAATCGAGAATTGACGATTGAGGATTGGCAAGCCACTGGGCATCCACCGCAAGGTCCAATTTGCAGTCTTTTCGCTGAGTGATTCCATGCAGAGACTCTGGATCCTATAGTCTACATCTCCCATGTAATGCATGCTGGCTTCAGCACAGCCTGGATAGACCCGGACAGTGCCATGTGCAGCTGCGTGACGTTTCGCGTGCTTCCATCTGCCACCATATTCAGCCTATTGGCAGATGGCCGGTTGTGGGAAGGAGGGGAGGCCACAGGCCACAGGCCACAGAGCCATCAAGGTTCCCGGACGGCCCCCCGTGGCAAGGCGTCTGAGGCAGGAGCTCGGCCATCATCCATTTGCAGGGAGAAGCAGGAAGCAGGAAGCAAGAACTGGCACAGCTCCCTGCCCAAACGAGAACAAGAGTATCAACCAGCACGGTATGACCCCTTTTCTGTCGTTCCCTGCTCCCTGTTTGCGTACAAAAGAGCTCGCCCCCATGGTGTCTCGATGCGCTCTCTTTTGTGTTTTCTGCATCTCCGACTCTCTACTTTACTTCTCATCGTCAACAGACGCAGCACGACATCGCCCGCTTTGCGGCTCATGCCAGCTTTCTCAGCCTCATCACCGAGCAGGGACGCGAGTGATGCACGACGACGGGACCATTGCCGCCCTCCTCCGTACAGAGTATATCGTCAGACACGCGCACATATGAACCCTCGGCAGGGGATGCCGTGGGCCTGCAGGGCATCTTGCAGTGATGGTCGAACCGATAGCTCTTGCGTCTCTGATTTGTGCTTGGAGTGTGCGCGCAGGCCCTCTATCTTGCCCATCCTGTCAGAAAAGCAGGTTTCGGCTGGGCGTGATCTGATTGCTCGGATGGCGTCTGTCGCATCTGTCGGCCGTGCTCTGCTCTGAGTGTGCCTGCGAGGGCATACAGAGGTGCCGTTGAGTATAAAGAGTCGCAGGCACCCCGTCTGCTCTCTGCTTCCCCCTTGTTCCTTTTTATTTTCTGTCTTCACTTCTCTTTTGACTTCGACTCTTCGACTCTTCGTTGACTCTTTTCTGGTGTTTACTTTCCTGTGCATGGTGATGTTGCTCGCCTGGTGTTTGCTCCGCGTCTGCTCCTGCTTCCATATCCGCATCGGCTGTCTCGTCTCGTATCCGACACTCTCCAGCTTCTTTTCGGCTCCTTCTAGCGTCTAGCCTTCAGCTCGTCTGGCCACCGGCTTTGCGGCGCATCCAACCAGTTGGCCAGTCTCTGCCTGGCTTCGTTCCGAACTCAGAACTCATTCCGAACCCATTTCGGCCTCGCCCCGACCATGCTTAGACCATACCTCGACCACGTCTCGCATCGCCTGCCTCGCCTCCTCCACAGCCAGCCTGTCCTCTGACCATCACCCACCAGCTTGGCCACCGACGCCTCTCCATCCTCCCTCCCTATCCTTGCCATCACTGCCATCGCCGATCCCGCTCGGCCATGCCACATCTATTTCAAGCCCCCCCCCCACGCCGTGGATGTGAAAACTCTCATTTCGCTGTGTCATCGACATCAGTCAGGGGGCAGCCTATCTGCTCACTCGAGCCTTGGTCAATGTCTTTACCGAGGTATTCCCTCTGCTTCCCTGTCTTTTCACGCCTCTTGTCTCTACTCTATGTGCCTCCCTAGCCTCCCTTCCTCGATACCCGCATGGAGATTCCACTCCCATCCCACGACTGCTCGCCTTTGATTGTCATCCGCCTTTACGTAACGGTATGCCTGCCACCCCATTGCTCGATGCGATGTCTCTTCTTCTTCTTCTTCTTCTGTCTTCTATCTTCTGTCTTCTGTCTTCCCTCTGTCCCTGCTGCCCTCTTTACCTCTTTGCCTCGCCTTCTTACACCAACTCCCTCCACTTATCCCACTATTTTAATTCTTTTATTTTATTCCCTCTCCTCTCCTCGCTTCTTCTCTCTCCTCGAGTCTACGAGTACTTCCCGCCCAGAGATAGCTTGTAAGAAAGACTAAGACAACCTACTCATGCACGCTGCAGCATCCTCCTTCGGAACGCTCTACTCTGCTGCCCAATGCCAACCGATAGTCCGCTCCCTCTTCCCTCACCCCTTCTGCCTCGATACCCTCCGCGTTATCCTCTCTACCCCCCCACCCCCCTTCCATGACAACAGATTTCCATTTCTGGACCTCGGTCATCAAGCCCAGAATGGTTGGTCTTTGCGCCGGGTTCATTTGTTCACTCATTTGTTCACTCATTGCTCACTCATCGCTCACTCCTTTGCCCACTGCTCCGACGTTATTTATGCCTTGTCTCCTTGCTCATGTTCTCCTCTCCCACGCAGAGGTGGCATGAGATTGTAACAGCCCAATATGCCACCCAAAAAACCTCACGGAAGATTTCCTTCTTTAGACGTGCTCCTGTGCTCCCCGTGCCCGCTGTGACTCTGGCTGTTCTATCGAGAGCCTGCACAGCCACAGAACCTTTTTCTCGGCCGCCAACTTACAGATTGAGAGGCACGCTGAAATGCATCTCGAAAGGCTATAAATAAGTAAGCCATTACTTTATTAAGGTAGTATCAAGACATAACTTATAGTCTTTATGTGAAAAGGCAGCCTTTTCCTGTCGTCTCTTTCGTAACCTCGGCCTATACGTCTTCGCTTTTTTCGTATTCCTTTTATATTACCGTTTCCTCGCAATGTCGTATTATTCATACTTTTACGAAAGCCCTCTCTTTAAAAGATCGTACTAAGCGCGCGGCCAAAACACACAGAAAATCAACAGCTCTCGATGTGCTGGCGCGAGCCCTCGATCAGAAATCCTAGGCGTCCTATTCGTATAGGGGTCTTTCAGTCGGGCGGGTCTCTGTACTCCAAAGAGGACGATCTCATGCTTGCTGTCGTCATAGTCATCGTGCTGTCGTTATTGCTATTCTCTTGCTGTCGGTGTAATATGCCGTGATGCTCTTCTATTGACTGTCTTGTTGCTTTTCTTCTTCCTTGCTAAAACTTCAGATCAGGGAGCCCGCGACTAGAACCTTAAGCGGGTTCCCCCCATCTTTGCCGCGTCTCCACTTCTTCGACAGTACTACTTAAACCCACGCGTGCATCTGACTAATAATCGCAAAAATGGCCTGACGACTAATACACTGCGCTTTGACACACTTGCTAGGCTGTCGCAACAGCCTGGCCCAACTCAGTATGTTTTAGCGTCGCTGCCTAGAGGACGAGATGTAAACTAAGAAATGCATTCTAATCACAGCTATTTGAGCTTCTCTTTTTAAATTAAAATAACCTTGATATCCGGCACACTCATCCTTCTATCTCTCACCACCACAACAACATCAACATACCACCGACGCCATCCCCAACCATACACTCCGATATGTCTGCTGCCGAGCCATACGTCGTCCAGAGCACCACTAGCCGCGGGAGGGAGTATATTATCTACTCAGACGGTACACAATGGTCCCATAAGGTTGACCGTCAAGGAAATCCACTCGGGGCCTGGAAGCAGCTTGAGTCCCCCCCCACTGGAAGAGCCTGAGCCACTCCAGTTACACGTCGTGGCGCAGAAGCAACTTGATGGGGAGCCTTTTCACTGGTCACTATTTGCTGCTCGTTTTGGCCCTAACGGTAAAGCTTGTGGTCAAGTATGGCAAGTCTAAGGGTGACGCAGAAAACATGTGTTACGAGCACGCCAAAAACGCCGATCTTTTCAACACGGCCTCTTTTGTTTGGCACCAGACTGTAAATAGTGATCTCAGCGACAACGAGTTTGCGAAGATTGATCGCCTGGCACGCTCGGAACCACCCCCGCGTGCCGAGAACCGGAAACAGGTGACGGAAAAGTGTCAGGGCTGGCTTATTCGCTTGTTACAGCGACTTGTTGCGGAAGGAATTGTGGATGAGGATGCCGTTGCGAGCTTGCAGGGATGCATGGATCCCATTTGAACTTAGTTTCTCGAGGTTAAATGCCGTTCTTTTATTCTTTTTTGTACATAGTATGTAATTATCTACTAGTATTCGCAGCAATTAGCCTCTTTAAACTCATGACGTATCTTATGTCTTTTAGTGTAGAGATCGTACTTGATAAATTTGTGGCAAGCAATTTGCAGCAATGTAGGCCGCTCTTTGTAGCGTCTTGTCTGTACTCTGTCTTTTTATGATCGAATCGACCGACAAAGTTGATAAGACTGCGGGCGAAATTCTGTAGGGTTTTGTATCGCGTGTCACGTGGCACGTTTTTTTTCTTTCTTTTGACTAAACTAAGTTCTATATATCCTTCCGTCACAACCGTCGTATTTTTACACGTCTTTACCTCCTACCTCAATTTTTTTTGGATCAAAGACGACATCCATACATCTTTACTTCAACATTTTCGATCAAAGAGAACATTATTCCCGAACCTTGTAAGCCAGCACATCTCGGTACCCTGTATAAACAACACTGCTAACACTTTCGATAGATGATCCTATTGAGCCAGAGAATGAGCGGCAGCTCGCCTGGCAGCCGTTCTGCACCGTCACGCTAATGCTACCCGACACCGTCATCAAGTGGGGCCATAAGATCCGGCCGCTAGAAGAAGCGTCGATGCGGCTTGTCGAGAAACATGCCCCGAGCATACCCATCCCGCAGCTACAGCACGCCATGTACAAGTACGACGCGAGTGACGGCGAGGCCTTTTACGGCGAGCTGTTTATGTCGTACATTCCCGGCAAGACGCTCAAGGTGGCCTGGGCCGGCTTTGACGACGCGACAAAGGGGCGCATTTGTCAAGACATATGGGACATGGTGGCTATTATCCGTACGATTCCGCGGCCGGCCCATTTAGCCGGCGACAACAACCAAAATGCGCATCTGTACTGTACCGCTGACGGCTCCCCCAGCCGCAATCCGCTGCTTGGCGACAACAATGACGTTACCCCTGCCTTTCTCGACGAACAAACCTTCCGCGACCGCATCTACGCGCGCTACGTGGCCCACAACGGCCTTTCCTACCGCGACAGCGCAGAGTATCTACCGGACAAACTACCGCGCGCGGATACGGACACGGGCCCTGTCTTTACACACGGCGACATTGCCCCCCGCAACATCATCGTTGACGTCGACGGCCGCATCCTCGCGCTGCTTGATTGGGAGTCGTCTGGCTGGTTCCCGGACTGGTGGGAGTATGCGCAGATGATGGGCATCTGCGATAAGCTCGAGTACGACTGGAAGAAGTGGATGGAGCGGACACGGCCGGTGCCTTGGGACATCTCAGCTATACAGAAGGCGCGCAGGGTGTTGTTTTAAAATAAAAGCGATGGGCGGGCGTTGTGTTTTCTTGATATAATATTGATATTTCTTTAGTGTTTTATTTTTATTTTTTATTATTTTTGTTAAAGACAATACGTAGGAGTATTACTGTCTTTCGGATCCTGCCTTTCGGGAGTGGCCTCTCGGCTTTGTATTCTGCTGCATGCTGTTGCTGTAAATCTGCACGTATATGCACTCTATGCACGCGGATGCCCAAGGCCCCCCCTCCTGATACACATGTGTACGTGTCTCATGTCCTGCAGCAAACAAGAACGATTTGCACCCGATAGGACGACTCGCTCTCGCTGTCCGTCGTCACTGACGCAATCTTGCCTCCGGAGCCCGTCTATATTGTACAGTCTATTCCCGCCGTCTGCCGTCTTCTGCGTGGGTAGACTGGCCGGCCTTGTGCCCGTCCTCTCGCCGCCGGGCGGCGTCGATCTGTCTTGGCACTATGTCGCGCCTCCGCTCCGATTGTATTCTGTATTTTGTATTTTGTATTTTGTATTCTGTATTCTTCTCTTCTCTTCTACCCTGTATTCCTGTTATTCTATTTGATGTCTCGACTTGCTCCTCGCTGTACATTGTACACTCTGCCCACTTTTTACATATCGTCGGGCAAAACCTGCAGCATGGTCATGCATATGCAGGATTAGCATATGTCTGCACATAAGTAGAGGATGGAGGGGAAAGTGCAGATATTGAATATACAAAGAGAGAAACGAGGAATCAACCGTCACTCCACGCCATGCTTTTCGATTCGAGTTAGAGCACAAGCACAAGCACAAGCACAAGCACAAGAATAATATACACAATTAAAAGTCGCAGCTAAAGGTATGCTCCGCTGAGCGGCGGACGCGCTTTTGTGGTAGGCCGACACATGAGCTCTTAGCCCCCCTCCTTGCATTAGGCTCTGCTCCCACGGTCTTGCATTCGTACATTGTATACAGCAGCTGGGATTTCTCTACTTTTGCAGAGAGCGATCGAGCTGGTGTGCTGCCCAGGAAAATGGACAGTTATCTCGACTGCAGAGTAGAACAACGGCAGAGTCGTCGCTGGCAACTGAGACATGGCTGCTGCAGATGACCGTTCAGACCACTGCGAGTTGTGCCACTTGTCGATCGAGTAGCGGCGAGGGTCCTGTATTAGCGGATGCACGAAAATATCGGAAAAAGGCATAGAAGAAAACCGCGAGCGAGACAAATAGTGTACATAAGAAAGAAGCCGTTGAGCTGGTGCCCGTTCCGACACTGCACGATGGCTCTGTAGCCTGACATCCGCATTGTGGACAGGCCATACTTGACGCATATAACAATACAGGATTAAGCAAATAATAACAAATAATAACAAATAACAAGTAATGCAAAACAAATACATTTGTCTTTTTCATCCGTCAGTGTACCCTTTTTTTCTACACACCCCCGACGCCTATCCCGCGCGGGGGAAGCCACCGTGAATACTGTGCTGTAATGCTCGGAATATATTTGCATTATATTCATGTTATGTGTTTTATATATTTATCTACTAAATAATGTATTCACGCTGCTACACAGTGCTGCACGCGCGCGCCCATCGTTCTTTCCACCCACTTCATGTCTCTTGCTCTTTTCGTTACTACTGTATCGAGTGGGATGCAGCTTCTACCTGCCACGGAATCGTCTATATAAAGCAGCCGACCCCCTCCTTTGACTTTTCTTTTCCTCTTCTCTTCTTCTCTTCTTCTCTTTCTCATCATCACCAGCTCTTTCAACCATCTTCAACCTACACCAACAACATCAACACTTGTATCCTTTCGCAATCTTTGCCCAACAAAACCTTCAAAATGGCCCCTTGGTATGTCTTACCCTATCTGCAAGAGAATCTTCACTATTTGTATAATTCAAACAGTCCTCCTGTTAACATACCCAGTGACTGCTCCTCTTGCGCCTCTGGCTGCTCCGGCTCTTGCAGCAGCTGCGCCTGCAGCTCGTGCACCGTAAGCTTCCTCGAATCCCTTTGACTGTCGACGTTTGAGGACCAAAATAAGAGATAAAACGAGATGCTAACACCCCGCAGCACTAAGAAACTCCTCACAATCTCGTCTCGCGCCGCTCACCCACTTCCCGCGCAATAGTCTCCGTCGCCAGCTTAGCTCTAGCTTTATCTTGTAGCATTTAGCTTTTAGGTTTTCTGTGCTGTTAAATGGTGGACAAATTATCGGCGGCACAAGCGAGCATGTTTCTTCAGTGTCATTGAGTCTCGGCTCTTGCACTCTTGCACTTCTTTTTATACCTTTACAAAAACAAATAAAATCCTATAAAAACGCCACGTCTTCGCTGTGACTTTGAATCATGCAAACTATGTGTGCACGGTGTTCTTGTGCTGTTTATAAGCTCGGCCCGGTTGATAGCCGGACTTGACAGGCCTGGTACTATCTAAATATCTGGATTGTCTTGCACTAGAAACCTGCCAATGAAATGCAAAAGCATATACATAATATATGTGTCTCATCTGCAAAGCAGCTGTCTGCCAACCTTGCAAGCTCACATCTCCACATGTGCAAATGCACTCTGGATCGTGGGGGTAAGCTGACGGAAAACAAATGCACAGAGCACAGAGTACAAGGAAAAGCCACAAGGAAAGAAGGAAAGCTACACGAAGACTGGGCTACCCTTGTCTTGTACATTCAATGTCAGGGTATGTATGAGGTATCCGCGGCAAGCGCGGCGTATGTGAAAAATAGCGGGATCTGAACAAGAAACTAGATACTAGTTACTATACGCGGACAGCCTATGATTTCTGTTATCTTGGCAATTATTGAGAGACTGAAGGATTATAAACTAGGCTTCACCGAAAAAATACTGCGGGCGTAGAAATATATCCATTGGCTGCCTAGCTATTAGCAGGTAATACTGAGACTCGTCTTTTTTTTCCTTTGCCTTTTTCCTTGCTCTTTGTTTTATTCTCTTCCCGAAACCAGTGAAAATCAGCGAGTACCACATCCCACAGCCAAGATACTACAAGATATAAATCAACAGAAAATCAAGAAAGACTAGAGACGGCCAACGCCACTTCTTCTGAGGGGAACGGGGCCGAAAGGCTTAGGGCTCAGGATGATCGTTACCGTCGGAGCGACGCATGCTGCCTCGGAAAGATCGAAAATAAAAAGTGAGATACAAATAGTTGTTCAAATGCAAGGCTGCCCATGTCGATGGTGAGAATCTTTGTAGATTTGAAGCTTGACTGACGCGGAAGGCCGGCTAGATTATCGAAATAGCCGGCTGAGCTCTTTTTATACTCTTCTCGTGGCTGTGGCTAAGAACTCTGGTAGACGCAGTGGCGAGGTAAACATGAGGGCGAATCACTTCTTACTAACGTCGTAAAAGCCAACAACGACACAGTGTGTAGGGGCTCTATATCTAGGACAAGGCTGTGTCATGATGCAGGCATTATTAAGGGAGTTATAAACGAACAAGCACGCAAAACAAGCATAGCAAACTGAGACAACCCTAATCAACGCCTCTATCCCAACAATCTGCCCAAAAGAAAACCACTCGAATGAATCCCAATCCACCCATTACAGCTCCTCCTCCTTGTGGATCTCGATGCCTGGCGGCGCACCCACGAGAGCCTTGCACTGTGCATAAATGACAAACTGACCCGACACGAGACCGCACGTCATCACTACACGCGGGCCCAGGCCGGTCGTCAGCAGCCGCCGGGGGCCAAACTCGGAGGCCAGCGAAAACATGCGGTTCAGCACGCCCTGGCTCTTGTCGCCGGCGCCCTTGTTCATGGCCGACAGCAGCGTGTCTGCCGGGTGCGACAGCACAGCCGCCGCCACACCCGCCATGATGCCCGACGTCAGCTCGACGCCCGTGGACTGCAGGTGCGTAAGCTTCTCTTTCCGCTCCGGGCCCATGGCGCGGTAGATGAACTCGTTGGCGGCTTCGTGCACCGAGAACTGGCCGACCGCGTAGGGGATCTGCTTGAACAGCAGCGGCACAAAGCCGGAGTAGAAGCCGCGCACGCCCTCCTCGCGCGCCAGGCGCATGAAGCCCGTCGCCAGGCCCGACGCGAACCCGCGCTGGGACACGAGGCGGATGCGCGTGGCCTCGAGCGGGCACAGCGCAATGTCGGCAAAGAACTCGGCACTGGCACTGGCGCCCAGGTAGATGGCCGTGCGGTGCGGCGTGGCCGTCTCGATGTCGCCAAAGGCATCGATGAACCTTTTCTTGAAGAACTCGTAGCCCGCAAACTTGCCGCCGCCCTGCACGAGGTAGCCGACGGCGGTCGGGCCGAAGCCGGTCAGCAGAGCACTGGCACCCTCGGCGGCGACAATGCGGCGGCCGGCCTGCAGCATGTTGAGGCCCTTCATGGCATCGTCGACCTGGATGCGTGTCTTGACGACATCGATTGGCGTGGCAGCCTACATGGTTAGTCTGGGTGTTCAGTCTGTAGGGTCTGTGCTTTCGGCAGTCTCGGACTCGGGAGAACTGGTACATACTCCGTGCGTCAGGGTGGCGGCGAGAGCACCGGCGCCAAAGAACTTGACATAGTCGGGCGCCGTGAAGGTGGGTGTTTTTGTAGAGGTCGCCATTGCGGTTGGTATGGTGGCTTCCGTAAACGTTTCTATAGTCTATCAAGGTCGAACGAGGCGAGGCGAGGCGAGGCAAGAAACAAGAAATGCACGACAAAAGGTCAGACGCAGCGTAGACTGTCGAGAAGGATGAATGAAAGGCGAGAGCGGCAGAGGCACAATAGATAACAAGGCGCAAAATAGCTCATTCAGCTCTCTGCGGATGGAACACGGGCAACGGAGGGTAAGGTGGCCGAGGAACCGTTCACGGCTGAGCCGCTGGAATGTAGATGACTCAGCTCCGGTTTCTGTCCTGTGTCTTGTGTGCCGGTATCTCTTGTATGAACGCTGCGTATAAGTGGTACTTGTGGTCCTAGGTGGTGATTAGGCCAGCCAGTGACGTCAAGCTCCAGGGAGCTAATGCGTAGTGGCGTGCGTAGCAGCACGGATTTAGAAGGAAAGAGGGGCCTGCCGAGAGAGCTCAAAGATAAGCTGGGGGAAGGAACGAAAACGACGAGAACGGAAGGCGCGGTCGGTGTTTCAATTATCTCGAAATCGATTCAATAACTCGAAAGTCGAAGACTGTCTTAAATATAGATTCACGGGATAGCATGGTGAAATTAAACAATAATAATTGCAGATGGCATCTGGTTATATACCCGAATACCAGATATGACGCTGCTGCTCGACGATGTCATCGCCGGCGTCTCCGCCCAAAGCTTGTTTTCGCTATTTCCAGCCTGCGCGGCTTTGAACCCCGGCCATGGCGAGCGCGAATAGCGAGTTTGCAGTGTTTTAGTTTTGAATATACCAGTCTTTTCAGATTATATAGATACGCATCATTGACGTTTTCATGATTGGCTGTGCTGCTGTTTTCTGCATTCTTTGAGCGCGTGTTCGGCAGCGTCGGGAGTGCCCTTCTGAGACGACCTAAAACGGAAGGCGTGACTTATGTAATATTCAGGATGAGCTTGAAATACACGAGATGACTGAGAAGACGTAGACAAATCTACAAAAAAGATTACAGAAAGAGACCAACCTTGCAAAATCCTGCGAAAATACAAACATCACTTCACTCCAGCAAAACAACAAAAAAAACGATGAGAGTGAGATTTGAACTCACGCGACCGAAGCCATATGATTTCTAATCATACCCATTAGACCACTCTGGCATCTCACCTAAATATACAGAGAACTGGCTGGAAACGCCGTTTGACAGATTCGAAGTTTCTCTCTTGCGAAAGGATCAGGATTTGAGCCCGATGCGGGGGTCGAACCCGCAACCTTGAGATTAAGAGTCTCACGCTCTACCGATTGAGCTAACCGGGCGTTTAGAGCAATTCTCTGCTGATTATGTAAAGCTGTCCGCTACTACGCCCCATTAGGGAGGGACTGCTCATTAGAGTGGGGCTGGCATATAACACTGTAATAACTCACACTGGCAAGTACCGAGACGAAGAGACATGGGTCGCACACGACGTAACACAACCACCGAACACAGCAACTGCTGCCGGCCGCGTGTTTACATCGTGACCCTTTTGGTCGTACTTTGGCCCTGATTTGATAGCTAGTTCATGATAGCCCGACAAGTGCTGGCGCACAGCGGCGCTGCAAGAGTCGGCCTCTGCTGTATCACGTGACCCATTTATTCGCACGAGCTTATCAGGACGACACCACGCCGAAGCACGACTTATACAAGACGAATACAAACGTGATCATACGTGGCAGTGTCGTCTAGAGTTGCCAGAGCCGAGGCCGCACGCCTACACATGACGCGCCGAGGCCCGATGTCGCCCGTCGGACAGGGCCGAGCAACCTAGGCCCGGTTGATATAAAGGCAACGATAAGCACCAATAGAGATAAGAGGAGCAGAACCCCTCGCAGTAGCCAAACATCGCGGCGTGCCCTGCTTCCAGTTTCCCCTTCACAGATCCATTCGTTCGGCTGTTCGGCTGCATACCTGTATACGGCCATCGAGATTCACCCGGCGAGTCTATCCGCGCATCAAGATGGCAGAGCGGTATGTATCCGGACGAGACGACGCCGTCTTGACGGCCTGGCATAGGCATGTTTACTCAATGAAGCTGACACAAGAAAAAGAAAAACCCTCGGGAAGGATGAGTTCCAAGCTCTCGTGTCCTCCCTCGGCATCCAGATGGCGCCCAAGGACCAGGAGGACTATTATGCCCTTGTGCGCGAAATGGAGGACGAAGTGCTCGACATCGAGGACCTGCCCGAGTATGTCGACCCCGTCCTCGGGCCATGCAGCGCAGCGCCGCTGTCGTCGCGAACGTACCATGTGCCAGAGAAGAAAGACAACCCGCTCAATGCTTGGAGTCACAGAGTTTGTAATTTGTGTTTGAGCTATCTCAAGCTACTTGCAAAAATAATCTCAAAATGACGCCGCTTCTAACCTTGGTCTCTAGTTCGAGCTAAAGGACTCCGGGGCCGTGGCCGCTGGGATCTTGGCGGGCCGGACGGTGGCCATCAAGGATACCGTCTCCATCGCCGGCGTCCCGCTAACTCTGGGCACCGAGCCATACAGGCTGTCGGACGAGACCCCATACCCCATCCCGACAGTGGACGCGCCGATTGTGTCGCGCATCATCGAGTCGGGCGGTGTCATTACCGGCACAGGCACCTGCGAGTACTACTGCATGTCGGGCCTGTCCGACACAAGCGCTTCGGGGCCGGTCGACAACCCCTGGCTTCCGGGCTACTCGTCTGGCGGCAGCAGCAGCGGCTGCGGCGCCCTCACGGCCATCAAGCTCGTAAAGGCCTACCGCGAAAAGCGCGGCATGCCCATAGGCGATCTCGGCGAGGGCGTCGATCTTGCCATTGGCGGCGACCAGGGCGGCAGCATCCGACTGCCGGCAGCGTATAGCGGCGTCTACGGCCTCAAGGCCACCCACGGCCTGGTGCCGTACACTGGCATCGGTTCGCTCCACCCCATTGCCGACCACGTCGGCCCCATGGCGGGCTCGCTGAGAGACACGGCCCTGCTCCTGTCTGCGATTGCGGGCCACGATGGACTGGACCCCCGTGGAAGCCCCATCACGCCTCTGCGCGCCTATGTGCCGGCATACCACGACCTCCTGGACAAGGCCATTGTCGACAAGAAGGAGCGGGGGGAGTGGTCGCCCACCACGGCAGGCCGCGGCTTGCGCGTGGGCGTTCTGACAGAGGCCCTGGAGCTGCCCGGCACGGACCCCCGCGTTGCCAGTGTCGTGCGCTCGGCCGCTGCCAAGTTTGAGCAGCTGGGCGCGACGGTCGTCGACGTGTCCATCCCGCTGCATACCAAGGGCGGCTCCATCTGGACAGCCTGCATGCGCGGGTCGGTTGCCGATATCTTGCTCAACAGCAAAGCACCCGACCTGCCGGGGTACACGCCCACCAACATGCTGCCGGCCGTGCTGGACCAGGCCTGGTACGACAAGGTCAATTTTGCCAGCCCCATGGTGGTGGCGGCCGCCCTGGGCTCGGCCTACCTGGGCAACCTAGGGCGGTTTCCGGGGCGGTTCCCCGAGCGCTTCCGCAACAAGGCCCTGATGCATGCCGCCCAGCTGCGCGCAGCCTACAACACGGTGCTGACCGAGCAGGCGGACGTGCTGCTGCTGCCCGTCACGCCGTCGGTGGCGCCCCGAAACCACAAGCGTTCTGACCTCAGCGTGCTGGACAGGTACCGCTTTAATCTGGGCGTTTCTGGAAATACGGGCCCGTTCAATGTCTCGGGCCACCCCGCGCTGTCCATGCCGGGCGGCTGGGGTGCTGCATCCGGTGGTGAAGGACAGCTGCCAATCGGCATCCAGATTGTGGGCAAGCACAACGACGAGGTTGGTGTCTTGTTGGCCGGCTCGATTCTTGAGGTGGCCGGCCTTGGCCTGGACGACTAGTTGTTGCAGCCATCATCAAGGTCGACTTTGTTAAATGTATTGGTCTTTTATTTTGTTTATTATTTTGTATATCGTTTGAAAGCCTCCAAATTGTATAGCCAAAAGTCTTAGCATCAAAGCAACCATACTGGCTCGGCTGTCGGAGCGCGTTCCAGCAACCTGGGGAGAAACCTGATGCAGACAACATTAGCCGGCCGTTCCCTTTAATTTAAGAGTCGTTAATCCTGTGCCGTCCAGTGTATTCGAAACTACTATATAGCCCTCCTTTCCGATAAGAAACTGCACACCAACGCAGTGCGTCTGCTCTTAAAATGCAATCTTTGTTTTATTCTTCATTTTCATAATGGCCTTCCGCCGCCGGTCGCGTCTTCACCTGGCCGTGGTTTTGTCTGTCACTGCTTACTTGGTATATTTGTCCAGGTTTTCCACAGCAAACACATACTCTTCCAGTTATGATGCAGGCCAATGGCCAAGGGCCGCACTCAAAGAGCGACTGCACAAAGCGTCGGCAACGACTTCGTCATGGTGGAATCAGGGGATGCATCAAGATAGTATGCTTGACACTGTATCAAACTCAACCTTGGGTGTAAGTCTAACCTTTTGTTATCCTTTTCTTATTTCCTTCTTGTTTTCTTCTTGTTGCTTTGGCATCCCAAATATGTAGACTAACACTTCATCCAGTACCAGGAGATCTTTGTGGTGAACCTGCCTTCGCGGACAGACCGGCGCGACTCCATGGCACTGGCGGCCAGTCTGACTGGGCTGCAACTGACCTTTGTTCCCGGAGTGGACGGCAATGCCGTGGAAGACCGCGTGCTGCCCGCAGACAGCGCAAGCAAGCGCCTCACGCCCGGGCAGAAGGGCTGCTGGCGTGCCCATATCAATGTCTTGAGGAGGATCGTCGAGGAAAACATCACAACGGCCCTGATCATGGAGGACGACATCGACTGGGATGTGCGCATCAGGTCGCAGATGGCGCTCTTCTCGCTCGCATCGCAGGCCTACAGCCAGCCAAGCAGACCAGCAGAGCCTCGGAAGGGACAGGCAACGGCTGACGGCAACACACAGGCTCGGAAATACGACATCCTCCTAGAGTCAATACCTGCTAGTGAGCCTCCTCAAGCCTCGCCATACGGCGACAGCTGGGATGTGCTGTGGCTCGGCCATTGCGGCACCGAGTTTCCAGAGTCTCCAGAGTCTCCGCCGTCAGTCTCCGCTACTTCTGATCCCATCCAGCTGCCTCTCCCTCGACTCCATCGAGTTGTGATCAAAGGCGACGCCACTGTGCCAGAGCGGGCCGATCTGCGCCCGCATCCATTTGCACTGCCAGACGTGCTGGGGTTTGAGTACCCGCCGCACACGCGGATTGTCCATGCATCGCGCGGCACGCTCTGTGTGCAAGCCTACGCGGTAAGCCTCAAGGGGGCCCAGAATATCCTGTACCAGCTGGGCGTGGCCTCGTTTACGACGGGCTATGACCTGATGCTGCGGGACTGGTGCGATGGGATGTACCGCCACAACGGAGCAAAACGGCGGGCTGGCAAGGGCATGTCTGATGCCGACAATGCCGACCCGTTTCCCCTGTGCATAACGACACAGCCTCCCCTCTTCAGCCACTACCTGAGAGCCAAGGACTCGTACTCCGACATCCAGGGAACGGGCGGTGGGTTCGTGCACCGCACCGGGTCGCAGTACATCCGGCAGAGCGTGATGCGGAACCTGCGACGGCTGGCCAATGGGGCATCGTCCGACGAGCTTCAGGACCAGTGGCCGGAGAAGCCAAGGGAGTCAAAGGAGACAAAGGAGACAGAAAAAAAAGGGAAAACGTCTTGAAGAGCAACGTCCGTAAGAGGCAGTCACGACGACGACTTACAATACCACGTGGGATATGTATCCACTTATAGGGCTGGTGTGGGCCTCAGCAGCTCTGTCTTTAGCTGTTTTTTTTTACGTGTTGATTTCCGCATCGGTTGTTTTTAATTGTTAACTATCTACCATGTGCTTGTCTTAATGCATGGCCGTATGCAAACCACTAATCTCTACCGTGCCCCTCTTCGTAGCCAGCATCCGCGTCCCAGCCGGCAATATAGCTCTCCTTGCTCGACAGATCCTCCTTGGTCGTCGTCTTGCTCGAGTGGTATGACGGCCGTCGCACATGAGATCCAAACTGTCGTCGCAAGAAAGGCGGTCGTCATGAACAATGCATTCATAGAGCGTGTATTGGCCTCTAGGCATAGCACCCAGTCCGGCTGCGGCTTAGTTTTTGAGAGGCGGACAGCTGTGCCTGACATTGTAGTCTTTGTTGCTGACGAGGCTGATCCTGGCAGTTTAAAGAAAGTCGTGGAGATATAGGCTTTATTTCCCGTAAGAAACGCCAAGAAGTAGACAACTAGCCGTCATGTTAACTAAGTACTGTGGTAGGACACTACAGCCAGTCAGCCTTGGTCAAGCTGCATCGCTACATCGCCCCGTCATCGCAAGGCACTTAAACATCCATTTCGGGAACCGACGCTCTCGAGGCTGATAATTGTAGAGTTGTGAGCCATCCCACAGTAGTTATAAAAGTAGTTCCTCGCATCATGACGTGAGTGATGTATTCTAGATCACAACATCTGACGCATGAGAAACACACAGCACAACATTATGTCTACCGATCCCGACAAAGCACTAGAGGCATATGGAAGGCCCGTATTTTTCGCCGAAGAGCTGAATGCCAACGACGGGGATATCTACACGATCGAGGGACTAGATACGCAGCACACTGTCCGGGACCTGCGCAACCAAATCTCCCAGGCTGTTGGGGAAAAGACATCATGGGGCTCGATGCGTGTCATCTACGGCGGCACAACGCTGGCTGACTGTGAGTGTTTCTTTCGTATCTAATGTAAAGCATCTGTTCAATTGAACTGACCCGAGGACTCTGACGAATAGTGACGAAATCGCTTCGTAATTGTGGCATACGCAGCGGCGACACAGTCTACTTTGTGCGGTCTGTGCCAGACACAGCGCCGCCGCCATACGTACCGGCAGCAGCAGCCCCAGCCTACACGGACGCGTCCGCGTACCAAGACGAAACACCTGTGCTCGGCACGCTCTTCTTCAAGGATGTCGACGGAAAGACGCATATTCTCAGCGATGTCAAGACCGAGGCGCTGGTGGGCGATGTAATTTCGCGGCTGGCACGGGAAAAGAGCCTCGAGGCAGACTGGCGGAGTTTCAAGTGGTCGGGCCAGGTGCTCAAGCCTGAACGGACCGTGCGGGATTGCGGCCTCGTGAACGAGAGCACGATCCATATCACGGGCCGTCTTCATGGCGGTAGTCTAAGTGTTTGCTCGTGTTGCGGATAGACTGAAATGTTTTCAAAAGAGCCGGTTGATATCGCTGCAGCCGGGGAGGCATTCTGCTCGATACTATGTACATATGGGACATAGGACGTGCATGCTATTAGCTTTCCCGTTGGAGAATAGCGTCAGCTGGGCACACTCAGCTGCTTCGCAACGCAAGGCACACCGATGATAATAGTATCTATAAAACAATACAAAGATATGTGGAGTCTATGAGCTCTACTAATTATTGTCGCTGGCTCTCAAGACACGACGTGGCGCCCAAGAGAAACGCATCGCGGAGTTGGAGCAGACATTCAGAATGTGAGACTCAGCCAATACACTGTAGATGATTACATGTTATTCTTAATTGTTTATTTATTGTTTATTTTATCCAGCAGTCCCTCGCTGCTTGAGCGTCGCCCGAGCCGGGCTATTCCTCGCTTGATGCAGAGGCCCAAGTATGATGTGCGGTGCCGCAGCCGGCAGAGATGGTCTGTGATGGTGTTGCTGTTGGCCGTGCTGACACTAAAGGCGCTTTCGCAGCTCTGGCGATGGCTGTGGAAGCGCGATGCGGCGGACATCTTTGCCGTCTTTGCAGACTTTGTCGCCGAGATGTGCTCATACGAGACGGATGGGCTGCCCTGCCATTGCTGCAAGTGCAGGGGAAATGTTCCCATGAGCGGCGCCGTATCAGCACCGGGCGTATGGCTCGGCGAGTAGGCAGAGTAGTTGGAGGACCACATGGACGACATGGTTGCAAAAGGTTTGGTGATGCTTTGAGGTGTGGTGATTATAGTAGAATAATTGAGGAATAGATGAGACGCAGATACCGGGCAGTCCTGTTTATATAGATAAATTGACGCACGGTGTCTTGCCAGCTGCTTTCCGCTGTGATGCTGACGACGGGGAGGAGCATTCTGTGCTTTGATCTCAGGGTACCGGCATTGCACAGTTTCTAGGTAAGCCTGCTGGCGCGACGCTGCGCTGAGAGCACCAGAATCTCTCAGAGTCCGGGGTACTTGCGACCCTTTGACAGCAGAATACGACTTTGGGAGGCTCTCAGATCGCGCGGCATTGTGCATACGTGCAGTCGCGGGATAGGCTGTAGCCGGGCCTGCATCCCAGTCGCCATTCACATCAGATCGGAGAGTTGTCTGCACTTGGCAGATGAGTGGTATTTGTCGGGCAAGAATTGTCTGAAATATAATGCCAGCGGGTAGACAGTATAATAGCTTTTCGTTTTCTGTGTTTTTTGTTTTCTGTTTTTATTCAACACACGGATACACAGAACATATCGCAGTGAATGCATTTCAACAGCATCCCCGCAATGATACCCTGTTGGCGATCACGGCTGGCAGCCTGCATACGAAATGGCATGGGCCTCGAACCGTCTTGGCTGCATCTACTTTCTAGTCCAACGCCTTTAGCAGCAAAGCCAATACCCCTTACGAGCTCGAATCAGCTCGACGCAACTCTCACAAGTCATGGTTCCTCATGGTTCCGAGCATCAGCGCCGTGGACCGTGGATCGATCCGACAGGGAGGCCCCGTGCGTCAAAGACCAGGCGGCCCGTGTCATATAGCAACAACAGGCCTGTTTGCTTTGCCTCTTTGCTTGCTTTGTGCTCGGTCTTTGTGCTTTGTGATGTTGACGTTTATTGAAGAAACAAGATCGAGGCACCTGAGACAGACGATCCGTCTTACCTCGTTGCCTCGTCGAAAGCGGCAATAGAGCTGGGCAAGCTGACTCCCGCTTCCGTCGCCAGTGTGCAGTCTAATATGGCTGTTGTGTGTATTGTTTAATCATGAATCACTAATTGTGTAAGTGTTCTAAGGTGTATGACGACCCTTGTCGTGCCATGGCAAGTAGCCTTCTTGGCTGCGTTGACGACTGATCGGGCCCGATTCCAGCCAGTGAGCTGCTATTGATCCAGGCATTCCAAGCATATCTGGCGAGCACTGCCAGTGGTAATGTGCATTAAGCTTCTATTAAGCTTTCAAGCTCCGACCAAGCTTCTACTAATCTCCAGGCCGCGGTACGAACAAATGGCCGAGGACCGTCTGCACTCTGCTAAAATATGAAAGCAGTAAAGGCAATGCAAACACTGAAAGCAATGACTCGCCGTGCACAGCTGGCGACTCGTTTTCTCCGCCGCCTCGGAAAACCCGCAACATCCACGGAGCTGGAATGGCAATCCTCTGATGCAAGCATGCTACTCTGTACTCACCAACTCCATGCACATCCTCAGCAAAGCACCACCTTATTTTGAAGACTACTCTGGCTCGGTATTTGCCTGAAGGCTAGTATCAACGGTTGCCATGCCCTCTACACAGTATTATTCCAGCTTTCCGTCAAGGATCAAGACCAATCAGATCGCGGAGTTCGCCTAATGCGAGCCGATCTTGAGCTCCGGCACTTGCCAACGTTTGATGTTTCCGATCTTAGTAGTGGCAGTTGTTGTTTCGAGGAAACAAATGACGGTTTTTTCCTTTGGAGACCAAAGATAGAAAGAAAGCAAGTCGATAGCTGTAGAGAGAAGAACAAAACAAACCAAAAATACAAAGTAAATCAGAATTATTATATAAGCAGATGCACTCCAATTTCAAACAAAGCAGGCGCGGTGAATAGAACAGAGCAAAGGAAAAGAAAAAGAAATAGAAGAAATAAAAAAGAAGAAGAAAAAGCAGAGACTGCTCCTGCTCTGGCGTCGGGGTTCGGGGCCTAGCGGTTCCCGAAGCGCCTGTTCGCTGGCGGGCAGACGGCATGTAGCCACTGAGCGAATACCCTGCAAGGCCCGAACAAGAGCCAGCACCAGCAGAGAGCAGCGAGCAGCAGACATGAGCGGTCAGTTGACTCTGTTCTCGGATGAGAAGGGCAGTCTTCGTTTTCGGGTTTGCATTCTGTGTTTGAAATCTTTGCATACGCGGTGGCATCTCTGTCTTTGGTTTTCAAGCTCGCCCGAAGCATTGCGGCCGTTGACCGACTGTTGTCCAGACGAGAAGTGCAGACGAGGACCGAGGCGTGTGTATGTACATACTAGTCGCAGTGATGCTTAGGCCGACTCGTCCGCTAGGCTTGACTACTGCTGTTATTCCATTTGACAACAGTTCGATTCTCTGATTGCCGCCCCGACAAAAGTGACCGACTGGATTGATGGATCAGACGATCATTGTCCTGCAGTTTTTCTTCTCTTCTTTCTTATCAAGCCCATCCTACTGAGCCAGTGCTGTCTGTGTCTTCCGCACGTTCCGTATACTACATAGTGTGTAGAGCAGACGCCCAGACGATCTACATAGTCCAGAGACGGGCGTCATCTGCCCTGCCATCTACGCCGTAGAATATCACCTCGCAGCCTCACCTTACCATGTACTTGTACGTCGACAGTCTGTGCCGCGCCGAGTCATCTTGACACTATTCTGTGCACCCCTCTGCCAGAGCCTTTGACACCCTCCCCTTGCCCTGCACCCTCACGGCCCCCACCCCTGTTCCTAAAACTACAAGCTACTGCATAGTATGTACAACTACCGTACTCTGTGCACACGTACTGGTTCGTACATCCCTGTCTGTGGCATCCGCAGGTTCCGGGCGCATATCAGCATGTCGATATTCGATGTATCGCACAGTACTCTGTAGCTTGTGCAACGCAGACGACTCTGCGATGTAGTTATGTAGTTGCTGCCAGTATCACCAGAACTGTCAGTGTTGTCTGTTGCCACTGTCCAGCATCTGTGCCGTCAGCGTGTGCCACATGGCTTGACAAGGCTAATGCCATGCATCGCGATGTGTGCTACGGCGTCTACAATTAATATCTGTCGAGTATCGAGTATCGGCATGGATTCGTCGAGCGTGGCAGCCGTTGCTGCGGCTGTTTGTCAGCGGGCGTTTGCGGGAGTGTCAAACATCGTCTGACACGTTTGATATTGATCTACTATGTATTGGATTACTGGATCTATCTGAGAATAATTGAGAATAATCTAGAAAATAGAATCAACGAGAATAAGGCAAGCTTGGTAAGGCGCGCCGGCTACTATTGGTACGTACTGTGAACGAGACCAGCTGTTGGCCCGAGTCGGATGGACAAGTCAGCTCTTATTCTTATTCTTATTCTGTAGCATTATTAGTAAACCCCGAGAACCCTACTATGTACACATTGCTATCTATTCTATTTCTGACTCTTGACTCCTAGACTCTTGGACTCCCGGGACATTACGATTGCCCATCCTTGCGGCACACACAGTTTTATGTACCGATTTGCAGGGCATGAATAAGACGCGAAAACGAATGCGCATCTCCACTGAAGTGCCAGTCCTGATCGGGTGTCGTTTTATACATGCATTGTACAGACACTGCCCATTTGCCTGTTGACAAGCATCGGCGAGCGTGCTTTGTGCTGGCCGTTGCAGTACGGAGATGGGAGTTGCAAGGCGTGAATCTGTTGTACTTTTGCCTCGCAGCAATTCCGAAAACTCGTAACTCGTATTCCACTGGATACAGATTATAGACTACAGGCTACAGACTTCAGATTACAGACGGAATTCGGTGAAACGGTGAAGCTGTTGGAACAAGAACAAAGAGCCAAAGGCCAAGGGAAGCATGGAGATTTAGTGAAATAAATAAAATAAAAAACTCCAGGGAAAACGCTAGCAAAAATTCCAACTAGACAAATCTAAAGCAAAAACTAACAGAAAACAGAACAGAAAACAAAGTCGGGTCTTGGCGATTTGCCTCCGTCTGCAGCTTCAAACATGTAGGTATTTGGATACTGAAGTTGATATCAACCTTTGACTTGTCCAGCATTGCATCTACTATGGTACAGTAACCAGCGTGGCGAGTCATGGCTTCCGCCGCACGGAGGAGCTGTAGAGGCAATGTACAATTCAGTGCAATCCATAGTAGATTTCTCTATATCTTCAAATACGCCGAGTGCATTCTTCGCGGTCTCGAGTAGCACGCGGCTGACAAGACCATTGCTGTGGAATGGAGAGAAAAGGGGTAGACGGGTTGGACAGATTAAAAGATCTCAAGGGATGCGTCAATCGCCAATGTAATACATAGTAGAGCAGCAGAAACAAGCAAAGCCAAAAGTCGTCTACATAGTCAAACCAGGCTGGTCTTTGTCAATCAATCGATACCAAGGAAGTCACTCGAATACGTCCGCCTCGTGTTCGGACAGCGCCTTGTGCGGCATTGCTATGTAACAGAGTTAACAGAGATGGCTGCCTTTGTTGACATCATCTGATGGGTCGTCCCTCTCCCTGGACGATCGTACCTGCCCTACCGTGCCTCGTGCCTGTCCCAATAGGGCAGCATCCTCCCACAATTAATCTCCTGCCCCGTAGCCTAGCGAGTAGTTTTCACCAACCGCAGAGAGATACTCCGACTCTACACAGAGCAGAGCTCAGCTCACTGTCGCCACATCCACCCAGCAGCCATCCTCCGTCATATGGCACTAGAGCCACTGAACGACTGCGTGCTGCGACAATACTAACGCATGTCTCGAGCCCATGCACGCTGCACACCAGAGCCAGTCGCAGCGGTGAGGGCTCGGGGAGGACAGAGGTTGATGCTGTCCAGTTTGAGTCTGAGCATGCTTCAATGGTTCAATGATTCAATAGCATGGCAATACCGATGAAGCAGACCCGAGCATCCGTTGCCAAAGTGTAGTATCTCCAGGATGGCCATCCATACTATGTAGTAATACTCTCTGACGACTCTCCACGAATCTCCACTGCAAAGCTTCGGCCTGTATTTTCTCTTGCTTCCAAGCCCTTTTGGGCAAGGCCAAGCTCGTTTTCGCATTGGACGCAGTGGCCTCTGTTTTTTTTTCTCTCTTCTTTCTTTGCTTCTTTGATTCTTTGATTCTTTGATTCTTTGATTATTTGTCTTTGTCTTTTCCCTTTCTTCCTCTGCTCTCTTTGATTTCCGTTCCGATTTTGTCCTCGCTTGGCTACTCCAAGCTGTCTCGGTCAAGACAACAACTGCATTGACACCCTTTCAGACTCGTCCTAGTCTGCCGTTCTTCGACTTTGTGCTTTCGTTGATTGAAAATAAGAAATAATCTAACACATCGCACATCGTACTCGGCACCGTCAGCTGAGACATATGTACCCTCAGGTATCCGCTAGCCACTCTCACCTTGAGCACGCGCCTGCCCCTTCGAGGCTACATCCCTCTACTTCGGCCGGGCCCCACACTCTGCCGTCACCTCTCCGTCTTCGTTTCTCTACTATGAATTACTACCACTATGCATGTACTCGTACAGCGATCTGCTCATTCCAGCCAGCGATTATGACGAGACAAAGAGTCTGATTCCGAGTCTGAAGAAATTATGCACTTTACGCGTCGGACCACCGCAGACAGTGCCATCCCTCAGCGCAATCGGCTCACGCCAGCTGTGAAATCTCGCGCTGCCCTTGACGCCCTCTATGCATCCCAAGGCCGTTTGTCTATTCGGTGTCTCTCTGCTGCTGTCCATAGTAAGGTCGACTACATAGCCGCCTGAGTTGTGCTGACGCTTACTCTGCTTTATTTTGAATGAATTGCCTTGCTCCCAGACACATCCTCATATCCCCCTATCTTACGCATTCCTCGTCTTGCTCCTCCATCTTTATCAATACTCGACATCCTCACTCGTCTTACTCGGGGCTGAATCTCACTCGGCTTCTTCTCTTTTTCCTCTCTCTTCTCTCTTCTCCCTCTTCTCTTCTCTCTCTCTTTTCATCCTGTTCCTCTTTTCTCTCCGCTACTTCTCGTTCTACGCTTACAGCATCTCTTTCCTTTCTCGGACCCGAGCCTTGCCTGGCTCTTGCCTTTCTCGTCCGCCTGCTTTACTACTCTGCTCCTTCCCGATTCCTCTCTCTCTTTATTTATTTATTATTTACATACTCTTTCTACTCACGACGCCCCCTCGTACTTGCCCACAGTGGGCTCTCGGCTGCCACTAGCCTTGTCATATGCCTAGCCTGGCCCACAGCCATTCCGTATTACAGAGCACACCTACATAGTGCTGCTCTCTCGTGCGCCTTCCCCGACTTCCGTTTTTGACTATTAGCTACACTATTATATTGGCGGCCAGTCGGTCTTTCCGCCGGGCTCTCGTGCCTGCTTACAAAAGTTTCTACAGAGTATAAGTCCATGTCATCGCCATGGTCCTCCACTCTGGTGCCAGCCTCCATGGCTCCGAGTATTCAAATAAAAATGAACCCCCAGTTCACCAGCACAACCACCAGCAGCAACCACCTCAGCAACCACTTCAGCAACCACTTCAGCAACCGCCTCAGCCTCCTCGTCTACGCAATAGCTTGTTGAGGACTGCTTTCACATCGTCTGCCAGACCGGCATCCACGGCTTACACCCCATCCACCCCGTCCACGCCCTCGACGGTGTCGACGACGCAGTCCGCCTCCTCCAAACGCCATTCCTTCTCGTCTTTTTCCTCGCTCTCCTCCTTCTCCTCACCGTCGCCGCCGGCCTCCGTCGTCCGCTCAAATACAGACATTGGAAAGAGTAGCACCGCCGCCACCGTCACCGTCTCGGATGGCCTTCGCCCCGCCCGTGCTCTCCGTGCAAACCCCCACCGCACCGCCTCTCTCCGCGGTGTCCAAGGTGTCCAAGGTGTCCGAGGTATAGCACCGCCAACCGCTGAACCGCCGGTGGTCCGCTTCCACGACCCGGTCGTGGTTGACGCACCGTCCCTCCCAGCCCTACTACCCAGACGGGCACTCTCAACAGCTTCCACGCCGCACACCCCGACGCCCGCTGGGCTGAGGCTGCGGCTGTCCAACTCCCAAAACGCTCAAGACACCCGCCGACGCACCATGAGCGAAGATGAAGCTTCCGTGTCCGCTTCGGAGGCCAGCTACGTCAGCGAGCACCCTCCGAGCTCCGCGGCCTCCTCCTCCAGGCCCGGCGGCCGCCGCCACCACCAGCGCACGCCCCGCAAGAGCACCACATATCTGTTCGCCCACCCGGCCCCGAAGCTGTCGCGCAAGAAGCCGCTGCTGAATCGCATCCGCCCAACCCTGCTCATGCAGCTGCAGAAGATCTCGCTCGACGCCCGCCCGCTCCCCGTCATCGACGTCTACCCGTCCTCGCTGCTCGTGGGCAATGTTACTGCGCCGCGTTTCTCCAAGCGCTTCCCGCGCCTCTTTGGCATAAACGGCGAGCTCGGCCTGCACGACACCATCCTCGTCCAGAGCGACAACTACGACGACTATAGCCGCCCCACCGTCGTTGGCTCGGAGAGCGAGTGCGACGACGACAGCAGCTTCGAGCACCGCGCACTGCTCGCCGTCTTCAGCCCGCTGCGCCGCGGCGACCACTCCGAGATCGTGCTCCAGGACGGCACCGTGTGGACGACAACCGCACTGCCCAACGGCTCCTTTGAGTTCACGTGCACCGACGAGCACGGTAACCCGACCATTGCGCGCTGGGTCCGCCGCCTGGCTGCCAAGCGCACCCAGTCGGCCGCGTCTGCTGCTGCCGACGACACCATTATCTCCACGTCCGACCCCGAGTGCAAATTCATCTTTAGCGTTATTGACCCCCAGTCGAGACGGCACCCCATCCTGGCCACTCTCACCAAGGTCACCCTCAGTATCCTCGACCGCTACACCACCGTGTCGCCCGCCTCCGGCAGCCGGTACCCGCCCACTAGAGCGTGGACGCAGTCGCCGACGTCGCACGAGACCGACACGAGCAATGACGAGCTGTCGCACGACGAGGACGAAGAGCCGGCACCACACCCACACCCACCCGCACCCGCCTCCAAGAAGATGGCCGTCTCGATGCTGCCCAATGCCAAGGGCCGCACCACGCTGCCCGTGGATGACAAGCTGAAGCACTTGATCGCCATCAGCTCCGTCTGGGTCTCGCTGCAGTGCGGCTGGGGCCAGACGACGTCTACGCAGACGTCGGGCATGCCGTGCCCCATGGCCAACAGCACAAACAGCCTGAACAGCACGCCTGTCGGCAGCCTGCGCAAGAAGCGCGACCGCCAGATGAGCGAGCCGGTCACGGCCAGCGAGAATGCCGAGAAAAACACGCAAATCGCGAAAACTGGCCGCCGCCTGTCGGCACGGTATCGCAGGTCAGCAACGTTCACGTCCGAGGCCCTGTCGACGTCGACCGCGACGGCCGACCGCGACGGCCCGAGAACGCCGTTGTTCCCCCGCAAAGCGTCGAGCACGGGCGCCGCCTACGTCCAGCGCCAGAAGCAGCTGCAGCAGCTGTCGGACACGAGCGATTCCGAGCGGCCCGCGGCAGCCAGTACGGCAGCCGCGATGACCCCGAGGCGCCGCAGCCGGGCATTCTCGCGTCTCAGCGGCGAGTTCTCGTCCATGGTGTCGTCCAAGCTGCAGCACCATTCGCCCGACGAGCCGTCGGCGGCGGCGGCGGCGGCCGTCAGCACCAGAACCGTGTCGAATGTCTCGCGGTCGAATTCGCTGCGCCTGCCGGCAACGACCTCGGCGGACCTGAAGCCCTCGCGCAACGGCCGCGCCGTCGTGTCGGCGTACTACACCACCCAGTCGAATTTGCAGTCGCAGTCGCAGTCGCCGTCGCCGTCGGCCACTGGTGGCAGTCCGTATACGCCTGCAAGCAATATTCGCGGGTTCGAGTCTGTCGAGGAGGGCCACGACCTCTCTCTTGCGGACGAGCAGGATCAGGGGCAGGGGCAGGGGCAGCTGCTGCGTCTTCACCAGCAGCTGCACATGCAGCACCAGCTCCATCAACAGCGGCCGCCGCCACACCAGGACCTGGACCGTGGCCACGGGGGCAAGTGGAAGAAGATGGGTACTTGGCTCAAGTCGCGGCTGAGCAGTCATTAGAAATGGCCGTGCTTCTGCGGTGGCTAGTCTTTTCGCTCCTCTTTTTTCTTCTTTTCTTTCCTGTCTCATTCTGTACAACATTCCCCTCACTGTTCTGTATTTTCATTGTTCTATTAGCATTACATCTTGCATGGTCCACGGTCATTTTTGTTTTCTTTTGTCTCGACTGTTTATTGTCTGTTGTCTTTGTAAACTGGTTATCTTTGAGTATATTTCCCTGCCTATACCTTTCATTTGTCATTACTCGGCGTTTGCGGCATATTTGGTTTCTGTTGTTGTGGTGTTGTGTTATGAAGCACGCACATGCGGCAGGTTTAGAGTGCAAGTCACATCCATGGCGTTGAGTTCTTTTCCTTTTTTCTCATTCCTCTTTCTTCTCTTCTTCTGGTGCGTTCATGTTACAATCCAATGTTGCATCCAAGTTTTTCTGTCGTAGAGAATCGTAAGTGACCAGAAGTGACGTCGCCTCGACCTTGCCTCGAGTATTAAGTATCATCGAGTCCATCGAGTCCATCGAGTCCCTATGATATGCCCTCGTATGTCATTGTCTGTTTACCTCGAGTCTTCTCTCGAGTCTCTGCCGCGCGAGATATGGCGGGATCACTGCGGTCTCTGCGATGTACAGAGTAGATGATTATGGCGTGCCTGTATGCGTGTATGTAGTGTCGTGTATTCGTCTTTGTATGCCTCTTCTATGCCTCTTCGCAGAGCCATGTCGGTAGACAACACTTTAATGCCATGAGTGAATAGAGGGGTGTGTAGATGTAGTCTGAGTGAATGCGGGCTGTGCTGATTAGCTAGTGCTTTTGGCAGCCGACTCGCACCACAACGCAACAGGAAACAGAAGAGGAAAGAGCGGCCGGCCACAACTCAGTATTAAATATTTGATATTATTCAATATTATTAAGCAATACAATATACACCTGCTCTCTGTCGCTCCATCGCTCTCCTCTTCAGTCATCTTGTCTTCTCTCCTGTCGCTCCGAAATGCACACACACCACATCACCAAGCCCGTTGGGCTGCAACCCATCGTCTTTCAGAATCTCTCAGGCACATTTTATCATGTTTCTTTATTGTTTATCCATATATCCATATTGCTTTTGGCAACGCAGAACCGGCCTCGATGGCGGCTTCTGCTTGGCACGCACGGCAAAAGGACAGTGACAGGCACTATCCAGCATCAAGCTCGCCCGGACTATGGATGTATGCATCTCCATCTCGGGATCGAAAGACAGCACGGCAGGCACGTTTTATATCGCATACAGGCAGCTATGTCGAGACCCGGTTGAAGCATCGCTCTGGTCTGAGCAGGTATAAATGTCATCTGTCTTGTCTGAATTAGCATCGACATCGACATTGTCACCGACACCATCGGCACCATCTTCGACATGTATCTCCCTTTCATTACCCAGCTTCTGGCGTCGGGCCTGCTGGCTTCGTCGACCGTGGCCGCTTTTCAGCGTCCAATCGAAGCTGCTCGACGCGCTGCTGTATGTACCAAGGCCGACTCTTTCTATCCTGCGTGTTTGCTGACTGTATATAGTGTGTGGGCGCTATTGCCGTGCTTGCTGCTCCAGCTGGCGCCAACCTGATCTCTCCAGCTGGCGACAAGACCGAGGCCTACCGCAAGAGAAACCACCAAAAATATCACCGCCAGATGCGCCACGGCCGCCGTCAATGGGGATGGCCAGGCTGGGGCGGCGGAGGCGACGATGGCGATGGCGATGACGACGACGGCGAGCCCTCACCAGCTCCCACTACTATGCCCGGCAAAGGAAAGGGCAAGGGCAAGCCGACATCCATCGTGTCGACCATCAAGAGCACAACCATTGCACCAACCGAGCTGCCTACGTCGACAACGAAGCCGATCAAGACGACACCTCCCGCGACAACCACCCTCAGGGGCACGGGCACGGGCACGACCTCGACCTCGACTTCGGCCTCAGTTTCGACATCTGCCTCGACACCTGCTGTGCTTTCGACTACCTCCATAATCCGTCTGTTCTCTCTTGTCACTATTTGTCACTACTTGCCACTGAATCTACTTTTTGCATTATCTCAAGCTAACAAGACAGATGAACACCCGACAACAACCCATATAGCGACCTCTTTCTCGAATTCTCCGACTGCTTCGACATCGAGCAGCACCGTCTCCGAGCACATAACACCGACACACACCGTGACAATCACTGCCAAGCCCAAGCCGCCGGTCACCTCGATCACCCCCATTGCTAGCAAGCCGACAGTGACGGTCACAGTTACGGTCACTGAAATTACTGGGTACAAACAACAAGCTGATTTGAGTCGTGCCTGAGCTGTCTGAGTTCTGCTAATTTTTTCTTTGCAAACAGTAGTCCTCGAGGTTCACCCACGCCCTACCGCCCGACACCCTATCCACCTCCTCCTTTCCAGATCCCTGGATATGGCGACGACGACAACTAGACGGCAGCATCCGACAATACTCAACTTGGAGGTGTAGTTTGATGATTATGTATTGGCTCTGGCGTCGACTCTTGTGTATACCTTGCAGTTTTCCTTCCGCTCTGCAGAATGTATATATTGCAGATCTCTTTTCTCTATAGAGGACTTTACCAGTATATGCGTAGACCATCTAGAAGCAGCTTAATCTATTTGAACTATCCCACAGACTGTTTTTAAAGACCCGGGTGCCGCGATTGAAATCAAAACGTATGATCTAGCACGTCAAGCCTCGAAGATTCAAGTGTAGTCTACCGGTAGAAGATATCTCTATAATAATCACTGCCCATCATATAATACAGCGTCACCTCCTAAACATAGACCACACTCACGCATTTCTGGACAACATCTCGCTCAGCTCGCGTTCGGGCTGCTCAAGACAAAGAAATCCCACAACACAAGATGCACAACCAGGGTACCACTTCCAGTGACCACACGTCCATGATATGAATGAGGTATAGTCAATCTACACTCTGGACTGCAGTGCAGCACTCCGAGGTATGTTTTCATGGCCAGTAGATGGGTTGTGTCGGTATGAAATTCAAAGAGGGCAGAGGGGGCAGAGAGGGAAGAGGGGCAAAAAACGTCTCGATTTCAGTTCAGGCGGCTCTCAACACCCACCACCACCACGTGATGGTTGCTTCGTTCCTATCTATTGAGATCTACTCCGAATGATTTTGCTCGGCCTCACTCTCTCCGATTTTGCACAATATAGAGCTGTCGAGAACGAAGGGAGGAAGGTGCAGCTCGAGCTTCTTTCCAAATATACGACGCCAGCCTCCACGAGCTTCAGTACCCACCCACACTCTCTTGCCATTGCCATAAATCATGAATCATGAATCACTGCTTGCTCCTTGCTCCTTCCCCCTCTGCCATTCACTCGGGTTGCTCCTGCCCTTTCCTGGCTTTCTTTCCCAATATATTTTTGCCACAATTTGCCACGGACACCGAAAGGGAAGGAACCATGGACCTCCGCATGGCAGGCACGCCTCTCTTTTTGTTTACCATGCTGATTGTCGGACTGTGTTTGGCTATTGTTCAGTCTGACGGTCAGTGGCTCCTTCCTCCTCGTTTCCTATTTATTCTGCCACCTTCCTCGTCTTTGATTTTTCAAACTCACACGCCCCCTGTTGATCCTCTGAGGCCACCCCTCCCCGTTCCTTTTTTCCTCGTTCCTTTCTCTCTTTCCCCTTCTTTCTTCCCTCGCTCAGTGCCTCTTCCTGTCCATTCGGCTGCACTGGCTTCCATTGAGGCAAGAGCAGCACCGCCCGCAGCCAGCCTTGCACCAGCCTTGCATGTCTCCCTGCCAGCAAGGATCACCACACTGCCTTTGTGCTCGTCAGTCTGCGGTGTGCAAGCTTGTTGCATCCACCAGTGTGTCACACAATAGATAATAGATAATTTCCTGAATAGTATAGTAATACAGACTTTCTAGAGCGAGTCTCGCCCTTTCTACGAGGCCAGAAGTTTTATAAATACCTGCCCTCCCCCCTCTTCGCTGGCTCTTCTCTCTTCCTTCTTCCTTTTTTCCTTTCCATCCGCATCCTCTACAACCAGCAGCCGCTGCAGGCGAGGAACCGCCTGCAGCGCTCTTCTATGGGCGTGGCTCCTGGGCCTATTTAGGCCCTCGCTGGTTTTGCCAACCCTTCCTCCGACTTTGCTCAATATTTTTTTTGGACTTAACACGGATCTACTTTTGTTTCTCCTTCATCACCATCACCTCCATCATCGTTTACCTTCGAGGCTCTACTATTCCTCACAAAATTCATACATCATGTCTCTGAGTAAGTCTTGTCAGAATTGCCTCTCTACATCAGCTACTATACTATTCTTGGGACTCCGCAATGGAGTGAGAAGAAGCATCTTCACGGGCAGCTTCGATGTTAACAAGAACTGCAGTACAACAGCTTCAGCATCATGATTGTCCTGTATCGACTTACGGCAGCTCCAGGTCTTGCATCTAGCATCACACATAGCATCACTGTTATGATCTTGAGAGGTGCCAGCAGATGCAAAATGCCATCACAATCACCACCAGCAACAGCAGCAGCATCATGTTCAGAATGACAAGCATGTCCATCTCGGCTTCTTTTGTTTGCCTCCAGCCATCTGCCTCTCCTTTTGACAACAGCCAAATTTAGCCATTCGGTAAGCTTGACCCTCTTGTATATGTATTCGTCTTCTTAGATATTTAAAGGGGCAGTTGTCTTTACGGCGGACAGGCCTTAGCCAGACGCTTCCTGGGAGTTCAGAGTCTACAGGGTCTTATTGCAAAGTTCTACGCCTTGACTTATCAATGGGTTCAAAGATACAAGCAGAATTCTTGATTTGGTTTATTTGGTTTGATTTGGTTTGATTTGTTGTTGCTGCGAATGCTAATGTGCGTGCAGATGATCTAAGACCGATAGATGGTTTGAAGACTAGACTCGAGAGGTTGCAAAGAAAGTGCAGAAATAGTCGAGGCTTGACAAAAGGTATTAAAAAGCAAAGAGGACAGAGAGCAAAAAGAGGAAAAAGAGCACAACGAGCAAAGGCTCCAAAGGGACAAGACACAACCAACGCCAAAGGCTGCAATGAGTCAAGCAAAAGGACAAGACGACAAAGGCAAGAAGTCCAACTAAGCAAAGCACTCTCTCCAGGCTCCATCTCCATCTCTGCAGATGGTCCATTCTCACAGACTAGACAGAGGACCGAATGACGGGTGCTTGTTTAGAATCTCCACCATCCGCTCAATCAACGCAATGTCTTCTTCAGCAGCATCCTCGTCGTCGGCGTCGGCGTCAGCAGCAGATCTCCGCATCTCCGCGAGCAGACGCAGGGACTCCTGCAGGCGCCGGAAGCGTCTGTTGGCAATAAGCCGGCGCTGACGGAGGCTCGGCAGGTTGATTGCACGCGTGGTGGTGTCTGCAATCGAGGCCACAGCCGCTGCCGTCTCGGTAGCCAGGCGCATCGTGTACCGCAGGCGGTCGAGACGCGCGACGCGTTCCATGGTGATGGCCGTAGCGGTGGCCGCAGAAGGGCGAGCGGACTAGGCCCCCTGGTTCTGCTGCTCTTGCTGGCCTGGCTGGCCTGGCTGGCTCTGCTGGCTTTGCTCAGCGCCGTCCGCCTGCTCGTTGGTCGCACCAGCCTCGACTGGAAGACCGGTGGCACCTTCGACAAGAGCGTCCCCGCGCACGGTCACCTCTCTGGTCTCCATGCGATGCATGAGACGCAGGAACGACGACTGCTGGAAGCGGCTGTCTGAGTTTGCACGCAGGGTGTTTGCGATTGTGCCTGCAATGCGGGCCAGCTCCTCCTCTTCGCGGTTCTGCTCAGCTGCTGCAGCACGCTCAGCCTGTTCAGCCAGGGACTCGGTAGCGTCCAGCTGGGCAGTCTCAATCTCGGCATCAGTGATGCCACCAGCAGCGGCGGCAGCAGCCTCTGCACTCCGCTGGGCATCAAGCTCGTCCGCCATTGAATTGAGCTGGTCGTCGATCTGCTGCTCTTCAGCAGCGGCAGCCTCTTCGGCAGTAGGTCCATGGGCGGCCATCCAGGCGCTCATCTCGTCCGCAAAGTCCATCTCGAGCTGGGCGGCTGCAAACCGGGCCTCGAGCTGTCCTTCGGTGAGGTTGGCAACGCCGCTAGGGGCGCTAGGGTCGGTTCCACGCATGGTAGAGGTGGTAGAGGTGGTGTTTGTGGTGTTTGTGATATGGGTGGAATTGACGGTGGAAGTGGCGATAGATGGAGGGGACACAAAAGTAGGTCCGCGGTTGGTCATGAAAGGATCTTGAGCAAAGTTGGAGGAAGGGTTGGCAAACCCAGGGGGGGTATAAATAGGGCCAGGGGCCACGCCCATGGAAAAGTGCTGCAGACGGTTCACCGCCTGCAGCGGCTGCTGGTTGTGCAGGTTACCGTGCATTTGGGAATGCATGGGAGCGGCTCGGACAGGACCGGCGATAGGACCAGCAGCAAGACCAGCACCAGCAGAGCTGGCAGCGAACTCGGCAGCCCACTGGCTGTGCTGGGCAGGGCCGGCGCCATGAATCCCAGGGCCATGCATGCCGCGAAGGTGCTGCTGGTGGGCAGGCGCGCCAGGCTCCATGAACGCCTGGGGGTCGTGGTCCATGGGCATCAGCGTCAGCGGCGCCAGGCCACGGTTGAGAAAGGCCTGGTAGTCGGCCTCTACATTGGGGTTCGCATTGGAAGCGGACCGAAAGTTCTTGACAGTCAGTATAGGTACATAGCAATTGAAGAAATAAGATGGACAAAACTTACCGATGATCCAGCCTGACCAGCGCCAGCGCGGTCTTGGTGGAGGGAGCGGTCGCGGTTAACTTGATCGCCGAGGCTCTTGAGAGCATTGGAAGGGCCACAGAGGTTGTCAGACATCTTGACGGGTGTGTGCGTGTGTGTGTGTAGTAATGGGAGTGAAGCTAGAGTTTGAAGCTGTGAGGCTAAAGTGGCGATGATGAAAAACGAAGATGTGGCTGATGAAGCTGGTAATGAAGGATGGTTTATGGTAAGACAGAATCGGAAAAATACGAGAACGAAGTTGCCCTTTTATACACAGAGTCTGGCCGTCGTCGTCGGTGTTGATGCCTTTTGATATCTAGATATCGTGATGCCGGATGCCGTGTGCTTGGCAAAAAAAATTGGAAAAATAATAAAAAAAGGCTCAACGTCCCGAGCAATCTCAATAGACACAATGGCTACCAAGGGATACGCGCAGATGGTTGCACAGAATGCTCAATGCGTCTAGCTTGCTATTACGTACACCTCAATGTGAGTGCTTGTGTGACAGGCAGCCGCTGGTGAACTGGTGATGCTGGTGATGATGCGGGCGATGCGGGCTCTACCGGCCGAGGTGAATGGACGACAATGTGCGCGCGGCCATTATCGAGCGGGGCAAGGCTGGCGACGGCAAACAAAAGAGGATCTCCCTTACGTGCGGTCGCCTGTTGATCCTGGATGCTATTGTTGAGGCTCGATTCTCAATGGATTTCAAGGAGTCTCAAGAAATCGCAAGGAATCGCAAGAGTGAGGCCAAAGTGATGCGCATGTGAGAGGGCAGGTGGCGACGAGGTGAGGTTGAGCTTGGCTTGGAAACGGCAGGAACAGCCGGGGTTATTAAGTAATAAGTCGTTTGGAGGTCGTGACTCGTCGGCCTAAAATGTGGTCCGCTTTTCTCCATGGCCCGTCTTCCCCAAATATCCCCCATACTGAGCATTCTGGAGCTTGTGACAGTCCTAGTACGCCACCGTGTTATGGAATATGTTTGTATGGCGTAAAGTAGCACAGTGTCGAAACGGGCACAGAAGCCGCGGTTTACAGTGTGAGCAATGCAAAGGAGAGAAAGAGGAAAGAAGCTACTGGCATAAGTGGGTCATTTCAGCCACCGTTTGGCTGGCTCTACAAAGTAGGCTTTAATGAGGCCCGTTTCTATTGGCTCCGTTTTGGCTATTTGTACGGGTCCTCGCCGGAATTTGTATTTGTCCTTTGCTCCTTACCACCTTCCGTTTCCTCTAGCGACAGCAGTGCAAGTAGCGCTATTAGCGTCTACAAGTGGAGCCAATAGCTCCTGCCCATTGGGACAGATTTAGAGGTTTGTATGTACATAGTACACATGAGGAAAGGGACAGACAGCAAAGGGGGGCAGCAACAGCAAGGCAAGGCAACGTCAACGTTTTTGGCAGGAGTGTATAGACCTGCATAGACTCTCGACAGACTCTCGACATCACGACATTCACGACGCCTCAATCTGCCACCGTGACTCTCGCCCACACACCGCACCGCTCGCGAACCTCCACGACCTCATCCCGCCTCTCCACAGCTCTCTCTTTCTTTTGATTGCTGCGTTCCTTCCCCGTGCCGAAGCTCTCCACCCCCTGTGTCGCATCCCTTCGTTTGCGATCCTCGAGACAGCACCATCGCCAACAACGACGACCTGTCCTCGGCCGACACCCCTATTAAGCTTTGCTCTGTTCATCTCGACTCTCCGTACTTCTCCGCACTTCTACAATATTCACAATGGTCCGTCTTACTCCTTGGTATCGACCTTGGCCCGACCTTGACCCAACCATAGCTAACACACATAGGCAGCAACAAGAGCACCAGCCAACAACAGCCATGATGGCATGATTGTATGTCCTCCTGTGTCCATACAACCTCAACCGGCCCCTTCCCATCATATTCCTTACTAACACCGGCTACAGCACGATGTTGCCCTCGACTACTACGGCCGCCGCATGGCCACCTGCTCCTCCGACCGCAAAATCAAGATCTTTGAGATTGAGGGCGAGACGCAAAGATTACTAGAGACTCTGAAGGGGTATGTGCGCTCTGATTTCCCAGTCGTTGCTTGCCATCGCAGCTAACCATGCTCCAACTCTAGCCACGAAGCCGCCGTCTGGTCCATCTCCTGGGCCCACCCCAAGTACGGCAGCATCCTCGCCTCCTCCAGCTACGACGGCAAGATCTTTATCTGGCGCGAACAGGCCGGCGTCTGGCAGCGCCTGTTCGACTTTGCCCTCCACAAGGCCTCGGTCAACCTCGTCTCCTGGGCGCCGCACGAGGCCGGCTGCCTGCTCGCCTGCGCCTCCTCAGACGGCTCAGTCAGCGTCCTCGAGTTCAAGGACAACAACTGGGAGAACAAGATCTTCCCCGCACACGGCCTCGGCGTCAACAGCGTCTCCTGGGCACCGGCAACGTCCGCCGGCAGCCTCATCTCCAGCAACCCCTCGCCCAGCTCGTCCAACAACCGCCGCTTCGTCACCGGCGGCAGCGACAACCTGCTGCGCATCTGGACCTGGGACGCCGCCACCAACACCTACGTGCCCGAGGGCAGCGACGAGCAGGCCACGCTGGCGGGCCACTCCGACTGGGTGCGCGACGTCGCCTGGAGCCCGACCGTGCTGCAGAAGAGCTACATTGCCAGTGCGAGCCAGGACAAGACGGTGCGCATCTGGACGGCCGACTCGCAGGCGCCCGCGGCCAACGGCGGCTGGGCCAGCAAGGTGCTCGAGTTTGCCACGCCCGTGTGGCGTGTCAACTGGAGCCTGAGCGGCAACGTGCTGGCCGTGAGCACGTCCGACAACAAGATCACGATGTGGAAGGAGAACCTCAAGGGCGAGTGGGAGTGCGTCAACACAATGGGCGTGTAGAGGTGGAGGTGGAGGTAGAGGTAGACGGCGCAGTGATCAGGCAGCAGCTGAGCAGTGAGCAGGCTGGGCAGGCTCGAGCATGCGATATGTTTTGATCAAATCAAGGCCCATACGAATTCTGCCGTGTTCTTTTTTTGTTCTTATTTTGTTTTTGTTTCTTTCTTGTTCTTTTACGTTAGCCGTACAATATGATGTTTGCTTGACGCTTGACACTTTGATAGTCCGAGTTAGTTCTTGTTTAATCTAAAGGGCTGTATTGTTTAGGGTTATTCAACGCCTGGGTTTTTAATTTCTTTTAAACCAAATATTTAGTTGTATTTTACTTAAATGTTTTCATATATGATTTACATTCATAAGTATTTATGTATTTGAAATATCCCAAGATTTTATTCCACTATCTTTTATATTACGAAATTATGGTTGCAATTCAATTACGTTCATTGTTTTAATTTTATTTCAGTAATAAAGAAAACAATAACTCTGCGCACTTCAAAAGGATAGACACAGTTTCCTCACGATACTGTAGACTCGACATCAGAAAACCTAGGCTCCGGTCTTTTGCAGCACATAAATCTCGCCCGTCGTGTCGGAACTCACAAACAGGCGGCCCTTGGAGTCCAGAGCCAGGCCGACCGGGTGGAAGCATGCCTTGTGGCATATGCTCAGATCCTCATTGTACAGGATATCCTCCAGCAGCTCCCTACTGTCGGGCGGATTCACAGGCGCGCCGTTGGCAAAGGGCACTGCAGACACCTTGTAGCCTACACGCGTGGGCCGGTCCCAGCTGCCGTGGAAGCTCACGTATGCCTCGGAGCCGTCCGGCCGGAACTTGATGTCCAGCGGCGCAACGTGCGCCTGGAACGTTAGGCGTGGCGACGTCGTGTTGGCTGCGCATGTCTGGTCAGTGGCATATGTGTTGGCGGTCCCCGTCACAAACTGGCTGCCCACTGTCATGTTGCCAATGTCGGGAAAGCCCTCCGTGTCCCAAAGGGCAAAGCAGCTCGGGTACCCAAAGTTTGCACCGAGTCGCGTGTTGGACTTTGTGAGGGAGACGCGGCCGTGGTAGTTGAGCTCGTCGCCTGGGTTGTTGATGTGCACATCGATGCTGTCACGCGTTATGTCGTCGAGCGAGTTTTCCACGCTGTACAGGGCGTTGGTGACTGGCACCTCTGCAAGCCCGACCGAGTTGCGCAGACCCCAGCCGATGACGGTACCGCTCTCAGCATAGACATAGGGCTTGTTGCTGGAAAAGTTGGCCAGTGCTGCGTCGCTCGCGACATCAAAGGCCCGGATCTGGGACCGGCCTTTGGTTATGTTGACAGTATCTAGGTCGTAGTTGCCATTGCTGCCGCGTGAGACAAGCAGATTCCCAGGCCAGTCCCGGGACATGAGAAGTGTGCGAGTGATATGGCCGCCGGCGATCATCCCGGTGACGATTGTCTGCTGGGCGTCGGTATTCACCGAGCCTGTTGAGCTGTCATAGGGCCACGAGTACACCTCGCCAAACGAGGAAGCGTACAAAATGTCGCCATTGTGAGACAGCTCAATGCCATGGTTGAGCTATGGACTGTTAGAAAGTGATTTCAAAGTGGGAAAGACGCGATAAACAACTCACATCGGCCTCACTGATGATGGTACTGCTATTCTTGACAACGAGGCATGTACCGCCGTGGTCATCGAACGTGATGTGGGGGGATACCGCTGCCAGACTCTACCACCAAAAGGCCATCGGCATAGTCAAAGAGAATTGACCGAGGCGAATTGAGGCTGGTCACCACAAGCTGTGCATCCCACCCTGAGCCCACGACGGGAGGGGTGTATGGCGGCGTCAAGACTGACGGACACGCCGTTATCGTGAAAGGTGCCGGAGACATGGCGGTAATGCAGTGTGGTGTGTAGATCACTAGTCGGTGCTTGTTTATGAGTATCAAAGAGAGGCCAATCGTGAGTGTATCTAAAGTCGGTGATGTGAAGTCGGTGTTGAGCACCGACTATGTGTTGCGTGTGTTGTGTGATGTGAGTGAGAGTGAGCCTCGGCTGTGTGCGAGAGAATTTATACTGCGATTCTACCGCCGGTGAGTAAAAGTCGATGAAATCATGAGACGTCGAGCCTTGTTATTGTGCTTTGAAAGTGGTGGTATTGTGATAAAGACTCTGCCTGAACGTGTACAATCCAAAAGAAACATCAAACCCAAACTTGGGCATACGTGCCCTCGATGCATAATAAGTTGAGACAGCATAGCAATAGAAATAGGATAAAAAGCAAAAAAAAAAAACAGGGTGGAATAATGGTCAAACAACAATATATGGATGGACATAGGAAATATGGAAGCTGTGTTAGACTGTGGGTTGGGAAGAGGCTCCAAGAAACTGACAAGATAAATGCGCCCGTAATTTTGCCTGGAAAAGGAGCGTTTGTAGGAACAAAAAAAGCAAGAAGAGGTAAAGAAGCCACATCAAAAGAAGAGAAGCGAGAAGCGAAGAGCGAACAGCGAACAGCGAGAGCAGAGCAAAGAAGAAACGCACTGGGAAGGAGAGAAACCAAGAAAAGAGAGATGGGGGTATTACAAAAAAGGCAGAAAGGAGAAGAGAAGCGAGAGAAACCAAAGGTGGCAACAGCACGACAGAGCGTACTCTCAGTCCCATTTCTCGTTGCATGGTGGCTAATCTGGAGTCTGGAGTGAAGATGACCGGCAATCAAAGGCTGGTGTTGGGTGGCAAGGGCAGTCTCCTGCCAGGTGCTCTACCCTTTACCGCACGCCAATGACGCTCATCTCCAGAGTCCACACTCGCCGGATCCAGACCTTCAATGGGCCTTGGACGCCGTCGACCTGCTCCAGATCAACGCCCTCCCACCAGCACCGCCGCGCGGGCTTGCGCCAGAACAGCAGCAGCTTCTGTGCCATGCCGACGGCATTGCTGCTCATCTCGTTGCCGCGGATGTCGGACCGCAGCCGCGCCAGCGCCAGACTGCAGATGACGGCCTTGTTTGGCTCTCCAGCGCGGTGACCCCAGGCATCCTCGTGATCAAAGCCGCTATGGCTGTTAGTATATATTCTGTTAGGTCCACCCAAAGATAGATGTTTGAACTCACCCTGCTGTCAGCATCTCAATCAGATGTGCTTCGGTGGTGCCGGGCTCGTCGCTACGCTTGAGGCCGGAAAAGATACCGCCCTGGTGCAGGAGGGCACGGGCGGCTGCGCGCTTGACCTCCAGCACCTCCTCCATCTGCATGCCAGCCTTTGGCGGGATGACGTAAAAGTCGAGGTCTTCGCGCAGAACAATGATCCCGGCGCGCTTGGACGAGTCGTCCTTGTTCAGCGGGTCAATGGCATCGCCGTCTTGCGAGGCGCTGGGCGATGCGTCGGTCGGGATGGACTGTGCAACACCGCGGAAAAAGTCCAGCATGTACTGCAGAGACGCCGGGTCATAGTCGACCTGAATGGCATCGCCATCGCCAAAGCCGCCCATGTGTCCTTCGGGAAAGAGGCCGTTGGGGAACAGCGACAGCAGGACAAACTCGGGCAGAGTAAGCAATTCGTCTCTAGACAGCACAAAGCGGGTGCCTCTGTAGTAATGTTAGCTACGCGTTCCATTTTCTTATCTTCATCAACCTGATAGCAGGCAAAAGCAGACATACCTTAAGTCCATGGCAATAGTCTCATCGAGACCGACATCGCTGCTGATATTCTGGATAGGGGGTCCTCCCTGCTGCACCTGCGTAATGATGCTCGCGGCACCTCCGGCGGCGGACATTAGATATGAGAAAGATAGGAGGGGACTGGATCCCTCCTCGTATGCCGGTGGCGGCTCGGAGTCTTCGTCCTTGCTGCTTTCGCCGTTGCGCTTGGGGTCAACTGGAAGAGCGCGCTTGGTCTCTTCTTGGAAAACGGTAGCCGAAGATGAAGCCTCGGGCGGTGGGTAACAGGCCTGGTATTCGGCCGGGCTGGCTGTGCTGGGTTGAGTGCTACGGAGAGCGCTCGCGAGACTGTTGGCTAGAGTGCTGGCTGGAGTGCTGGGACCAGAGGTGGACTGGACGTAAGCGGGTGCTGCAGCGGACAGATGAAAGAGCGAGCTGAACGAGGGCGGATGTGCTGGCCGAGTGGGTAGAAGCGACGACAGTGGCGACGAGTCTGGGTACTGGTCGTAATCGTGATCTTGGTCGAGCTGGTCTACTTCAACCTGCTGTGGAGGACTGGTGCCGGATACGGGGTACTGGGGCGGCGACAGGTCAGGTTCCTCTCGTTGTTGTTCTTGATTCAGATCTTGGTCTTGCTCGTGCTCTTTTCCGTAGTCGGGGGTCGCGGCCGAGGACGAGGAAGCTTCTCCTTGTCCAAAAGGGGTGACTGTGGCCTCGTTGGCGGGCAGCTTGGACAGCGCACGGTTCACGGAGACGGCCTTCTTGTTGGATTCGTCTAGAAGCACAATGGCGGGATACAAACTGTCTGTAGCAGCTGATGTAGCTGGCGTAGCTGGCAACAACGACGGCCCGGGGGTAGCGCTGGGGATCTGGGAGTCGGACACGGTGATGGTTTGGCGTGAAGACGGGGAAATGTGGCGATGGGCAGCGTGCAAGGACGGCTGCGATATGAGAGCTGGAAAGGTCTCGAGAGGTTTCAAGAGAAATGGCGCGTGCAGACGGCAGTTTACACGGTCATTAGAGTAGACGGGTAGGCGACTAAACGGTTCAAGGACAAAAGGACGAAAGAAGTCGGGCTTTGAAGATTAAAGATAAAAGACGAGACACGACGACGAGAAAGTCGAGAAAGTCGGCAATAACAGATAGGGACGGCAGAGAGACGGGAAATCCACTAGCGATACAGAGGAACAGAAGACGAGACTTGTGAGTGGGCGCGAGCAGGGTGATGGGAGAAAACGTTGCGGGTGGTGAAACTGGACTCGAGCGACAAGACAGGGGAGATGAGAGAAGAGGAGAAGAGGAGCGGCGTCGATGTTTTGGCGTTTTGGTGAGATTGCGTTTTGGGGCGGCTGGCGGTTTGGGCTGCTACAGGAGGGAGGAGCAGTGGAGGAGACCTACAGAGTAATACATAGTATTACATAGGAAGGATAGACATCCACAACGAGCCAGGCCCAGCGTGGACGATTCGAGGAAAGCGCAATTGACAGCCCCACTAAAGCGCACGATACAATGTGCTGAAAGGGAAGGGGCGGCCCAGTCAACGACGCAGGTTGAAATTGAAATAGGATAGGAATAGGAAATGAGTCCATTTCTTTGGTTGTTCTTCCTTACAGCGGTATTCAGTACAGCCAGTACAGACTCTGCCACCTGCTCCTGCCATCACTATTTTATCCAAATGCACGCTTGTATTGGCAGGAACGATTTTGCACTGATTTCGTCACTTCTTTTCCCAACTGTTAACTAATACCTACTGCTACTGTTGTGTTGTTGGCTGCTGTCAGTTGTGCCAACACTTCAACGACTGCTCCAACACCAATTTAAGCGCCCACATTTTAAGGGATGGAAGCACCCATTAGGCGCCCGTAGCTCACCTCTTGCGGGGCAACCACGGCCAATCGCAGCACCGGATCCAATAAGCTTGATCTTCCATGCTTACTCATCAGGTGATTGGAGCCAATACCACTGCACGGCATAGCAATACAAATCTATCACATACCGGGGTCATAAAACAGCAGGATCATTGACTCGTTGAATGTAACTATGTATATCCGCTCCCTACACTAATCATCATCATCGCTGTCGCCAAAGACGGCCCGGAACACATCTTCACTTGCCCGCTGTCCCTCGAGGGCATCGTTGCGACCGGCTTGGATCATCATTGTGCCTGTCGCGGCTGTAGAGGCTGTAGAGGCCGTAGGAGCCGGCACCGTAGGGTCGCGAAGACTGGCAGTGCCTGGTGCCACGTTTGCGCTTGCGTCGCCGTATGCTTGTCTGCTGGAAGTCCACGATTGCCCGCCATCGCGACGCGTGTCTGAATCGGCACTTGGCCTTGCAAGGTCGGGCATCTGCACGCCCATGCGCTTGCACAGCAGCCGCGTTGGAAAGAAATCGGCGACCGTGCGTGTCAGCGGCCCATACATGCCCATCTTGGCTGCTTCTTCCGCCGGGTCTTGCGGGTTTTGCGCGGGCCGCGTCACGAGGTTGGTCCTGTCGCCATTGCCAGCAGAGGAGGAAGAAGCACTGGATGCCGTCGCCGTCGACGTCGACGTGGTGAAGCGTGAAGCCATTGGGCCAGACATGGGCTTGAAGATGCGTGCACAATTGGCGAATTCGTAGAACTCGCGCAGCCAGTCGTCCTCGCTGACGCCTGTCGGTTTCGGTGGCAGACTGGCGACTATGCCTGCCTGGAATTCAAGGTATGCCCGGTACCGCGACCGCTTGCCTTCGTTGTCCTGGTAAGGGCCGCCGCCGCGTGCACCACGAGTGATGGCAGCTACGGCAGTGGCCTTGTCCAGCGATGGCACCGCTTGAAGCAGCTGGTCGCGCTTTTCCTGCGGCGTCAGTGCGTACGCATCCGGTATCTCGCTGCGCGCTTCTGGCAGATCGGACCGCCCTGTTGCAGATGCAATGCGCGCCCTCGCCTCTGGAGACAAAAAGTCAAACACTGACTTGCCAGGGAGTTGAGCTTCGCCCAGCATGGCGGCGCGCAACTTGGGGTCCAGCTTGGACGCTTTGGCAGCATCGGCCGTGGAGACAAAGCTGCCGTCAGCCGCCCTAGCCCCGCCCTGTCCGCCGCGCGGCGTCTTTGCAGACTTCCAGCCTGCCGGAATGGCAGGCGGGGGGTACTTGCCGGACACGTTGATATCTGATGTAAGAGAATCAGCCTTTTTGCCGAGGACAAAGCCGCTCAAGGGAGGCTTGCCGTCGTGGCAGAGACGGGCTCTGTTGCCCGAGCTCTTGCCGAGAATAGATGACTTTGCCGACGAGAATATCAGCTTTGGCCGGGTATCGGTACCGGCACCAGCACCAGTACCAGCACTGCTGCTTGCTGCGCTGTTGGCACTGACGCCAGCACCATCTAGCACCACAGCCTTGGCTTTCTTCTTCTTCTTGTCGCCGCCAATGACGCGGTTGAATGATATGCGGGGGCCCATATCGTAGGGATCTTCGTCGTCTGAGCCCGTGTCATTCAAGACACCGACACCAATGCCTCCGCTACGAGCCGCCTTGCTCCTTTTCTTTTTGGAGTTGAGAGATGACCGACCGAGGAGACCACGCGTGATACCGCTATCGTCGCCGTCCTCATCGTCGCTATCGTCGCCGCCATCGTCGCCGGTGGGCCGTGCCGATAGTTTGGATTCGCCCTCAAAGCCGAGGCCCTTGCGGTCCGACTTCTTAACAAGACTGACCATGACGACGCGTTCCGGGGCAAACAAAAACGTCCCCGTCTTGTCCCTGTCCTCGGGTCGACCGACATCGAGACGGGCAGTGCGGCGCACCTTGGGACCAATACCTTGGCCCTCCTTCCAGCCCATCTTTCTCAGTAGTCGCGTGCCCATAGTCTCGCCAGTAGCCCGGAACAGGCCAGCCAGGGCGCCAGCACTGCCGCTGGGCCGCGAGGCATCATCGCCCGTGAGGCCGAGGCCGGCAAAAGAGCGCGTTGTTTGCAGTTTTCGCGATTCTTCGGCGTCGGCCAGATCCTCCTCGTCCATGTAATCCTCAGGACGGGATTGCGGTTGGGCGGGGCCGGCCTCATCGGTGCTGTTGTTGCTGTCCTTGCTGTCCTTGTGCCGGTTTGTACGCGACGAGACAAATGTCGAGGGCGTCCATCCCTCTTTGGAGCCTACGGTGTTGTAGTAGCCGGCACTCCAGCCGCCGGTAAACGCGCCATGCAGCCGGCGACGGCCCTTTTCGTCCCTCACCTCCTGCTTCCAGACAGGCACAAAGGACCCATCGTCGCGCACAGAAGGGTCCAGAGGCGGCAATGGGGTTCCAAAGGCGACAAAGGGAGACTGCTGCGCTTGTAGGTCTGCCTCGTAGAGTGCGCGCGACCTCTTGGACATTATGTGCGTGTTGTGGACATGTCGATGGGGGTGGTGTCGACGCGAAATGTGTGGTCAGGTGGTCCGATAGTCAGCCGTCAGTGGTGCAGATGCGTCGGCAGCCTGAAAAAGAAGCAAATACGAAGCATCAGCGCACGTCAAGCTTTGGCTGCTAGTATGTAGTACGGAGTAGCTACAGTACATATTACGACTCCACGGCAAATTTGGTACTGTAGGTGGGGCCCGGTTGCGCAAACGGCCAACTAGCGCTTGCGTACTTTTGCACTCCAGGAACGGCAAGAGCGCAGGAGCGCAACAGCTGGACTTCCTGACAGTCTGGCGACTGGAATGCACTTTCAAACTCGGGAAAGAGCATTCCAGCAGTCTTGAAGAATGATAGAAAACGGAAAGAGCCAAAAGGGCTGACAGCCATGGAATGCAGATCACGTGCGTCACGAGTCAACGTCCAGTGGACGAACAGCAGAGAAGAAATCCAGAACATTGCCTATTGGAGGAGAGACACCGGATGCGCAATGCCGTAATTTGTCTTGCGGGCTCCATTTGCTCTGTTACATACGTCTATCCTGTAGAGGGTGCGATGTGGGAAGCAAAGCAGGAGAGTCGCAGCGGCAAACAAGGACAGGCAACGACATCATCCTTGTGCAAGACCAAGACTGTCCGACAGCCGGCCAAGGAGGGCTAAGCAACAGGGCGATCTACTGCGCTATTCGTCATGATGAACAAAGCGAACGGCGATGATATCACTGGCCAGAGTGGCGGAGAGGAAGCATGCCCAAATCCTGCAGGGGTGATCCTACGCTGAGTCTGTCTTATGTACGAGTATGCGCGAGTATATTCTGCAGTATATTCCATGATTGACAACAAAGGTTTAGCGAACCAGACCGTAAACGGCCCCAGTAGCTGCCGTAACACTCGCTTCGATTGAGGCGTTGTGGGCTGCGAGATAAGGCAGAGCACGCCCCCGGCCGTTCAATTTGCACTGCCGTTCTGACAGGCGGCGAGCAGCAGGGCATGCCATACGTCGAGGCTTACTCTGCACAAGCCGATTCGCGTTGTGCAATGTGCAATGTATGATCTGTGATCTGTGCTCCGTAGGGCGGTCATCTCGGTATTGGCAGCCGTCTGGCGGGGGAGTGGTGGGGAGTGAGTGTTGAGAGCCGCGGGCAGTGGGCGCTCAAGTGTTTAGTAGAAAGTGAAGAAGAAACAAGAGAACGAGAGAGCGCGGAGTAAATCCATTTGACAGTCTGCGACGTATTGGAACACGGCTAACGAACGGTCTCCGTTCTCAAAGAGGCAGTCTATTGGCGAGCATCGGAAGCTGAGATCATCGCCGATGGCTTGCGTACCCTGGCTTACTTGCTGTTTCTTGGGAGACAAACCCAGCAGAGATTCCTACTAACAAGAAGAACGAGAAAATGTGAACAGAACAAAACAGAATACAAGGGACGACGTCGACACACCCTCGTGTCATGTTGCTGGACGCCGAGGGTATATTGGCTGACGACCCCCCTTGTCCGTCGTGTGCGATTGGTTTATTTTTACTGCACATTTGCATACACTTTGCTCCGTATGACCTCTGTGCCCCTCATCTACTCTCTCCTTGTACTTGCGCACTGGAAGTACCTTGCAGTCTGTATGTTGGCCTGCCAGGCTAGTTCTGTTCCCATGCAACGCCCGTGAGCCAGCGCATCGTCATGCAAGGGAGCCATCCTTTGTCTGTGCCTGTGTCTGTTGTCTCTACCAACCCTGTGCATCTGCCACACCCGCGATCAAAGTTCATCAACCTCGTCGTCGTCGCTCATCACCATCGCCGCGTCCTTGAGTAAGTAGGCTACAACGTATTCCCAAGACATCGCTCTCGCTACGCGGCACCTTTACGCAGTACAATATGGATGTATTAACTGCCAACTTCCACTAAGGATTGCGATCTTCCGAGTCTTTGCCTGTTGTGGTCGTCCCGCTACACTCACTGCTCGGCTTTCCACCCCGTAGCTCTCTGTGCACAATGTATTTATACACAGTAATACAGAGCAAACTCTACATAGTAGCCTTGCCATCGCCAACCGCCGATTCGGGCAACCGCAGTTGATCACCGCTCCTTCCTTATTCACTGTAAATGTTTCTAATTTTACTCATCTACAGCTGGCGCTCGTATTGATTACCTAATCCCGCTTCACCACAAAATCTCGTATTCTTTACATACTCCTTTATTTCGGGCTGTATTAATTATATTCCCGCGTCCTTTTATCGGGCATTCATCTCACTTCAGCCATCCGTCCCTGAATCCAATCCCGATACTCGTTTCCCTGTCATACGTCGCATGTGCCTCTAGTCGAGACACACGTCTACTTCTGCTGCCCTACCCAGCATGTATTATCACTGTACAGAGCTTGCTACGGCTCGTCCAGGCTCGAAGTCCCCTAACACCGTATTAATCTACTGCTCTAATCCACAATCTCCAGTTTATCCCCTAGTTAGCGTCGTTCTTCCTCCCCGCCCGCCGGATCCAGCAACAGCTTCTTCTCCAGCCTAGGCCCACTACCAGGAACACACCTACAGAATACAGAGTATGCAACCAATTCAGGGCAGGCACTGACGAGTCGCCCATTCGGCGGACCCACTTATGGAATACAGCTGGCATTCCTGTCCCCCAGTTCCGTCGCTCTTTCCCTCAAACCCTCTAAAGTCTTACTGCTGCTCACTCTATCTGAACCCGTCTCTCCTCGTGCCTTCCATTCCTGACTGTCTTTTCGAGTCGGTCTTACCCTTCCCGTACATAGTAATCTTTCTTTCCCGCCTCCTCCATTTCAAAGTCAACTGCAATTGCAACTGCAGCCATACATCACCCATCTCACATCGGCCCCTCCTTCCTTCCATGTTTAGAATTTGTGTTGTTCCTTCTGCTTTTTACTTTTGATTTCTCCTTCGTTCTTACTTTTTCTTGTTCTTGTTCGCTTCTCTCCTCTTCGCTCCTTCCATATCCTGTCCCATCCCATTACGTCCCAACCAGCTACATAGTAGCTTCTAGTTTGGGCAGCCACGACCCAGTCTCAAACAGAAAAGGAGACAACCGGTAAAACGGGAAAGCGCACTGATTATCGAACAGCCAGCACTGCTGCATACATCGACCGCCTCTCCCCGGAACAACAGACAGCCAAAACCCTCTCAAACCACCAGTGGTCAAACGACACTCCCAGCCAGCACTTCTGATTAAGCTCATCCTCTGTTACGTCTTTACGTCCGACAGAGGTCACTCGATTGGCCAGGGCCCTAGTCCGCTACCTCCACCGCATTGCGCCTGTATTTTGATTCGACTCGGCCTGCTGCCGTTGGCTTTGGTGTTTGCTCCCCAACCCAACATACGTCGACCATTTCATCTCCTTCACCCTCCCCTTCACGATATTTCCATCATCGGCTACTCTGTATCGTTGCATTCGCATCCGCATCGGCATCGACTCCGCTCTTCAATCGACAGCCCCCAGAGACAGAAGACACCATGACTACAGCAGTCTCGGCTGGCGCTGAGCCCCCTCTTCCATCGCCATCTCGTGGCAAGTCCTACGGCTCGGTCTCGCGCTCACAGTCGTCTCGGTCCCGGCCGCCATCATCTTCGTCTGCAACCACTCGCGATATGCCTACTCGTGCCGCCTCCCAGCACCACCACACATCCTCCCGCAACTACACAACAAGCAATGGCAACGGAAGCAGTGGCAACAGGAACGGCTACGACCCCGACGCTGCACAGACCGACCACCACCATCACCGCAGCTCTAGCCGCGATGCTTCCTCGGGCAACGGCCAAGACCAGTCGTCGTCATCGCGCCGCCAGCGCTCGTCGTCTCGTCACGGCCCATCACAAGCACCCCCTCCGCCCGCAGAAATGGCTCAGCCACCAAGCAGCAGCCAGGCAAAGGACAAGACTGCTGATCCCAGACTGTCTTCGTCGACACGGCCATCAAAAGCCCGCACCACGATCCCAACGACGTCTGGGAAATGGCTGCTCGGCAAGGTCATCGGTGCTGGCAGTATGGGCAAGGTCCGCCTGGCAACCAAGGAAGACAGCACAGAACAGGTACGTCGCATGCGCTTCTACATCATTTTTTTATCCAAGCAAATACTAACGTCTCAGGTTGCTTGCAAAATCATTCCTCGCTACACAACGGATGACGGACACATGTCCCGCGCCGAAAAGGAGCGTGCAGACCAGTCGAAAGAAATCCGCACCGCCAGAGAAGCTGCCATTGTGACCCTCCTCAACCACCCCTACGTCTGCGGCCTGCGCGATGTCGTGCGCACAAATCACCATTGGTACATGCTCTTCGAATACGTCAATGGCGGCCAGATGCTCGACTATATCATCTCGCACGGCAAGCTCAAGGAGAAGCCCGCACGCAAGTTCAGTCGGCAGATTGCCAGTGCCCTCGACTACTGCCATCGCAACTCGATTGTGCACCGTGATCTCAAGATTGAGAACATACTCATCAGCAAGACTGGCGACATCAAGATCATCGACTTTGGTCTCAGCAACCTCTTCGCACCCCGCGGCCACCTTCGCACCTTTTGCGGCAGTCTATACTTTGCCGCGCCAGAGCTCTTGCAGGCGAGAGCATACACCGGCCCCGAGGTCGATGTCTGGAGTTTTGGCATTGTTCTGTACGTGCTGGTTTGTGGCAAGGTTCCGTTTGATGACCAGAGCATCCCTGCTCTGCATTCCAAGATCAAGAAGGGTCTGGTAGACTACCCAACGTGGCTCTCAGCTGGTACGTTTTTTTCCCTTTTTTTTCAGTCGTCTTCGTTGTCTTGCAACGGGTTCGTAACGGCTTTATCAAACTAAACAGCGGTCTTACTAACTACTTAGAATGCAAACACTTGCTATCAAGAATGCTGGTCACTGACCCGCGCATGCGGGCGACCATGCACGAGGTCATGAACCACCCTTGGATGCTCAAGGGCTATAACGGCCCTCCTGAAAACTACCTTCCCCGCCGCGACCCCATCACCTTGCCCCTCGAGCCAGAGGTCATCACTGCCATGACGGGTTTCAACTTTGGCACCCCAGAAACTATCAAGGCACAGCTCACCCGGGTCATTGAGTCTGACGAATACCAGCGTAGCGTGCGGCTGATGCAGAAGGAGAAGGACCAGCAAACCCAGCCAGTCAAGGATGCTGAGCGGAAGCGGGGCTTCAACCTCGACTTCTACAAGCGCCGCAACTCGACAAACAGCCGCGATGCCCTCAACACTCCCAGCACAGAGGGCCTTCCTATGGGCAACGACCCCCTAAATGCTTTCAATCCGCTCGTGTCTGTGTACTACCTCGTGCGCGAGAAGCAGGAGCGCGACCGCCTTGACCATCTGCCGCCATCAGCCAAGGACAAGGGCCCTATCCCCATTCCTGAGATCGCTCCCCCGCCAACTGCCTACACGAACTCGTCTACTTATGAATATTCTGGCGAGAAGGCCACTGGTGGCAGAACTCGACCCCGTGCTAGAACCCACGGCGAAGATGAGGCCCCCGACATTGTTAAGGGCAAGACAGTCGCCGCCGCAGCTGCGGCTGGTGGTGCTAGTGGTGGTGGTGGTGGTGGTAACCCAGGCCTCCTTTCTCCTGCACATGCATCGTACCAGGACCAATACGATTCGCAGAAGAAGGAAAGCACTGCAGCAGGTATACTGCGCCGCTTCAGCACAAGAAGAAAGCCAAAGGAGCCTGAGCGGGTCGAACGAGCCGAAAAGGACCGCTCGCACCCTCCGGTCGTCCAGGTCCACTCGCCTTCGGAACAGCCGCAGCAGCAGCCGCCGCCAAACTCGCCAACGCCAATTATTCCCCGGAAGAGTTTTAGCATCCGCCGCAGCCGCCGTGACCAAGATGACTCGCCCGTGCCTCGCGTGAGATCTGGCAGCAGCCAGCCCCAGCACAGCGAGCTTCTCAGTCCGCCTCTGTCTGCTGGCACATCCAGCTCCGGCTTCAAGAAGGGCCTGGGGCGTTCCACGAGCGTCAGCTCTGCTGAGTATAGTCGCCGTCGGCCGATTGGTGGCTCTGCTAGCAGAATTGTCAACAAGGAGCCACCAATGACAAGCGGCTCTGATCACTCGACTATCAACGACCGCATGGCTGGTGAGCAGCGCAATGGCTCCAACATGCACGGCCGGTCTGTGTCTCTGCGTACCAAGCCGCTCAGCCATGCACGCATCGAGAGCATCCAGGCCCGTCGTGTGCGTCTGGAGGAGGAACGCAGCCGTGAAGCCAATGTGCCTGAGGAGACCGATGCCGAGATTGGCGACCAGAGTGGCGTGTCCAACGAGCGCCTTACCGATTTTGATCTCGACAAGCCTGTTTACTTCAAGGGCCTGTTCAGCGTGTTGACGACGTCGACCAAGCCGGTGCGGGAGATGCGGGCGGATATAAGAAGAGTGCTGAAGCAGCTGGGTGTCGATTACGTTGAAATCAAGGGCGGTTTCAGCTGCCGTCACTCGCCGAGCATCGACCTGAACAAGGTTGCCGAGACCCCGAGCAGCCCGCCACCGCCTATGCCAGGACACCGCCGCCGCTTCAGCTTCGGCTTGCGGTCGGGCGAGCCGACGCGCGACGAGGTGCGCGAGAACGTTGAGCGTGGCCCTACCACACCGCGCACGCCAGGACGCCACACCGATATTGAATATTCGGATGTTTCCGACGGCAGCGATCCCCGTCTTGACTCTTCACGCCCTGTACCTGCTGGCGAGACCAGGACACACGTCCGCAGCGACATGGGCGGCGATCTGGTTCTTGAGTTTGAGATTTTTATCGTCAAGATTCCCGTCGTTGCCCTACATGGTGTGCAGTTCAAGCGGCTGGGCGGCAACACCTGGCAGTACAAGAACATGGCAGACCAGATCCTCCGCGACCTCCGCCTCTAATTCCTCACTGTATGTGCTTGACACGCTCACGCTTGTCTCTTCTTGTTGTTAAAAAAGGTGGACTGTTTCATGAATTGGTCATGTTATATCGGGCGCATAGGCGCGCACTTTTCTATATTTTACATCCAGATGCCCTTTGGTGTCTGGACTTTTTTTTAATACTTTCATCTTTACCTCTTCTATATTACTCTCACTTTATTATAATTACTTCGTCTATTCCTTTTGTGTGTCTTTTCTTGTCTTCCCACATTTGCTTCTTTTGTTTCGTCCACGCCTGGAAATACGTGTTTGTACACGGGCACCATGCTTACGTTTGAGGCCTCAGTATATAGCAGCACTGGCAGCAGAGCACACCAGGCCAGCTCACTTTATAATCGCCGGGCTTCTTTGCGATGTGGTTTGGCCATCTTGGCTGTCTGTGGTTTATGCTTACGCCTGGGAGGCCTGTCGCCTTATATATTCTCTCTGTATCTTACTCACAATCGACAACTTCTTTATATGTTCACCACAGCTCGTACGAGTATGATTTGCGAATGATAAGAATTCAAAAAAAATTCCATCGCACGTCGTCGACAGTCAATCGACATGTCAGGCATTAGCAGAGCCTCCGGGTGACGGCTTGTCAATAGAAACACGTGACCTGGATCGTTTCGGAACAATCAACAGTTAGTCCGATGATGTGCCATGTACTGTTTGCTAGCACCACAACCAGTACAGTACAATAGCTCTAGCATACAATTTATCCGAGCACTACGGTCCTGACTTGCGCAATGTCCCGCCCACCTCCACCTATCTGCGGTGGACAGTGCTCCCTCTACTGTGTCTTTCCCGCCAACCACGGCAGTCCGTTTTTGCCCTTTCCCTCACTCCAACGCTCCTTCCGCTACAAAACACCTCTGCACACGCATCTTTGATAGCACGGCAAGAGCGAACCACACCTTGCCCAACATAGTTCCAAAAAGCAACAAGTCGATTGCTCACCTAGCACCGCCACTCGCCTCTTGCCAGCTACGTCTGCACGTCTTCAATTACCTACTCAACCGCCCCTTCCGTTGCACTGTACTGTACTCGGTCGGACCTGCCTCTTTTTTCGCTTTGCCCATAGTCGCACAGCAAGCCGGGTACACATCGGATCGCGACCGCCCGAACCTCGTCAACCAGCAACGAGCCGACCTCTGCTCTGCTCTCGACCTGCCACTCATCAACTGCCCACCATTCATCAACTACTTGTATAGTCAGCTCCATTACGGTATTCTATTAACAGATCTATCTCTCTTTGCAAGCTTCAAGCTTCAAGCTCCAACACCACCCCCCTTGTTCCGGCTGAGACGCGACAGGCTACTGCAGCGACGACGAAGCTCTTCCCGCATCTCTGCATCTCTGCATCTCTGCCGGCTCCCCAGTGCCCGAGCTCGTCATCCTTGCGCAGTGCATTGTTTTTCGACTTTCGACTCCGCGACGATTTCCACCTCCCTCGAGACGCGGTCTCCACCGGCCTGACGGAAGCGACCAAGATCACCCTTGATCCCATTTATCACGCATCCTTTTTTATCGTTTAGCTGGGAGTAGAGAGAGTTTCCAAAGCTCTCTCTTCATTCCCTCAGCAGCATCATCAGCAGCAGCCATGATGCCAAATCAGCACTTGTACGGCGGGCACGGGCAGTACACGCCTCAGGACACACAGGCGTGGATGCACCCGCACCACCACCAACAACAACAACAACAACAGCAGCAGCAGCAGCAGCAGCAGCACGCGGCGGCTCATCAGGCCCAAGCCCAAGCCCAAGCTCAAGCCCAAGCCCAAGCTCAAGCCCAGGCTCAGGCCCAGGCTCAGGCCCAGCACCAGCAGCTGCACCAGCACCCGCACCAGCAACAGCACCAGCAGCAACAGCAGGCACAGCAGCAGCAGTACGGCCACCTTGCTAGCCAACAGCATGGCGGCAACCGGGGTGTTGGCGGCGGGCTTGGCGCTGGCGCAGGAGCGCCCGGAATGAATGTCAATGTCGGCGTCGGCGTCGGTGTTGGTGTCGGTATCAACAATGTTGGTGGCAGCCACAACCCGATCGATGCGATGATCGACGGCGTGTCCGAGGACAACCGCCGCACAATGAACTACATTGCCGAGCTGCTCAATGAGAGCACGCGCGAGGCTGCGCTTTTGGAGCTGAGCAAGAAGCGCGAGCAGGTGCCGGAGCTGGCGCTGATCCTGTGGCACTCGTTTGGTGTCATGACATCGCTGATCCAGGAGATCATCTCTGTGTACTCGCTGCTGAACCCGTCGCAGCTCACCGCGGCGGCTAGCAACCGCGTCTGCAACGCTCTGGCGCTGCTGCAGTGTGTGGCCTCGCACCACGAGACGCGCACTCTCTTTTTGAATGCACACATCCCCCTCTTCCTCTACCCGTTCCTCAACACGACATCCAAGTCTCGTCCGTTTGAGTACCTGCGCCTGACGTCTCTGGGCGTGATTGGTGCTCTTGTTAAGAACGACTCGAGCGAGGTGATCAACTTTCTCCTCACGACGGAGATTATCCCGCTGTGTCTCCGTATTATGGAGACCGGCTCCGAGCTCAGCAAGACTGTTGCGATCTTCATTGTGCAAAAGATCCTCTTGGATGACAACGGCCTGAACTACATCTGTGCAACATACGAGCGCTTTTATGCGGTGGGCACGGTGCTGAGCAACATGGTGACTCAGCTTGTTGAGCAGCAAACGGCCCGGCTTCTCAAGCATGTTGTCCGGTGCTTCCTGAGGTATGTTGACTCCCGTCGTATTGTTGTGCTTTGCATGTCCTTTCTAACCAACCATTAGACTCTCTGATAATGCCCGCGCTCGTGAGGCTCTTAGACAGTGCCTCCCCGAGCCTCTGCGCGATGCCACATTCTCGTCGGTTCTCCGCGACGACGCTGCCACCAAGCGGTGCCTGGCGCAGCTGCTTATCAACCTGTCTGATAACATCGTCGAGCCTGGCGCGTCGCTGGCGAACGGCATGTAGCACTGCTGTTACTTGATGCAAAAAACACCCCTTGCCACGCCGCTGATTCACTGGCGAGGTGGGACATACCGGCGAGAACGACTCCCAACACCACCAATACCAAAAGCAAAAGCATATGCGAATCAAAACCGAAGACATTGATGGCACGCGTGTTCTGGGCACGCGTGCTGTTCTTTTTTATTCTTCTATTCATATACCCCGTCTTTCTTTTCGACTTTCACTTTGTCCGACCAGACTCGGCTTTATCTGCATTCTGTCTTCTTGCGTCTCTATACGAGGTATATCGTATACATTGCACAAGGTATACAGCGGCTCGCACCGTTTCGCACCGGCCGCAGCGTTGACTGCTCGTTTCACGGCTGTTGGCGTCATTTTGATTTCCGTTATCAGTGCAGCTGCTTTGGGGGTTATAGAGAAAAGGATATGGCTTTGTTTATGTTTCTTGAGGCTGGGGCGTCTCCTGGCCTTGCTGATGCCTCACTTCTGGTGGCTGATGCCAGGACTGGACGGCGTTCTTGTCTGGCAATTCCCTTCACCTTGTATACTTTCACTCTCTTCTTCCACATATTGTCTTGTCTCCTTAACTTGTTCTTCCTTCTTTCTCTTTTTTCCTTTTTATATTTTTTCTTCCCTTCTCTTCTTATTTCTTCCTTCTTCCTATTCCTTCTTCCTTCTTATTGTTTTTATGGTTTATTGTTTTTATTGTTCTTACACATCGGCTAGGGGAAGGTTACACTTTTCTTTACGGCGGCGTTTCGGCATCAGCATATATGTTTTTACTCCATTCATTCTAATTGTCTTGTTTCCGGTCACTCTTTTGTGTATTCTCTCGCTTCCGGCCGTTCTTTGATTTTGTGCACTGCTCACGAGGACGACGAGGACCAGCGGCTTCGTGGCCCGTGTCTGCTGGCGTGGCCATGGTCCGGGCCGGGAGGAAAAGCAATGGCATGGACGAGACTCGGACGAGGATGCCACAGGGATATGGTATCTTTCAGGGAGTATTCTGGCTTCTTTCTTTTTTCATGTATGATACAAATGGTGTAAAACAGGGGTTAATCAGCGATACAAAAGACAAGGTCACCTAAAAAGAGCAAGCAGTGACTGTGATGATCAAGTAGCTGCCGCGTACTCGAGGCTTCTCATCTCATGCCCGAAACGATCGCGATGCAAGACACGTGTCGGGCTGTTTCTGCAGGTTTCTGCCAGTTGTCGTTTTTTTTGTTGTTTTGTATTTTTTATTATGCGTTCTAACTTTGGCTGTTTTGCAGTCCTCCAAAATAGCATTAATGCACTTTCATATCTACAGAGTGCCTGCGTATAGACTATCACGGCACGGGATCGGGCCATCGAGCTGCACCCAGAGTCGAGAATCCTCCTTATGTGCAATGACGTAGAAAAACGGAGCGTGTGTCACCCAAGACACGGCGGCACTAACACTGCATTGGCGTGCGTGCGCGTGTGCGCGTGTGCGCGTGTGCGTGTGCGTTGCAGAGCACATCACCCTCCGTTGCAGGCGGACAGCCGTGCAGAGACGGCCGGGAGGATGGCTGCCAGGCAGCTGGAGGTGTGGCCGGTTCCCTGATTCAGACACAGGAAATAGAATAACGGCCAGACACTGCCAGACACTGATGGACACGGATATACGCAGAGACTGCATTGGTTCTTGTTGTCTGCGTCTGCATGCTTGTTTTTGGTGATGCTGCTGTCACACTCAAAGGGGGAATTGGCCGGCTTCACGTACTTTGAGACGGGCTAATCTGCCATCTGCCATCTCGAGTCAAACGGTCTCTTGTTTCTTATTCGATTTCGTATTTCGTATCTCTCTTCTTTCCCTGCATCGGACTCATCTGTTCTCGCTCCGACTCGTGCTTCGGAGTGTTTGTGAGCTGTCGGATCACATGCATGCAAATGCTTGGAGCGCGTTAGACGCCTCCAATACTTGTATCTCATGCATTCAATCTGCATTCATCTGCACTCAATCTGCACTCCATCTGCAGCCAATCCGCACTTAATCTGCACTCAATACACTCAATGTCAATACGAAACAAGCCAGACAGACTCCAAAATGATTGGGGTAAGCTTGGAACCATGTCACCCGATACACTCTGGCGCTGGTGTCCACGAGCCCACCTCGCTGGGGTCGTGTGGAGAGCCGTGCTCACCTCCCCGCCGGCTGTCTCGCTCTACATGTGTAGTATGTATATCGTCTTTGTCTGTCTGTCTGGCACAAGGACGAAGGACGAGGGGGTTCTGTCGTGGTTGGCAGAGGGGCTTTGGGCAGATGACGAGCTCGAGGCTAGGCCGTGCTTGGCCGCCCGTCACACCGCAAGACAGGCCGAGAAGACAGCAACATTGACGACATTGCAATCCATGCCTGGATCAATCGCGTGCCTTGATAGTCAAATCTAGACCGGGTCGTGATGCCAGCCAGCCAGCCACTGCACCCTGGACACAACCCCCCACAAGCAGAAACCAAGGGTCGGCGGTGAGAGAACTATGTACTGTGTGTAATGTGACTGAAAACGAAACATAGCAGCTACCGGTACAGGGTAATACTCTATGGAAAATAACCTTTTAGCATGGGTCATGTTCGGGCTGTTATCTTTGCGAGCAAGTTTCTTGGTCGTATTGCCTGTCAGCTTGTCGAGAGATTGCCAGTGTGTGGTGGAGAGAAACTGTGGGGAACCAGGGATGTACATAATATGTAGTAGGTATGACCGTACTCTGAACGTGCACGTTGTTGTTGTTGTTTCTGTGACTGCATGTGCAAGCACATGGTGTTTGGCGTTTGATAGCCTACAAGGCGCGCTGTGTATTGGAAGGGATGATTCAACACATCTGGAAGGAGCTTCATAGCAATATGAAGCCGCACTTGCCTACTTGGCATTCTGAAAAGTACAGAATATAGTATGAACGGCAAGCGCGACCAGCCCCAAAATACATACATACATAGTGCATGGACTCATGAATGGCCAGCTGTAAATGTAAAAAAACACACAAGGATGCCAGTCGTCGCAGCATCTAAATTACTCTGTATTACTTTGTAGACTCGCCGGAATGAATGGCTACTATGTAACTACAGTACAAGAGATGTTGGCTGATTACAGGCGAAACAGCACATGGCTGACGATCGCTGACCCCCTCCAACCCTTCACGTGCGCCTATGCTGTCGCCCTTGCGTGTCCTCCAGGTGCTCATGACGTTCATGTCGACATGTACGAGTGCCGCTCGTGCCTTCCCGCAGCACTAGCGCCTGCCTTGTTCAGTTGAGGAAAGGAGCCAGTCATAAGAGCACAGAAAGTACGACCCTTATAGACCCTGCGAGGCTGCCTGTTTTGGAAGAATGAAATATAAAGATAGAGAAAACAGGGAAGGAAAGAGACAAGAGACAAGAGACAAGAGAAAAGAAAGAAGAGAGAAGCTGCCACCGGCAGTCGAGTCGAATGCATCGCGCTTGCCTATTTCTACGCAAACCATCATTCCAAGTTACATACACTATCAAGTCATAATTGGATGCACCAGCGTGTAGTCAGGGCTTGGCTGGCCTTGGCTGCCCAGAGGCTGGATGCTGCTGTGTCTGTTCATTGCGCTACTATGTACATAGTAGACTCTCTGTAATACTCGAAACTTGATACTCCATATTACCTGTACTCGACATGCGTACTGTAGTACGAGCTTGCTCACCGTTCGTCTTGGCCCCTGGCCGTTCCCCCAGTAAATACGGGGCAGGAACCAGCGACGGCGCCATCGTACAAAAGGAAAATGGGCAAGAGCGCTCCTTCCACCAAGTTGTGTCGCGCCCCGCGCTAGCAAGAGCGCCCGGGGTTGGCAGCTAGCTACAGTGTGGTGCTCAGGTATGTACCGAGCCCATCGTTGTTTCCTTTTCTGGCCGTTCTTTGTCTCGACTCTTTGACTATATTGCCCCTTTACAGTAGACTTTCTTCTTAATACACTGCAGTAGACATCTACTTTTTGTCTCCCATTTCCATTTCCATTTCCATTTCCATTTCCATTTCCATTTCCATTTCCATTTCCATTTCCATTTCCATTTCCATTTCCATTTCCATTTCCATTTCCATTCCCATCCCCTTTCCTTATTTCACCTTTCAGTTTCTCTCCTCTCGTCGCCCTCCCTCTCCCCAACCACTCCATCCATCCACCACCAACTCTGGTGAGACCCCAGTGTCGTCACCACCTCTACTAGCAAACATACTGTGGGACTGCTATCTTGCTGATCGCCTGTGCATGCGACGGCCAGGGTCCACAGCTGTTCGCGTCCACTCTCAACTGCTGCTCCTAGCGTAGTCTCCATCCACCTCGACACTTCCCCGGCCTCCCCCCTCCTCTTCTCTTATATCTTCTCTTATATCTCCTCTCCTGCTTCTCTTCGGCCCTCTTCTTCTCCTCTCTTCTCCTCTCATCTCCCTCCCACCTTTTATCCCCCTCCCTCCACAGTCACGCTGTCCTACGTGACTACGCCTCTGCCGCCCTTGATCGCCGGGCTGTTTCTTTGTCCGCCCGTCTCTCTGTCTAGGAACATCAGGAACAGCAAGACAAGCCTCCGGTCACTGCGGTTATCTACACCTTGCCGAGGAGTCGCGCTCTGCTTCGCGCTCTGCTTCTCGTCACTCCCTTCTTCTGTGTTGCAACATCTAAATCTACTATACTACAACAACAACAGCAGCAGCAGCATCCGCAATGGCGACGATGACAGCTACCCTCACGACGACCGTCGTGTCCACGGTCGTCTCAACAGCCTCCTCCTCCTCGGCCACGTCCACCTCCCGCGCCACCTCCCAGTCCGGCGTTCTCGATGGCCACAACCCCATCGTCTACAACTCGAGCAACCCCATAGAGCTCTTCATCGTCCAGGCCGGCATCATCATCATCTTCTGCCGTCTTCTCTACTACCCGCTCAAGTACTTGGGCCAGCCACGCGTCATCGCCGAGGTCATCGGCGGTATTCTGCTCGGCCCCTCCGTCTTTATGCGCATCCCCGGCTTCCAGGACAACATCTTTCCCACCGCCAGCATGCCCGTTCTGAACAACACAGCCAACCTCGGTCTGATTCTCTTCCTCTTCCTTACCGGCCTCGAAGTCGACCTACGCGTCTTCCAGCGCAATTGGAAGGTGGCCCTCAGTGTGGCCGTCGCCAGTATGGCTCTGCCCTTTGGTCTGGGTTATGCCATTGCCTGGGGGTTGTACAAAGAGTTTGGCAGCGAGGATGGCACAGAGCCCATTCGCTTTGCCATCTTTGGTTTGTTCGTCGGCACTGCGCTTGCCATCACCGCATTCCCGGTTCTTTGCCGCATTCTTACTGAGCTTAACCTGCTGGGAAACAACGTCGGTGTCGCTGTTCTGGCCGCCGGTGTTGGCAACGATGTCGTCGGCTGGATTCTGCTGGCGCTCTGTGTCGCCCTGGTCAACAACAACAGCGGCCTGACTGCTCTCTGGGCTCTGCTGATTACAGTCGGCTGGGTCCTCCTGCTCGTCTTCGCTGTGCGCCCAGCCTTTATCTGGCTGCTTCGCCGCAACGGCAGTCTCCAGAACGGCCCCTCTGAGGCCATGGTCTGTGTCACTATCCTGCTTGTGCTCACCTCGGCCTGGTTTACAGGCATTATCGGTGTCCATCCCATCTTTGGTGGTTTCCTGGTCGGCATCATCTGCCCCCACGATGGCGGATTTGCAATCAAGCTTACTGAGAAGCTCGAGGATTTTGTCTCGGCCTTCTTCCTGCCTCTGTACTTTGCTCTGTCCGGTCTCAGCACCAACCTGGGCCTGCTCGACAGCGCCATGACCTGGGCCTATGTCATCGGCATCATTTTCGTTGCCTTTTTCGGAAAGGTCATTGGCGGCACTCTCGCTGCCCGCTTCTGCAACCTTTACTGGCGCGAGAGTTTGACCATCGGTGTGCTCATGAGTTGCAAGGGTCTCGTCGAGCTGATCGTCCTCAACATTGGCTACCAGGCAAAGATCCTGTCCCAGCGCACATTCACCATCTTTGTCGTCATGGCACTCGTCACAACTGTGTCGACGACACCCCTCACAAAGCTGGTCTACCCTGTCTGGTACCAGCAGAAGATTGAAAAGTACCGCCGCGGCGAGATTGACTGGGCCGGCAACCCTACTGGTTCTGGCTCCTCCAGCGAGCGCGAGTCCTTTGACAAGCTGCACCAGCAGTCCCAGGTTCGCCGCCTTCTTGTCTATCTGCGTCTCGACAGTCTTCCCGGCCTGTTCACCTTCATCTCCCTGCTGGGCGGTGCCGATTCCGAGATTGCCAACAAAGATGCCACTGCCAGCAAGGACGAGTCTTCCGCTGCAGGGCCCCAGGCCTCACCACAGACGATGGCGCTCCGTCGCCGCCATCTCCAGGTCCATGGCATCCGTCTCATCGAGCTGACCGAGCGTACGTCATCCGTGATGCAGGTCTCCGAGGTAGACGAGCTGGCCCGCCGCGACCCTGTCGTCAAGACGTTCCGCACCTTCTCGCAGCTCCACGACGTCGCTGTCTCTGGCCAGGTCGCAGTTGTCTCTGCCGCGTCTTTCTCCGAAACCCTAATCAACGAGGCCAACGAGACCTCATCCGACTTTGTCCTTATCCCGTGGGGCGAGAAGGGCATCTCCGAGGACCAGTCTTCCATCCCCACAGCCTCATACCACAGCGACCGCTTCAGCGACCGCACTAAGATCGACTTTGTCAATGCCGCGCTCGACAAGGCCCGGTGCAACACTGGTGTTTTTATCGACAACGGCTTCGGGGTGGACACTTCGTCGTCGCGCGCTGATCGGCCAAAGATTCAGCGTGCCATCTCGACCATTTCTGTCCAAAGCGTCCGCGAGCCCGCTACTCTTCCCGTGGCCAACAAGAGCCACCGCATCTACTTCCCCTTCTTTGGCGGCGCTGACGACCGTGCCGCTCTGCGCTTTGTCCTCCAGCTCGCCAAGAACAAGAACGTCACGGCCACCATTGCCCACTTCACCACCGGCTCCGAGGACCCGGCCAAGTCGGCCAAGAACAAGGAGGATGCTATCGGCGACGAGCCTTCGGCTAAAGACCTCGGTGTCATTTCTTTGCTGCGGTCATCCCTTCCCGCTGATCTGGCCGGTCGGATCACATTTGCCGACGTGAGTGCCGCAGGCTCCGCATCGGCTCTGCTCGAGGAGATTGTTGTGCGCGCCGGCCAGGTCGTTGGACAGGCACCCAGGAACGCCGGCGATATTATTATTGTTGGTCGGCGCCACTCTAGTCTCGGCGATAGTGCCAGATCCAGAACTGTCGGCGAGTCGTCTTCTTCGGGAGGCGATCTCTCGCGCACGATCGGTGCGGCCGGTGCGCGCGTTGTCGGCGCAAACCTCAAGTCGAGCGTCATTGTCATCCAGGCTGGCGTCCATGTTGAGGAGGCATAGATCGCCCCTCATCGGTCGTGGTTTGGTAGTACAACATCTGGTGTACAGGGATATGTTTATAAACACTTGATACCTTTGGTTAATGTGCCACACTTTGGAGAGCACAGCATCATGAGCATGATTTCTAACTGTTTTGTTTTCCGTTCTTCATCTACTAGTTCAGTTCTTGGATATGATATCTATTTGCTTTCTTCTGATTTATTTTAAATTATCCTCAATCATTTAGTGACAAGTGCACACACATTTTGGAGGTTTCAACGCACGAGCAGTTGTGTTCAAGGTTATATTGGAAAAGAAGTACAAAAAAAAGCTGTATTGAAAAAATAGTAAACGCCCGAACCGGTAGCCGACCTTGCAGGCGTGGTATAAATATGTACAAAGGAAATATGGTAGGTTATAAACACAACAACAAAACCGCAAAATATACGGCATGGCAAAAGTACGCAGACAGCCGTCATGCCCTCAGCCTCTTGTAGTATAGACACAGAGGTGGTAAACAGATACAACAACGAGCGGACTCGGTTTAGTTCAGGCCTCAACAGCGGTAGGTGCGGACACGTTCGACTGGTCTGCCTCCTCAACAACTAGTTCGACGGGTGCAGAGACCGCCACCTTGACAGCAGGCTCAACCTCGGTCATCTTTGACTTGGTGTTGGCCTCCGCCTCTGTCTCCGTTTCCGTCTCAGTCTCGAACTCGCTCTCGCTCTCGCTAGCTGTACCTTCGGCCGGGCTTTCACCCTCGCTCATGCTGCCGTACCCGGTGTCGTGGTCCATTCCCACAACACTGCGTGTAACGGCCAGGCAGCGGCGCACCATGCTATGGCGCACGCTGGCCTCGAGCCCGCCGTGGTCGCCGGCCGGACCGCCAATCCACACGCGCAGCGAGCCGGCCAGCTGCTCGAGCGAGACTGCGCACGCCTCGGCCGCAATCCGGTGCTCGTGCAGCGCCAACATAAGGCGGAACGCCGCAGTGCAGGCAAGCAGCGAGACATCGTTTTGGGCAGTGGGCAGGACGGCGTGGACGGCGGCCAGGACATCCTGCGGGGGCACAGCGAAGCGCTGCAGGTGAGCAATGGCCATGGCACAGCGGAGCGCCATCAGGGCCTCGCGGTCAGGGGCGACGGGCGTCGACGGCGCATCAATCAGCGGCGGCAGGACGTGGCTGTACTGCGGGTGCTTGTCCGGGTTGAGGCTGGGCCGCAGGGCCTGCAGCGCAGTCGCAATACTGGCACCACGCTTGTCCTCGATCAGCACGGCGCGGGCCACCAGGGCACGCACCTGGGCATGAGATCCAATAGGGGCAATCTTGGCAGCAATGTCGAGCTCGGCCGTGATGGACGTGGCCACGTCTGTCTGCGCCTCTTCGGTGTCGGCGGCAAGGCTGGCAGCAAGAACGCGGTGGACGAGCTGGTTGGAGAACCAGGCAGCGACCGCATCCATAGGCGACCGCACTGCCGGGTCTTCCACGACAGCATTCATGCCATCCATGTCGACAGTGCTGGCGGGCACGTTGACAGTGGTTGGGCGGTTGAAGGCCAGGTTGTAAGCACGCTGGATGACGTCGTCGTTCAGCACATCGTCACACTCCTCGGACAGGAGCGCGGCCAGATGGCTGGGAAGCTCGTCCACGGCCTGCAGCGAAGGCCCGCTGACGGCCCGGCCGCTGTTGCCATCGCGCTGCAGCTGCATGGCCAGGATGTTTTGCTCACGGGCAGCGTTCCACTTGTTGCGAGTCCAGTGCGCAGCAACGGCATCAAAGAGCTTGTTCTTGCCGAGATGACGCACCAGCACGCGGATGTGCAGCGCATTAAGCATCAAGCGCAGCGGGGTGTCGGGCAGCGTGTGCGACGCCAGCAGAGTCAGCGTCAGGCGGCTCTCGTTGATCTCGACATCGCCGCCGGCGAGCTGGGCATCCAGCGCAATGGTCCATGCCTTGACACGGCCTGTTTCTTGCTCTTGCGTGAGGCCGGTCAGAGCCTGGTAGCCCTGCACGCCAAAGGCGTTGCGGACGCTCAGCTTCATCATCTTGAGAAGCAGCGCGGCAGCCTCGAGGACAAAGTTGTGCCTTGGCACCCAGACAGTCTGAATCGCAGTGAGCCATGCCTGGCGGCGGATGTGGATAGGCGATGCGAGCGAGGGCGCGGCCTGCAGCGACGAGCTGGCCTGCTTGAGCTTCTGCTGCTTCGGATTGGGTGACGAGAAGAAGGAAGGCACAAACGCCCACAAGACAAGACCAAACAGCAGCAGCAGCTTGATGTTGGAGAAGATCTGGGCCGTCGACACGTAGTAGCTGCCGAACCGGATGTGCGTGCTTGACGACACCAGCGGACGGAGCAGCTGCAGGGGCACAGAGAAAAGGCCGCGGCCTTGTGTGTTTTCTGGGTCTTGCTCCTGTTCGCGCGCAGCCTCGAAGATCATAAGACCCGCTAGGGAACCCACCATCATCTTGCCCAGATACGGGCCGGCATTCTGCCAGCGGTTCTGCTGCATCTGCTGCTGCTGCTGGATCTGTTGCTGGCGGATGATCGCGGGCGATGCCTGGAATGGCTGCTGCGGCACAGGGTAAGGGCGGCCTGCAGCGGCCTGGGCTTGCAGGATGCGCTTCATCTCCTCGGGTACGGGGATCATTCCCTGGGGATCGGGGCCTCTCTGGCCAGCAGCCAAGTTTGTGTTGCCCATGAAGGCCGCCATGGACGGATCGGGCTGTGTTGCGCCAAACGGCATGCTGACAGGAGACGGCTGGGCCATGGGACTCATGGGGTTCATATTTGAAAGGGCACCGTTCATAAAGAGCTTCTCGAAAGCCCCTATGCGCTGCTGCATCTGGCTGTTCTCGTCCTGCAGACGGTTGTTCCGCTTCTCGAGATGCCGGATGTATTCTGTGGCTTTGCTCAGGACGGTCGCCTTGTTCAGCTTGTGGGCGGGGGTAAGGCCGTGCAGCTCTTCGCGGTCTTCTGTCGTGTCTTCGCCGCGCGCGCTCTTGGACATGATGCGCAGACTCGGCACGCTGTCCCGCAGAGCCGCAATCTTGTCGTTGAGATTTGTGCGGTAGCGCTTCTCGATCATATTGTGTGCTGTCTTTTTGACGGGCTGATCATTGTCGTCGTCGTCGTCGTCGTCATCGTCTTCCTCGGCTGACGACTTGCGCTTGCGGCTATTGGCCTTTGACGGGTCGAGGCCATCGGGCGACGAAGGAATACCGCCGCCAGTGCTGGACTGCGGGCTCGGCTCGCTCTTGGGCGAGTGGTACTGCAGATGGGCCGGCATGGCGATGCTCTTGAGTGTCTCCTGTTGTGCAGGGGTAAGCGAGTTGAGGACTTCGGGGGGTACGTTTGGCCGGATAGGGGTTTGCGCGCTGAATGAGCCGTCCGGTTGCTGTGCGAGTTGCTGCTGCTGTTGTGGTTGCTGCTGCTGTTGCAAGAATTGCTGCTGTTGCTGGAGCCGGAACAAGAGCTCCTGTTGCTGCTGAAACTGCTGTTGCTGGAGCTGCTGCAAGGCGTCTGGCGGAAGCTGGGCAGGCTGCTGCTGCTGCTGCTGATCCTGATCCTGATCGGCACGAGGGCGTTGCGGAATTTCGCCAGTGAACTGCTGCGTGGCAGAGAAGGGCCACTGCTGGGCGGCGAACTGGAACTGCGGGTTGTAGAAGCCGCTCGGAACGGCGGCAGGGTTGATGGTGCCAAAGGCGGCGCCTGTGTTGGGGACGTTCGGATAGAAGCCCCAACTGGAGGGGTCCGGCTGAGGGAAGAAGAGGCCTTGTGGGTTGAGTGACGGGGCGGCAGTGGAGGCGGTCGACTCGGGGCCGAGGGTGGAAGCAAAGGAAGCCGCCGATGCGGTGGTGGCCGGGATTGAGGCGAGGTTGGACGAGGGCGAGTTCTGGCTCTGGCTCTGGCTCTGGCTGATGCTGGAGCGCTTTCTGGGCTTCTTGCCGCCGCGGGCCTTGCTGGGAGACGCGCTGACAACACTGCTGCCGCTGTTGCTTGCTCTGCTGCTAAAGTCGTCGTTCTTGATGTCGGTGGTGCTGAGGACGCCTGGGCCGAGAGAAGGCGTGTTTGTGGCCGAGGTCGTGGGGTTGCTGATGATGGAGGAGGGCTGCTGCTGGCTGGTATCGCTGATGTCGCCGAGGTAGGCCGTCAGCGAGCCTTGGTCGTCGGCAGTCGAGACAGAGACATCGTAAGAGTCCAGACCCGCAATGCCTGCTGGGTCGGACTTTTGATCAGCCATGATGCAACGTCCCTTTGTATTATTTTTGTATTATATTTTCTCTTCTTCTCAGGTGCTCTGCTGACGGGCAGGGCTTCTGCTCGATCCCGGCGAGATTGGGACTCGTACGTCTCGATCGCGCGTGGGCCGCGCCCCCGTCTGGGAGTCCAGGTATCTGCTGATTCTGCTTTCTGCTGACTGTGCTGGTACGAGCCTAGGCAGCGGCAAGCTCTAGTAGTGCTGCAGCGTCCCGAGGCCGTCTGGCGATGCCTGTCGATGAGGCGGTTCTGGGCTGGTGTGTCGGCCCCCCGGTTCAAGAGTATTGGGGTGTCTTTCGATGAAGCCGATCAAGTGGCCTGACGTGCGTCAAGTTACGTCCAGAGTAAACGACGTGTGCCTTTGCAAAGTCCCGAAAGGTTTGGATGCAGTGGAGGAGGGGCGTGTGTGGAAAATGCGCAGAGGCAAATAGGTCAAAAAGACGCAAAGGTGGTGCGACTTTCTGCGGCGGTGGGATTTCTCTCTAGGACAGCCGTGTCGGATCGGAACAGACAGACTCGATAAGGGAAGGCACGACTGTGAGCGGGCCAAAACCTAAATGCGGTACAGGCAGTCGCTAAAATCGATAATTGAATTAGGAGAATATTTAAAAATAGGCAGGTACTGTCGGTACTGTCGAAGACTGCCGTTGTTCTGTTGTTGCGGCGCGAGTGACTGGTGAGAAGCACAGGAAAGGGAAAGAGCGATGCTGGCAGGAAAGGGAAGGGGGAAGGGACGGAAAAGTCGTACGACGAGGAAAGAGCGTCTGGACGAGCGATCCGAAATTGAAAAGTGGCCGCCAAAGCTGGGGGGGATGGCCAAGTGTTATAGCACGATCAGCCCACAGTTTCAAGGAATCGTTCCATGTTCCGGCCATTATGCACCGGGTACTGACGTGCGGTCCACCTAACGGCTAGGGCCCAAAGGGGACAAGCAGGCTCGACGAGACGCACCCAAGTCGCTGGAAAAACGAAGGAGAAGCTGGGCGGGGCTGTGGATCCCTTGCACAGTGAGAGAGGAGCGCCCAGGCATCCGCCTGTCTCACAGGTCGAGGACGGAAGGACCACCTCGATTAATTCGGAGAATTGCAGGCTCGAGATGGAAGGCGCGACACGACACATCAAACGACGTCTCGATACGATTATGAAAGTTGAAGCCCAGCTGGGATGCCGGCTGAGACTCTGGCGGCTCTAGACTTTGGACTCTGTAATGAATGAGCAAGTCGCATCGCGCTGCACACTCCAGAGGCGGGGAAGGCGAGGCAAGGAAGCACCAGCCATTTCAATCCCAATTCCAGTTCCATTCCAATTCCCAATTCCCAATTCCCAATTCCCAATTCCCAATTCCCAATTCCCAATTCCCAATTCCCAATTCCCAATTCCCAATTCCCAATTCCCAATTCCCAATTCCCAATTCCCAATCAATAACGTTTATCGGCGATAGTCAAGATGCGCCGATAAATACTCAGTAGATGGAAGGAACGATGGGATGAAACACAGTTCTATGTCCTTTGATCGCTCTTCCCCTGTTCGTGTTCTTATTCTTCGTTTTTCTCCTTTTTAACAGTCGACAGTCGCGCCTTCCCTCACCGTCGCAATAAGGAGAAAGAAAGTACATGACATGGAATGTTCCGTGCACTGTATATGCACGGTGCACGTTTGTCTTCGGTAGGCCCGTGGCTAGTGCCGAATGCATTTGTTCTATGTATGTAAAATACAAAGGAAAATACGAGCAGGTAGCGACTTCCACATTTGGCGGGTGCGTTTGTTCTTCGCCCCTTCACTTCGTGATGTCTGCAGAGTACGTAGTGCAAATAATGATGACGATGTGATGGGAATGGTCTCCTTTTTACTTGGGCATGGCCAAGACAGAGTGTGCAGTTTTAGCTCGTCGCCATCGCGCCAGTCGGCATGTCTGGAGAAGATGAAGATACGACAAACAGCCACCACGCAATGGCAGCGAGGCTGGACGCGACGAGGTGGAGGTGGCGACAAACAGAGAGCAGATGAAAACCCAAATCAGGAGGTCCAAAGACAAAGAATACAGCAGCCGTGCATTGGTATAGCAGTGCGACTCAACTGCGAGTCGCGCCGTCAGCAGATCGGGCTTGTTTCGTTGTTGGTGGCCTGGCAGATCCGAAGCTCGAGTCGAGACAAGCCCGATGCCCGGTCCCGAAGACACGGCATTATCCATTTATGATTTATGATTTGTGACTTGACAATATTGCATGCATGGCTGCAGTATTGGCAATTACATGTCTCGCTCCGAGTATTGGATTTCCTGCCCACATCCCGTATGGAAAAGAGAAGAGATGCCGCTAAAGGCTGAATATTGGCGGGGGCTTGACTGCATCTGGCCCCGGCGCCACACCGACATACGACTTAAAGAGGGAGATAACGAATAAAGCAAGCAGCAGAGCTTATGGCAGGTGGCATGGTTCGTGCTGTATTGTCCTCGCTATTGGTTTGTTTTGGAGCGCAGACTTTGGCTAAACGGCCGAGACAGTTGGAGACTATATTCACATCGCGATTGATGGGGTATGATGATTACGATGTACGTGAGTATAACGAGAGACGAATACAAAGACAGGCGAATACAAAGAGAGACGAATCCAAAAAGACGAGAAAGACAGCCTGATGTGACTGGGGTGGCACTGGTGATGCGGCTACTGTCCGGGGTATCTATATCTGCCGTGCGTTGTGTTTCAAACACTTTTGGCACAGCTCTCATCATCGTATCAAAACATCCAGCAAACATCTACGGACAGTGCCTATACAACCATCGAGCACATCTTGATTATACAGCACGATCAGATAAGTAAACAGCGAGTTGGTATTCATCTAGGACAGCAAAGGCAGACATTTGAAAAACAAACAAGAAATCGGATATAGTCAAACGAAGGGCAAGATAATCGGCATCAAATAACAGGTAGCAACTATAAAAGGAGCAAGAGAAAGAAGGGGGTAAGAAGAAAAAGAAGAAGAGAAAGTAAAACAATAAAAACAAAAAAAAGGGAAGAATTACCACGTCTCGTCCGTGCTCGCCACCATCTGCACGGTCGGCGTCTTCGGCTCGTACCGCTTCATGCGTTTCCGGTCCGCCTTGGTCACAAGGCTCGGCGTGATCGGCACCAGCGGCGAGAACGGCTGGTACGGCGAGTACGGCACCGGCGCGCCCGTCCACGGCGTCTGCGCGCCCGAGGGCGACAGCGGCTGCGCGCGCTCAAACACGGTCTGCTTGGTCTGGTTGTGGGTCGCGTACGATGGCGACGCCAGCGACGGCTCGTAGGCGCGCAGCGGCAGCGCGCCGCCCGTGCGCACGGCCGAGGGCGCGTTGGGCCGCGAGAAGGATGTTGCGCGCGGCGACGCCGGCAGCGTCGGGAAACGGTTGACGCCGGGCTTGGGCGACGACGGCAGGCCGACCAGCGGTGCGGACGAGTCCGCCGAGACGGCCGAGTTCGGGTCGGGCTCTGCCTGGTCTCTCGGGTCTGTCGGGGCCGCGGTCAGGGAGCCGTTGCGGGCGTGCAGGTTTGTTGTGACGATGGAGCTGCCGATGCGCTCGTCGATGCTCAGCGTGCTCAGGGGCGACATGTCGGGGGTAATGGGAGCACCCGCCGGCTGGATGGCCTGCATCGACTGCATCGACTGCATCGGTTGCATCGACTGCGACTGGATGCGCTGCTGCTGCAGACGCATGGCGTGCTGGTCGAAGCCGGGGACGGGGGGCGGTGCAGACGGCGCATAGAAGCGCGGCGAGATGGGGTTCATCTCCTCGCCCTCCATGCCGCCGCCGCCACCGCCGCCGCGGGGAAAGGTGCCGGACATGGGGGTCATGATAGGCGACGAGATGTTGAGGCCCTGCACCTTTTTCTTGCCGCGCGGCGACTTGAGCGCCGACAGGATGGACGACGTGCGCGACGTGCGCTCCTCCTTGTCTTTGTCTTTGTCCCTGCCGCCGAGGCTGAGGTTGAGACTCTTGGGCTTGCTCTTCTCCTTGCGCAGCAGCGTCGATGACGACGAGTTGGACATTTCCTTGTGGTGCTGCTGCTGGCCGGCGCCCCGGTCGTAGACGCCAAAGGGGTTGCGGCCCGTGTTGGCCTGGGGGCTGTTGTGGGCGCTCAGCGGCGACGGCGGCCCGGCGAGCGTGACGCCGTTGGCCTTGGCCTCCTCCTGTTCCATGACGTACTTGTACATCTCCTCGAGCTGTGATTGCGCCATTTCGCGGTCGGCAGAAACGACGGACTGGTTGACGGATGGGTCAACGCCGGGGACGCGATAGGACGAGTTGTTGAAGGATGTCGAGATGTACAGCGAGCGGTCGTTGCTGGTGTTGCGGTTGTAGTTGCTGTTGGCAGTGTACGACAGCGGCGAGGTGGCGACTGGTACTGTGACGGAGCTGGCGTTGCGGATGTGGCCGCTGGTGTTGGTGTTGTGAAAGCTGGTACCCGTGGGACTGGCGATGGGATATGAAAAGTTGTTGTGGACGGGAGTCTTGATAGAGTAGGGGATGGTGGAGTCCTGGAGCTGGATGGTTTCGGGCAGCTGGACCTGGCGGTTAAGGATGGCCTGCTGCTGGTAGAACTCGTACTCTTCGCCACCTTCCAGGTGCTCGCGGCGGTGCTTGGAGAGGATGAGCAGGGTGAAGGCGACGACGACGAGGCAGAGGGCGTAGGCGCCGACGATGCCACCGATCTGGGCGGGGAGGTAGGCCTTGTTGTCGAGGGGCGTGATGCGGGCGAGTAGACGAGGGTGGGAGTGAGAGAGAGGCTGGTCTTGCGAGACGGCGCTCCGGGCGACGTGGTCGGGAGTGTTTGTGATAAAGCGGACGACGTCAACGCCGCGCGGAAGGGCAAAAGAAGAAGCGATAGCAAGAAGTGAAGACAAGGCCAGGCAGCAGGAGAAGAAGGATGTGGTGTTACTCTGACCCGTTCTCATGATTAGAGGGGGGGAAGAGAAAAGAAAGAAGAAGAGAGGGGAGAAGGGGAGAAGGGTGTGGATGGTGAAGGATGGTTGATTTATATTTTATCACGGTGAAGGTGCCGTCGCGGGATATTCTTATTTCGTGTTGCTTATTTCCTACTTCTTGTTGTTGGTGTACCCTGTTTGGGTCCTGTTATGACGATCGCATCACCTCGAGGCCTCAAAGCATGAGACGCATTGTGCGGCACGATCTAATGTAATGGACAAGGGATGCGGTGGATGTGGACAGGGACGGAGAGGGCGTTGGGTAGACAAATAATATGGGAGGATGAGATGAGGACGGTCGTGTTGTCGTCGGATCAGGGGGGAGAAGCACAATGCAGAGTAGATTGGTACGAAGAGAGCATGGAAGGAGAAAGAGGACGGGAAAGAGAAAAGAGAAAAGAGAAAAGAGAATGGAGAAAGGAGAAACAAGGGGAAGGGTCCAGAAATCAAAGAGTAACAAAAGGGATCACAGAAAGCATGCATGAGAGAGGGCCTTGTTGTATATAAGACAAGAGCTTTGCATTCTCAGCGGCTGGTGATACTCGAGGCTGTTTTGGTTACGAGCGTCCAGTGGCCGCTTTCTTCTGTTCTTCTCTTTTCTTTTTATTATGTTTTATATTGGTGTATTCTATTCGAGGAGTTTTCTATTCGAGGGCGGCGAACGCATAAAGTTCAATATACAACCATTTTACAGATTCCAAGAGAATGAAGCATAAAAACAGGTCTGCGTTTGAACAGTAATTTGAGAACATACAAGTACTTCGTGTCTTACATACTGGTTGGAGTGTCATGGGCGCCAGAGAAGAGGAGACAGTGCCGGGGTGTAGACGGCAGAGCCCTAGGAAACAAATGGATCGTCCAGTATGGCCCCCAGACCGCCTCTGGCGCACTGCAGTCCCAGCCGACTTATCAGAGGCTTGCAATCAGAGGTTGCCAGCAGGATAGGTAGAAGAGGCATCGGGCATTGGCATCCCATCCCATAGCAGCAGTGTGACGAGAAGCGCCATTGGCCCGTTTCTTGTGTGGGGCCTCGTTAGCTGTAAGTGCTGTAAGTGCTGTAAGTCGCTCCCGTCACATGGCAGCGGCAGCGGCCTGCATCTCCGCTCACTGATTGGCTGCAGACCCTGGACCTCTAAGCGCTGACTTTGGCCCACGGCCCGCCCATTGGCTGCAGTGGGGCGATGGGTGCTCCACCGGCCCATCGGTCCCAGTTTTCTCAACGTCAATACTTTGGCTCGAGTCGTTCTTTCCCATCCGAGCCATCTCACTCGTCCTCCCCGCCATTTGCCGTCGCTTCCTTCCCTCCTGCTCTCTCCTCTTGCAGTGCCGCTTTGGGCGCTCGAGTCTTTTGTGCCGATATCAAATATCAAGGTCAAATCATGCACATCTTGTAACTGATGTTCACATCTTCATCTTGTGCTGGCCAACCATGTTTAAGCTGAGAATTGGTCGTGTTACTATACTTGACTGGATTGCATACTATAGTCTGGCTGTGTTTATTTGTTTTATGTTTAAATTGTTTATTTTGATTCTTTTCTTTAATTTCATCTCTTTCTTTTTTCCTTTTAAGTAATACTCAACTGTCTCTGCTCGTTGGATGTCCTTCTTTCTCGCTATCCTCAAACTCAGCTAATCCCTCGTCATACGCCAAAGGGTCGGCCGCGTACGGGCCATCGTGTTTTGAACATACGTCCATGAATATAAATAGCTCTCAAACAGCCCGCTTCTCCTTTTCATCTACTGCACAAATAGAAAATAGACAATAGTAAATAGAACACCGGAGAAGCTACTCGGGGTATTGAAACTTCAAACAGCCCAATGAGGCCTCGCAGCCACTTGATACAGCCGCCCTCGTCGACATCCAATACCGGAACGCCCAGGTCTTGCACGAGCTTCGTTTCGGCTCGAAAACAAGCGGACACAATCAGTCAAGACATGCCGGCTGTCTTGCAGAGTAGTACTCCATACAAAGAGAGTCAGATACATACTATTTACATAGTAGTATTGTATGTCAAGTTGCCTGCATGGTGATCCGTCTTCACGCATCCCTTCTCCTTGCATAGTCTGGTCGTTGTCCTACCGTATTATCCTCTCTTCACATCACAGATGCTGATCCGCACGCGTATCACGCTTTACTTTACGAATCAGAGGACTGCTCACCTTCCTTCACTAGTCGCCGTAACAGTGATAGCTGCCCGCCTTTCCTCGTTCACTGTCACTATCGTCGTACTGTCGTTGTCACTATCACTATCACCAAACAGCATTCCGTTGGCTTCTCGCAGGGATGCACCAGCTATCAGGATACAAACAAACGAAATGATTTGAGCATAAGAACTCAAGCCATAGAAACATACGTAAATTATAATGCAAGTGGCCAGGTGCTGTAACCAACGCCATGTCGTCACACGTGCTCACTGCCCGAATGCTTATTTTCTTTTGTTTGTTGCAATCACCAGCATTGTGCCTGTTCGGTGCTGAATTCTCTGTGCTCTGTAAGCTTCTACCACACAAACACCGTCCCCTGCTGCAGTGTACTTGTTCATAGCCGCCGCACAGACAGTGTGATGTGATGGGGATGGTCGGGCTCCTCCTTGATAGGATTATCACTTACGCATAATCGGCACCTTTGGCTTTGGTCTTTGCCAGTCAGCAAGTGTAGAGTAGTATTCTATATAACTAAGTCGACGACAATACAAGTCAGCAAGTCAGCGATAAATATATGTAAGAACTCGACAGTTCACCTAGGCCAGAAGCAATAGTCGATGCAGGTGAACCAGACTATCGTGATTTGATATCGGAGAATAGCGGGCTGATCTAGCGAAAGAATAGATATGTTGGTGAATATATTACAAATTATGACAATAGTATCAGTGAAATCATCTAGTACTCGAGTCGAGAATAATTATTTTCGATTTCTGTTCAGAAAAAAAAAAGCAAACAGAAAACAAAGATGAAAAAAACTAAACTGTTTCCCTTTTAAAAATATACTTTAAAATGGCATTTAATGCAAAAAAAAACAATAGATCGCAAAATCAGCTTCAAAAAAGGCCAGACTAGAAAATCCAGCAAATTACTGCTCCGATCCACACTAACAATACACTCGTTGGAACAGTCGAAATGAAGCGTCAACTGATATCGTGATATCGCGAGACGTCCCACTTATCGACCACGTGATCACGCATATCCTCCATATTGACGTCCCCACCAACGCGACTAACACTCCGTCACGGCGACGCGGTTCACAGCGAAGTGCTTTTTCGGAGCATATACCGCCGGGCACGTCAAAATGGTCGACATAATTGACCTATGCGGAGACTCGGACTCGGACGGCGACGAGATACCCAAGCCTGCTATCCATGCGCCAAAGAACAGCTCTTCCATCTCGTCCACCTCGTCGACATCAAAGCAGACGGCCGCGACGGCGGCAAAACCACTCGCCTCAATTTTCATGAGAAAAGCGCCTCCAATAAAGAAGCCAACAGACGACCTGCCCGCACAGCCACTTCAAAAAATACCATCAAAAACGGCAATTGAAAAGCCAAAACCAAAGGCCAAAGAAAAGGGCCGGACACCGCCCGGGCAAGCCCCGGCATGCACGCCAGCACCGCCCTGTGGCCCCGAGGCCATCATTGCTAGTCTCAATGATGCGCAACGCCGGGCCGTCACGTCTGCCTGCAATACAGTGGCGATCCTGGCCGGCCCCGGCAGTGGCAAGACGCACACCCTCACGTCGCGCGTCGCGTGGCTGATCGACATGATGGGATATGCCCCGGCCAACGTCATTGTCGCCACCTTCACCGTCAAGGCATCGCGCGAAATGAAAGAACGCATCGGAAGGGTCCTGGGCAACGGCCGCGAGAAGAGGATCGTCCTCGGCACGTTCCACAGCGTCGCCCTGCGCTACCTCTCAACCTACGGCCCGCGCATCGGCCTGCAGAAGTGCTTCAGCATCGTCGACGACGGCGACTCCAAGTCCATCATCAAGCGCATCATCAAGCGTCTCAACTACGACACCGAGCCTGGCGCCGCCCGGGCCTGGATCAGCAAGAAAAAAGCCAAGGGCTGTCTCGGCCTCGACGAAGAGCAGGAGACCGAGATGTGCCGCTCAGGCCGGCCGCGGCCCATGCAGAGTGTCCAAAAGGCACAGAAAAGTGCCGAGAGCAACGAGATCACAGCCAAGTTTGAGGAGATCCACGCCGAGTACCAAAAACACCTGGAGAGCCTCAACTTGCTCGACTACGACGACCTGCTCGTCAAGTGCACAGAGCTCCTGCGCGCACACCCGGTCTGCGTCTCCAACGTGCAGGCCGTGCTCATCGACGAGTACCAGGACACCAACGGCATCCAGTTCGAGCTCATGAAGCTCTTTGCACAGGCCCGCAACCGCATCACCGTCGTCGGCGACCCCGACCAGAGCATCTACGGTTGGCGGTCTGCAGAAATCACCAACCTCGGCCGTTTCCTGTGCGACTTTCCCGAGACCGCCGAGGTCTCGCTCGAGGAAAACTACCGCTCATCGCAGAGCATTCTCGAGACGTCGCTGCAGGTCATCCAGCAAGACCCCGAGCGCTACGACAAAAGCCTGCTGTCGCTCCATAAGAAGGGGTCGATGCCGGTCATGCGGCGGTTGCTCGACTCGGCCCACGAAGCCCGCTGGATCGTGCAGGAGATCAAGCGCGCCACCCTGCTGACAGGAAACATGGTCAACCACGGCGACATTGCCATCCTGGTGCGCTCTGCTATCCTGTCGCGCTCCATCGAGCAGGCCCTCGCGCGTGCGGCCATCCCCTACCGCATGGTCGGCGGCCGCAAGTTCTTTGAGCGCGCAGAAATCAAACTGCTCGTCGACTACCTGCGCGTCATCAGCCAGCCGTCCAACAACGAAGTCCTGTCGCGCATCATCAACGCCCCCAAGCGAGGCGTGGGCTCGGCAACCATTGCCGGGCTGCAGGAAGAGGCCGAGACCGGAAACATGTCCATGTGGGAGCTGGTCACCAAGCACTGCCGCGGCGACATCAAGGCCAAGACGTCCATCAATGGCCCCACTGAGAAGAGAATGTCGTCCTTTATCGGCTTTATGAAGACGCTGCGCAGACGACTCGACGGCAACGACGAAGATCGGGACGATATAGTCGAGGATTTCGGCATCAGCGAGAGCGATACAAAATGTGGCAATGGCGATGATGACAACGAAGACAACGATGACAACGTTAACAACAATGACGAGAACAGCACTTCCAAGGCGGGCAAAAAGGAAAAGGCCAAGGAGAAAGTCTTTAGCAGCTCAAATCCGTTCCATATTGAGCCTGCCAAACCCTACGACCTCGTCGAACTCATTGTCGCCCTGATAGAGCGGCTCGACTACAAGGACTACATCGTGTCGACATTTGGCGGCGACGACGAGGCGCGCTGGGGCAATGTGGAAGAGTTTATCAACATGGCGCGCGAGTTCATGTCCAACTCAAAGCAGCTCTTTGCCGAGGACCTGCTCCCCGAGATTGACGGTGTTGCCCAGAACAACCAGACTAATGTGCTGTCCACCTTTATCGCCAACATCACCCTGTCGGCCGACGCAGACAAGAAGAACGGCGACGAAGAGGCGACGCCCATGGTCACCATCTCCACCATCCACGCTGCCAAGGGCCTCGAGTGGCCTGTTGTTTTCATCCCGGCCGCCTACGAAGGCTCGCTGCCACACAAGAGATCCGACGACTTTAACGAGGAGCGCCGTCTCTTGTACGTCGCCATGACGCGTGCAAAGTGCCTCTTGAATGTCAGCTACGGCCTCTACCACATCTACTCCCCCAAAGACGAAAAGAACCCGACGGAGCGCACCCTGTCGCCCTTTCTGGAGCCCGTGTGTAGTGTCTGGTTCTCCGAAAAGGGGCCCAGCTTCCACCGGGCGCTGCTGGAGGAAATGGGCGACATTCTTCGGCGGCCTGTGCCCTCCGACCAGGAGATCTACAAATCCCTGCCGACCGATGCTACGATCGAGGACACAAACTTCCCCATCGACCCGGACGAGGCCCGACAGCGCATGAACGACCATGCGAGCGGAGACTATGCTGGCAGCAACAGAAATAGCAGAACCCGCGGCGAGCGGCACATGGCGCAGCAGAGCAACCAGCGGCGGCAAATGTCTGCAGCGCCGACCTACAATCTGCAAGGAGGCCCCGGAGGTTTCGGGGAGCCAAATGGCCAGTGGCAGCGAGGCTACGCGACCACCATGGAGATGGCGTCCTCGACCTTTGCCATGCCACCGGCTGGGCAGTACAGCGGCTTTGTGACCGCTGCCAAACACCGCGAGACCGTCGTCGAGGCCAGGGAGGACCCCAAGGTCTATAGCTCGGCCGCGCCTTCGACTGCAAGCAAGACGGACAGCAAACGCAAGCGAGCTGGCAAAGACGGCAAAGACGCCTCGACGGCGCAGCAGACGATTATGCAAACTTTTTTTTGCCGCAACTCGGCGAGCGCAACTGCTGCTGCTGCTGCTGCAATCGCTGTCGCTGCCGACGACGACGACGGGCAGCCTCAGCCACCTGTAGACGCACTTCCGCCGAGACCGCGGCTCCAGGTGGGGCCGACGCCTGCGCTGTCCCACCAGGGCTACCAGAAAGCAGCGGGCATGTTTTCCCGGCGACACCAAGAACCTGCTGCTGCCCCGGCACTGCCCGGCATCCCGGCCGAGCTCAAGAGCCGCTCGCTCGGCGGCGTGCGCGGCAACATGATGAGCATGGCGGGCCGCCAGCCCAGACCAAAGGTACAGGGGGCCACACCCGCAGCAGGAGCGAGCACTGCCGAGAGCAAATACGCGCATTTCTCGAGCTCACCTACGCGCCCGGACCCCGCACAGCCCGCAGAGATACCGTCCAACACAGTGCCCGTCCCGGCCATGAGTATGAGTATGAGCATGAACAGTACAGGCACAGCAGCACAGCCCTATGCGTATAACCGACCGCGGCCGTACAGCAATGGCAGCAATGCCGGCAATGCCGCGTCGTCGCGGGCTATCAACGGAAAGGAGAACCTGCGCGCAGCAGCGGGAACGGCAAAGGCCAAGCCGCAGGCACGGCCGGCGTCCACGTTCCATGCGACTACTTGGACGAGTGTGGCTGCAGGCCAGGGCGGGCTCAAGCGATCCTCTGAGCACATGTCGGGGGGCATTGCGCCGAGCGAGCGGCTGCGGCAGCCATTTAGGCCGCCAACTATGAGGAGGCCATAGGGGGGGATATGTATTCCTCTATTCTATTTACACTTTGGGGTTTTTGGGTTCTTTGTTCTTTCTTCTTATTTTCATCGTCACAGGCTGTTCTTTGGGTCTTTGGTTTGGAGTTTGGGAGCACGGCGCACGGCGCATGGCCAGATGCCTGGACTGGTGCATGGCGGTGTTATCGCCTTTATTGCTTTATTGTTATCTGAATGCGACAGGATGCATTGACGTTTGCTTGTCCCCACCACTGATTCTTACTGCGCCATGTTCTGTCTCGATATCTTTGTCGTCAGTGAGCTTTGTGCTGACCAAGAGTGGCCCCTTGGCAACTCACCCCATGGCCATGGCCAACTGCTCCAACATCGAAGGACCATGCCAAGCACCTTCTATACGAGCCCAGATGGGTTTCCTGGAGTATCTTTGGCAAGCCAAGGTGCCGCGCCTCTGCTGCCATCGCCTCTTACGCACTGCCTCTGCTGGAGCAGTTGTTGCGGCCCGCACACGACAAGATTCACGTACGCCAGCCAGGTATTAGTCCGGCATAGAATGTTCTTATGAAAAACCCTATACACACATTTACCCTCAAATCGAAACACTGCGAGGACTGTATGGTGTTTTTGTGGAGAAGACCGGTCCTTTCGACATCTCAACATCCGGTCGTTGTCCCAAGGTACAAGGGTAAAAGTGGAGTCCTACCAAACCACCGGTGCTTGCGCTACACAGCGGCCAACAAAGTCAACGGTGATAGCAGTTGAGATAGACTATATTCTTGGGAACTAAGAAGCAAATTCGGGATAAAAAATCACTATATAATTTATGCGTTTCATTATTGTGTGGTGCAGTCTGTGGCGTGGAATAGGATGGACTGGACACGGAGGCAGGCCTGGAGGATAACCGCGACTAGGTATGTCCCGGAATAAGTCCATACTAATGGCATGGAGCAATGGCTTCAGCAGAAAATACATGACGTACTCGGCACGCACTGCTGTCACGAGGTAGTGATCTTTTCTGCGGACAGAAGCTTGCTCGGCCCTTGATAGCCCGCCAATGGCTGTGCAATGTAATTAACACAATTTGATGGGAAGGCCTAGCTGACGGGGAATGCAAATCTGTACAACGATAGGTAATTTTCCGCACATCCGAGAATCCCTCCCGTGCTTCAGCATTATTAGCACGGCGATCTCCTGTCGCCAATCCATTCCCTGGGATGAGCTGGAGGGGGGTAAAGGAGGTGTGTCCGGGCAATCACGCTCATATTCATCAAAAGTCCGGCCTTGGAAGGCTTCCATATAAAATTGAAAGGTGGTTGCAATACTATGTAGATAGAGAATGGACGGTTAGTGCCATATGCTCTGATAGATTAATGCAACACGCTTAGTTTCGACGAGTCGGTCTTCGAAGGCAACTCTTAAGCATCATGGCATCATTCTACATTTAATTTCTTGTAATTCTCATGCGGCCAGGTACCAAACCAAGACACTCGAAAACGCACGTCTTGGCCCCTCTATTGGCTAATGAGCGGCATCGTATCGGCTGGCACCATCAAAACGAGGCTTATCGCACCGCTGCTTTGTTGGCCGCCCTGTGAATGATTCCCACGCAGGGCTCAAGCCAGTCTAAATGTGCATCCTAACCACCCGGCACAACACCACTGGCTGTTGCTCAACGTACTTCTCTGGTGGCTTTGAGCCTGCAGGCGGCGGCCAGGGCTGGTATTCGGACGCCCCCCTCGTATGTCTGCACCACCCCCTGCACCTACACCGCCTCCTGCACCCCCCGCCCCCGTTGCATCGCCCACCCCAGCACCAGCACCGGCTGCCTCCTCTCCGGCACCCGTGGCGCCTATTAGCAAAACAGCGGCGATGGGCCACCAGCTATGTACACTGTCGGGGCCAAGTGGTGTGACTACCCCGGCTGCCTACACAACAGGCGCCAGCGGAATTGTTACTCCATTTACCTACACGACAGGATACAATGGCCTTGCAACTCCTATATCCTATATGTATGTGCTGTGTGGTATTGCCAACCCTGTGGTCTACACTATCGGCTCCAATGGCCTGCCCACAACACGGTCATGTACTTGTAGACCTTCGTCTCTTACACGAAGGGTTGATGGGATCAGAGTCACGCCATTCCGTTTCTGGTAATGATAGGTTCTCGGGAGACGCATATCCGTTCTCTAGTGACCTTGGCGTTAGTTCCGAGTGATTGGGTTGTTCTCCTTGTTTGTCTCGCTGGCTTAATTGCATGATTTGTGTTGTTGTATTGCATGACTTGTGTTGTTGTGTTTGGGAAAAGAAAGTCTTGATGGAAGGCTTTAATCAGAAAAGTACAGAAAAAGGAAAACAAGGAAGAAAAAGGAATAATAAGGAATAAAGCGAAAACCAGAGTAAGATCCAAAGCATTTGTAATACTTATTTATATACATCCAGCTGTCACATCTCCGGCATCAATGAAAATCTCATAACAACCTGGATTTGCAATGCCTGTTGGAAGTATTCCTGGATAAAGACAAAGACGATTAAAAGCGTGGGATTATTCGTAAAAGACAGCTCGGAAGTTAGCCCAGCCAATCAGAAGCTTCCGTTCCTCACTGTCAGAGTGAGAAGGATGACTAAGCTTTAAACGGCTACCCTTTTGCGTAGTAGTCTCTTGGTGACATACGACCCACTTTTAGCGCTCGCCTTTGTTCTGCCGTGGTAGTTTCACATCGCGACTCTTGATTCTACTATGTACCAGCAAAGCATCGCAGCCTTAATTTGAAGTGGCGATGCACGCAATCCCGGCCTGCTGGTCGAGATCGAGCCGTGCAAAGCACAGAAACAAAGGTGGGACGTCCCACGACCCTACCACACTAGCACGGTTACGTCCTAGCGTCAACCAAGTGCCTGGGGCCGCGGGTGGAGCCCGGATTTGTCTGTTCACTAATCAATTAAATTGTACTCTGCACAGAGTACCTTCCCAGCAGCCAGCAGCTCCCATGTGTACATACTGTAGTAATGCAAAATCCCAAAATATAGGGAAGGAGAGATCGGAGAGCGGCTTTCCCATGTGTCCCCGTCCCATGCCCCAAGTATTATTACTCTTATGGGCAGTCAGAACCGGGTGCCATCTCAAGTGGGAAAGAAGTAAGCACTCTGAACGTACAGAGTACAGCCACGAAAGAGCAGCCTTCTCTACCCTTCTCGCGTCATCCTTTGCTCGCTGCAGTCCCTTTCAGATCCTTACAAATCATTCTCAACGACCGGCAAGACACCGCAGAGTACGCTCACAATCCCGACGTGAAGTCGTTGCCCACAGAGTAGACGCCTGATCTTCCTTGCTGATGAAGCCTTACTGCATGGCATAGTCCCCCCCTGGACAGCAACCATAACGGCTCCTTTGCTGCCCTTCTCTAAGCATACACCCTCCAACGCCCTACCATCCTCCATCATTCATTATCAGTCTCTCCCTTTTTTTCTTTCTTTTTCTGTGCATCTCTTGTATGTACATACATTGAACTGGGTATGCACACCTCCCACCCTTGCAGATCACCAACCATTCCTACCCAGACTGGCGGAGCTTGCTTGGAGTGAGCGCGCATGGGACATGAGAAATGAGAGCATGAGGGAGGCCCGGCCTTCATGGTACTTTCCATTTCATAATTCACTGACTGTTCCTCAAGATTGCCTTACCTCCGCATTCTACCAGCGAGCTATCGCACTATCCTACCGCCTCGCGGAACTTTCCACCTCGCCCACCAGGACCGCCACGGCACTGCCAACGACATCCGTTCCTTTCATTCAAGACTGTATCGTTGCTTCTCCGAGTCTCCGCAGCCTGGCTTTCGCCATCTGATATGCAGTCTAGAGCCTGCACATCCACATCTGGTGACTATTTGTCAAGCTTGTGAACGTGTGAGCTCGTGAGCTCGTGAGCTTGTAAGCCTGTAAAGAACAAGAATTCGAATTTGCATGTGCAGCCTTGCCACCGGGTACTGCTCGATACTTGATACGACTTCACACATCGCATACTCAGTACTGGGATAACAGGCTGGCGGGATGGAATCGGAATGGTGTCTCAATCATTAACTCCACTGATCCCCTTTTACTTCTAACTTCCGAATCTTGGCTTTTTTCCTTCGTCCTTTTCCCAATTCATACCCTGCCATTTCTATTGTCACTTAGTTTTCATTAAACCGGTTCGTTTCCAGTCCACTCTCACATCGGCTTTGGTATCGTCATTTTTCTTAGTCCATCTCTGACTATTGTCTTTCTGCCACTTTCAAAACCCTTTTCCTATCATTTCTGCCATTTCTACCACTTCCAACCACCGCACGGCCCATTCCCGCCTGGAACTATACCAATTACTACATACCCACCTCTTCTTCTACTCCTCTCCTCCTTTTCAGACGGCATTGGGGGGCTTTGCGTCTACCCAATGCTCAGGGTCACTACATGAACTCTGATATGCCCATTTTGAATGCCATGCAGTATGACATTGGCATTCCCCGTACAGCAGTAAATAGAGCTGCTAGAGGCTCGAAGCGGAAGATCACAGCCTCAACTCCGCGTACCAAGACCGGCGCTGGCCCCGTCGAGGGCAATCCGACAGTGGCAGGGTACAGCGTCTCTCACACGCAAGCCCATACTCTAGGATCAACCAGTTTTGACGACAGTGCTGTGCCCGACGACGACTCGATGCAGCTTTCCGAAACAACCAAGAAGAAGCTCAAACGACCTGCAAAGCCAGCAGCGGCACTGCAAGACAGTGACGATGGCGAAGGAGAGGGCGATGATGGCGAGCTCGACCATGCCGGCAAGAAACGAGCTCGTGGCCGCCCACGAATCGACATCAAAGATGTGACGGCAGCAGATGTAAGTGCCCTGTTTCCACCCGAATATACACGTTGTAGTATCTTATACAAAATATAGAGACGGCGGACACAAATTCGGCTCGCCCAGAGAGCGTACCGCAACCGCAAAGAGCGGGCGATCGTGTCTCTCGAGAAAAAAGTGCAATCACTCAAAGACGCAAACGAGGCTATGAGCAATGCGTTTATGAGGCTGCACGATTTCGCCGTCGGCCGGGGCCTGTTGGAGTCGAATCCCGATCTTGCGACCCAGTTCCGCCAGACCACCGAGGTCTTCTTGAAATTGGCAAGACAATCCAGTGCCGATGAGGAGGAGGACGAAGACGACGACGGCAGCATCGTTCCCAAGGAAGAAAACAGCAAAGACGTACTGCCCACGGCGATGGTGACTGCACACATTACAGCACAATCCCTGCCTAGCGCACACGAGCACCAGACCCAGGAATCATTCCAGAAACGACAGCGATCGATCGCCGACGCCGTGATGACATTCGGCTACCAGACAGAGCAAGTGGTGGTTGACCGAAGACACTCCCATATAGGCCACAGCCACACGCAGCCGCCCGAACTGTCACAGCAAATGATGGTACCCCAAATGCCACAAGTGCGGCAAGTTCACGGCCAGATGTACGGCAACATGCCTTTTCACCAACACCAACACCAACACCAACATGCGCAGCAGCACCAACCTCCCCATTTGAGTGCCAGCTCATACGTACAGTCAGACGGAGTCGTTGATTCTTTCGGAATAGCCATTGGCACTGTAGAAGCCATGGGGCAATCGTCGAGCGAGCCATCAGTTTCCGGCCAGCCGGCGTATTTCGGCCACATTCGGACCGACGGCATGGCTAGCTTGCCCAGCAACAACGACAGAAGCAGCAACAAGTCTAACGTGTCCCTGTCGCCTGCATCCGCGGTGCATAATTACGACTTTAACGCACAGCTGGGCATGGTCAACAGCCCCATGCCGTCATACCCGCCTTATAACTCGGCCGTGATGCCCACGTCAACAAGCGACATCGCGCCACATCTCGCCGAAACGCAAGAGTTTATGAGCACAGCAGCCGTGGGAAGCCCAAGCACGCTCCCACTGCCGACCCGCTACCCTGTTGATGTGCCTTTCGGTCTCCGTCTCCGTCGACATGCCTTTGAGGCCGCGTACAACCTTATCTCAACGCCTGACCCGCCACCAGAGGTGTTCTCCCGCGTCTTTGGGTTTTGTATCATGTTCGAGCAGCCCGCCCAGATCCGCCAGCGTCTACGTCGGGGCCTGGAGGCTCCGATCTACCATAATTCAAAATTCAACAAGTGGGAGCTCCCCTTTGTATCACAAACGCCCGATCCCGAGGGCGAGGCTTACGCCCGGCTGCCGAACCGCTGCCAGGGCCCGAACAACAGCAACAGCGATCACAGGGGAACCAATGTACGGCCTGTTGTACCGCAAATCAACGTTACGCTGCCCGGGTTCGAGGGTGCCTTTTTCGACTGCGAGGAGATTGAACTATACCTGCAGCAGCGCGGTGTCCACATTCCGCCCAACACGCACAACGTGATTGTCGAGGTGGACGACAACGACTTCGCGGTCGGCGGCACGACGACAAGCACTGCTGGCAGAGGAAGCAACTGCTCAACAGGAAACAGTAGTGTGGCTGACAACACGTTCGGAGCGGGCGCGGTGCCCTCGCCGACCTCGAGCGGCAGGACTGGCTATGTGGCGCCCGATCTGGTGCCGGCCAAGGCTGAGAATACGATGGACTGGACCATGAACAGCGGCCCGAATGTTCTTGGTACTATAGCAGCAGCAGCAGCTGGAAGGGGTGGCTCCAACAACAACAGCAGCAACAACAGCAACAGCATGTCTGACGATTCAGCCATGATGGCGTCTATAATGACCATGCAGTCGTTTACGTCATTCCAAACCCAGGGCCAGGGTCCGGGCCAGCAACAAGCCAACTCGCCCATGTTCCCTCGACGCCGTCTGCTAGCCTTGGACGTTGAGAAATTCCTGCAAGGTAGGTTGATGGGGTCAACAAAATCAACAAAGAACAAAAACATGCTGACATACATTTATAGAACTTGTCGGAAGAGCATCGTGTCTGGGACAGACGCCTGGCGTTCGCGAGGCCGACGTCAACGAGGCGTTCTGGAGATCAACACGGAGCACATCGTAAAACCATCTATACATTCATGCATCTATGCCTTACATACTGCCATCAAACGCGCATACAAACTCCCATTTGCTTTTTCATTACCAATTTGTTTTCTGGATAGCGGGCTCATTTGCGAACACGAAGTTATGATTCCTGCTTGTTAAAAGCGCATTAATATCTACTGCACCCGTCGTTTGCAGCATGGCATCTATAATTATATTTTATATCTTATATCTATCGTACACAGGCTTGGTCGTTCAAATATACATGGAAAGAATACCAGCACTATAGTCAAAATCTGTTTCGCAGAATGCTGTTTGCCCTTTGCTTTGTTGAATTTGAGTTTATTTGTTGTTCGTTAATGCGGCGCTCTGCATCTCCACAAGGGAGAAGCATACCATCGTATCTATCATTGCATGTCGTACAGGCACATCCAGGCCTACTGCTTGTCGGCCGTCGCATCCTGGGTGGCCGGCTCCTGCCCCTTGTCTGGCGTTTGCAGCCCTTCCAGTCGCTCCTTTTCTAGGCGCTCCGCGTCCTCCTTTTCGGCCAGCGCCCGCTCCCGGTCTGAAATCTCAAGATAGGCCTTACTGCGCGCGAGCATGTCGACAACCTGAAGGTTGAGCTGCGCGTTAATGTACGCCGCCGCCACAGACACGCTCTGCCGGTATGTGGCCGGCTTACTGTCCTTGCCGATTTTGCTTTTGCCCGCTTCAGCAAAGTGGCCGGGCTCCTTAATCGGGCCCTGGCCGCTCTCGGAAACAGCGCGCGCCAGGTTGTTCTCCCACTTGTCCTCCTGCTCGGCAAGATCGAGGCCCTCGCGCGTCATTTCGCTCACCATGGTCGACCGCTTGGCCCACCGCTCGCGGCGGCCCTGGATGATCTTGGACAGGATGTGCGGCTGTCTCTTTTGCAGCCGCAGAAAGGGCACGCCGTGCGCTTCGGTGGCCAGTTTGGGCACGCGGCGGCGGCCGGGGAGCTCCGACAGCGGCCTCGGTTCCCGCGAGGGCACGTACTCGTACTCGTAGGTCGTCACCGTGTTGCCCTGGACGTCTCTGGTGGTCTTCTCGGTGCCGGGGATGGCGCGCTTTGTGAGCAGAGGCACGCGGGGCGGAATGCCCCGGGCTAGCGCATCCTGTCTGCGGCGCTCGTTGTCGAGCTTCTTCTGCTTCTGCCACTGGCGGTAGGTCACATGGACGGGCGGCTTGTTCTTTTCCAGGAACGCCACGATGGAGCTGTTGGCCTTTGACTCTGCGACGCGCGCATCGTGGAACACCCTGATCATGTTGTGGCCGGCCTTGAGAGCGGCCTCGATGAGGCGCGGGCTGGTGTCGCGCTTGTTTTGGCGGAACGAGCGGCGCACAAACAGCTGGATGGGATTGACATATGCCTTGCCGGGCGCACATGTGTTGACATGCTCGGGCAGAGGCACGCGCTTGCCCTCCTTGACAAGAGCTCTATAGAGGGCTAGACCTGGAGGCGTTAGCTACCCGCACAGAGTTGACACGCACGATGTTCACCGTCGTCGTCGCCGCCGCCGCCGCCGTCACCGCCATCGTTCTAACTAGTACTGACATGCTGTGCGATGCCGCGAGCTGCGGGCCGGAATAAAGAACGTCGGCATTCATCTATTGTTGGACACGCTGGCCTGCCGACAAATATAAAAGGCCCAGAGTGTGATTTGGAGCTGCAAGTGCGATACTGGCTGGCTGTGAGAGGCTATTCCGGCGCGCATCGCACTAAAGAATTTTGGCAGTGCTATGATGCGGTGTGGGGCCGTGTATTTGGTCACGTGCTTCGATACGACAGCATAACCAACGGCAGCGACGACGACGTGATGGGAATACAACATTGAAGAGACATAATAAAATAAGAAGAAGTCAGTAGGTCCATGGCAAAGTCTATGCAATATGTAATAAGTCAATTAAAAGGCACAGCGCAAGAAGAAACAGGAACACGGCATATGCAAATCGATAACAAAAAGACGCCCAAATAAAGATGCAAGCAAGAATCCTCCTCCAGTTCCAAGGCGAGCATCATTCCGCCGAGTAGATGGCAGACAGTGTTGATTGGATGCCAAGCAGTGGCGGATACAGACAGATGGCCGGCTGTACGAGCCGCGGCTTAGATCATGTCCTTGTAGATGGCGTAACGGGAGCCCTCGGCCGGCTGGGGCAGCTTCTTGTGCTCCTCCATGTACCTGTGAGATGGTTAGCAGGGTAAAAGGAAAGAGCCGACTAAATGAAAACGCAAAAAAAAGCAGAAGAAAACGGCAAAATAATAAGAGAAACACAGTGACCTACTTCCGTATCGAAATCAGGGCCGACTCGAGGCTGAGAGGGTCCTCCTTGGGACGGGGGTTCTTGGACAGCTGCGTGGCAATGGCCGTCCAGTCACGCAAAATTCCAATAGAGTTCGGGTCAACACGGCCGTCGACATTGTTGACACCGGGGAGGTTGATCTGGCTGACAAAGTGGATGACAGGCGGCTCGCGGGGGTAGTTCTCGCCGCACTCCATCTTGAGCTCGTATATCCGGTTCTCGTGGTTGCCCTGAATTGTTAGCGAGATGCCGTGATGACGGATGGTGCTCGAGTATGTGTCTGTCTAGGATAGCCCAGACACCTCCCGCCGCCGGCTTGACTCACGTGTGGCGGTCCCCAGATGGTGCCGCTCCATTTGGACATCAGAATATCCTCGGGGTCCTCCAGACCATACGAACAAGCACCTGCAGTGTGTCAGCCAGAGTTCAAGTGCATTTTCTACCCAAATCCCGTGTTCAGGCTCAGAAAGGTCATCGTACCGGCACCCATGCCCTTCTCGCCCTTCTCGAGCTCGGCGAGGAGCTTAAAGTTGCGCGGAACCTGTGCAACCGCCATTTTGTCGGGGAGTGTCGAAATGTGTTTTGAAGAGGAGTAGGGGATGCGCGCTTGGCTGCTGGTGATGGCGGTAATCTAGTTGGCGTCGTGAGGTGATTGGCGGTGATATCAGACGGCGGGAGGACAAGTAGAAGAGTCACGATCGTGGGATGCTCCAGCTGCTAGCTGATGTACTACCAGTAAGCATACGCTGGGAAAGGCTGAGTGGTGGGTGGCTGCCCACTGGCTGCTGGGCGGCGGGGTTCTTTCCTCTTCCTGCGTAATGATTCGTGGGGTGGCGTGAATGGCCCAGGCAGGGCAGCTTTCCCAAACAAGAAGGCGGTGACTTATACTGCCAGTAAGTGGTGGGCCTTTGACGACGTATGCTGTAGAGAAGCTTAGTAGTGGGTGGGCCGTGTGGTTAGCATTTGGCGGGCATCGATTAGGGGAAAGAGCTCCATCGCACCTGCCAGCTTGCGCGTTACAGTGGGCGCATCGTAACGGTAAAGCATCGTGTCATATCGACAGCAGCCAATCGCCAACCCCAATCCACCGCATCGACCACGAACTGCCAACAAACAACAAACACGGCTACGTGCAGTGCCGATTATCTGTCGCCGACCATCTGCACGCCCATTATGTCGACAGTCTGCGCCGCAACCTCAATACCGAAAAGATGACGTCGCAGCTGCTAGCTTCCGAGCTCGGCAACCTCATTCAGGAGAGCAAGCGGAAGCACAATGACCTCAGACAGGTGCGTTGACGACCTTGGGACTTGAAAAAGCGGTGGTGTGGCTTCGTGCCGTTACTAACAGAGTGTTAGGCTTCGGAAAAGTCACTTGAGGAGCTTAAGAACCTACCCGATGCCTCGGAGCCGAACATTGGAGCAGGTAAGTCGACGACAAAGTGGACGACGGGGACGACGGGGACGACGAGGACGACGAGGACGGGGTGGCAAAATTTATTGAATAGAGAAAAGAGAAGCTGGAACGCAAACGAGACCACTGAAACCAGTACAGCATCGGCCAAACGAGCGCATCGCTAACTGCCACAGCCCTATCCCAGCTCACCAACTTTGTCAACCCCTTCATCATCGCTTGCGGCACGCGCTCTGTCAAGTTCACCAGCATCGCCATTGTCTGTCTTCAGCGGCTGATCGCTGCCAGGGGCGTACCGCGGTCCCGGCTTGACCAGGTGCTCCAGGCGCTCCGGGAGGCATCTTCTGGCGGACTCGATGTCCAGCTGCGCATCCTGCAATCGCTGCCTTCGCTGCTTCAAAACTATGCCGCCGACATCTCCGGTGACCTCCTCATCTCGCCGCTGAGCATCTGCTTTGCTCTTTTGTCCATCAAAAACACAATAATCGTCAACACGGCATCAGCCACCCTGCAGCAGCTGATCATATCAGTGTTTGACAAGGTCGCAGTCGAAGACAGTAAGTCTAGAAGCTAGAATGCTAGAAAGCTAGAAAGCTAGAAAGCTAGAAAGCTAGAAAGCTAGAAAGCTAGAAAGCTAGAAAGCTAGAAAGCTAGAAAGCTAGAAAGCTAGAAAGCTAGAAAGCTAGAAAGCTAGAA